>OY282558.1:345294461-346494461 GCA_958295665.1 Tipula vernalis | reverse complement strand
CCACCTGTAAAGTCACCAGCTAAATTATTATTTAACAACATTAATTATTTGAATGAAGTTCATTCAAATAATATTTCTAAATAGGCAGTCATGAACTCTCCAAATCGCAGATTGAATAACCTTTCGAAAAATAAAAAACGCTAAAAAGTAAGAAAATTATAAGCTTATACAAAAATAAAACCGGCTTCAATAATTCGCCAAAAAGTATGAAACAGTGATTATATCAGTTTTAAATGATTATTTCGTAATCCTATTTATTTCAACTATTTGAAGCCGGCGAAAAATTATTAATTATGAAGTAATCAGTTACAAATTATATAATTATTATTTCACTCATTTTAGTTGGTTTTAGAAGTCTGTTTTATTTTTTTAAGCTTAATTAAAAACTGTTAAAAGTCAGAATTTAGCCGACATTTATTTACCTTACTACATTAAATGCTATTTACTCCTTGCTTTTTCATCAGATGCCGCTTAACGAACGTTACTACATTCTCCTACATCTAGGAAAGCAAATTAATGCCATTAGCAAAAATGGCGGAATTGCCAGTCACAATTTTGAAAATAATGAAATTATATTCTCGACACGCCTAGCAAATCCGTAATATTATTTTTATTCAGCACGATGCTGTATTTCAATTTGGCATTCAAATTTTGTACAACGATAACAACCTCCAAATGGGTAGCTCGAACGTAAGTAGAATTACACCGAAATACCGAAAAGGAAATTAATGTTTTAAAATGAAAGCTTTAGTTATGCCACCCAACGTCAAAGTAAATAGCATACCGTCAAATAAGGAGGACTAGTTCTGCTTCGTGAAGTTTCTCGTTTCAGATCTGATATTGGAAAAATCAGCATTAAAAAAATCGTCTGCACCAATTCTACTTATCATGAAACACTTTTCTTTGAACGTTACAGTAATTCTTCAGTAATTACCATTCAGTATTTTTTTTTTTTCAGTAAAAAATGTTCTTTAGAAGAGAATTTTTGAAACAGATGGTTGATTTTTTCAGAAATGACACTCACCTTAGTCTCAAAATACTTTAATATTTGATTTACATGTTTGTGCTATTTTGATTGACAATGAATAGCAAACATTTTTGAGAATGTGAAAACTCGATTTCAGCTAGCAAAGTTGCTAATTTGCTTGCAGTATGGTATCGAGAACGTAGAAGAAGAATTTTATTAATCTTTCAAAATTAATTAAATTATTTCTATAATGGGTTAAATCATAATTTTAGTAAGTGCTGAATGTCGAGTTTTCACAGATAGAATCATTTTATAAAGGGTGACTATAGCTTTCTATAATTTTGTAATTTATAGGTTTAATCCTTAATTCCTCTTTAGCTTTTGCTCGTTTTATTGAACATAATATAAAGGAGGCGAATGCTTTATTTTAGAAATTCTGTGTGGGATGTCAAAGGCTACGACTACTTACCGCACCGTTATTGTTTCTATCAGCTGTCTGAGTAGCCCAGTTTAAAATTCGAAAATTGTAAAATTAACCTTGAATGAGCAATAGATGGGAAATCTAGAAAGGTTGGAGGGTTTTTAGTATAATATAGATTGAGTTTTTCCATTCGATGTTGAAAGGCCGAATGTCAGAAGGCCGAATGTTGAAAGGCCGAATGGGTTGGAAGGCTGAATGTCGAAAGGCTGAATGTTGAAAGGCCGAATGTCGTATAGCCGAATGCGTCGAAAGGCTGAATGTCGAAAGGCCTAGTGTGTCAAAAGGTCGAATGTATCGAAAGGCCGAATATCTAAAGGCCGAATGGGTCGAAAGGCCGAATGGGTCGGATGGCCGAACGTGTGGAAAGGCCGATTGGGTAGAAAGGCCGAATTTTCATTAAATTTTTCTTCACTTAGTTGATTGTAATCAATATTTAAATTAAACCCATTGAATTTATTTCTTAATGTAAAATGGTTTAAATAAATTGAAAATACCTGCTAATAAATCCTGTGTATGTAGCATATTAATGTGATCAAATTTTGTCGGAGAAAAAATATTCTTTTTCTTTTTTAATTAATTATTAATTTTTTGACAAAAAAATCGTAAGAATATTTTAATATTCAAGACGATTTACTATTAAACATTTTTATACAAAAATTTTGATCAAATTACCAATTTTGGTTTTCATAAAAATATAAATTTTGAAAATTTTCAAGATAAAAAGATGAAAAATTAAAATAAATTTCGACAAAAACAGACTTTCAACATTTGGTCTTTCGACACACTCGGTCTTTCAACACATTCGGCCTTTCGACACATTCGGCTTTTCGACATTCGACCTTTCAATACATACGGCTTTTCGAAATTCGGCTTTTCGATATTGGGCCTTTCGACCCTTTCGACCTAATAAGCCGCGTAACAAGCCGATTTTTGATCAATAAGGAAATGCTCTAAACTGATTTGCAGCAATACCAAGAAGCATCCAATCTAACGGTTGCCCACTTTTCAAAGTGCTTCGCCCGAAGCGCCAAGATGTAAAAACAATACATAATATGAAATTTCCGCAAGTAAAGCATCAGCCGCGGAGCATTCGGGCGAAAGGAAGCAAAATTAAGCTATCTGGTCACGTTCCAGCATAGTGTTGGGGCGAAGCTGGCAAATGTCACTGCAAGCAACTCTCATCTCCATGAATCGTCAAAATAGGCATACTTTTGGACGTTAATGAAGAATTTTCATTTAGTTATTGCCATTCTGTTCATCTCCTGTATAATGTTATTGCAGAGATGGTTAGTGTTGTTTCTTTTAGCAGGAATGAATGTCTCGTTGCTTAGTAAAATGTCAATTTGCATAGTTTCTTTTCCGTTCGGAGTCTCAAAAGAATGTCTTAATGTGTATATTAATTTATGTCCACCACGTTTCAGTTCTAAATAATCTAACATTAATTGTGAGTTTGTAATTTGGCGGATTGAGAGTGGACGAATAAATTTTTATAACCAATTGTGATATTGGGGAAGTAGTCTCCAAATTTGAGAAAACCCATGACATATTTTAAGGACCATGCTCAAAATAACAGAAAATCTTTGTAAAATATAAGTGGTTGGTTTGGTGATCTATAATTGTGGGAAAAATGTTGTTCGACGATTCGGATAGACCATACATTTATTTTTACTGATACCATTCCTGATTGTGATGTTACTTGATACCAATCCTATGTTTGAATGTTTGAATGTTTATGTTTGAATAAATTTTGATTTAAATAGCTGTTGGCACTCTCTATTTTGAGCAATAGCTCATTCACAATAGAACATGCCAAAAGAGCTGGTTCTCATCATTATAAAAAAAACTGCAATTAAATAGCGCCAGGATTCCGTCTCACCCGTTCAGTTCTGCTATTTCGCCTGGGTCGTTGAAGCCAACCATTTTAATGTTTATTTTGGAGGATCACAATATTCCGCTAATTTTGTTATCGTTCTCCTAATCGTACGAAATTGTATGTTCCAGTGGTTAAACTTATGTTAAATCGAACGGGGAAAAATAAACTGTAGAGAAATTTATGGATACTTTTGGCCGAATTTACACGGTTGGCTTATCTGTTGGTAGCTTCAAAATAGTGAATAATCAAGTTTGTGAAATTATCAGTAAGGTAAGCCAATAATAGACACATATTAGAGTATTGCTTGCAAATAATACTGTTTCAATTGATTCTAGGCCTATTCCACTAGATAGCACAATTCCACTAAAAATCATTCCACTGCACACAATTCCACTGGCACAATTCCTCCTGCAAAAAATCGTGCCCATTACCAATAATATTTATTAAATATTCCAAATCAATGGTTGTCTTTTCAAGATCACGATACCCAGATTTTAGTTTAGTTTCTATAATAGATCATTTCCATACTATTATTGTCTAGATTGTAAAGACTAATGTTTGTAACAATTGTTGTATCACATTGCTATTTATTACATAGTCGAAACGCGCCTTAGGATAGATTTTAAAATGAAAATGTCACAAATTTTTAATGTTGATTCATGGATGTTATATGGACATTGTTTTACATTTTTTTTTTCATTTTCTTGAAATAATTAATTTATTTAAAAGAAAATTTATAAAATTTTTGTAATAACTGCCATTGACTAAGCCAATAAATATCACATATATGACACAACAAATTTATTAAAATCAAACCAAAAATTATAACCAGGAAAAATTTCTAGTTTAAAAATTGTAAAAAATGCGAAACAAATTCGCAAAATATTACAAAACATGAGAAAATTTTGCAATTAAAAAATTTTTGTTTCGTGTTTTTCTGTAAAAAATACTTTTGACACCTAAGGTATACTAGTAACACTCAAGACAACTTTGGTAGAAGTTGCTAAGCAATTTTCTGCTAATTATAATATTACGTATACGAATTTTTTAGTCATTTCAACTGAATTTTTGGGGTGTATATTTTAAATTTAGAAAACATAAAAAAGTAAATTTTAATCAAAAATATGATTAAAGACTGATTTACATTCAAAAAATTTCGCGCGAATTTCGCGGATGATTATTTTTTCTCTTTTTGTCGTTGTACTTTTTCCTATGTTGTGTTTCAACTTTTTTGTAGACGTCGATTGTCGTTGAATGTAAATCAGTCTTAACTGACATCGTTCATGAAACATTGTACAATACCACAATACCATGAATGAATAAAATATAAGATTACGACATTGAAACGTTTAGATACATAAATAAATACCGCGTTGTAAAGTTGATTTTTTTTTTCTAATCGGGTTTTATTGCTCTATTTATTATAAAAATTTGTCAAAAATACTAATTTGACTTGGCCACCATTGCTCTATAACATCCCGCAAGTCGATAAAACACTTGTTGTTAATTGCTGCGTTCCATTTGACGTGGCAAAGTACAAGTAAGTACTTGGGAGTAGATGGTAAATGGAACGCAGAAAATTAGTTGCGAAAATAAAATTTAATTTAAAAAAATTTACGTGCAACATGGAAAGTTGGAAAATTAATTATTAATTTGAAAACTGATCAGCCATTTCTTACCGATTAGTTGTACACTCCTTCATCTTACCACTCAACCACTCATCTCTATATAATTAATACTCATTTTTTCGTTTGTGATAAAATCGAACTTGGTGAAAAATAGCATACAAATTTTTGTTATTTTACCAGGCGAACAGAATTTAAAAAACAACATAATTGTCAGCCACGTGACATTATTTTGTATCAAAGCCCGCCACTTCAAGTTATGTGACACTTGAACATACAAAATAAAGTTATATTGCTGACAATTCTACCTTCTTGTAATTTCTGTTCGACTGTTAAAATGACGAAATTTTTTTGCGATTTTTGATGAAAAAAACAATTTTTTTTTTTAATTTCTGCTTACCTGATAAATAAAAATAAACTTTTTTTAATTAAAAAGGCTTATTTATAACTCTAGCAATCACCCAAATAGAAAATTTAGAGATTTTTATTAGTACATATGCCCTAACAGAGATGTCACCATATCGACATATTATAGACACATTTGTTTTGATTGCATAAAACAAACATATGTACATTAAATTGTATGATGAGATAGCCGAGGTAGTAAGTTGATGGAGTGAAATGAAGAAGGTCTGGAGTTCGAATCTAAACAAAGCCAAGGGGAAAATTTGTTTTTAGATGAAAAATTTTGAATTGGGGATAATACGAGAAGATTAATCGGGATCGAGATCGCTACAAAAAAAAAAATTTGGTAAAATTTGGTAAAATTCGTGGAAATAAAAAAAATCAAATTTTTGCTTAAAAAAAAAATAAAGTCGGAAGTTTGAAGAATCGAATTCTAAACCTTTCGCACACCACTCCTTCATCTTACCACCCAACCACCCATCTCTATATAATTTCTACTCAGTTTTCCGTTTAAATACACTGATAAAGGCGAAAAATCGCATACAAATTTTTGTTATTTTACCAGGCGAACAGAATTTAAAAAACAACATAATTGTCAGCAAGTTATGTGACACTTGAACATAAAAAATAAAGTCATACTGCTGACAATTCTACCTTCTTGTAATTTCTGTTCGCCTGTTAAAATGACAAATTTTTTTTGCGATTTTTGATGAAAAACAATTTTTTTTTTAAATTTCTGCTTACCTGGTAAATAAAAATAAATTTTTTTTAATTAAAAAGGCTTATTTATAACTCTAGCAATCACCCAAATAGAAAATTTAGAGATTTTTATTATAAAAAAAAAATTCCTGCAGGTGCGGGGATCGAACTCGAGACCTCTATGGTTTTAATCTGCTCTCTTATGGTAAGAGTTCGATCCTCGCGGCTGAAGAATTTCTTTTTTGTAATAAAAAGCTCCAAATTTTCTATTTGGGTGGTTGCTAGAGTTATGATTGCCTTTTTAATTAAAAAAAGTTTATTTTTATTTACCAGGTGAGCAGAACTTTAAAAAAAAAATTTTTTTTTTTCATCAAAAATCGCAAAAAAAATTTATCATTTTAACAGGCGAACAGAAATTACAACAAGGTAGAATTGTCAGCAATATGATCTTATTTTGTATGATGCTTTGATACAAAATAATGTCACGTTGCTGACAATTATGTTATTTTTTAAATTTTGTTCGCCTGGTAAAATAACAAAAATTTGTATGCGATTTTTCGCCTTTATCAGTGTATTTAAACGAAAAACTGAGTAGAAATTATATAGTGATGAGTGGTTGGGTGGTAAGATGAAGGAGTGGTGTGCGACAGGTTTGGGGTTCGATTCTTCAATCTTCCGACTTTATTTTTTTCTTAAGCAAAAATTTGATTTTTTTTTTTATTTCCACGAATTTTACCAAATATTTTTTTGTAGCGATCTCGAGATCCCGATTAATCTTCTCGTATTAACACCAACTCAAAATTTTTCGTCTAAAAACAAATTTTTCCGTTGGATTTGTTTAGATTCGAACTCCAGCCCTTCTTCACATCACTCCATCACCTTACTACCTCGGCTATCTCATCATACACAATTTAATATACATTTGTTTGTTTTATGCAATCAAAACAAATGTGTCTATAATATGTCGATATGGTGACATCTCTGTTAGGGCATATGTACTACTACATATACTACACAGTTTCTGCTAAGTGCTGAAAGATTTGGTTTTTTGCTTAAAAGAGGGCGTGTGTTTTACTTTTGTCAAAAATGTCTGAGGCTCGATTTTTTTAATTAATTAATTAATTACGTAACATTATTATTGCATTAAAATGTTGTTTTTAAACATTATTGTTTGTTGTTAAACATTATTATTGCATTAAAATAATATGGATTAGTTGTACTAAATATTCTGGTAACGAAGTCGCTATAAATTCGAAAAGCAAACTACTCATAAAATTTAGCAAGAGTAGCTGCGTGCAGTCAGAAGTACTTGTATGTACTTTGCCACGTTAAATGGAACGCAGCAAACATCACCTAGAATCTTATCCGCACGGTTTTCTTGGCACCCTGCTACAAATTTTTGATCTAGTTTGATTATGAATACCTTCCACTTTAACCTAAACCTCCGCAAGTTTAAATCGAAACCCTGCCCTGGCCAAGACAAATAATTATATTCAAGATTTTTATAAAATTAAGACCGACTAGTTAATCATCAACCAATACAAAATAAACTGTAATTGAACATTCACCTTGAATAGTTCAGTTTGTACAGCCGTGTAACCATTTATTTGTTGCCCATAAGGGAAACTAACCGAAGCAATATCCACACTAATTGATGCTCGATGTTTATATACATAATAATAAAAATATTTCCGATATTATCGAATTAAGCCAAAAACGCATTAATTTGGACATAAAACAGTTCTCCATAGTTCAATGGGCTTATCTTATGATGCCGTTCACGTGTTGTTTCCTGGCGGTAGATCATATTTCGTGTCTGTGTATGTCCTATAAATTACAACTTTTCAGAGCCATAGTTCAATTTCGGTTTATTTAATCAGGTAACATTCCTAGTCGACGATACATTTTAGTTGGTCCTAAATTTGCTCTTCAGCGCAATAATGCTACCATACATAACAAAACTCATTGCTACGAAATTATACAAAAATCTTGAACACTCACTTGCGAGATGTTATAGAGGCTAAACAAAAACTGAACATATGGATACGAAACATGAATGACTACATCATTATTTAATTAGCCAACAATAATCTTAAATTTAATTGATTTACTATTTTATTTTGATTTTTTTCCATAATATACACAAATAATAATGAGAAACAAATTTGTGGGTACATGAGGGTAATTAAATTTATTGAATTAAAATTAATGTTTTCAAAAAGTAAATTTTTTATATAATTTTTAAAGTTGTTTGTGTTACGTTATGAACGTGTGTTACGAATTGAAATGCCACGAAATCTGCCTGATATAGCAGCTTCGCCTCTTTTTGTCGTTGTTATTGTAATTCATTTGTACAACTACATATCTGTCTCGAAAAAAAATTTCATAATGACGTAATTTTTGCAATGTGCGCCATCTTATGTTTTGTTGATTCAATACGGTAAATAACAAAATATAGAAAAAGTTTTGACATATTTTACTATATCAGAGCCTACTTTAATGTATTTTTTAGAATTAAATTAATATTTATTTAATACCAACATCTTGAATGTTACTGTTAAAGCTATGTAGAAGATTTTTATGTAAAAGTTTTAAAACATTTATTTTCATTCAAACAATAAAAATGTATACCACCAAAAAAACTTATTGAAAAATACAGACTTATAATT
Organism: Tipula vernalis; assembly: GCA_958295665.1. Taxonomy (NCBI): domain Eukaryota; kingdom Metazoa; phylum Arthropoda; class Insecta; order Diptera; family Tipulidae; genus Tipula; species Tipula vernalis. The sequence continues at coordinate 346,485,742 of OY282558.1, read as the reverse complement.
AAAGCTCTTTAATCTAGATAATAAGGTTCTGGTTGATACAGTATTGGTTCTAATTAATAATAGAAGCAATTTTGCTGAACATTTTCAAAATGTGTCATTGGCCATCTTATGTTATACTTTTGATTGGAAAACAGTTATTCCAATATAGAATTAAATAGATTTTTTTTGCGTCATTGATGTCGACGCCGAAAGAGTTGAGATGTGAAAAATCAGAGTGGAATATCAGAGTAAAATAAAAAAACATCAAATTCATTGGTTTATGCTAATTCAGTTTGGGATCAATATTCAATTTTCGAAAATTAATTTTTTTTTTTTTTGCTACACGTTACTAAATTCTTCCATCTTCAGATTTTCGAAACTACATATATGTAAGTTTGAATAAATAGTGTATGTGTGCAATGTGTTAAGTTTTAAAGATATACAAATAAACATAGAGATTTTCTATTTAAAAATTTTCTTCATTGAAAATTGTGAGTATTCAAGCAAATGCTAATGAATTAAGGAGATGCTAAAGAAAAAAAAAAAAAACAAAAATACGAAAAGTTGTTATGTTATGTATGTGGGAGAGTAATAAAATTTAAATAAATCATTAAAATAACAAGTAAATATTTTTTAACGTTAAAAAATAAATAAAAAATTTATCATATTTATTAATTAATATTTTTTTATTTTTATTTATTTTATTTGAAGAAAAGTTGAGAAAAACAACTTGTTTTTCTCCCAATTTGAACAAATACCCACATTTTGTTTTCTATTACGTTTACCTTGTAAACATTATTTTGTATTCACTTTGTGACGATTATAAAGTTTTTATACAAAGTTCAATGTTGTTTTTTCGCTGTTTTTTTGTTTTTGTTTTTTAAGGAATTTTAACAGAAAATTTTTGACTGAATTGTTGAGCAGTAATATTTACATGTGCTTAAGGTGTGAGCGGTTAAAGTTATAGATTTTCTTAGCCACACCTTATAAACATATAAACGTATGACTGCCAAACTTAAAAGTAAATAGTTTAAACAAAATGATAGTACAAATATAGTTTGATTGTATTTGAACTTATAAAGAAAGTTTCACAATGTTGTAAATTGCATGAACTGTTGAATAATGTTGAAAATTGTTTTAACATTTTTATTCAAAATTATAGTTGAAATTCTAAAAGCATTCGGGATATTATGTTGAAATTCTAAAAGCATTCGGAACCTTAGAAACGCTAGTCCAAACAAATTCCCACAAAGAATGGAACATTTACTTATTCTCAAATATTTATGGACATCCAATAAGATAATTTTCCGATATTTTTAAAAATTTCATAAGCAAATATTGCTTACTTTGAAGAAATCATAAATACATCGTTATCAGTGGTCGGCCGCCAATTCCCATTTTAACCTTCTTCATTTGTATTTGAAGGGTCTTACATATTACTATTTGTGACCAATTACTTTTTCTTGAGCTTTTCAAAACACGTTGTCTCTCTTTTGACGCTTGGTGTGATAGGCCCTTATGTGTAGTATTAATTTCGAAAATACTAAACTTCAGTCCTTTCTTTCAAAGTTTCTTTTACGAAAAGTGATTTTTCTCTTGGTATAGCATTTTTTTCTAGGTGATAGTTTCCAGAAAGAAATTTACGGAAGGCGTTTAAATCAATATTGAATGTTCATTTAACCGCGAGTCGAAAAATAAATTTTGCTTAAAAAACCATGGTTAAAGAAGGCCATTGTGTAATGTTATATTAATATAAATGTTACTTACTAGTGGATAACGTCCTATATATCGTAAGAAAATTCCACAAAGGTTTGGTTCTGAAAAAAATAAAAAAATAAAAAATAAATAAATAAAATAATAATATTAAAATATTAAGTATACAAATTGTAAAATAATTCCACAATCATTCTTCACTTGCTACTCTTCTCTTACTACCTGCATTGCTTACTACCATTGCATTTACAAAAAAAAAAAAAAAAAAAACTGGAGGTGTGGCCAACACACGACTTTCTTTTACGAACAAAGAATATTGAGAAATTTTATTTAATTTTTTAATTTTTAAATTTTTTTAATTTTTAATTTTTTATTTTAATTTTTTTTAATTTTTGGGAAACATTTTGTGTTAAGTACAATAGTTTTTTGTAAACCTTATACTTTTTAAGATATTTGTAAAATAAATTTTCTGGACCAAGGGAGTGGCCCCACTTCCGGTTAGCCGATTTGGAGTAAAATTCACTGGGGCCTCCCAATTTAGCAAAAAAGTTTAAATCTGAAGTTTCAGTTCGATTGGTTAAACCATCTGGGCTGTAGAGAGGACACAGACTAACATACTGACAGTTTGACAGACAGACACCATTTCGAGACCCAATTTTTCGGACTCAGGGGACCTCAAAACAAATAAATCTCTAAAAATCTCAAGGTCCAAAATTTTCATGATTACTCTACTTTATTTTACTAGAGTAAAAGAAAGTAAAACTCTGAAATTTCCCTTATTTTGTTAAGGACAATTTTCAGTCCTACGATAAACAAAGCAAGCTGAGCAGCACGACAAAATTATTTGGCAATACAAATAAAAAATATCACTAACACAGTGACATAAAACAAAAATTACCATTTGCGATTATTCGCAATCTATATGTGAGAATCAATGGTATTATTTAATAATTAATTGATCCCTCTTATTATCACAATTGAGTTTTTCTTTGGCAGGTAGTTTTAAATCCAAGTCAAGTTTACAACAGTTTTTTAAAACCCGAATTCGATTCTGAGCTGCTTGAATTCATAATTTTTATGTGTCTACTTGTTAAAACAACAATAGGTTAAAACTTATATTTTGATCTAGCAATTTAATAATTTTTGTCCACGGCCAACGTATAATATACTCATTATACGTTTATTTCTTCAATAGGGCGATTTTTCAGTTCTAGTGTTTTGCCACAAATGCGACACTCTAAGGGATAGACTTTCAAATGTCAAACATTTACATGGGAAGTGCTGTGCTAGACGACTGTTATAAGAGTAAAACCAAGTTTGAGGTAATGTAGACTAAACTTAATTTTATAGAATAATCAAAAGTATAAACTTTTACATGTTGTTATAAATAATGAACAATTTAACCATCGAACAACTCAAACAGAAATTAATTGCTGCCAGTGCCAAAACGAATTGGTCCAAAACACAATTAATCACCAGGTTTGTTGACAAAAATAAACAAAGTTCAAGAAAATGACTACATTTATTTTAGGTTAAAGATATGGCATTCTGGAATGGTCCAAATGTTGTACCAGCTGTCGACACTAGCGATTTCCCAGTGCAACCTTATATTCAATTAAAGACCGATTCGGATAGAAGTCGCTTAAAGTGGCTAAGTGTGTCCATTATATCAGAATGGTTTGCTGAGAGGAAAGCAAGTGCTGGCGATAAAAAGGATCGCAATTTATTTTTTTTTTGAATTTGTTAAAAAGATAACGTATTTTTCACAAAATAATAATATTTATTTTAAGGGTCTATGCAGTGCAGAAACCAAAAAAACCGTCGATTATGTTGTTCAGGTTCAGCTCAATTCTGAGTTTCGCCAAATTATGAAGACTACTTGTAATTGTCCAGCTGGTGCAGGCCTAAGTGCTGTTTGCAAGCACGTTTCGGCATTAATGTACACTATTGAGTGTTTTGTAGTTTCTGGTAAATATAATTATGATTTTATATTCAGAAATATTAATTTTGTGTTTACTAAAAAATACATTGTAGCAAAAGTACCGAGGTTTTTAAGCTCCACATCGCAAATTCAAAAGTGGCACCGACCATCAGGAAGGAGTCTACAAAACGTCTCTATTGATGAAATGCTGGGAAATGCGTCGATGGGTCAACCGATAAATTCAAGCTCGGATATTTCTGCTTACGCCATCAACTCGTTGACCAATTTTGAAACTTACACACCTTTTTTGTCATCACGCAATGTGAATTTTACAAGTGTATGCCGTGATCATGACTATTGCCCAGAGTCTTAAAAAGTAAAAGAAATCAGACTTGTAGAGAGAAACATGAGAATTCACAATAAGTTGTGGTATCAAACCGGGTCTAGTAGAATTACCGCATCAATTTACCATAAAAATATTACAACATTCAACTGGAATTGGCATTTTGGTGGCACTTTGATCTTTGCAAAGCCTATAAAATGGGGATTGTTTAACGAATCTGTCGCCAAGAAATATTGGGGCCACAAAGTCAACGAGTGTGGAATATTTATAGACCGTACATTAAATTTTATAGCCGCTACAGATCAATCTAGAAATGGATTTAATTATCGAAATTAAATGTCCCTATCCAAATAGAAAAAGTTTACCCACTGATGCTGCTTATATAACTAAAAACGGTCTTTCAAAGTCTCACGCTTACTATTACCAGGTGCAGTTACAAATGCACGTAACTGGAATATCTAAGTATGATTTTGTGGTATGGACTCCACTGCCCCTTTACATCGAGCGCATATAGTTTAACAAAGATTTTACAGATATTATGATAAGTAAGTTATCAACCTATTATAAAAAAGTTTTCTGTGATAGTTACTATAAGTTTAGGTATTAATTAACATTAGAAACCATACTAAATACGAAGTACCTATCGACCTGTGTTATGTTTCACTTTCACTTTTTATTCATAAAGCTTTTATTATTAACGGTTATTTTCGTGATATAGATTGAATTTATTTAGTTTTTTGTGAATTAATAAAAATGCAATTTTTAATTTTTGAAAGAAATATTTTTTAATGGCCTTTGAAAATTACACAACATAAAGCAAATGTAAATAAATTTCTTAGCATGCCTCCACATATGTGTGGGTACGTATCTGGTATCCATTGCCTCTTCCTCAGAAAGTTGATTTTTAGATCTTAAAAATGAAGGTATATTCAACCCAACATTTAAATTTTCTAATATGTCAGATATATCAAATCCGCGGTCTGGTAAAATATAATCATTAGGTTTCAATTGGTTTAAAAACCCTGATTCTAAAACTATTTCACGGTCGCTGATTGCCCCGTCATAAGCTTCCGAGAGGAACGTTATTAAGCCATTTTCATCTATGGCTATTAAAATCTTGAACGTGGTAGTATTCTTATAATGAGAAAATGTCAGTTGCTGATAGATCGAGTTCTGAGACCTTTGTACAAATATCTCAGTGCAGTCGATTATCGCTCTATGTGTTTTATCCAAAAATAGACCTGGCTTCCAAAAATCGATTTTTTTAAACGTAACATAAACTAAGTCGTTCATGTAAACAAAGCACTTTGAAACTTTCGTTGGGCTTATCTCGAAATGTTTGGCAATGATTTTGAAATCAAAATTCATTCTGTATTTAACTAATAATAATAAAATGTGATCAGCAGCAGGCAAGCAATTTAATAAAACTATTTCATTAAATCTTGTAATTAAATCTAAAAGAAATAAAAATCTTTTTCTGTCAAGACCACTATACTATAAAAGTTCCTCATCCGTTAATGTAAAATAAGAAAGTTTTGAGGTTTCCGTCTGCGTAAACATACTAACAGTTGATTTTAAAAGTGGTTTAATCTGAAAGATCGACAGTAAATAAACATTTTTATTTTCAACCCAGATACTTCTAATGTATTCAAATTACCTCTACAGACCCTAATCTGACTACAGTCATTTTCGACAATGGTGGAATTAATTCTGGGAGTTTTTCAACTGACATAGAGCTGGTAGTGGCTTCTGATGGTGGTCCAGCAACTGTGAGTCCTAACAGATCAATTGTTGAAAAGGTGGTGGTTGCTTCTGACATTGGTACGGTCATTGTAGAGTGTTTCACAATACAACGACGACTTATTGGTTCTGTCTCGTGCCTACGCTTGGGAATATTTTTTGAAGGTACTGCGTCCACTTTTAGTAAATAAGGCCACCCTGTAGTGTGCAACATACATTGATATAATAATTTATAATATTAATGATGTTTTTATTATCTGGTCTATATTTGTTAAACTGATAATCATTATCACAAAAATGTTTACTACACACCGAAGCAAATCGTGACACTTTCTTCCCTATTCTAAGAATAACAATGCACTGATTTCTTAATTTGTGGTTATTCGCTGGAAATCGATGAAACTTTAATTGGTTTCCTTTGACTGCTTTCGATTTTCAGTTTGATACACAGCAATAGTTCACCATTGTTCAAAAAAAGTATATATTTTAAAGGTGAATTTTTTATTTTATTTGCAAAAGTGACGTTTTGGTATTGTTTATCCCTAACTCGCACCTGGTGGCGATCGGTTGAAATAAATGAAAAATCGCAATATTATAATGATATCCATTATTCACTACTAGTTTATCTAGTAGTCTCTTCTTCCATTATTCACTACTACCAAATAAAAATTTAGTAGTCTCTTGCCTTTTTCATTATTATTAAACTGAGACGTCAAAATGTCAACGGAAATTATTTTAGGTTTATTAAAATGATTTGATAATAAATAGTATATTATTCAACGAGCATATAATGATAGCTTTATTCACGAAGATGAAGTTTATCGACACGAGCCGATAAACGAGGCGAGTGTCGTAAATCATCTGAGTGAATAACAGCCATCATATGCGAGTTAAATACGATACTTTGTCTACGATCGATAAAATATTGTATTTTATTATCAAATCTCAGTTTAATAATAATGAAAATAGCAAGAGACTACTAGATAAAATTTCAAAAATGAAATTTTTATTTGGTAGCAGTGAATAATGGATATCATTATAATTGAAGGAACAAACGTATACTGAGTATATTATACGTTAGTCGTGGACAAATACAATTTTTTATCGGTCGTGGACAAAGTATCGTATTCTACCCGCATATAATGGCTGTTATTCACTCAGATGATTTACGACTCTCGCCTATCGGTTCGTGCCGGTAAACTTCATCTTCGTGAATAACAGCTATTATTAAACAATACGTTTGGCACGACTGGTTATATTTAGCACATGTAGGTCTACGATTGAAATGTTTTCGGTTTATGAGTTGAATCGTCTACCGTATACGTTAGTTCTGTTAAATTAAATAAAATCTGAGTTAATGCGATTGATTTCACGTGTATCTTTAATTTTTCAATACAGAATTAAACATCAAAAATGATTAAAATCGGAAAATGTCTACTGAAATGTAAATATTAGTTTTTAGTATGTTTGAGATTTGTGAGAATTCTGTCGTCACATACACACATGATAGCTTAAGTTAATTTGATAATTTTTCTAGATAGTTAGAAATTGCTGAATATCAAATTCATTTTTTGGATATGCCAACTAATGCTGCCGCGGCCACAAGGTATTTATTTCTTCGAAAATTTTAAAATTCTATTTAGTTGAATCTATGCTTGAATGAATGAATAGTTGAAAACTGTGGTCAAAACACAGGCAAAACACCAAATTTGCCTTAAAGTTTTGAAATTGTAGGATGTGTATAATCCGCTGCAAAACGATGGAACTTGGGATTAAAGATATTTTGATTTGAATATAAGTTTATGAGAGTGTGAAGTGAATTAATTAAGTAAAAAATCTCGTCGTGCTTCCTCGTCTTTCAAACTGAAACAGGTTAAATATTCAAAACTGAATGTTACAAAAAATGTCCATAAACTAATAATAAAACCAGTTTTCATTGATACAGAACTAATGGTAATTTTAAGTTGCAATGCAATGTTTTTAATCGTCGGAGGTAGGGTCTGAGCAATATATATATAAAATTGGCTTAAATATTTATTGAGGGAAACTGAGTTAGAAGCTAAACATTTCCAATTGTTAAAAATGTCTATAAGAAATTGTCAGCCAAATTATTCGGAAACAATATTGTCGTATTGAAAAATATAAAAAAATTTTGATCTCAAACCTACAATAAAATAAATTTTTATTTTTTTCAATATACTATACCATTTTTAATCCTGAATTCTAACTTATACAAAAATATTCAACAGCTATTAAAATAAAGATTTAAGTTGTTGTTATTAAAAAAAATAAATATTTAAAATTAATGGGATTAGAAAGGTAAAAAAATCAATGTTATAAATCCTATTAAAATTAAAAGCATGATTGATTTTTGAATAATTTAACAACATTTATGAATACATGTGTACACATGTAAGTACATGCATACATAATTCTATTGCACAAATTGTTAACCAAACCAACGAAAAAAAACACTACAAAAAGAAAATATGTAGAATTTTCATAAGATTTTCCAAAATACTTTAAAGGAATGGAATGGAAATTTTTGTTGTTTATTACTTATTGGAGAGGATGTTTTCCTATTATGTTAACACCCTATTTTTACGAACATACGTATTCTAATAATGCTTTTATAAAAACTTGCAATTAATTAAAAGTTGTAAGTATTTGTTAAATTTATTTATTTATTATATTCGAATTAAATTTATTAACTATGTGTTGATTATAAATGTTTTACTAATTAAGGGTGCAACACTACAGAATACTGTGTAATATCAAGCAGTGAAAATATCACAAATTGTAGTGATTTGAAAATAAATATCTTTCTAAATTTTAATTGAGGAGTTCAATTGGTAATTGAATAAATTTTAATTTTAACAAAATGTTAGTTATATTTTAAATCTGAATTTTGGTTCATTATAAAACATTATAGCGGATTTTAATTTTCAATTTTTTGGTATGTATTCACATAGATTTGTGCTGATATTTGGAAGACGAATTTAACCAAATTCTATATCAATTCTAATAAATTCTATATTATCGCAAAACCCCGACTGGGTTCATAACAATAAATATTATTTACAGCAAGGATCACAATTACACCTAATTATGCAAAATAATTATAATTTATGTATTTTGGATATATTGGATATTTAAATGATTCATTAAAACAGGCGTTAGTAAAAACCATCAACATATCCACAAAATAACATTTATATGTGTTTGTGTCCGAATATGGATGCACATGTAGTTTATACCAAATTTAATTTTTATTATTTTTATTCATTTTCACCATTTTTTTAATGAAAATCATCAATAAATTATTGACTGGAAATGAGTTTTGTTAATTTTTTTTTTTAATTAAATGAATTTGATTTTTTGTATATTGTATATTATATAAATATATATGTTTAATTATAACAATTCAAATTAATTTCGAATTCAAAGTTTATTTGTAATTTATTTATATTAGGATATAACAGATATACGTAAAACGCATATAAATAAGTTTGTTAATAGTATTATTTGCTTTACACAAATTAAACTAAAATACTTGTTAATTATAGGGTAACGCACCTGCAGGGTTAAGTTTATTTAGGGGGGGGGGTAAAGGGTTAAGTCTATTTCTCTTAACCTTTTAAACCGTTTGAGACTATGAGTTTAAAATCCCTTTTAAAATTAACAAAGAAAAGCGGAAAGTTGTGAGATTCGACATGCCTCCCCAAAAATGTTATTCAATACTAGTGAATTTAAATTATCTATCTTAAATTATCTATATACATATGTAGTTTTATTTAACGAAATTAGAACGGTTGAAGCCAGAAGCTGTCATTTGAAGTTTGAAAATGAATTAAAGTATGAGTAACCGTTTTAAATTGCTTAATACACCAAAGGCCTTTCTTTGTGATGCAATTCCGTTTTACAAGATTAAACGCAAACTGAATGGCTCATGGATTTTAAGAAAAACTATCTACTAACTAAAGAACAGTATCTTCATCCCATTTATTTAGACAGAAAAACGAATAGGCGCGCGCATAACGAGAGTAGACGCACATCGAGGCTTTGGTTCAATATCCAACGTTGCACATTTTCAATGTCCAATTTTATAAATTTTGACACTCCTAAATTCATAGGTTTTACTTTAAATGTATCTTCTTAATTTAGACTAACCACCGTAAAAAATTGTGGGCCGCTGCCCACAGTTTGAGAAGCAATGCATAAGGTACGGGGTACATCTTGAGTAAAAAAATGGAGGTGTGGCCAACACACGACTTTCTTTTACGAACAGAGAATTTTGAGAAATTTTATTTTTTTTATAACTTTATTTTAAAATTTTTTTTTTTTTGTAATTTTTAAATTTTAAATTTAATTTTTTATTTTTTATTTTTATTTGTTTTTAATTTTTGGAAACATTTTGTTTTAAGTAGTTTTTTGTAAACCTTATACTTTTTAAGATATTTGCAAAATAAATTTTCTGGACCAAGGGAGTGGCCACTTCCGGTTAGCCGATTTGGAGTAAAATTCACTGGGACCTCCCAATTTATCAAAAAGCTTAAATCTGAAGTTTCAGTTCGATTGGTTAAACCATCTGGGCTGTAGAGAGGACACAGACAGACTGACAGACTGACAGACTGACAGACTGACAGACTGACAGACTGACAGATTGACAGACTGACAGACTGACAGACTGACAGACTGACAGACTGACAGACTGACAGACTGACAGACTGACAGACTGACAGACTGACAAACTGACAGACTGACAGACTGACAGACTGACAGACTGACAGACTGACAGACTGACAGACTGACAGACTGACAGACTGACAGACTGACAGACTGACAGACTGACAGACTGACAGACTGACAGACTGACAGACTGACAGACTGACAGACTGACAGACTGACAGACTGACAGACTGACAGACTGACAGACTGACAGACTGACAGACTGACAGACTGACAGACTGACAGACTGACAGACTGACAGACTGACAGACTGACAGACTGACAGACTGACATACTGACAGACAGACACCATTTCGAAACCCACTTTTTCGGACTCAGGGGACCTCAAAACAAATAAATCTCTAAAAATCTCAAGGTCCAAAATTTTCATGATTACTATACTTTATTTTACTAGAGTAAAAAAAAGTAAAAATGATAAAAGTTGTAATTGTTATATGCTTAAATAATATGGTATATTGTAAAATGTCGTATGTATGCATTTCTTTTCCATCTTCTGCAATAATCATACAAACCCATGCTCATTTTAAAAGTTCATTTAAAATAGTGCAGATATTGTTTTTAAACGAATTACACAACAATTTAGCGCATAATAGTTTCACACAAGTCCGTGATGTTAGTTTTAATTTTCTCGAGCAAAAAGAAATTATTCAATAAAAAATTGGACAAATCCGTATACCCCAAAAATTTTACACTGTATTATCGTTTTCGTTTGCTTGTGAAAAACTTTGTAAAACTTTGTTAATTGAGACTGATAGACGTGTAGTAAGTATCTCGTTTTAAAGAAGACACCACTACGATTTTCTGTTAGTGACTAGATCATGTAACAACCCCACTTCAGTCATGTTTTTAGTGTTATGATGTTTTATTTATCGAGAATTAATATCCCCGATAGAGTTCTCTATTGATTACTTGGCATTGGTCTTCAGCAAGCTCAGATTAGCAAAGACCACATCTCCATACTGCTCCGTGTCATTACCTGTCAAAACACTTTTTTTCTAACTTAACTAACTTACGAACACGTTTTCTTTAAGACACGAATATTATCGAAATATCTTTACTATTGCTGCTTCGGTTTTAGTTGAAGTATACTCACAAAAGCTTTCTTGCTTTGTGTGCTAAACAACTCAACAATAACAAATTATGAATAATTTCCTGTTTTCTCAAAATGCCAATTAACCTCGAAAATTGTCCATCGAACCCGACACAACTCAACGTTTTAACGTTGTCTCAACAACATTTCAAAAAATCTAATTATCTATAAGTCTGTAAAACCATGCAAGTCAACGCTTGGAAACATACATGTCTTGTAAAGGTATTATATCCAGCTTCTGAAAAATATGCCATGATGGTGTTTGCAATGATTTAAAAGTTATTAGTCGTAAAACAGGTTTCTGTCGCACGTACAGAGGATGCAATAGAGCTTTATAAGCACCGCCCAACATGCTAAAGGAGGATAGAATCAATTAATTAGGGCAAAGTAAACGAATTTCAGAAGATGTAACGGACAGTATTATCGTAAAATGTACATTTTCCTGGAAACCAATAGTATTCTTGACTTAAGGCCTTCAATGTGTCCCTTTCAGTTAAGTTTAAAAATCAGCAAATGAAGCAATCATTAGAGGTACGAATCGGTCTATCATAATCGGTATTGGGCATCTCTGGCTATCCCTGAAATGCTTAAATTTAGTCTTGTCGCCTAAAAGCAAGATATGGGCTTCCAATTCAATCGCTAGCATAACTAAGCCATGGTCAATATCAGTTAGATTCGCATGATTGTTGGTGCCAGCTTAAATACATGAAAGATCATCCGTAAACGCAGTGGGGGTACTACAAAAATGAAGAAGCAGCAACGGCCCCAGCACCGAACCTTGAGAAAGTTCAACCCTAATATACAGCTCCTTGCTCAGTATATTATTGACGCGGACTACTTGAGTTCGATCACTTAGATAATCACAAAGCTGTTTGTATATTACTCCACGAAAGCCGCAACCATAAAATTTTAATCGGGAATTGTAAGATCAATTCTATCAAAAGCTTTGGTTGAGTCAACAAATATTGCAGAAGCTTTAAGTCCTCGAACAATGCTGTCACTTATCTGTTTCTGAAATTCTAAAATTGCTTGCTCTGTATTTTTATGGTTATGAAATCCAAATTGTTTCGGAGTTAGAAATTCATTTTGTTATAAATTTAGCATTTTTTTATATTGCCAGCCCTCAATTTATTGTTAACACTAATCTAAATAAAGCGGGACATTTGGTCTCTTACAAATATAATGTCAAACTACACTGACGTGTTTTTTTACATTCGTTCTTATGCTGTATAAGTTTTTATTTGAACTGTCGGCAATTTTTCAACAGGTTATGGGCCCAGAAGACGCCAAAGTGATTGAAATAATTATTAACAAGTAATAATTAATTAAGTTCGTGTTTGTCGCGATAAATTAAAAAAAAGGAAATCGTAGAAATTCAATACAAGAAAAAATAAACGTGTGTCGTTTTATATATAGAATTGAGTTTTGTGTGCATGCTTGTGTCTCTTAACGGTTTCGCAATAGCGCAATAAATAGTGAAATAAAAACAGAAAAGGACAATAAAAAATTAAAATATAGTTATAAAAATGGCGAACGATAGTGCTTGGAACGGCATAGAAAAATTGCATGGTAGTGAGAATTATCATACATGGCAATTTTCAATCAAAAATTTGCTCGAATTGAACGATTACAGTAAATGCATCGAAACGGGAACAAAAACTGAAACAGATGAAACAAAAAAAAAGAAAAACAAAAGCCAGAATTGAACTAAGTATATTCGTACACGTTGCGAATTCAACCTCAGCAGCGGAAACATGGAAGATATTGAAAGATTTATTTGAGGATCGCGGTCTTTCGCGTCGTATCAGTTTATTACGCAAGTTGGTGACAATACGTTTGGAAAGTTGTGATTCCATGAACGATTATATTTCACAAGCATTTGAAACTGCGAATAAATTAAACAGTATCGGTTTTTCTGTGCCAGATGAGTGGCTTGGTAGCATTTAGTTGGCTGGTTTACCGAATAATTTTGCTCCTATGATAATGGGGCTTGAGAGTAGCGGCATCACAATAACGGGAGATTCAATCAAATCGAAATTACTAGATTGCGGTTATGGTTCGAAATCGGTTGGTCAAGAATCAGCGTTAATCCAATAATCCAAAATCATCGTCAAAAAGCAATGTCAAGTGTTTTAATTGTGGTAAACGTGGGCGTATGGCTAAAGATTGCCGTTCGCCGAAAAGTGAGAATAAGTCATAGCCACAATATAATAAAAATATTAAAAACCAAAGCCCAGATGCAAAAGTGGCATTTTTATCACCGGTTCAGGATTCGGTTCAAGTTACAAGTGCAGCATATTTTTTGAAACAGTGCCATGAAAGTGAATGGTACATAGATAGTGGGGCATCACAGCATATGTCACCATTTGAAAATTTGTTCACCGATATAAAATCATCCGAAATTACACAAATTACTTCGGCAAATTCAAGTAAAGTTCCAGTTAAAGGTGTCGGTAAAATATAAGTGCGTGTAAACGAATTCGAGATAGATTTTAATAATGTTTTGTGCGTTCCTGGTTTATCTGGGACCTTGTTGTCAGTAGCACAAATGTTAAAAAATGGTAATGAAGTCATATTTGATCAAAATGGATGTCGAATTTTCAATAAATTAAAACAGTTAGTGTGTGACATTAAATCAGATAATGGTGTATATCGACTTCAGGTGCAACAAGTTAATTGTTTAGCAGCCATGACATAGACAAAGAGTGGTTTATTGTGGCATAGAAAGTTGGGTCATATGAACTTTGTGGACATGTGGCATCAATTTTAGAAATTGAAATTAAAAATTGTGAGGTTTGCAAAGAAGGGAAGCAAACTCGAAAACCATTTGCTAGTAGCACGACGCGCCGCTAACATTTTAGATTTGGTTCATTCAGATTTAATGGGACCAATGGAAAATAAATCAATCGGTGGTGCTAAATTCATACTTACGTTTATAGATGACCATTCAAGAAAGATTTTCGTGTATTTTTTTAAAGAAAAGTCTGAAGTGTTCGATCGATTTATTGAGTTTCAAGCTGTAGTTGAAAAAGAAACGGGAAGAAAAATTAAAGCATTAAGATCAGACAATGGCACAGAGAACACCAATCAAAATCGAGAAGTATTTTAAGATGAATGGTATCAAACATCAAACATCAGTTGGTATCGCCGAAAGAACAAATCGAAAATTGGTGGAAAAGGCTAAATGGATGTTGTTTGATTCGAAGTTGGATGTTTCGTTCTAGGCTGAGGCTATTAACATGGCAACATATATAATAAATCGATCAGCAAATGCCATATTAAATACAACAACTCCAGAAGAAGTTTGGTCAGGCAATAAAGTTGATGTTAGTCATCTTCAAGTATTTGGTAGTCCGGTCATGGTGCACATCCCAAAGCAAAAACGGAAGAAATGGGATAAAAAGTCAAAGAAATTCGTCTTCATGGGATTTTCTGAAGGTGCAAAAGGCTATCGTTGTGTCAATCCGATCAGTAAGAAACTTGATATCAGTCGAGATGTTGTGTTTATAAACGAAAGTGGTTCTGATCAAGTTGTTGTAACAGAAGATTCAGGTGATTTAGAATTAAAGGAGGTATCAAATGAAGTGAGGGACAACGAACAAAGTGTTCCCACAATCAACAATGAACTCGTTACCACTACTCCTGCAAAATCAACTAGTGAGCCTATCGAAAGTGAACTTGAAGGAACATTGGTTCCATTTGACAGTTCAATTGAAACGTTATATGATGACGCAAATGATAAAACCTATGAACACAGTGGTAGTGTTACACCACAACAAACAGTTCGAAGAACAAGTCGTACACCAAAGCAACAAAAATTTGATGGATATGTTACATATGGTGCCTGTGGTTTACTTGCTCAAGTAGATGAGCCGATAACATATAATGAGGCGTGGAATAATGAAAACTGTGAACAATGGAAATCAGCCATGCAAAAAGAAGTTAGTTCGTTGGTCGAAAATGGGACTTGGCAGTTGGTCGATTTGCCCAAAAATCGCAAACCAATAAAATCAAAATGGGTGTTTAAACTCAAGCGTGACGAATCTGGAAATGTTACTAGATTTAAAGCAAGATTGGTTGCGAAAGGTTGCTGGCAGGTCTATAGAATCGATTATGAAGAAGTGTATTACAAATAAAGTCTGTAAGTTAAATAAGGCGATATATGGTCTTAAACAAAGTGGACGAGTATGGAACGAGAAATTAACAAAGATGTTAAAGACATACGGCTTAAAGAAATCAATAAATGATCCGTATGTATTCTTTAATGATGATCTGTCTTTGATCATTACGATCTATGTTGATGACTTCCTGATTTTTTCGAAAAATCAAGTCATGTTGAACAAATTGAAACAGGCGTTATGCAATGCATTTAAGATGAAAGACATGGGCATTGCAACTACATGTATTGGTTTGCATGTTACGTACGAGAATAATGGAATTGCCAATGATCAAAAATCATATATATCAGAAGTTATTGGTCGATTTGGTATGGCAAATTCAAATCCAGTTGCAACACCCAGTGATCCATGTCAAAAACTGTCTATTACAATGTGCCCAACAACTGAAGAAGAAAAAGAAGAAATGAAGAAAATTCCTTATCAGTCATTAGTTGGTTGTTTGTTATTCATTGCACAAGGAAGTCGGCCAGACATTGCATATGCAGTAAATGATGTGAGTCGTTTCAACTCGAA
Organism: Tipula vernalis; assembly: GCA_958295665.1. NCBI lineage: Eukaryota > Metazoa > Arthropoda > Insecta > Diptera > Tipulidae > Tipula > Tipula vernalis. The sequence continues at coordinate 346,469,516 of OY282558.1, read as the reverse complement.
TTACGGACGACCACACTGGACCGCTGTAAAGAGGATATAAGGATATCTAAAAGGAATATTAGATTACAAATTGCGTTATTCAAAATCTGATGTAAAGCATTTAACCGGGTATTGCGATGCAAATTGGGCATCAGACATCGACAAAAGACGCTCTTGTACTGGTTATGTTTTTCATCTAAGTAATGGTGCTATAACCTATCGCACTTTCGAGTATGGAAGCTGAATACATAGCCGCATCATGGGCGGTTAGAGAAGCTATTTGGCTACAAAATTTTGGTCGTGAATTAGATCCAGACATCGCTCAACCAGCTCATATTCAGATGGACAACCAAAGTGCCATCAATTTATCAAAATCAGATGGCTACAATCAAAGAACAAAACATATAGACATTAGGTATCATCATTTGCGACAGAAAATTGAAGATGATACAATCAATTTAACTTATGTTTCAACCGACGACAACGCAGCAGATGTTCTTACCAAGGCTGTTAGTGGACCAAAGATGAAATTATGCTCAGTAAAGATGGGATTGAATTAATGAAGCAATAAACAAAAAATAAAAATAAAATGTAACACAAAATGACATGTAATTTCATATTCAATTTTTTTATTGAGTGAGGGTGTTACAAATTTAGCAAAAAAAAATTTTGTATTGCCAGCCCTCAATTTATTGTTAACACTAATCTAAATAAAGCGGGACATTTAGTCTCTTACAAATATAATGTCAAACTACACTGACGTGTTTTTTACATTCGTTCTTATGCTGTATAAGTTTTTATTTCAACTGTCGGCAATTTTTCAACACATTTTTATCCAAAAAATTTAGAGCCTTGTTATTTTAGAGAAGATAGAAAACAGAGATATTGGTCGTTAGTTATTTACACAAGTTTTATCATTTTTCTTAAATATAGGAACAACAACAGCTCTTTTCAAGGCTGCAGGAAAAACTTCTATTTCTATACTTAAGCTAAAGCTAAAAGACAAGACGTCCACAAGGAATCAAGCCATTTTTTTAACAACACTATTTGAAATTCCACCTATCCCAGGGGACGATTTATTTTTTAGGGAGTTAATAATATAATAGAGTTTATCATATAGTGAGCTTATTATCATAAGATAATGACACATTAGACTCATAAACAACATTGATCCATTCTTCATTTATAGGCAATTCTTTTAAACAGTCATAATCTATTCAAGATATCTGCCGCTCTCTATTGTCTGAATATGTCTTTTATTCGAGCTCTGGACAATAGGTCCGATGAATTTAGGATCAATTAGACATTGGTCTGAGATACCCAAATTATGCACCTTGTAAGAAATATTTTGAAAATGATGTGGTCAAACCTACCCAAGATATTGTCAATACAGGTAGTCGAGGTTTTAAAAATACTGGTAGGTTCATCAACTAATGTCTCAAGACCATAACTAGATGTAGTTTTCTGAACGAAATCTATATTAAAATCTCCAAAAAACTCCCTAAAGCTTATAAGATAAATACAACCATTGGATATGAAAATACCGATAGTGTAAATTAACCATTACGTGCCATAATAAAACATCAAGTGATAATGGGCGGTAACTTAATAAAAAATTGAATTTGTAAACCAAAATTAGATCTACAAAATACATTTAATAAACTCCATTACTATGTCTGTGAAACCACTCTAGTGTACATTGAGCAAAATTCAATAGAGAAATACTACACTTACACGCTGTAATAATTTTTGTGTAATTGAATGATGGTTACCGATGACTGTGAATAAATTGTAAACCGTTATCTCAATGTCGTTCATGTAATTAAATTCAAATATATAAGCATATTATCGTAGCACAGGATCCAACCATACCACAAATACAGCATTTGTAAGGTTTTAGTTGAATTCATATACCACCAATGACAAGTACCAAAAAATTAAAACAACTGGTAAATATCTAATTGGGAACTGGACGAAACCAAACACAAACCAACACAACATTATGAGTTGACAGTAGGTGTCAAATCGAAAAACAAAAACAATAAAAACAGTAATAAAGTTCTTATTCGTCCAGTACGGGCCTGCTTGATGATTGTTTTGATGTTGGATTGGAGTACAATTGAGTTTCGAACCGTCCATGATCCGAGCAATGACATTATTTTGATGTTTAATGAAAGATGTCGTTTAATGATAAAATGGGATAAACATTTGATTCCGTAGATTTCCATAAGTAAATCTTACTATCTTTGCAACATGGAAATTGAAACTGATATTTGATTTTGATGTTCTTAGCTTCATTATACAATTTAGATTGTAATTTAGTCAGGTGGTGCAAAAAAATAGTTTTATGAACCGCAGAAGACTCCTCAACCTGAAACTGGACCGATGTAGTTCTCCGAAATATTGTTGATGAAATTATGTCGTCATTAGATATTGACACACCAAACTGTATAATAATTTTGCTGATGGTACCAATAAAAGTGGAACTTACCGTGTCTAATCAACATAAATTATCCCTAACATCAAATTAATTTTCGAAAACCTCAAAGACACTCAACCGTAGATAATGTGTATCTTGTGCGATTGTGCCTTGGAATAACTGCCTCGGGTCAATTAAATTCTTTTTGATAAGTTTGACACATAACACAATAATTTTAGGCTTTTACATTTTCAATATGTTTTACAAATTAAAAATTATTAATTATTTATTACTGATTGTTCATCAAACTGAGTGCATCAACATGAGTTTTATTTTCTCAGTCATCAAACCGGAATCGCATTTTTTGAGTTTTTATACCTTTAGGTTATTTTATACGAATAAAACCCATATATAGTATGAGAAATTTGTCATCGAACCGGAATTCGCCCCCAGACTCCAAAACTTCGATTAAATAAATGTCGTGCCCATCCTTCCAGTCATATGTTTTTGTTATATTTGTTTTGCCTCTCATTATCACAAAATATTGTTAGTTTTGATCGAAATTTGGTTCAAATATACTTTTTAGTAATAAGCAGTTTGTGTTCATCGCTTTCGAATCTAGAATAGAAGGGATTGTAGAAACGAGTCTGACTATTTTTGTTTATATTTGATGATAAATGTGACAATCCATTATTTACTTGTTTACAAAATTTGAAGTCAATTGAAGCATTGCTTGGGGTTGTTTTAACAACACGAAAAAAACAGTTAATAAAATTTGTTGACCTGTTTTTGAGGTAATATAAAACTTTTCGAAGAAATATTTTTCTATGGTTAATACACCTTGGAAATTCCAACAATTGTTTCGTAGGTGTTTTTAGACAAAATGACTAGGTTACGGTGTAATATGAAATTAAAATTTCCAAAATTAGTTGCAATACTTTGCTGATGGCAAACTTGATAATGTCAACATTTCAAAAAAACAAAAACAAAAAAAATCTAGTAAGCTTTTAAATTTAAATTCTTTCTGTGTCGTTCGTTTTATAGACATTTTATTGATTGAAATTTCAACAAAATGTTGATCGATAAACTGCTTGTGAAATGTTTTAATGGAAATGTCTCTTGGTTGAGCTTGAATATGAATCTTATTAGAATGTTACTCTAGACGGAACGCCTTTAAATGATGTGACGCTGATAAGTTGGATCCGTTGGGAGAATGGTGGTATGAAATACTGAAAATGTAACTATACGTAAATAACAGGGAGGTGGGCTATCTTTAAAATAAGGCAGAAAAGGATGCTTTCTAAATTGCACTGCGATTTAACAAATTGTTCCATGATATTTCATAACATTTACGTTAAACTGAGTAACTTATTTTTATATGCCATGGCTATTCGAATTCTTGTTATTAAAATGTTGATTTACATATAAGTACTTAGTAGAATTGTGATATGGGGAACGTACTTATATTTCGTAATTTTAAACGAAATGGTGGCTCCATTTATTTTATTTTCCGACTCATTTTCCTGTCGAAAATAAAAACAATGCATTAAACTGTTATAAAAGCTTCTATGCTTAAATCTAATAACATATTATGCAATTTATTGCCTATATAGTTTGTGTTATGTGTACGTAAGTACGTAAGTAACAAATATAATTTCATCATATTATATTGCATTTATTACGTACATAAATGTATATCCTACATATTTGCATATCATTTTCCGCATATTTAAACTGACCTGTTTATAACCCGATCGGTATATATGGTCGTTAAAACTGCATTTTATTTAACAAAAAAAAAAAAAAAAACTTTTAATTTATGTATCGATTTCATTCAATGCTTTGTTATTATTATATACATATTTATGTTATTTTTATAAATAATTATTTATCATTTTTCTACTCAAAAATTATTTATTTTTAATAATATTATATTACAAAAAATTAAATAATCAAGTATTTTTATAATGTTGTTTTTATATAAATAAATTTAAAATATAATTCGGTACATACATTTTAGTAGAGTGGCCCATAGGGTGGATTAAATTATATTGTAAATTATATTAAAACATACCGTGCTGCTAATCTATAGCTTAAGGTCTTTTCGCTTTCATCAAAAAGTATTAGTTTTGATTAATAATCAAAATTATAAATCTTGCCATGGTAATAATTCATTGTTGGGTATTTGACTGTAGCATGTAAATAATTAAATACACAATGTACAGTTTATATAATACATGTTTCAAATAATAATTTTAATAATACAAATATTATTAATAACTATTAAAATAAACAATATTTTATTCAAAATAAATAAATTAAAAATACCAAATTTAAAAATAAAATTTTCAATAGCTATTGTAATTTAATATTCCAATAAAAAAATAATTTTAATATAAATAAAATTTATTTTATTCATATCAAACAAAAAAAAAATAAAAATTGTTGCGTAATTTTTGGTACGCCAAAAGTTTCGGTTTATTTCTATAATCTGGTCATCTTATTACATTAATCTTGAAACAGATAAATTTAATGAGGTTCCATTCTATATTTTTTACAGCACCATTGGTAATAATTAAATTTACTAAAATTCGTTTGTGAATAGAACTTTTATTTATTTGATTTAATTTAATTGCAATTAGACCAGTCGCTCGATTTACGAAATTAGTTTTTAAGAATTTTTGCTATATCGTTATGTCAAAACTAAACCAAAATCTCCCTTCATGAATTTATAATTTTCCCGTGGCGTACTGCAGCTATCGGGGGGGGGGGGGGTCACAGGTGGTGGATAGTGGACGGCCTATCGATAGGAAGGCTAGCGTTGAATTAAATAAGCCGCCCCCAACCGCAGTCCAGCTGGGGGGAGAGTCTCAGGGAACTGGGGAGTGGTTAACCTGAGTTCATTAAATTCTGAGTGCCTATGATGCCCAGCATTGAAAGGCGAACAGATGGCGCCAGAAAACCATCGACCAATAACCACGGCGGACTGGGCGTCACGTCCTCTCTGCACCTCCGGAGTCTCCGCGGGTGATGAGTGGGGGACCCTATAAACGGGTGACCCGGTGAATGGAATGGATCCCATTGGATTGGGCTCTCCATGTGATTAGGTGAATGGGGGAGAGAATGGGCGGAGGGAAGGGGGTGCAGGTAGGCTGGGGTGCTAGCGAGCCGAATGGGCTGGATTAAGGCGTTAAGCGACCCGTGCTGATGGTCTACTAGGCTGGGGGCCCATTTAACAAAGCCCAGTCGCTAACGGAGCCCTCTGGATACCTGGCGACCTCCAGTTGTAGTTAGCCTTACCTGCGTATACGGATCTCTGCGCAGACGGACCTTTATTTCTCCGATACTCGTGGGAATCAAATGGTAAGATCAAACACAAAAACAAAGGGCACCGGCTCTCCTCAAAAGCCGGTATCAGCGGAGGGAGGTACCTCGAACCAGACGGGTGGGGCCTCTAAGGTTACAAAGGTGGTTGACTCTAGGGCACAAGTCCCGGGAGTCAGCGGTACCAACGCAGCACAGGGGAGTGGGACGAGAGACATTCCTCCGGCGAAAAGGCGATATAGGAATCGCCGCTCGGCAATCCGAATTCTCGAGAAGTGGGCTGCGACCCCCGAGGGGCAGCTTACGGAAGAGCAAAGAAGATCAGTAGCTTGGGCAAGGAGCACTGTGGGCTGCGGAAGCTCGGAAAGGGACCATATGTCGAAAAGACAGCGGTCCCAGGACGAGGTGGAAGTAGTCAACAGCAAGCGGGCCAAGTTGGTGACTGAAAAGAAGCCGAGCTCCAACTCAGGGACAAAGCTGTTCAGCGAGGTCCTGAGGGAGCATGTGTTGATGCTAGCCGTCATTGACGAAAGTCAAGAAGATGGGAGCATCACGGCGGAAAAATGGAGGTTGGTGTATAATGCACTCAACCTCGTCTTTTTAAAGGTCCTGGGTGAAAATCCGGGACCACCCCCATCCTGCAGAGATGCGGGATGGTATCAAGGGCGTGTAAAGATGACTGCATGCTCGTACTCTAGATCTGTGGATCTGTACAAAAAGGCTATAGCCAAAGTAGGGGAGGTGTGGCCAGGCGCAAAGCTTGCGGCAGTTAGCCGGGGGGAAATTCCCAGCAGGCCGCGGGCACGTGTATGGCTGTCATCCGAACCGGCTAGCCCGGACGGGGCTTTGAAAATCATTCAGGCCAGTAACCCGAATCTTCCGACAGGAAATTGGAAGATCGTCAAGCAGGAGGAGGCCAAGGGGGGCTCGAAATTATCAATCATGGTGATAAATAAGGAGTCCCTTGCCCTCCTTCACAAAACGAAGGGAGTAATTGACTTCGGTTTCGGGTCAATTACTCTCAACGTTTATAAGAAGGATGGGGCGGAAGCGCGTACGGGAGGCCAACCGGAGGACGGTGGCAACCCGCCCAGGCCTGAAGGGGGTACCAGCAGCATGGGGGAAGAAGCTGAGGGTAGGGGGGAGAGTGAGTCCGGCGACCTTGGGAGGGCAAGGACTCTCTCGAAGGATGAGGAGGTGCACATAAGCGAAGGAGCTGGTGTACCGATGGAGGAGGATGTCGACAGCCCGGCCAGACGGGGGAGCACTGACAAGTCCTCTATAGAGGGTACGAGGGGTGGCGAGACGGGCGTATCCGGCGCATCCCAAATTACCGGGAATTAATATTCCTGCGGTAGCAGGAATTTATCATGGAGGTAGGTAGAGGTGAAATGGTTATGATTAAGATAACTCAAATTAACCTTCACCATTCTAAGGCTGCTTCGGCAGCTACTCCTCAGGCTGACTAGTTCGGGTGAGGATGTGATACTAATCCAAGAACCTTGGATTAACAACAACAGGATCTGTGGCCTCAGAACCAAGGGGTATAAAATTATATCCTCTAATAAGTCTGGGAAGATCAGATCTTGTATTCTTGGGAAAAATAATATTAATCTTTTCCTTCTCTCTCAATACAGCAATGGTGACACTACTGCAGTTAGCCTGGAAGTAGGCACTTGTAGATTCTGGCTGGTTTCAGCCTACATGGACCGGGAGAAGGAGGTTCCTCCGGATAACCTGGAGGAGCTGATCCGTAAAGCGGAACAATCAAAGGTAGGTGTGGTACTGGGAGTGGATACTAATGCGCATCACACTATCTGGGGAAGCACAGACATTAATGAAAGAGGTGAGTCGCTTTTTGATTATTTGATGAGTACTAACCTTTCAGTGTGTAATATTGGGCGGAAACCCACATTTATTACTAGTAACAGGCAGGAGGTTCTAGACGTGACCCTTGCCTCAAATAATATTCTTCATATGGTTAAAAATTGGAGGGTGGATAAGGAACACTCCTTTTCTGATCATCGATATTTAACCTATAGCCTCGATATTCACCCTGCTACCCGGGAAGCCTTCAGGAACCCTAGAAGGACCAACTGGAGCAAATATGGGGAATTATTGGAGGAAATGTTACCGACGAGGGCTATGGAGCCCCCGACGACCGTTGGGGAGCTGGAGGACATGGTGGCTAGCGTTACTAGCGCATGCAACCGATCCTTTCGCGCTGCCTGCCCACTGGCTAAGCCTAGGGGTAGGCAAAAACCGGTATGGTGGTCCAGGGAACTGGGAACCTATCGAAAGGCTTGTAGGATAGCCTTTAATAGAGCCAAAAATACAAGGGAGGCTCAGGATTGGGACTCCTATAAGGAGAAACTCGGAACTTATAAGAAAGAATTAAGAAAGGCACAAAGGAGGTCTTGGAGAATCTTCTGTGATAATATGGAAGAGGTATCCGAAACCTCCCGCCTTAGGAAGATTCTTTCCAAAAGTACATCTAGTCCTAGTTTTTTGATAAAACCGGACGGATCTTGGACAGCTTCTAGTGGAGAATCTCTGGAGCTTCTCTTCGAGACACACTTCCCAGGGAGCTTTGAAGACCTGTTGGTGCGTAGTAATCATCAGGAATCACTGTCAGTAACCACAGAGGATATCGTAACCAGAAAACGGATCCTATGGGCACTGAGGGGTTTTAAACCATTTAAATCGGCTGGTCCGGATCAAATTATACCAGCGGAACTTCAAAACAACTCAGTAATTATTCTTCCCTACCTGGAAGCTATATTCAAAGGGTGTTTGAAGCTGGGCTATATTCCTAGGTACTGGACGGAGGTCAATGTGGTGTTCATACCGAAAGCGGGGAAAAGCTCACATGTCTATCCTAAGGACCTAAGACCAATAACTCTATCATCCTTTCTTTTGAAAACATTGGAAAGGCTGCTGGATGTATACATCAGAGATAAAATAGGTGCCAGGAAGTGGGCATCGTCTCAGCACGCGTACACAAAGGGTAGATCTGTGGACACTGCTCTGCACGCCTTAGTGTCTACGATTGAGAAATCGATTAATTCGAAGGAATTCTGTTTGGTGGCCTTCCTGGATATAGAAGGCGCCTTTAATAATGTGAAAGCGGAGGCAATCAAGGAGGGATTGTTATTTTTGGAGGTGGACGTTCCTCTGATAGGGTTAATCAATTATATGCTGGGAAGCAGGATTGTTAGCTCGAAGTTGGGGGACTCCACCTTAAAGAGGCGAGTAACTAGGGGAACTCCGCAGGGGGGGGTTCTGTCCCCTCTTCTCTGGAACATAGTGGTAAACGGGTTACTACTTGAATTGGAGAGAGAGGGTATTGAAGTTATTGCGTACGCAGATGACGTAGCTTTAGCTGTTACCGGGAAATTCCTGGGCACGATTGTAGACGTAATGCAGAATGCGCTTACCATCGTTACGAAATGGGCTGGCAAATGTGGACTTGGTATTAACCCGTCCAAGACAGAGCTGGTACTCTTTACTAAGAAATACAAAATCCCGGTAGTTGTCCCTCCTACCTTAAATGGCACGAGACTTGCTTTTACTGATAGAGCTAGATATCTGGGCATTATCTTGGACAGTAAGCTTAGTTGGAAGCCCAACATGTTGGAGAGAATAAACAAAGCTACTATTGCTTTGTACTCCTGTAGGAACGCCATTGGTCATAGATGGGGTCTGAAGCCGGAGCTGGTACACTGGCTCTACACCGCCGTAGTGAGACCTGTACTCATGTACGGGGTGGGTGTTTGGTGGCCAGCTCTGGACAAGATAACTTACAAAAGTAAGATTGAGAGAGTGCAAAGAATGGCCTGTATGCTTGTTAGCGGGGCATTGAGGTCGACACCGACAAGTGCCTTAGAGGTTATGTTGCACCTTCTTCCTGTCGACATTTTTGGCAAACAGATGGCGGCAAATACGGCTGTACGACTTGCAGCCGTCTCTCAGTGGAGGTGTCTTAGTATAGGACACTCTACTATCGTCAGATCGTTGAAGGATGAGCTGGCGAATCTTGACTACATTAAACCTACTCTACGCTTCGAAAAGCGATTTCGGACCTCCTTCCCTTCAAGGGAATCCTGGAGGGATAGACCGTCATCGGAAACTGAAGCGTTGCAATTCTTCACAGATGGCTCCAAGCTAGACGGCAAAGTAGGAGCTGGAGTATTCTGTGACAAATTAAATGTAAATATTTCTATTCGTCTCCCTGATTACTGCAGCGTGTACCAAGCTGAAGTCGTAGCGATTGAGGAGGTCATGACGTGGTTGAAGCATAATGTGTTATCCTCAGACGATATCACAATCTATGTGGACAGTCAAGCGGCGATCCGGTCGTTAGAATCGGTGTCTTTGGCGTCACGGGTGGCGTTGAGTTGTCACTCATCTCTAAATGAGATGGGTGAGCATTTCAACATCCAGGTAGTCTGGGTCCCAGGTCACTCGGGCGTCATGGGGAACTGCAGGGCAGATGAACTTGCTAGGCATGGTACGACTCTCCAGCTGCAACCGGAAAGGGCAAGTCTGGGGAGGCCTATCACAGCGCTGAGACAAGCACTTGGGAAGCAGGCGCTATCCTCAGCGGGGGAAAGGTGGTCTAACACCCTAACCTGTAGAGTTGCAAGACAAGTTTGGCCAAAGCTGGACTTGGGGCGCACTAGGGCATTAATATCCTTACGAAGACGTGAATTAAGAACGGTCGTAGGAATACTCACGGGACACTGCCTTTTTGGAGAACATGCAAGAAGGCTGGGTCTGGAGGCTAATGACTTCTGCAGAAGCTGCTTGGACGAAGAGGAGGAAGAGACGTTGGTCCACTTCCTTTGCTCGTGTCCAGCATTGGCTCTCAGAAGGCACAAACACTTAGGTAAGTTCAGGATGGACTGCCTCTCGGATCTCGAAAACATTAAAGTGCGGGACGTCTTACGCTACATAAGTAGCTCGAAATGGTTCCAATAGGGGTAAAAGGAGATACATCCTGTGGTATCACAATGGACCGTCACCGGTCTAAGTGTGCGTAAGCAGCCACTCCAACCTAACCTAACCTAACCTAACCTAATTTATAATTTTTCGTTAATTGTTTTAAATTAAAATTAAAATCCGGTTAACGAAATTTCTTTTTACGTGCAAGTTTTCGGGAACCAATTAATTTGTTAAGCGAGGAATTCGTGTATTTAATGTTGATTTTTGTATACTGAGTGTTTTGTTTTAAAATCAGTAAAATGGTTTGTGTTAATGTTGGTTGCGAACTTTTAAGTGAAGTTGCTATTACTTGCAAGAATTTGAAACAAATTCTAAAAACTGCAAAAATTTGTAACTGAAATTTATGTTAAAATAGAATTAGATCGATATGCAATATTACCTAGACAGAGTGTTCAAAATAAAATAATAAATCGCTTGTCTTGCGCGTTCAAAATTGCTTAAGGCAGCTGTTTTAATATTTTATACCTTAGAGGATGAGGGCTCTTAAACCTCCAATTTTCTTGTGCTTCCCGAATTCCTGGACACTCCGCTTCTCTAATAGCTCTTGCTTGGACCGGAATATTTAGTCACATATTTTGAGAATTTAGAATTTTAACAGAATTCTAATAACTTCCGAGATTTGTGAGTTTTATCAATATGACTCAATTTTTGAAGTGAAACTATTTAGCGACGTATCTGTTTGAAATTTTTGAAAAGAAAAGTGTAACGAAAATCAAAGTAGCATTTAGTACATTTATTGCTTGCTTAAACAATTAAAATGTAGAAAACCCATAAAACTATAATGTATAATAAAATACACACTTACTGCGTCTTGAGTTTGTATCGTAATTCGCCTATTGTTTGAAATTTTTGGTTACACTTAAGTGCGAGTTTACGTAAAATATTCTGATGAAAAATGTTCAGCAGGCTCATAGCTTTATTGTAAACAAATTGCCCCTTCCGAACATAATTCTTTTGTTTACCGTATAAAATATTTATAATCTGCTGAACATTTTTTAGAAGGAAATTTACGTAAACTCGCAGTAAGGCGAAACGGTTACACGAAACGGGAAATAAGAGATAAGCCTTAACTGCAAGAAATGAATGCGCAACGTATCGTGCAAAACTTTATTTCTACGTATCTTAACCGATTTTGATATAATTCAGCATGCACGATAGAAATGGGATTCGAAAATGATTTTTAGATAAAGTTCCGGAATATTGGAAATTAGGAAGGAACTTGGCTAGTTCTTATCCGATTTTTAAAATGGGATTCTAAAATGATTTGTAGATAAGGTTTTGGGATATGGCCAATTACAAAATAACTTGGCTATTTCTTATCAGATTTTGATGAAATTCGACGTGCACCATGGAAATGGGATGATTTTTAGATAAAGCTCCGAAATATAGTAAATTAGGAAGGAACTTGGCCATTTCTTGTTCGATTTTGATGAAATTCAGCATATACGATGGAAATTGGATTCTACTGGGATATGGCCAATTATCAATTTTTACATTTTTTTGCTTGGTGCATTTTCTTTCTTGAAAAAATATATTACTAGTTAAGTAGGTAATTGTTTTATAAATTTGAAATTTGACATAAAAAAAATTAAATAAACAAATAATATCTACGATTAAAGAAATTTCACTTCCTCCGCGAGCTTGTGTGGATGAGGCTCACGATTTTTTTTAATTATTCCGCCTGGAAATTACGCAAAAATTGTTGGGAGATATTAAGTTTTTGTATTTGCCAGTACTACTCTTCTGCATCTATTGATGTGATAAAAGTTTCCTGACTTAGTAAGAGGAACCTGTTCACATTAAACAGAAACAATAACAATGTTTGTCTTGTTAATACCCAAGCATCCGCAATAATAATACCTAATTGCCGACCGCATGAATCCGTGAAGGCTGTGAAGTTTCTACTAAAATTTCAATTAGAAACATTGACAAGAACAGAAATATATTGCTTACTAATGTTTTGGTCTGTTTTCATACCGGTACTATAATAATTAATCAAAGTTCTTAGTAATAAAAGAATTTTCCAGTGACCGGTCACCTTGAAAAACAAAACGTTTAACTTAAATCTCCCCAAACTTTCATGACAGTTTGGGGAGATATACTATATGTCCAAATAGTTTATGTTTATTCATCACTATTATTAATCGTAATCAAATGAAGACAACAACCTTTTGCATCCAGCCAGAATTGGAATTCGCCGAAAAATAACAAAAACTGACCAAGACGAAAACTATTCAAATTTTTAACATTTATTTAGTGATCTTACTAATTCAAAATAATAATACTAAGTGCGAAAGAAATTGGGCAGCCCGTTGAATGACCAACAAAACATTCTATATTGTGGTTGTCCATTTCCGTGTAGTCGTTTAATGATAGCGTGAACGTAGAGTACATTAGTATTGGGACCATGGGGTTCATAGCTAAAATTCGAAAGCTTCTAATTATTGTTTTTGCGTCCATTTTTTATTGCCACTCTAAAGTTTACTAAAAGTACCAAAGTAGGTAATATTATAATTAAAGCTTAATTAAAGTGGGCATACACCTTAAAATAAGTAATGGCAATATATTAGGACTTTATTCAACTATAAATTTACCAATTTATACCAAATCAGATTTAATTAAGATCCTAACAGCACAAGGTTTGCCGGGATGGCAAAATGCATCCAAAGAACCAGTTGAAAGATGTGGACAATGCAACCAAGGCCCAAGCAGAAGGTCAAGAGTAGCAACTTTCAAGAGCCTCGAAATTCAATTTTCGAGTAAACCAAATCACTCGTACTTTTTAGGTTATTTTTGGCATTCAAAACCTACACTTAATAAACAATATTTATAACTATTTCTTCAAATTCCACGTTTTCAAATAGCTTAGAAGGAGTCGATAGTAAATTGATTGGACGATATGAGGTTACTTTTGTTTCATCTTTACCATGTTTTAGAATCATTATGTTCATGTATTAGAATCATTACATTAACAGCTGCTAAATATTCTGAGATTATTTGTCCAACTTTAAGTAAACTGAGCTGCACGATGTCGCCTCCGCTGCAACTTGTTTTAATGCATAAGTTACGTTTTGTACTGCTGCATGAATTTCAAGTTTTGCTTCAATCTTTGGTTAACGTAGACTTAAATCGAGTTCAATTCGTTAGGAATCTAGGTGGCGATAGTTTTTTATTAATACGGGTGAATGATTAGAAGATACAATCGTAACACGTTTCGACCATTACAAGAGGTCTAGCTATACCACTTGTTATACAAAAGTCCAGTAAGTATGTGATCTAATTTTTCATTTTCCATACAGTTGTTTTCCCACAGTTGTTTTCCTTTCGAGGATATTAGTCTTGGACCCCAGTGGATATGTTTAGCGTTGTAATCACCTCCCGCAAGGAACTTATCTCCCAGAGTTTTGAAGTAATTTGCAAACTGATGTCTTTTTTCTGAATGTTTCGGTGGACAATAAACTGCAGATATGGTCATCGTTTTGGGTTGAATTAAGAGAATTACCTCTGACAGCTTCCGCATGCGATATCTTTCAATTGGTCGTAGCAGACATTTGACCCGAATTGGTTTACCTTTTGGAAATACGGTTTGGTGCTTGCTGGTCCGCTCTTTGACGTGGAATCAATTTTTTCTTTACTCCTTATACACCACATCCTCTTTCTATCCTCTGAAATCGCTGGCATGCAGTTTGCCAATTATTACACAAGCAACTGGAAGTTTGTAGTAGTTTCGTAAATGTCCTTATTCCTGACAGCTGGAATATTGTAAAACCGATTTACGTTCTTCGCTTATTTCCTCTGGCTGCACAATGGGCTCGATCCCTTTTATCACGACCGTGATTCCTTTTGCGCTCTTTAAGCAGTATTATATAATGTGTAAAACGTGTAAAAGTACTTTCCATTTTTTTTTGTAGAGCGGCTACAATTTTTCTGTATCCGTCGATGTTTTTGGCTTGAATCCTGGTTTGGCTGATGTTACCACGTTTAATGTGAGCAATAAAATAGTTCTCACTTGTTTCTGCATTTAGCGTTATCAGTAACAGTTTTGATGGCGCCTCTCTTAAGTAGATAAAAGAAAATATTTCTGTTCGCCTGTGAGACTGCCCAGACTGTAAGGAGTTGCAATATAAAATGGTACTTAAACCTAACTGGACGTATGATATTCAATTGTGGGGATTCGCTTGTCCTTCCAACATAATAAAATTGCCACAAATGCCGTCAAGAATTCTAAGAATAATGGTAAATGCACCTTGGTATAAACATACATCGCGATTTACACATCGAAACAGTACCATACACAATCAAGCAATACAGTAAAAAATATCAGTTGAAATTAGAATAACATCCCAACGCTTTAGCCAGGGAAGTTTTAAAAAGGCCCAGATACAGGCGTCTTTAAAAAAATATCCTTTGCATCTAGCTGTCTAATTTAAAGTAATTACTAAGTGCAAGTTAATATTAAGAACTAACATAGGTCAAGTCTTAATCAAAACATCTTGTGAGTTTCCTATATAGGCAAGATTCAAGAATAGAGCCTTAGGCAGTTAAAAAAAACATTTCACTTAAACTTAATCTTGTAACTTTTCTTTGAATGTTTTTTAAACGTAACCTACTCAAATTTATTTGGTTTTGTCTTTTAGTCAAGATTAATTATTTTAATTAATTATTGTCAGATTAATCAAGATTAATTATTTTTCTCCATCATGATTATGTGACTTGATGGTAACTACAAATTGCCTGGCTTAGATAATAAATATTTGCTAAAATTATGTGTGACCAAAAACCAAAATAATTTAAATTATTTAAATTTGTTTAATATGAAACCTGATAACTAATAGATTTTGTTAATATTAATTATCAAACATCATAAGCCAAAACTTAAACCTAGAGCGTAACTTTTTTAATTTGAAAAAAGATACATATAAATTGTACACTAAATTAAAGTGACCGGATGAATGGGAGGACAATATGGTTAGATATGTTGAACATATCTCAACATACCTAACCATACAAAAATATTGTTTTAATATCTCTACTTTCTAGCTTTTTAAATACTGTCTTCCCCATCTTCTAGTCACGTTAAACTAAATCAAATTTAGTGCTAATAACGCCGACGGGAAAAATCGGTATTTACACGAAATTATCAAACAGTAATTTGGAAGTCTTATTTATTTCAATTAATTTTGTGTCAAATTTTAATTTTTATACTAATTCTTAATAAAAGGCCTTTAACTGAAATAGAGCATACAGTTATGTTCATCTGGATGGAAATTCAATTCGTCTATGCCTCAAAATATAGAATTACATAATAGATTAAATCTTGGTACTAATCCCAAAAGCTATAATGACTTATCTAAAACCATTTTTAAAAGATTTGTGACCTCATTTTTCCCAAATTTTTGCTTTATTTAAACTAAAATCTTCTAGACATGGTTCGATTTAGCCTCACTTATTTTGTCAGACACATTTGTGTTGTGACGTTTAGCAAAGTGGCCGGTTCATGAATGCAATACAAGTTTTACATTCAACAGTCAGCGTTGTAGTAATCTTCGATACCCTCCTTTAACCACGTTAGCCATCTATATTTTGTCAAAGCAGGTAAGTGAGTCGTTGTGCATGTAAGTCTGCAATAAAGCATGTAAGTGAGTCGTTGTGCGGTTTTTCCACCAAAACATTGTTGTAGACATATTTAAGGCATATACATAAGTTCTCTTTTGTGATCAAGAATTTAATTACATTTTTTTAAACATTTTTTTTTCAACAACAATTTTACTTCACTATTTTTTGTTTTTTGTTGAAATCTAGAATCGATCAACTTGATACTTAAAGTCTGCCACATTATTTAAAGAAAGCCACATAAATTAACAATTAAATTGTGTTTAAAATAATATTGACCAGGTGAAAATAATGTGGGGCTATTACTTATCTATGTGTGAATAAATTAATTGTATATTACTGCATTTCAGCTGAGAATTGTATGAAACGATCATGTTACAGATTATGATACAACATAACTTAAAACAGTAACTCAACACTAATAAACTATTAAGTAATATCGAAATAATCTCGAAGAATCTATGAACATCTTTAACATTTTTTAATAATCTGTAACATCACGTGAGTAAAATTAACGAGTACCTAATCTCGTAAATTTTGAAAAATCTTCAACAATAATCAAGAAAGTATCAAATTCACAATATGGATTAACTCAAAATTATTTCAAGGATCAAATATCATGTTTGTAACTCAACATCCTAAAAACTGATCTTTACTGGATCTATAAATCACTAATTCTAAAACAAGATGCAACTAAACACCTTGCAAATGTCGAGAAACATTGAGAAACACCAATAATTTCGAAAAGCTCGAATACTCTTTCGAGTCTAGAATAATCTCGATATTCATAAACCTGTTTAAATATTTCAGTAAAACTCAAAAATAAACTTAAAAACTTGAATAATCTCGAAAATATGACAATGACGATAATTTCGAACAGCTACGATAAGCTAGCTCCGCCGCATCGCTATTTAAATCTGGAAATCTAGATTATTTAAAAAATCTTGAATTTTTGAGAGTCTCTTCTCTGTAAGATAATTTAGTCACTGATTGCAATACTTACTCATAATTTAAAAAAAAAAATCGAATAATTAGTAGAATTGAATATATCGAAAATCTTAAAAAAACACTTAATCTAAACATCGTGCCAGACGTTCGAAATCATTCATTTATGGAGATAATCACCCGACACGACTCTATGTTGCCTTTTCCTTCTTCGTATTGTTATTATCAAATGCACGAATACGCAATACAGAGTCGTGTCGATGGCCGGATCGACTCGACAATCATAATAGGGGTGAATATTTTATTTTTATCAAAATGTTTCGAGATTATTCGAGTTACTTAGAGATTATTCGAATTTGTCTGGGGACGCTCAATTTTCTCTCCCGTCAAATTTCAGAATATGTAATCTCTCCTACTTCTGACCGGGTTAAAGAAATTATTTCAGTACAACCACCAAAATCAATCAAGCAAACACAAACATTTTTAGGCTTGTCCAAAATAAGGAATACAAAAATAATTTTTCGAGGAAGCCAAACGATGTTTAGTCAGTACATCCTAAAATCAACTCTGTATAACTACAGACAGTTCAGAGGTAGCTATTGGTGCCGTTCTTGAACGATTTAATCAAGAATGAAATTAATAGGTAGGAACCTCCGCTCAAACTCGACATGCTGCATTTTACAGCGAGCTTGGAAAGGAAGACATTTTTCTGAATTCACAGATCATAAACCGGTTATCACCGCAACAGCATCTAAATCTGATAGAAGTTCTCGGCAAGCCAGACACCTTGAGTACATCGCTCAATTTACATTCGATTTACGTTACATTTCAGGAAGCGATAACGTTGTTGCTGATTATTTATCAAGACCAGTTGAAGTTTCTGAAATTAATTATCACGGAATCGATGTTGGTCGTCTTGCTCAGTTTAAAGAGAAAGATGTGGAGTTGAAGTCATTACAACAGATTTTTGTAGATGGCAAGAAAGAGAAAATTTGGTGCGTGTAATGTCAAAAAACCCGACCGTATATCTCGATAGAACTGAGACGTAAAATTTTTGATAAACTGCATAGACTGTCATACCCAGGAATATGCGTCACATAAAAGTTGATAGCAACACGCTATTTCTGACTACTTTCTAACTGTCTAAAATCAAAAATCATCCAGCATACCAAATCTCCAATTGGCTCATTCGATTTACCTCAATCTAGGTTTAATCACATACATGTAGATCTGGTGGGGAGAACTCCTCGTTGTCAAGTTTATAACTATCTCTTCACAATTATCAACCGTTTCACTCGGTGGCCTGAGGTATATCCATTAGAAGATTGTACTGCATTGACCATAGCTAAAAAATCTTTGTTTCAGAATTTGTTTCTCGTTTCGGTTGCCCATTAACTATAACGAGCGGCCATGGAGTACAATTTCAGTTTTTCCCGAAATTATATAATATTTTGGGTAATACCTCCAACTGGGTTGATGAACTACCAATTATCCTTCTTGGTTTTCGGACCACCATAACGGACGAGCATTAAGAGTGCCTGATAAACTGTTCGTCAATCATCGGATTCATCTGTAGTCGTAATAAAATGAGGGATTTAAAAGCCACTCCGCCACGAACCGCTAATAATTCGGACGCTTGCAAATTTGTTTTTCTAACAAACGATGTGTTGAGATCTGTATTAAAAAATCCTTATGAAGGTTAATTAGAAGTGATTCGCAGATTAAGAAAAACATTTGTTATCAATTACAAGTGATAACACTTGCAAAACGTTTCGCGAAGTAAGGTTTCATGAATAGACTATATTGCATAAGTAGGCTAATAGGCTAACTAATGATGATGGCAATTCGTTCCTTTTCTCCCATATATAAAATAAAAATAAATAGTTTAGTATTTTCTTTTAATTGAAAGAGGGGTTATGCGGTGACTAAAAACTTGTGTTGCAGGCTGTATCAAACTAATCAATTAACCGATTTAGGTAGTGACCCGTTTCGGTTAATTTACACAAAGACACATTCAACACGGGTGCGTAATCTGATCGACCGGTCAAGCAAATATTTTCTTTCTGTACGATCAGTCGGTATTGAGTAGTGGTAAGATAAATAATCGTCGCGGTTGTTGTTTAATATTTTAAATTAATATCACCAATTAAGTTTCGCACAGATCACGCATCCCTTTTCCATACTAAACTCCCATAATCTCAAGAAATTTTAAAAAGTGATGTAAAGATGAAGTCTGAGACAAGGGCATATCAAACAGGAGGATTTGAAGTTTCCTTATTTAAAATAGTTATTCAAAATAAACCGGTTTTACCGGTAAATTAAGTTATTGTTTAACGTTTACCGGTAATAAAAAATATTCGGTAAACGAGAAACTAGATCAATCAAATTTATTCTTTTGCAAATCAAATTCAACCTTTTCGAATTTAATTTTCACACGAAAAGCTTTGATTTCAAACAAGTTTGGCAAATTTTCATCTAAATCTAAATATTTGTCAGAACCTAAAGTCATTTTTATATCTATGGAGTCAGATTACGTGTAACTACTCTGACATTCACCTTCACCAGCCGAGAAGAAATTGTTGGGCCTGTCTTAGAAAAATATTTAAAAGCAACAGGAACGATTTTTCTTTTTCTGAAACTAGACTACCGCCTTTTCTTAAAAATTTCCTTGAAAGGGTGGTGTTCTTTAAGCTTAATCTGAGCTACCATCTATCTGATCTTGAATTTGAACTAATATTCGAACGCTTGATAGCTCTCTTGGGCCCATTTAACCGTGGACCGCCGTGACTGCGGGTAACTAGTTACGCCATTGATTTTATCGTTTCAGTCCTAGGGGTTCCTCGTCCTATGAAAAAAACTAATGTAAACATGTTTTCATTTTGTTGACATCAAGTCGTTTTCATTTATAACATTTCACACAACATCAATAGGCGATTTTTACATTTCACGCAATAACAACAGCGATTCTCGTTGTCGAAATTAAAAAGAATCGTAAAAAACGTTGAATAAGTTATTTCTTACTAAGCCACACTTCATATACACATTTTATCGAGTTTCATATATATGTTTCTGCTGGATACACTGCATATACAGCAAATGGTGTAAATATTAACTAAATAAAGAATAAAGTGGATTAAAAGTAATTTAGTTAATCAGTTTTTGTCATTGCCTGTCAAAATATAAAAATGACCAAATTAATTTTAAGACTTAACTAAATTAATTATTTGGAGGCTTTTCTTAAATAAACGGAATAGTTTTTAATGTACGAGTACACAGCGCCAATTAAAAAACGGAACAGAAATTTTCTTCGAAAAAATACCCAGATTTGAACGTTTGTATCTTGATGAAATAACACCATTCAAAAAAAAATTTTTGTTTCTAGTTGAAGGTAATTTTGTTTTCTTTTCGATACTGGAAACCGTTTTATTTTATTTTGGTTTTTTATGAAATTTTTGAATAAAACAAAAAGTGTCTAGAAAAAATAAAAATATGCTGCTGTTTGAAACTGTAAACGAACTTGCTCGATATTTCATTCAAAAATCTAAATCGGCCATTTTATAGAGAATTTAGAAACCTTGCAAAATGATCTTAGGAAAATTTCTGTGCAGCCACTCCTTATCGAGTTATTGACGTTTTAGAGAAAACTTATCAAAAAGCGTATGCACGTTAACAAGTACATTTTTTTATCTTGTAAACTGAGCACTCTACGATAACATTTTGAGCTACTTTAAATTTTACGTTATTTTACGGAAAACAATAATTTAATTTATCGCATAGATATTTGAAGAGTCAAGCGAGATGAATTGTAAAGAACAATTACTCGTTCGCGCTACAAAAATTGTGGCTTTAGTTGAAGCCGGTGAAACTTATCGGGAAATTGGACGAATCTGTGATATTATTGTGTCTGTTGTGAACTGGACTTGGCATCGATATTTAGAAACAGGCAGTGTGAGTCGGCGCGAAGGGTCTGGTCGACCAAGACAAACTACATCAAGAGAAGATCGAGCTATCGCATGTTATGCTAGAAGAAACAGGACAAGCAGTGCTCAAGCAATAAGAAGTAATGTACCTATACAAAACCAGACATCAAAACAGTTGATATTAAATCGGTTGAAAGTTTATCGACTAAGATCACGCCGACCTGTCAGAGTTCCGTATCTGACTGATAATCACCGTCGATAAAGAAGAAATTATGGGTTGCAGTATGACAACTGGACTCAGAGGGACTGGTGTAAGGTCCTTTTTTCGGATGAATCGCGTTCAATTTGTATGCATCAGACGGCCGATGCAGAGTTTGGCGTTCACTAGGGGAACGATTACACCCTAATTGCGTGATGCTAGTCGTAGCATTTCATGGAGGTTCGGTGATGGTTTGGGCGGATATTTCTTGGAATTGCAAGACAAATTAGGTAGTAATACCATATCCAACTTTAACATCAGCACGGTACGTGGAACAAATTTTAAGGCTTCATATGCTTTCCATGAAAATGCAAATTGGGCGCAGATTTTTTTTTATGCATGATAATGCCCGGCTGCACACAGCTCTAAACACACGCCAATTTCTGCAACAGCACACCGCATTAATTTAATAAGCCATCCTCCGCGAAGTCCAGATTTAAACCCCATAGAACACGTGTGGGATATGTTACAACGGCATGTAAGAAAACGGACAAGGCAACAAACAAATTTGCAGGAACTTCGAGACGGTTTACAAGAAGAATGGCAACAAATCACCATGCAACAAATACGCAATGTTTTAAATATGCCACGGCGTATTTATGAAGTAATGCCGGCTAGAGGAGGTAGATTTTAGTTTTATTACGTTTGAATAAAGTTTAAAAGGATTTTGTTTGCAATTAACCTTATGAAATAAATCATATTTTTCACTGTAAAAACATATTTTCTCCTTGCTTTTGGATCGCCAAAATTACGCCTGATATCAAAATGTGGCTCAAAATTTTATCGTAGAGTGCTTCGTTTACAAGATAAAAACTTGTACTTGTTAACGTGTATACGCTTTTTGATACGTTTTCTCTAAAACTTCAATAACTCGACAAGGAGTGGCCGCACAGAAATTTTCCTAGTATAATTTTGCAAGGTTTCTAAATTCTCTATAAAATGGCCGATTTAGATTTTTGAATGAAATATCGAGCAAGTTCGTTTACAGTTTCAAACAGCAACAAATTTTTATTTGTTTTAGACACCTATTGTTTTACCCAAAAACGTCATAAAAATACAAAATAAAATAAAACGGTTTCCAGTATCGAAAAGAAAACAAAATTTCCTTCAACTAGAAAGAAAAATTTTTTTTTGAAAGTTCTTATTTCACCAAGATACAAACGTTCAAATCTGGGTATTTTTTCGAAGAAAATTTCTGTTCCGTTTTTTAATTGGCGCAGTGTATTTACTTATAAATTAAGTTTAAAGTGAATCATATTTTAGTTTCAATCCTCATTTAATGCTAAAAATACAAATACAAATTTAGCTTTTAGAGAATTTTATTTCCATATTTATGATGTTCTCACGGCCAAAATGGTCGGTCAGAAAGTTTTGTTTATAAGAAAAGAGGTTGACGTCATTTTTTCCTTCTCAAGGAACATTAATCGGAAATATATATTTCTTAGTGAAAATACTTTTCACAATACTTTTCACGGAGCGAGAATTAACCCCCAGAGTCTGGCCGAATATTTAAAATAATAATGTTATTATTTTTGTTGCGGGAAAATTAATATTACAATACAAGATTTTATTATATTTACGTGGAATCAACCAGTGAGAGATGATATCAAATCGTGACTAATAATCGAGACTAATAAGCGTTTCTCGTCTGTACTGTGTGAATACAAAATTAGACCCTCAATCAGTCCCATTTTTGCATTTTTATTTGGTTATAATTTTGGGGTTTTATTATGAAATCTTTATAACCTTACAAATTATCTTCTTATTTTTTTATAAAGTTGGACACCCCTATACCATGAGTTTCCAACTTAGACAGATTACACTGTATATAAATAGTAAAACATGTCATTATAATACATATTCAAAATTTGCCAAAATTTGAACCCAAAATGTACCAGACAAAACATTCTTAACATTGAGTTAAAAACCACAGTGAGCATAATTGTTAAGTCATATTTTTTTCTCGACCATGATTTAGCGTAATTCACTTAAATTAGCCGGTGACAAAGATATTGTGGTCTTTAAAGTGTTACAAAACCTTTTGGTCTTGTGAATGGGTGCATTATCCCGTTGAAATAGAAAACCCTCTCCTATTAATCGTTGGCCTCGAGTTCCGCTATTTTTCCTATTCGTTACATACATTGACGTGCAGGGTGCATCCCTTACCATCAAAGCTTTTCCAAATAATTTCACTGTTGGTTTTTGGGCAAGTATATGAAAATTCTTCTCCTTTTCTACGCCCCCTACTCCCCTAATTTTACCCTAATTTTACATAGGTTCGGATCCATGACCTTCAAACAGTTTTATAATTCACTCATTTGTTATTGTTTAGTGCCCTGAATAGGTGAAAGTTGTAGGCTACTTGTGAATTCGACTCGAACGGGTTCGAGCCTTCCAATTGTTCGGTTCTTATTTTGAATTGAATCAAATCCGTTCGTTTCTTATTTGAATCAAATACGAATCTTGGAAGGTTCACAAATTTTATATATGCAGACATGGCTTTTGTTAAACAATTTTTCAAATTTTTCTGTAAGTTGTGCCTTCAGAGCATAGAGCATAACTTGACAATAATACGTTGTGCTTCCCCAGTTAACGGAGACAATTTACCAATATACGTTTCAAACTAAAGTATTTGTAAACAAAAATACAGGTTCCTATTTAAAAAAGCAAAATTGACCACCATAATAGTACCACCATAGAATTATGTTTTTGAAGCGAAACAACATTTTTTTTTCTTTCCTTGCTTATATACTTTTTCGATAATTTAGGTTGTGTCAACTTTAAGTGAGCCGCTAAAATAAATCTAAATCTACATAATTGCAAAAGATGAAAATTGTTCGGTATACAAATCCAAACCACTCAAACGGTTTTAACCAAATTTTGTGTATTGCATTTGTATTTTACAATAATTAAAACATAACGGGCTACAATTGATGCGAATCATTAAAAGTCCTTCCGGGAACATCTTTATTTAAAAGCTGTTTCTATTCCTTTTAGTACAGTACAAGTGGAACGATAATAGCTTTTAACGCAGTCTCTGTGTGCATCCTGTGAATAGCCATTTTTTGTGAAATGTATTATAACAGAAAATCTGGCATGTTACAGATTTTTAAAATATTTCAAATTAAAGTACAATGATCCTTAAAAACTTTGAACGTACTGAACAAAACTATTCACAAGTTGTGAGAAATAATCACCTTATTAGAAGATTTTCATTAGACTCTCGAACTTTCCGAAAAATATAATTACAAAGTAGAAATTTCTGCGCTAAACACAGTGGTCCATAGGAAAGATAGTGATAGCTAAAAAGTTGCTATACTTGGCTGTATGAAAGATGAACCAACGGCTACTATAAAGCATTCCAGGAGAACGTTATATCTGTCACGTCTCAAAATGAATGTAATTGAAAATTTAAAATCAATTGAAGCAGCTGTCAATCAAAATGAAGTTGTTAACTATCCAAGGGAATTTTTAAATTCTTTGGTAATACCAGAATCGGCTCCCCAGTAGATACTTCTTAATGTTGGAGCTCCTGTTACGCTTCTAAGAAGCGCCCCGTCTAATTGAATTGCAAATCTAAACTTGCCGCAAGGGAGGATACACTTTTACTTCTAGGCGACCTTTATTAACATACCAGATATCATTTCTGTTTAGACGGGCTACACTTACAAGAAGACTGCTTATTTCATGGCCAGCTATATTTGCGATGCTCTGGAATAGGAACAGCCAAGAATCAATATGTAAAGTTTTCTTTTGGAAAAACTTGCAATATTGCTAATGAGAAATCCAAATTGGTTATATAAAATGTTTTTGCTTTTCCCGCAACTTAAAAATTCAAATTCGTGTTTACATTAAATCGATAGCAAAAAAAAAACCGAAAGTATAACCACCTCGAATGAAGAAATTCGCTTGGTAAGAGCACCAAAATCATGTAGGATTTGTGGAAGTCGAAGCGGGCGTACTTACATGGCTAGGAAAAAATAATTAAACACCTTTACTTCTCAGAAAACACTGACTGAAGTCAGTAAACATATTGGGAGACTAAGTATGTGCTCGAAACCTGTGACAAATATTTTTTAGTACTATGATAATTTTTGACAACATAAAAAATAAAATCATTGTTCGAATGACATAGCCGCCTTAGCATTTTATTTCAAAGAAATTGATTTTCCTCATTCGCACCAATTCAAAAAGTGGTTTCTACAAATTAAAATAATAGATAGAAAGCCAATGACATTTCTGGTATATGTAGTCAAAGATAGTTATTCATGGTTTGGTAATCATGAAAATTCAGGTTATGAAGATGTTTTTTTTAACCGGGTCGTGATTTTAATTCTTTGGCCATAATTTTTATTGTCAAATTAAACTCGTAATTATGCGTTAATGAGTGTTATTGTGAGAGGGTCGTGAAAATCCGATAAATATCGAGGAATGGGAAATTGTTCAATTATGTGAAAGGTTCAATTTGTGGTTTATTTATTGATCGTCAAGGGTTTCAGGCCAATTTCCTATTTCTTCGGATGATTATGTCTCATAACTGCTGGTTTTATGCAATACATGTTGTATTAACAATGAAATGAGCCAGCATTGCTTTCTCGTGCAATTCTTAATTGCAAAATTTTGGGCAAATTTTTTGCAAATTTTTTAAATTTTGGGATTTATTCAACGTTTATTCAATATTAAATATGCCACTATTTAGCCATAAAATAAAAGAGCCATGAAACTTATTTTTGGCTATACCATTGACGTCAAAAGTTGTAATTTTCTATCTAAAAGTTACCGTATTTTTCGGACATTTAGGAAAAATTTAATTGAAATGTTTCCCAAAAAAAAAAACCAAAGGTTTAGCCAATTCGTGATCTTTAAGTTAAATCTTGTGTCGTTTGAGTTTTTTCTGTGTTCAGTTTTGTTAAAATTAAGTTATTTTGAAACATTTTACGATAGTTTCATATAAACTGCAGTTTGTTTTCCTTAACACAACTTTAGTGGAATATTTTTCAAATAAATGTAAAAAATTAGGTTTCGGACCCAGTCTCAGCAGTGTAACTTGATTATTATAGCTTGAAACATAGGTCAGAGGTCAGATTTAAAATCACAACTAAAAAAAAGTAAAAAAGGTATTTGGAAACATAAAAATTAAATTTTAAAAGTGCAAAACCAAATGGATTAAAAAAATATTCGTGGATGCTTTTTAAAATAAGTTGAGCTGAATAAATAATTATTTATATTGCTATATTTTTTGTATCGTACGTATCTGCGCCCGCAAGACAAATTAAATGTCAATATACATAGTAGATATGGATGGAATTGCAAATGTACGAAAAAAAAACAAAATTAAATCAAAAATAGAACAAAATTATAATGCATCCATTAAATAGCAATAATTTTAATATAAATTAAAAAAGCTTCATTTTTAATAAAAATTTAATCAAAATATTTAATTAGTAAAAATAAAATTTATTGTTTTTTTACTTGTGTGTGTATGTTCGTATATGTGTGTGTTTGTGTCTGTATTCCTGCGTTATTCAATTAATTTTATTTTATTTAAAACATATTATTTAAAACATTTTTTTGAACATAACATATAAATTCAATAAATCAATACATTAATAGCTTAAGGCTTTTGATAGGGGAGTTGAATTGAATTTACAAATAAAAAAAAATATTTAATTTTTTTATTTATTTATATATTTATTTATAACGTTCTATTTATTTTTATTGTAATTTAATGAAAATCAAATATACAAAATTTTCATTTTCTTTTTTTTTTAAAATCATCACGGTAGCAAATGGTAAGAGATTGCTTCATTGATTTTTCATGTAGTTTATTGTTTTCAAAAATCATTGTTGGAATCAAGATTCAATGCGTGATAATCGAAACAGCTAAAAGTTTAAATTAGTCCCAATAAATTGAGTTACCACAACACAACAACAAAACACCTATTTCTTCCACAATATTTTACGATGAATCATCAAACGGTCATTCTCAAGGTAACAAAGTTGAAAGAAACCGAACCGTTCGGTTGCAACTTACAAAGTTGCAGGTGTTATGTTGTTGTGTTGGGGTAACAACTCAATTTATTGTGATGAATTCCACCGCAGACGTAGTTGAAATTAGTCGATTTGGCAAAATAGTTTAAATATTGTTTCGGCGTACAAACCACTATTTAATGAACTAATACATCAGACAGGCTGATCCGCAAAAACATTCTAAATGAAATATGTACGAGTTTTTACAGCCATGGACAAAATTATCAGGCGCATGGTCCTTTGGTATAGAGTTGCTTCATAAAGTGAGCACACACTATGATAAAATAACTGTTAATGCTTTAAAAACTCGTTCACTGATGAGTAATTTTAATTATTATTAAAACTTTTGGTAAACCCAATTCTGCCCCTTAAGCGTCCAGATGATACATACATTTTTTCGTGTATTGAATCGCATGGAATATGAAATAAAACTCCATGCAACATGGAACAAAACCTCATGCAATATGGAAATGGGAGGCTAATGGTTTCAATAAAAACTATTTAACTAATAAAGGCATCATGTGGACGCCAGACAACCGTTTGAACATTTATGGAAAGAATATAATAGGATAGTCACTAAACACAAAATAACTGGAAAATTATTTTAAAACAGAAGGGTTGGCCAACCAAAACATTAAATTGAATTATGTTGACCAACACTTTGTGAAATATAACTAAAACTACTCATCAATAAACTGATTTTGAAAGAATAAACATTAGTCGCATTTATATCTTAGTATTTACGAGTACTCAAGTTTGGAAGCGACTGAAAAATACCGTTGACCTCGCACAATACTGTGAATTTATTCAACATTTGTAATATAAATCAAAGCTGGTTAATAATTTTTACTTCATTCATCCATCCGCTTTAATATACTTACCTAAAATTATGTTTAACGAAGAATTTGTTAATATTTTTCGTAAATATTTTAGACTAAAACCGATTAGCACATTCATTATCACAGAAGTTGTTTACATCTTTTGGTATCAAATGTATTAATGCAAATTTTGTCTTTTATTTAAAACAAATTATTTATGATATTGCTTTTTATTGCTTTATTTAATTTATGGAGATGTTTGGATGTGTCGGTAGTTAAGAGGCGAACTATATCAGATATTTTTCCTAAGTGTCTATATATACGAGTAAAATAATAGAAATGTTTAATTTTGGAAGGTGCTTATAAGAACAACATTTTAAACAAGTAAATAGCCCTTAAACGATTTTTAACAAACGTCCTTAACTAGACCATTGACAACAATTCAAAAGGTTTAGTATATTAAACAGTGATTTAAATGACCTTGACAATGAAACATAAATTTTGATTTAAAAAAACAGTTTTAATTACAACTTTGAACTGTATTATTAAAAACGCGGAAACTGGAAAGTATCAAGGCAAAATTAACATCTGTTCGAATAAATTTGCTTTTTAATAGTATTTTGATCAATATTTAAAATTTTTTGATGAACTCAAACCTGAATTCTGCAAGTTTCAAAATCGGTCGTTTAAAATAAATATTATATCACGTTCTGGAAACTTTAAAAATCAAGCAACCTTGGTACAAAGAATTTATCTTAAATACCCAAAAGTTATCCAACTAATTTACACGAGCATAAAGTGAGTGTGAATTCAATCAAAAGTCCTATTAACAAAAATATAATAACTAGCAATTATAGAACTTAAGCAAACTAAAAAATACTGTGATAATTTATTCAATATTATAGACAAATCCAACTAATAAAGATGTGAAATAATTCCATTACTAATAAATTAAGAAAATTATCATCTTGCAATAATAATATAAGCAGCTGCTTTTTAAAAAATCTAACGGTGTGCTTACTCAGAATTCAGAAAGAAATGAAATATAACATTATAAGCATACTTAAGGACTATTGAAGCCATTACTTGAGGATTGCAATCCTAACGGAAACTGTTCAGAAAATTACATATAACTGAAATTTCGAGAAATTTAAAAATATGGTTTTCACGAACTTATTGTTCTTAAACTAACTTAAATTTCGAGAAATTTAAAAATATGGTTTTCACAAACTTATTAAAATCAAGATTACATGTGTTCCTTCCATCAATTAGCTATAATAAACTTAATGTGATAAGCTACAGACACCTGTTTCCGCGAGTATTTATTTCGTTTAACAGATGAAATTGAAAACGTTAAACTTAAGATTTAGTACTCAAATCAAAGCCAAAGCGAAATGAAATTTGAACAAGCAGTTTTAAAAATTCTTTTTGTTTTCGTGCGAAATATAAACGAGATTTTTCTTCTAGAATTTTGCTTGGAAATTCTAATTTTTGACGAAGGCGAATGCGACACTCGGAAGTATCATGGCAAGGAGGATTATTTCTCCATCTCTTTCTTTAAAAAGAAAAAAAAAATCTAAATTGCTTGTGATTTTTAACCAATCAAATTCATCGACAAGACCGGGTTTTTATTCTAGGTATTTATTTCTGTACGGATCCTTAGCCGATCACTAAAATAACCAAAAAAAGAATTGATTTGATTGATTTAGTGAATCCACCATTACCGGTTAGTTGATCCATTTTGGAATAGCGAAACTTATGTTATGGCCGAATTACAAAATACTTATATTCTACAGTAAAACCACGATTATCTCAACCCCTTTTGAGTATGGAATCAGCAGGTGAATTTACAGCATTAGATTCTAGACATCAAGTGGATTTAACCGATTACACAAAATTCATTACTCAATCTAGCTCATACCTAAATCTTTTTACTTGAAATATGCGTAAAAAAAGTACAAAATATTACCTTCCCCCCCCTCCCCCCCTCCCCCCCTCCCCCCCTCCCCCCCTCCCCCCCCACAAATTTTTTTATATAATTTTTTTTCTGTTGCAACCTAATAAAATTCCACTGAAAAACGAAAAGTTTTGTTTTTATAACCTTCTGGACCTTGATAGACTAGAAATTGAAAGTTCAACAATTAGTTTGTTGATTGTCGCACCAATACATTGAAAGAGCACACAATTTTCGGATTGTTTTCGGAAAAACGTCACAACCATTTTGGGTGTCTGGAGTCCAATTCCCGATTTATTTTTTTTGTAGACTGGCTTATGGTTGTAAGTATAGCATGAAATTTTTCATGACTGAAAACCATCAATTTGAGGAATTAATAAATAAACAACATTTTTTGTTAAAATGTAGAAAAGAAAAAGTTTTTCCAAAAACGAGAAAACTAAAAAATTATTTCAACATAAGCCAAGATGTTTTAAATTCACAAAAGGGAATTTAACTTCACTCAGTTGATTTCTTCGGGAAATTTCTTTGGTTTCGAAGAATTTTTTAAACGCGCAGAAAGGACAATCATTTTAAAGAAATTAATCATTTTAAGTTTATGTAATACATTGTCTCGAACCATTTGTTTTTCAAAACTATATTTCAAAATTATTTTAGATGTTGAAAGTGAAATTTTTAGTTTGAATGACAGCGATCGGGTAAATTTAAAACGTTTTAACAAATTAAAAAAATAGTACAAATTTTCAAAATCTAACGCCAGTCGAAAAAAGAATTTTATCATTAAACAAACCAAAACTTTTTTAAAAGATAATCTAGGAATTATAGTCACGAGGGTAGATAAGGACAATGTAATAGTTTTAACTTTACGAACGGACTACGTTGACAAAATGTGCAGCTTACTAAATCATAATTCCACTGACGTACAGACTTTTAAAGACATATTGAACACTAGTACAAACGAAAATTAATTCAATAGGAGAAAGATAAGAATTAACAATTTATAGCCCAGTGATTTTACCAAAAGTTCACAAACCAAATTTGTCGTATACGCCAATTGGAAGTTCCATAGATGGCCCCACATATATGTTATCATTAGTTTTAGGCAATACTCTAAAACCTAGTTTAGGAAAAATAAATTCTTACCTCTAAAATTCTGAAGATTTCAAAAATAAAATAAGTAATGTGACTATCCCACCAAACTTTCTTTGAATCTCTTTAGCTGTTACGACTTTGTTTACCAACCTCGATAAAAATTGGAGAAATTTAAAGAAAAATTCTAAGTAATTACTGTTTTTGTATGTAGTAACATATTCGTAAAAAGAGCTGTGAAAATCAGTTTTTCGAGAGAAGGATTAGTGGCATTTAAGGTGCCTCTAGATGATGTCGTTTATCGTGCATCTAAGAACACACGATAAGAAATGAAAGCATATGAAGCAAGGAAGAAAAGCGCTTGCAATGTAGAATAAAAGCGCATCATTATTTTGAATCACGATTTTTTTTTTGGGTTAATTCCCGATATTCGACAACCTAGGATTCACTTGCTTCTGTTAAATTTTCGTGCTCTTTAACTGTTTACTCAATGACAAACGATAGTTTTGTGTTTAAAAGTAAATAAATTAAAATATTAATAGAAATAATAAAAAGAAGCTCACCGATATATTGTACAAGCGACTTTACAAGCGACATCACGGTCTCACGAAGCTCTTTATTTAAATATTTCTTAACATTTTCAAACTACATTTTCGTAAAAACTTCTTTAACTGCAATACGACAAAAAAGTAGATTTTTTTTCTCAGTTTCGTATGTCTCACTCATTAAGAAACGTGCGACCAAGTGATTTACGGTTCTTAATTATTATGATTGTATTCAACAACAACGAGATTTTTGTTTCAACTATATCGCTAAAAAATGCATCGATTGCTTGTTTGAAAAAGTCTGTATAGAACTTAATCGTTACGATTTGTAATTAAAAGGCAATACAGTAAACGTCTAAACTTGTAAAAAGCAGGGCATACTTTAGTACGTCAAATCGCGAAATTGCAAACACATAAAAGTAAGCTTTGCTTTCCACAAGTTTACACATTACCTTATTTTTTAGAGAATCAGATTGCACAACCAATTTACGAAAAATTTCAGTTTTTGATAAATTTATTAAGACCGTGTCAGAAACCTAAGATAAATATATTTTAGTACACATTTCTGGCATTTATGAGTATTTGAAAAAACGAACACATACCTGAATTATCAAAGTCAATTCCTATGATAATTTGTGTTAGCTTTACAGACTGGTTCGCCATCTGTTGGCAACATGTTGAGTAAAATAAACATGCTGCTTTCTGAATGCAAATGATTTATCAAAAATTGCAAAACTTTAAAGGCAACATATTTCTAGACTTGAAAGCGCTAAAAGTGTGATTGACTTGCTGCGACTGACTCATTGTACCGATTTTACTTAAGTGGCGTAAATATGCCTTAATAAATGTACTATCAATGACATTTTCTGTCCATACATCTACCCATTTGTTTACTTGCCTAAACGCGAAACCAGATATCCATATTTATGCTTGGTCTACGCCATCAGTTGTCAATTTACGTCGTTTGACAGTTGAGCAAAATGGTCTTTAGATCGTTCATTCTGTTTGAAAATTTTAAAAAGTTACCATATCTTTATTTCTCGAGATAATAAGAAAAACTGCAACTTCCGGTTGACCGATTTTCCCATCATCCACTGAGATCTCCAATCGGATCAATTTATTGGCATTTCAGTGAGACGTTAAAGACGTGTAGACTCACAAACCGATAGACCCACCAATAGGCAGTCAAACAAACCCAT
Organism: Tipula vernalis; assembly: GCA_958295665.1. Taxonomy (NCBI): domain Eukaryota; kingdom Metazoa; phylum Arthropoda; class Insecta; order Diptera; family Tipulidae; genus Tipula; species Tipula vernalis. Next base: position 346,436,418 of record OY282558.1, on the reverse strand, counting down.
ATAAAGATGAATATTCAGTCACTGCATAAACTACATTTTCTGTAGATAATACATAGAGATTATCATTTCAAAGCAGTCGTTTTTGAGCCATTTCCAAAATAGTTTAAGTTATACTCAACATCTGGTAAAATTCTGCGCCAAACCATATTTAAACAAATTAATTTGTTATATTAAATCGTTACAAATTCTAGACGTATAAAACACTTTGTATTATAAGGTACCAGCATATGTATGTATACTATATGTACATAAGTATAATAAATGAATGTACGTATTTATTGTGTAGGTATAATGTACATAAACATAAATATAATATATTCGTTCTTATGAGGTTATGTGTTCGTTTTTTTTTTCTTTTAAATATTTTCAGTTAATCTTTTATTGCATACTTTTATTATTATATTACTATTATTACTTCTATTATTGTTATAGTTTAATGTACATAAATTCGTTTTGAATTTATTTTCATTGATTTCAGAAATTGGAGCTTTTCGTTATATTATTTCACATACCAGCAAAAAGCTTTACTTCGAACAAAACAAATTTTTATTTTATTATTTTATTTTATTTTATTTTACATTATTATTTTTTTTTTTTATGGAAACTTAGAATATTAAATTTTATTATTGTTAAAGTCTAAAAAAAAAAGCTTTTCAATAAATTTATTGTTATTTTGTTTTTATGCTCTCTCCCTCTCTCGGTTGTGTGATAGGATAAACAGACTAATGTTCGAAAATTTCGAATATCTTGTTTGTGCTTCCTTCATAGTTGTTTGTCTAAATGCGGATTAGTCAAACAACAAAACTATAATGGTTTTAGTTTTCAGTTGGTTTTGGGTTTAGTTTTTTCTTATTATTTTTTGTATGTTGGTGGTTCTGTTTTTAAGGAAATTCAAACAATACCAAATTTTTATGCTAAATATATGAGTTTTTTGAAGTTGTAAAAAAGCGAAAACGAAAAAGAATATTAATTGTAAGCTTTGTACTGTCTACCGAAAAACATGACTAGCAAATAGTAAGTTGAATAACATAATTTGTGTTAATTTTGCGGGGGAAGTAGTTTTAATTTTAGAATCATCAACAAAGTTGTGATGGCAATATCTGAGAAGAGGGGAAATCATTGGTATCTGTTTGTCTAAATTTATCAATATTTTACAAATAACTAACAGTAAGTTTAAAGATCAATACGTGAGCAGGCTTTGATTTATACTTTTATTTTTTGAACTATCGTGATAAAACCCATTAAATCTATTCACTATTATTTTTTGTTAAATTTTTTAATTTTGAAAATTTTCAAGTTTGAAATATTTGAATTGTCGGAGATTAATGGAAATTTATAAAAATATGAGAGTTTGTAAAACTAGCTTTGGCATTTCTTTTTGGCTCTCTTGTCATTTAGGATTTACGCTATATCATTATCTTATTTCAGTAAATAAATTTAAGCTTCATGTCTTTTCTGTTTGCTTTAATTATTAAGACTAAATTAAATAAATAATTAATGTTTACCTATGTATTTAAATTCCACTTAAAGCTTTATATAATAATCACGGGTCAATAAAAAATATTTCTTCAACTGCATTTTTCCGGTATAAATTAAATTTGTCATATATTGCTGAACGTCTTTATCAATTATTTTAATTTAAGTAAATATTTATTTCAATTATACAATGGCAAACTTTAGGCGGTTATAAAAGTTAAATATGTTAATAACAAAATCGGAATTAATTGTAATTAGCATCACCTTAGTGTAAACACGGTCACACAAACAGTGCAGTAGGTTAAGTTAACTCACGAACTTTCTTAGAAGGCACGATTCGAATGCAACACTAAAGTACTATAAGTATCTAACGTATTTAAAAACTCAACTTGTGAAAGAATTGTAATTAAAATTTTGTTTAAAAATGAGTGGTTATGCCTAAATTACGTAGATTGTTAGAATAATTCCAGTTTGGTAGTTACCTTATATGCTTAACTCTACCCAGTGAGAGCAAAACCCTTCGAATCCGCTTCTAAATACGCACTAAATGCGCTTCAGTATAAAATTCAAAAATATTGAAAACGTTTATTAGATGCTAGTATCTCGACTATAAAATACGCTTGGTGCAGCGCTTTCGATCTGAACAAATGGATTGAACATTGAACAAATTATTTATCCTATCAGAAAACACCGATTTACGTTTAAAATTTGGTAAATTTAATGCTAATTATTATTTTACTTCATAATATTCAGCCAGGATGGATATTCAGGATCGAATGTAGTAATTTAAAAGTATTTGAGAATACATTTTATGGCGACATAAACCGAAACGACGTAAATAACGGAAACGTAAATCGGTTTTTAAACAATTTGGTCCTTTATCCAGTATCCCGGCGCTAGATACTCTATTCAAGAAGCAAAATGTCTTAAATTATTCGTCTCCACCAACCAAGAGCAAAACGTCCATTTTGTACTGTCTATGTATTCCTTCATCTCTCTGAAAAAATGAGTGGGGTAAAATGCAACCTTCCTCGCGCTAACCTAAACCTTTTTCCTAACAATTTTTCACGAGAGCTCATTCTTTGAGCCTAACATCATAATTTTTGATAAACCCCTATCGAAGAAAATAAATGTATTCGAAGACTTATACAGACACTTTTTCGACTACCTAAAAAGTCTGTCACAATGATATACAAATCTATATACCAGCAACATCTAGGTCCATTCCAGCCCTTAATAATAGGTGTTAAGAAGCTACCATTTAAATAGTTTTTAGCCCCTCCATAATTTATGTGAAACCAAAAGTTTAATTGTTGTTATTGAATTCGCCGTTGGTAAACCCTACAATTTTGTTGAAATATTTCATGTACGAGTAGCTAAGGAGGTCTTGACTTTTCTTTATTTTGCGTATGTTTTACTTTTTTATCAAGCTGTGACGTGTCAATTACTTTTAATACATACTGAAAAATAGCATTTTCGTCATACCTGTCTGTTATTCGATAATATCCGTAGTGTCTCCATTGTTATTATGCCATCGATAATAGTTAAGGCCGTTATAATAATAGCCACTGCCGTTATAATATAAAAAAAATATTTTTTTCTTTATAAACAAACCGTCATTATGGTAAGAAATTAAGACTGCCTGGTTAGTTTCTTGAATTTGTATGTTTTATTTTTTAAATTAACATTAACCAGTTTTTGGGTATGACAAAAAATAGTAAACAACATAAGGCAGATAAAAGCGATAACAGTTTATACGCTTAATATCGGCCTAATACCGTTAATAAAAATAAATTTACGCCTAGGATTAAAGGCGATGTAGCCTGGCAACACATAGATTTTCATACATTATTATACATTTTCAAATCATATTATTAAAACAAGCTACTTTTAAGACATTTGGAGACAAAAATTATTTTTTTCTACAAACATGTCGAAAGTGATGATTTCGCCGGGATTGTGCCACGATATTTCATAATCACGTAGATGATAGAATCCGCGGGAGCGAATCAATCGCGGATCGAAAACTGCATATAAAAAAAATAGGAAACAATTGCTGCAAATCAAAGTATCCTGGAATACATGCAATTTGGATTTTTTGATTCACCGTACAAACGCAATATTTTTATAGCGTTTCTAAAACAATTTCTATTTAACGATTTGTAAAAAAATCCAAAGGGATTTCAATGAAACTATGATATAAAATTTTTGTTTTCCATTTTTTTTATATGTAGTTTTCGATCCGCGATTGATTCGCTCCCGCGGATTCTATAATCGACATGAATATTTTTTTCATTGCCATGGAAACAATTATTTTTGATGTAGATTTTCGTTGAACAGAGTGATTTACTTTTATAGCCTATGTCTACATGATTTTCATAATTTTTATATTTTCCCATGTAGACATTTAAAAGAATTTTCTTTAATTACCTTAAATTTCCTAGAAAAAATAGCACGCGTATCTCTTGCATAACTCGTGTCAAAACGTGCAATTGTAACACTCAAGTGATTGCAAATTTCAGTTTCGTATTGCAATGACTCGTTACATAATGTACTATAATCACAAAATGTTCACATGTTTTGTAATATTTTGTGCGTTGCTTTTTTCACAACTTTTGAACTTGAAATTTTTCCAGCTGACAATTTTTAGTTTTTATTTCAATTTGACTGAAATGCTACTATTATGAGTTTTTTAAATCAATTATTCCAAGAAAATGAAAACGATTTTCTTAAACAATGTCCTTATATGTTAAACATTAAACATTTATGATAACATCTTATAAATCAGGATTAAAAATTTAAAACTTTTTCATTTAAAAATTCATCGCAGAAGGAAAAGCAGTTTTCCATATTTTTTATATGAAACTAAAAGTTTGTTTTTTTTTGTTATGGCTTTGTAATCAAAGTTCCTTTCAGTATATACTCGACGTCACCTCAACTAGATTATAAGCTAACACATTATGATGTATTAACCATTGTAGTAACAATTGTTTAAACAAATGTTGTTTTATTTGAAAAGAGCAACAAAAATGCAAAGCTCATGGCTGATATCCACTTTCGTATTTTTCTCTTGACAAAAAAAAAAATCTAGTTCATTTTTTTCCTCATGACAATTTTTAGTACATTTTCCAAAATACATACACAAAAATGGATTTGAGCATGCGCATTGAAATTTTGTCAAGAGAGGAAAAGATCAGAATATTCAATATTTTTGTCGTGACGTTGTGCCATTTGAGCATAAATTGTATTTTATGCTCAATTTCATGTTATTTCATGTTGAATATTTTGACAAATAAAATGAAATTTTCATTCTTTTTTCACAAAATTTTGTCCTTTTAATGAATTTTAGGTCAAAATATAATAAAATTTGTGTTATTAAAATAAAACATAAATAATAAATCGTGGAATACAAAGGTAATATGCGAAAAAATTGTATTATTCGAAAAACGAACCAAATTCAAATTTTTTTCTTATTCTCAAAGAGAAAAATTAGCTATATTCTTTATGTTAGTAGTGGTAAAAAAAAACGTCACGAGCCGTTTGTCATTTATTTTTTGTCAACAGAAAAATATACAAGTGGAGACCAGCCATCACTTAACGGACATTTTCAAGGTTTTTTGAATGTAAACTTATGTGGAGTTCTATGGAAGAACAAAAATTGCTGTAAATCAAGAAAAAATGATTTACAGCAATTTTGTGCGTACTATGGGAAAATATTATTGATGTTTTTTTTGATGTAAATCAATTTTGAGAAATCGAGATATTTTGATAAATTTACCCCCACCTTTCTTCCAGCAAAATTATAAATGTCAATTAAGATAATAATCACAACAACAAACGAGACTTCGGATTTGTAATTTGCTATTCATCAATAAAAATTACAAAATTCTTTATATTTTTTACGACTACGTAGCCACAAAATTTTATAGTTTCCATTTTAAGTATTCTTTTTTAATAATACAAACAAAATTTAGCCTGACAGCTAATCTCACATCTAAAAAACCTGTGGTTTTGTTTCCATCACAAAATAAATTTGCTTGTACGTTCTATGGGACCCGTTTAAAATTGCTATATTTCAAAAATTCCATAGAACTCGACATTAGTTTTCAAAATAATAACATCGCCTTCGCGATAATAAAAATTCGCTCTGTAGCTACACTAAAATAATAATTTAAAGTTACTCTTGCGGCTACATCCGCTGCTTGTTATTGTAAACAAACAAGAGAGGGGTAAGGTTTCATTGCGAAATTGAGGTTTCATTCAGATTAAGAACCACCCATAAAAACTAACATTTTGTTAAATCAGTATTTTATTACCACTACTGTCACAAATTAAGGAAAGTAGGAAACTAAACAACTATTGGCGATTACGTGTAAAAGTTGTGCTAACATGACTTAGGCTAGGATAAATTACATAGCCTAACAACGTCAATTATCCGATGAACGCTTAGAATACAATTCAGTTCGGAAAATATCGGAAACGTTATTCGCTTACACACTTAAAGAAATAACTTTAATTTGTAATGCAAGCCTTGCATTATGACTCATCTAATACAAGTTATTATTAAATTGTAAAGTAATGATTGCAATTAAATGAATTAACGCAATTATGAAGATTTCTAAAGGAGTATTTGCATTAAAAGCAACCTGCTCTGAGATTTCAACACTCAAGGTACCAAAAACAAACACCAAATGACCAAACCCCAGAAAAAAAGGCTTGCTTTAAAATTTAATACTTCTAAAATATTTTATTAATGCAATCTTTGATAAATTTTAATGCAGTTAATTGATGGTTCTTCTACAACTTGCTTTACATTCTAATGGAGTATTGCACTAAAATTTAACGTATGTAATTGCTGTATTACAAATAAATGCAAATTGAATTAACTCCTTTTTAATGTAAGCTTTGTATTTTTTTGTAATACAGCCTTCCACTGGACCTATGTATATGTAATGCAAAGTGCAAATCTTTACAAACCTTCCTTAATGTTTCAAATTTTTCCCATTTCTCTCGTAGAACCTTCTTAAGCCTTGTTCTCATGGAGACTGTGAAGGTGGCCCGCAGGTAATTTTAAACTATATACAGCCACCATATTTTGACTAATTCAGTAGTGTGTCTAGGGTGAGTATCTTGTTGGAACACAAATCTTTATCTAAACCTAAATAACTTTGGTTCCAACACTATATTTTTCTCGACAATAAAATAGATATTTTTTGCAGGATATACTGTTGCTGGTGATAATTAAAAGTGAATTTCATCCCCTTAAACCACATATTTCTGTGTACATGTTGCACATGTTTAAATGTAAATGAAAACAATGGATTTCCAATATATTTTCATAGTAAACGAAAAATTATATGTTCCATATTGTAAGCTTACCGTGCGTTTCTGACGTTAAGACCGTTAAGAAAATCACAGCTAAGAGAAATTTTGGTAAGAGTTTTTTTTTAAGAGAATCTCTTAATTGGTATTCTGTTGGTAGTACTCTTAAAATATCTCTTAAAAACTCTCCAAATGTATTGGAAAATATTAGGAGACCTGTCAATTTGAATTTTTACATTTTTTCCAGATATATTTTTGGTAGTTGATAAATAAATAAAAACAATTCTAGTAATTTTTATTTGAATACGTATATTTTTTCTGAAGTACATAAATATCTGGAATATTTACACTAAATACAAGCGCCGAACCGCTTCTAATAAAAAAAATCACTGGAAAATAAAGAAAAATTATCTTAGGTTTATAATTAAAGGTTTATAAAAATTAATAATTTATAAGAATAAAATTTCATAATTTTTTTTTATCAAATCTTAGGTTATATTTATTTTTAAAACAGACAATAAATAAAATATTTTATTTTTCGAGTACAACATTAAATATTATTTTGAAATTTATGACGGCAAAATTGTTTTTCTTTAAGACCACCTATTTCGTATGTCTTAGCTAAGAGATTTTTTAAGAGAATCTCTTAGCTAAGAGCATCAACAGAATCGCAAAATAGTCTTACATAAGAGATTTCTCTTAACTAAGAGAAATCTCTTAGTTAAGACCTCTATGACTGTACGTTAGAATCGCACGGTTAGTAAAAAATTGTGCCGATGATGAAGTTTCTTTGTATTTAGAAGGCTTTGGTTTACTGACAAATTTATTACAAATTTGCTAACAACTTGCGTCTTAAGGTGAATGTCACGATTAGCTTAGAAAACCAGTTTGCCATAAATTATGTAATTTATAAGACGAACATACTATATTATGCTAATAAAGTTACCGGTGATGCTATACGATGCGTCACTACACGGATTTCAATCAGGTTTTTATTTATTATTTTTCGTCTTCGTTTTCGTATGTTGTGTGAAAAACCAACTGTGTTTGTTTTAATTTGCATGCAAATAGGTTGATATTATTGTTGTAATTAATAATAATAAAATAAAATTTCAAACTGATTTATACATAAATGATTTCAAATTTTACATTATTGTGATTTGAGCATATTCTGGCTGAAGACACAATATTTCGGAAACCGCATATATTTTTAAAATATCAATATGAGAGATTAATAAACCCCTGGCTTTAATGGGAAAACAATATATTGCTTAAAGAAGTTAAGAAGACAAAACTCGGAATATTTTTTAACACTTTCTATGAATTACTTTCGTTAAGCGTCACGACTACTTAACACAACAATAAGATGAAGACTGTCAAATTTTTATTAATTCAACTCAAACAAAATGAATTATTAACAATTTTATTTTTGCTTACTAAAATTTCAGTTAGCGGTCACCTCCCCTGTGAATTTCTCTAAATAAAAGTCTATTTATAAAGTCGACTTTTATTGCATTAAATTTCTTAATAAATGGATGCTTTTAGGTTTCGCAACATGTTGGCGAAATAAACATGTTGTTGACGGACAAACTGCAATACAGTGTTTATTTCTTGCGCCAAGAAATCGCTAATTGAGCAAAACTGTCGCATAAGATAAGCGTTATCTAGTTTTACAACCATACAGAGTGATGACTTCACATTTTTTTTTTAACTTTTACCGTAGTGAGTGTTGAGTAGTAATTGAAATTATTCAGTAACGCCGCTTTCAAAATAACTTGAGCCAATCTAAATAACTTTTTTCTAAATGACACAGACTTTTTTCACATTTCACATGCCTCCTTCGATATTTTAAAATTATAAAACATACAAATTTGTTGGAGAATTTTAACGTAGTAATTTGTCGGATTTTCCATTTGACACGGAAATTGTCGGTTTCTAAATAATCGGATTTAATAAATTTGCAGTTATCTCATTATGTTATAAATAATAAATCACCAACTATCGGAAATAGACATTCTAATGTTTTTAATACAGCTACGTAATAAAAAAAAAATTGAAATGTAAAATTAATTTGATAAAACTGTTTGTGTAAATCAAATAACTATAAATCAAATAGTCAACAAAAAAAAAAAAAAAAGAAAATATGGAACAATTTAATACATTTTTGTCTCTGATTCCTTTATTTTATTTCTTGAGAATAAACCTAAAAATTAAAAAACCTCAAAACCAAAAAAAAAAACAAGTTCTTACTTAATTAGAAAAATTATATCAAAATAAATGCAAAATACAAGTCATGTGTTTATCGTATTTTCTGTAGTTTCTTACCTCAAAGTCGAATTCTTGGCTGCCTTCATTCCTTCATTCATTATTCGTTCAGTGTTTTTTAAAGCCAATCATATTGCTAAAAAATGACGAATAAAAAAATTCAGGAATATGATTCGCTTAAAAAATTCACTGAACGAGTGAATGAAATCAAAGCTTACCTAAATATACCTAAATATTTAGGTAAGCTTTGATGAAATCAACCATAAAATCGACTTAAACAAAATTTGGAGGGGCGGGGGGGAGGAGGGGGCTGGCGTTGTGAGCAAAGTACAACAAATTTTTTTTGTCGATCGAGTTACTTATTATGCATTAATACATTAATACAAACAAAAGTAACAAAAAAGATTTCATGGTCATTTTTTCGGATATGCTAATTTATTTTGATTTTGTCTTTTGAAGAAAATAGTGTGAATGGTGAACTGTATACATCGAACCGAAAAAAAAGTAATGGGTTGGAACATATCAGCACAGGTAGTAAAAATAATGAGCTTTGTTTAAAATTTGTTACGAGCATTTTCGTATTTGTGTATTTGATTATTTCGTAATTTCGTAAAAGACGTATATTTGACGTCTTTTCTGATTGCCTTAAACTATTTCACAACAACGATTAAAAACACAAATGAAACGTTCAAAACAAACACTCTCAGCTACCATCAAAAAGTTGTTTATATATTTTATATGAGGGGGTACCTACTAGTAGTTTTGTAAAAATGGAGCCCCAAATAAAAACCTAAATAAAAGCAAAATTCGTAAATTTTTAGGTTAGTAGATCTTTTGTCGTTTGAGTTCTTTCTTTAGTTTTTTTCATTAAAATTAAATTAACTGGTGTTTGCCCTAACACTCAAAAAAATCTATAATATTTTAAATGCCAATAATCGATCTATTGGTATTACTTGTGATGTTTAATAAATAGAAATATGAGTGCAAAAAGAAATGTAGAGGGCTGAAATCTTACGACCTAATCAGAACTTCGCCCTAAAAATTAACTCAACTCTAAAATCAAACCGTAACTGGACCTCTTAACTCAATCTTCAACTCAACCTCCAACTCAATCTCCCTCTCAATTGGAACGCAATGACCAATGCAATCAACAACTCAATCGCTAATCAATTTTCAAATCAACCCTTAACCAAACCAGAAACTCGACGCCTGATTCAATCCACCAAACAAATCCCAAATAATTCTCAACCGAACCTTTCACTTAATCTTAACTCAACTTAGCTCAAAACATATCTCGATACTCTGCTCAATTTCTCATTCAAAGGCCAACTTTCTCTCTCGCACTAAACCTTCAATTTAACCCTAAATGTATCCCCAACCGAACTTCTTACTCAAATCCAACTCGAACCCGTTTTTAACCCTAACTCGACCTCAGCTGAACCATCAGTTCAATCCTAAAAACAACTTTAATTCAAACCGTAGTTAACCTTCCAACTCAAAGCCCAAATCCATAAGGTTCGAAAACTAGATACGTTCATGATATCAACTTAGTCAAATTTCTTCCCACCCAAATCCCCAAAAATCATAACCCGCAATCAAGCCCGAGAAACTAAATGTTTGCTTGAACTCAACTCTGAACAAGTGAATCTAGGCTGAATGAACCCCAACTCAACACCAACACAACCCTACTCAAGCCCAACTAAACCAAAAATTTCGGCCTCAACTCGACCCTCCAGCAAACGCAACGCCCAACTCATTCCTTAAACCAGCATATTAAAAAATGCATGTTTGTAACCGATCCTCTTGACGTAAAGCATTCAAAAGCTTTCCACTGGTCCTCCTTAACCATAGAAACAGATTAGCCGTTCGAGATAGCACGGACGGACACTTGTTTTATGCTTTTTCGAACTTACGGATTCATTTTCATATAATTTTTAACTCAAACACAAAAGTATTGTGATAAAACCATGAAGGTATCGCTTCTAAAATAAATAGCCTGTGAGCGTGTTTATCCTTGATGTTTATTTTTCATTTTTGGTTGTTATTGTGGAAAAGTTTAAGCCAATCAGAGAAGACATCAACGAAATAATCAAACACACAAATTCGAAAATGTTCCTTGAATTATACTAAAAATACATGTTAAACCCAAAGGGATCTAACTAAAAACGTTCGAGTGGTCTGAAAGTACATAGTCTTTCAGTCAAAACAAGTGATATCGTCAACATACCGGGTGATTTTTTAACCTGAAACTTTCAAATATTTCGAAAAATTAGCACTCTACGGACAAAATGTCCATAATCAAAATTTAATCATTCCGCGGGAGAAACACTTTAGTGCTAAAATTTGTCTCCCAACCTATACACCTATACATACCATTATGCAATACCACGTTTTCATTGTAAATACTCGAAATTAGTCTTAAAACAAATTGTGTTTCTCAAATTTTCAATTACTTTTCAGACACAACTTTATTTAGTAATGTAAATGACTGGCGAATAACTACTTTTACCAGTGGTTTGTAAAAGACGACTCGTTGGAGAACAATTCGTAACGAGAAAAAAATTGGGGTTTTGTTGTATTTGATTACATGTTCACTGAGAAAAATACTCGATTTTGAACATCAACGCCATGAAGATCTTGGTCTAAAGATACATGATACGGATGATAATTAAGATGTTTTAAAATTTTCCAACACTGGTCTGGGATAATACAAAATCGCGAGCTATTTCTCATGTACTAAAATGAGGATTATGAGTCACTGCAGCCAATACAGCAATTTGACATTGTGTGACAGTATGGTCAAATGAATCACGTGACCAACTCCTACCCAGAGAACGCTGAACGTAAAGCATTTTCAAGATTCCTGAAAGGAAGCCTTTCCATAAACCACCATCATTCCAATTTTCTCTTGTACAGTTAAATGCTCAATTCAATAGCCAAACGGAAACAGGTCATTTGTGACATTTAAGAAAATTATATTAACATATGTTGGTATTTTTAAAACAAAATATTCGCCTGTTTCTAATTTACGGTGATAGAGGTTTCTTCATTGAAATAGTTTCTTAACAATTAATTGAAAATTTGCAAAATACAGATTTTAAGGCCAATTTCGAGAATTTCCAATAACAATGCGATATTTTGTATTGCAATCGTATTGCAGAATCGTATACAGATGTTCTCAAATCTTATTTCAAACAAATCTTACGTACCTTTACCCGTAGAATCCAAATCTGCTATAAAAAATAAAAGTTTCTATTTAAGACTTCGAAGTGGTTATTTTTCGAGATATTTGAAAGTTTCAGGTAAAAAATCACCCCAGGTGTACTGGGTGACTCTTAAGAAGGTGCAATAAATTCGGGAGGTGAACAAAAAATTTAGGATGGGACACATCCTATAGAGACATAGTTATAGAGATAATCAAGGTTCTACTGTAAAATTAGTCACTTTGAATTTCACTTATAACTTAAAAACTATCACTCACAAATTACTCAAATAAACGTTTTCTTATCGCAAATTAATTTGTTTATCAAACACAGGGCCAATAATAAAGAATGTATGTAATGTATTAGAGTGAGCCTTGTTGTGCTGAGCATTTTGTTTTAATATTAACGTAAACTAAGACAGTAATACAGGACAGTAATAAAGGAAGAACAATTACACCCCTATCATATTCAACGTGTACAGGAACTATTGCTACTTGATTAAGAAAACGTTTATTTGAGTAATTTATGAGTAATAGTTTTTAAGTTATAAGTGAAATTCAAAGTGACTAATTTTACGGTAGAACCTTGATTATCTCTCTATTCTAACATTTTGTTCATTTTCCAATAAATTTCTTTTTTAACCTTGAAAATTAATTTCACCGAATTCGGATCGTACCGAAAGATTGGCCAATTAATTTCAAAATAATATGTATACGCCATAAAAGTGATTTTACGTACATTTTTCAGATGAAATCTATATTCTGCAAAAAATCGTGAATTTAGTCATTAATCGAAAAATGTATAGTTTTCAATTACGTTTACAATTATTTACATTACGGGTTTATTTTAATTTTCAAATAAAATTTTACATTTAATAAATTATGTATCGTATTTTGATCATTATTTTACGTTTACCCAATTCTTAAAACAAAACCTGTTTCGTTTTTTGTTTAGCAGGCATAAACGACTCGTAAGGGCAATATCCTCCATAAGGTCAGGTCGTAAGACAGCAAATTTCTTTGGATAAAGTAAATAATTTCCGACTCAGTCTTGACTTAGGAATTTACCTAATAATGATTTTACTTACTACCCAGTCGCAAAAGGAAATAAAAAAAATAATAATTTTTTCACTGCCCATTTGTTAAAGTTCATGCAAAATATTAATGAAAATTTCACAGATCTAGCGCTTAAACTAATTTGGCTGGAATACAGTGATGATTTTTGGTTTATTTGTTAATATTGTTGTTCAAAAAATGAAAACTAAATGTTTGTGTAATTTCACGTACAATGATTTAAATTTTGAGTTGCTTAAATAATTAATTGAAACTCGATAATTGAAAAAGAAAATCGCTGAATTTGAACATTTTCTTCAATACACATAAATGGGATTTTGTTTTTAATATCGCCCAGTCCGTACCAAAACCCTATAGTCACATTACATTGTGTGCAGCAGCGGCGGGATTTATTTTTCTATTTTCAATTTTCACTTATTAGATATTTGGTTGTAATTTTTTTTTTAATGTTAGGGATAATATTAAACCAACCTAACCATTTTTATGTACTCCACCATATTTAGATACTAAAAAAATTAGAGAACCTTCACTGAGGAGCTGCGCCAAACCAAAAAAATAATAATTTTCATTCACTAGCAGAGCTTTCTGAAAGTCTCTTTTATTTTGTAAATTAGGTACCCCTTCTGAAATTTTTTCTGCAAATTAATATTTTAATTGGATGGGAATTTTGTTTACGAAATAGAATGCAGCATTGTTTGGTTTTTTTTTTGCTGAAAATAGTTCTTCCGAAAAACGTATCGTTATTTATTTGTCTAGTAATGAAAAGTGCATTATGCTCCAACTGCTGATAAGGGAAGGAAATCAATTTTTGAAAATAAAATACATAGCTGATAAACGAATCAACAATTTTCAATGTATTGTTCTGGAACCCAAATTGGAATGAAGATTTGCAATTTTAATTATGTATGGACGGTATAACATATCAAAATCATAAATCTATAAATTTTCGTGAACCAAGTATGAAATGAAATATATCGGGCGAACTTTACTGTTTGAGCTCCGCAAAAGCACTCCTACAAAAACAATAAAGAGAAGCGTAGACAAATGTTGCAGAACAAGCGCTGAATATCCGTAGCCACAAAATTTCAAAATTACAAAAATAACTTACTCCTTTCGTTTATTACACGGGAATTTATAGAAGAAAATACTTAGTTTTAAAGAAAAGGGTCTTAAGGTTAGAATAGTACCAGGATTTGACCGCAATGTTTTTTTTCCGGAAACTAACGGTATGCCATTCGATTTGACATTGGATTATATAACTCAAGTTGCATTTGAGATTGCCGCTGTAATTATTTAAATTAGAATTGTACCGAAATTACAATCAAATGGTTAGCAATGCCCTCGTATATCAGGATATTTCTTTTCCGGAATTTATCGATATGCCATTTGGTTTGACATTACGTTATCTAACTCCAATACAATGCCAAATTCAATGGAATACTGATGGTTTCCGGAAAAGAAGCCTCTCCGTCATCGCAGGGCTAAATTCCATCCAATTGCATGACATTTTCGTAGTACGAACTTAATTAAACAATTGTAGCGCCAATCTCTATTATTGAGATTGATTAATTGAGCTAGGTAATGCAACGCTAAATCGAATGGCATACCCATGGTTTCCGGAAAAGAAACATCCCAGCCGTCCCATGGCCGAATCGCTTCGATATGTATGAAATTTCGGTACTTTGTTAGTTTAAATAATTATAGCGACAATCTCAACATGCAAATCATCTAGATATGATTACTGACGTTAGATAATGCAATGCTAAATCGAATGGCATACCGATTGTTTCTGGAAAAGAAACAACTCTGTCATCGCAGGGCTAAATTCCATCCAGTTCCATGAAATTTTGGTAGTATGAACTTACTTAAATAATTATAGTGCCAATCTCAAAATGCAAATCATTTTGACATGATTAATTGAGGTTTGATAATTCAATGCAAAATCTTGTGGCATACCGATGGTTTCCGGAAAAGAAACATCCCAGTTGAAATTTTAGTGTTGTCTGATACTATTTTTTCCTGGGATGGGATAATTTCACATCGATGAGATATCAAAGATGTACCGATGAACAATGCAGCGAGCCAAATTTTTTTTTCTTTTTAAAAATTTTAAAATTTATTTTCCACAATTTTCTTTGTTTTGTTTTGTAAGATTTTTCAATTCGTAAGTAAACTTTTGACTTTTGTACTAAATTCTTCTGTTGAAAAATTACCAAAACATTTTTTGTTAACAGTTCCGATACAATAAAATAATTGACAAAATAATTTTATTACACAAAATCTTAAGTGACCCATTGGAAAACGATAAGAAAAATCGGATTTAGTTTTTTCGATATAATTCCAAAATTATTGCTTTAGAAAATTCAAAAACATTTTTAATTGGCTGAGAAAATGAAAATTTAATTTTTTCGGTTCTAAATAATTTTTTTCGGACGAAAAAAATTAAATTTTCATTTTCTAAGCTAATTAAAATTTTTTAATGGAAAATAGTATTGTATGGTCTCGGTCAAAAACGAGAAGTTTTTAGCGAAACAAAGCAATAATTTTGGAATTATATGGAAAAAACTAAATCCGATTTTTCTTTTCGTTTTTCAATGGGTAAAGCACTTTACTGGAGCTTTTGGCTTATTTACTTTTATAATTTGGTAAGGTAATGTGTTTACTCGATAAAAAATAAATTAAAAAACAAAATAACAACCGTACCACACGTTTTTCCATTTATAAATGCATTATTGTGATTTGTGACATACGAGTAAACAATTTTACTCGAGTCTAATGATGACTCAAATGTATACGTACCTAGCTACGTGAAATTAACAATCAAAACAAAAAACATAGAACTACGTATACAAATAAATTCATTACAATATTTTTCGATATCATTATTAATTATTTTTTAATTATTTGCTTGATACATAAATATATATTTCGCTAATTAAAAAAATATAAATAATTTATTAATTAATGTTTATATTATAAAATATTTTAATAATCAAACCCTTTTATTTCAAATAATGTATTTTGCAATGACATCGTATCGATGATTACCTGGTCAAATCCAAACACTGTGCTAACTGTAAATAAAAAAAATGAAACAATATTACAAAAAAAAAAAATGCTTGGTTGACATTCAAAATATGTAAATGTAATATGAAAAGTGGTAACAATTTCATTTGTATGTACATATTTATGATTGAACTTACAAAATCGGGTCGGAATCGGTTTCAAGTCCAGCGGACACAAAATTTAGGTTAATATCCAAATCAATTAAAATTGAAAGTACTAGTATATACATACGTATACGAAAAATATTTAAGCTACTCGTACCTTAAGAAGGTTAATGTCAATTTTTTGTTGTTGTTTATGAAAAAAATATTCAATATTTTTAAAATTTTATTATTCTTTATTAAATTTGCATGAACTGAAAGATTTTTAATGGATCATTTATTTATAAACATCATTTACATTAAAAAAAAAAAAATTGTTTTTGTTAATTTATAAAAAAAATAAATATTTTTGTGTTGGCTACATAGCTAGTTACTTACGTAAACAGAAAATTCTAAGAATTAATGCGTTTGTGTAAACAAGTTGATAAATTATTTATTATTTTGAATTTGTCATAAAAAATACAATTCTTAATTTATACTCAATAAATATTACCTAGCTAGACCCGAGTCTAATTATAATTGAAAATAAGGTTGACAATTCAACAGGTGACGTTTTATTTTACTAATTTATGTATAGTCAAGATTTTAATTAAGGCAAAAGTTAAATTAGAAAAAAAACTTAACGATTTTCAAATCAAAATTTGACTATTGGTTGGACTTTTAATTATAGAGAACATTCCTTTCGATTATTTAATATTATCGGAGTCCGTAAATTCAGTTCTCACCAAATTTTTCAACAAACAAACTTTTTGCGTCTTTAGATTAAAAAGAGGATATTTAGCCTTATTCAACTGACTCTATAATCATAGATTAAATTATTATTGTATGAATTTTTATTACGAATAGCAAAATATTCCCAAAGTTGATATACAGACAGAGTTTTCCCATAAAGTTCGATTAATATCGGATCGATTAAGCTAGCATTATTCAAACTAGGGTTCCGTGGAACCCTAGTTTTCCACGAGATGTACATTATATGGAATAATAAACAATTATTTATGTTTTTTTTTGACTGAATAAATGCAAATTCATATCTTGTATAAAGTTTTTAACATAGAAGGGTTCAGTCACAAATTTATTTGTGTTTGAATAGAAAATGGGTTCCACGGAATGATAAGTTTGAAGAACGCTGGATTAAGCGAATCGTTTGATTAATCGTTGGTATAAAGTTTAGGATTAAAGCCTTTATCAGCCATTAGTCAATAACCATTATCCCAATTGAACAGTATTCTTCTTCTACTCCTTTTCATCGTCCAAGTGTTTTTATATTTGTAATAATATAATATTTCACCATTTCCCTTTTTTATTTTACTAAAACAAAAAATGAGCTTGCGAATATTTATTTATGCATACAGGAGTTTTTCGTAGCATGTTTTTGCTATTGGCGCTTAGAAATATAGAGAAAGCACTACTCTTCTAACCAAGAGTAACATAAACGTAACATTTACGAAGACTTCCTAGTACTAAACTTTTCGTAGACGTAACGTATTTGTATAATAGACATTTTCTGTTCGCTTAGGTGTAACATAATTGAACGGTTTCTGTGTAACTTTTACGAATAGCAAATATGTATAGCAAAGTTACACCAAAATCGTTCAATTCTGCTACGCCCAAGCGTTGATATAAATCACCAGTGGCGTGTACATTCAAAAATTATTTTATTTAAATTAAAAGGCAACCGGTTACAACTTATAATTTATTCAAATATTTGAAAAGAAATAATTTAAAATAGTAATAGTTTTAATTTTATAATATATGTGTATAAATATGCGTAAATTAAAACTATTATAGTAGGTATACTGTGTTGCACTTATTCATTAAAAATGTTTGTAAATATTTATAGATAGAAGTTTAATTAATTCATTAATTAAACTTCTATCTATATGTTAAATACATTTATAAAAATTTAATTCATTTCAGAGACAGGTGTTTTAATTGAAATAATTGTTGCTTAGTTAGTGTAAGCTGTAATGCAGTTCCAATATTGCTCGCGTGAAATTAATTTATTGAAGTTGTATCCTTTTGTGGCGTTATTTTGCATATTGAAACCATTTCTTGATAATGCAACGGCAATTAGTGTAACGGTTAACATTGCGCGATAAATATGCACATTCAGCTCTCAATCAAGTGATCAGGATTGTAATTTAGTGAGATTTTGCACTTTATATTGACATCTATGTCACAACCAAGTGTTACGTAGTTCGAATTAAAAAGTGTGTCAATTTCGCGACGGACGATTCTGTTCAGTTTTTATTTCGACGTCGACCAATTTACAATTTATTATGTATACTTACTAAAACTCTGACTTTAAGTAGACTTTTAGTAGTATTTAACTATTAATACAACAATTAATCAATGAAATTAATATTTAAAAATCTATTAGCACAACTTAAAATCGATTATCAAAACTTCAAAAATTTACTACAAATACACCCTTAAAATATTCAAAATTTCTATGAAGATCAGCGGCATCAAAATATGTATAACGGTGTTTCACAATTAAATTTGTTACGTACTGCAGCGAGAAAAGACAAAACAAATGGTTGTAATTTTTTTACTTATTAAATATGGTTGCCTTATTTTTTTTACCACTCACTAGAGACATCGCTGTACATACATTAAGAAAATGTACGTAAACGTAACGTTTATGTTACTTATTTGATGTATACAATTTTTTGTTGGGAGGGTACCTATCAGAATAAAATAAAGCTGTAACGACCACCAAAAATTAGCATCAGCGCTGGCAGAACGACTAAAATATGGTTCAGCGGAAATTTTTTGAAGCGCTGCAGCCTCAAATATTTTGTCTAAAATCACGGCTCCAGTCATCAATTGACGATTGTCAAGTCAGTTTATTTTATTTCCGATAGTTGAATTTTCTACGTATTTCTTATGGACAATATACTGGGTGAGAAACTTCGTTTTATTTCCGTTAGGTATTACATTTTCTACTTTTCCAATCGCCAATTGATGGTTACCCCTCCAATCGCCTTTAGTCGTTGTGCGAGTGCTGATACTCATTTTTGGTGGTCGTTACAGCTGTATTTTATTCCGATAGGTAGCGCTTTCTCTAAATTTCCAATCGTCAATTGACGATTTTAAAAGTAGGGGAAACGCCGCTCGCGGTATACATTTAAATTGAACTGGATACATAAATTTAAAAAAAATGTGATAGAAATCGAATTAGCGTCTAGATTGTGCAAGAGCTAACCAGTTTATTTACGAAAATCGAACTAAATTATAACACATACAATCAACACGAAACAATCTGTATCCGCCTCAGTTGAAAAATTTTGCGCTACGTAGTATCCGTGATTCTCCAATCGTTAAAAGAATGTGAAAGTAGTTCACGCTATTTCGCTAGTGAAGAGTACATACATGAGTATGGTGAATAAACTTAACGCCAGTTTTGCGGAACGAAGTAACCAGACAAACAACAAAAGCGTTAATAATCAAAATTAATAAATAATGTAAAAATGGCAGATACAAAATTTCACTATTAAATTCAGAATATCGTATTGTATCGTATTGTTGTACAATTTTGTAAATCAACAATAATATTTTATACACTTTGCTTTAATTAATATTTATAAATACATTTATTAATAAGCCAAAAATTAAATACACAGCTTCTTTAAAAATGTCAACAAACGCTAAACCTAAACGTCAATAAACCAAACAACATAACCTCACAAAAGATGAATAGTTGTAAATTTTTCTGTATCATTTCGATTAATATCAGCGGGGGATTTATACTATTTCGAAAGAATATGTACCAGTACCAGTCTATTGTACATAAATAAGTATTAGTCAGTTGATTTTTCGGCATTTTTTATTGACAAATATATTAATTGTTCATGGCAATCACAATATTTTCGATTTGGTAAATCAGAAAAATACAGAGGCTAATCGCTCATAACATATCTACTGAAAAAAAAGTAGTAATATCTTCCCCCTCCCCGTAATTTTGGCTGAAGGAAAGAGTTATACCAATGTACCACTCTACAAAAATGAGAACCCTCCATGAATGAGTTCTTCATGTTGGTAGTTTGGTTTCGTACTGAAAAGTTGGTCTACTCATCACTCATCAGGCAGCTACGACCAAACTACAAAAAATTCCACTCTAGCCACTCACATTAAGTATCTGGCCAGAACGTACTGACATAGCGAATTATTATTCACTATATCAAATATCAAAAATTTTTTGCCTAAAATAATATATTTTACAAAAAAATTGTAATTCTTGAACAAAAACCAACATAAACCATCTGACATAACCTCACAAAATTTAAATGATGGTCGAAGTTTATACATCAAATTCTAGTAAAGCAAAAGGGCTCGTCACGAGCATTTCGTATTTGCGTATTTCGTAATTTCGTTAATTTGACGTCTCTTCTGATTGGTTTAAATTATTTCCCCTAAATAAGCAAGAAACGTCAAAAATAAACAAGCTCACAGGCTATTTATTGTCGTAATTTGTTCAGCATATATGGTTATTGCTGGATTTAAAATTTTTTCTGTGATTACTAGTGATTTTTTTGAGTAAATTAAATTAATTTATTATTTATATGTACTTAAATTTACTGTTGATTGCCTTCAGTATTGTTTTTTTGGCGTGAATTATAAATTATTGTACATGAAAATGAGCTGTAGACAATCTTAGCCATTTCCCAAAATTTGCATTCTTATTTATTTATATATATTAAAAATCACAATTAATCACAGAAGATACGTTATTTAACAGCTAAAATGTGTTACATTTAACTGAGTGTTAAGGAAAAACACTACCTAGTTTACATGAAACTATCTTAAAACGTACGAAAATAATCTAATTTTAATAAATAAATAAATCTAAAGAAAATACTCAAACGACGAAAAATCCTACCCACCTAAAGATTACGAATTTTCTATTTACATATTTGCGGGTTTTTTGTACTTGATTTTCTCAAAACAGTATACCGGCTTAGCGTAGCCGGAAGACATTTCAATTAAATTTTTAATAGAAATCATTTAATAAATATTTGTAGTAATCACAACAAAAAACTGTATTTGTTCCTCTTCATACAAAATATAGTTTGTTTTTCAACAAAGCATATAGGGAATTTGTTTAGTTTCAATTTATAATTTTAAAATTTTAACTAATGCTGAAAAACATTCTTACGAACATATTTACGCAAATAAGTAGCCTGTGAGCGTGTTTATTTTTGACGTTTCTTGCTTATTTAGGAGAAATAATTTAAACCAATCAGAAGAGACGTCAAATTTACGAGATACGCAAATACGAAATGCTCATGAGGAGCCCTAAAGTACCTTCTCGTTTTATGTTAAAAATATAACAACTATTCTATTGTTCATAAATAATTTTGCTTTACACGTCGTACCGTAGAAATTTGATTTTTTGAAACTATAATTTAGTGAACGTTTAGTTTTTGAAACTATAATTTAGTTATTTGAACAAGCTCCGTATAAAACAAAAATTAAACAAAACACATGACCGCGAACATTAAAAATTTGATCTGTAGGAAAATTAACACTAAAGATTTTATTGTGTTGGCTTGGTATCAACAAGTGAGTAATGAATTCTTTCCGAGTGAGTTTCGACCTGAGTTCAAACCTCAGTTTGCTATAAAAACCAAAAAAGCATACAAATTAAGAATTCAAGCAACTCTAGTTGAAAGTAAGAACAAAAAGCAAGTGTGATTGGTTCAAGTAATAAACCAATTTAACCGAGCTAACAAAAATACAGGACAAAAGAGGGAACGAAGACAACAAAGGAGGGTACGATTTTTGTAGATGACAGACTATTAAAACAGCGGAATCGTCTATGAGGGTCAGATGGTCAGCTTACTTATTAGACTTAACCTACTGCTAGAATAAAAATGCCATCAAGTGTAATTGAAGCCTTGTTTGTGACCAAACCTCATTTAATGACATATTGATTGTATTTATGGAACTTAACAAAGTAAACAGTTATATTTGGTGTTAAGGAAGACATTATTTCTGCTTGAAACACATTCAACTTTATGCAGAACTATAATATTAAATTGAATCAATGGAAAACAAAAGAAACTTGAAAAAACTGTGTTTTTTAACACTGCAGTATTTAAAAGCATTTAAAGTAAAAGATACATTAATAATAAAATTAACTCTCAACATCGTACGTAATGTATGTAATGTACCTTTTACTACTAAATTCAGAAAGTGATTCAATTGTTTCAAAAAATTGATTTTACACTTTTTTCTCTCAGGAAAAAAATGTTTAGTACAAAACAAAATTAAATTTCCATTTTCGAAGCAGTAAGAATTTTCTTTTTAATTTTTTAAATTAAAAATAATAAGATCAAAGTAAGACAAAAAATCTTATCAAATTTTCACTTTGCACATCATTTTTAATTTATTGCAAAGTGCAAATTTAATCAGTTCCACAAAATAAATTTTTCTTAATTTGCAATTATCAAATTTATCTTTTCACTTTGCGATTTTAACTTTTCACTTTGCAAGTTTTACATAAAACTTAATATTAACTTATCAATCATTTGGAAACGGTTTGAAACAAGAATAGATTGTAAAATACATGTTTAACTTTATTATGCGAAGTTATATGCAAACGGTTTTATGAAACATATCTTCTATACCAATCCCTCGATTAGCACAGTCCTTGATTAGTACGAATTTGATTTAATATAAACGATACTTTGTATTTTTTTTCCCTTTTATGTCGCAGGAATTGAATACTGACGGAGATAAAATAATAGTTCTAACTGTTACTTAAAACGTACCTCTGCCATTAGAAAAAATAAATTACATCCTATTACAAATTTTGTTTTAATGATTCAAGTGTTGATTAAAAACGTTCAAATTTCGTCGATCGTATTACCGTGTTAATCGAGAGACTGGTACAAATAATATCTGCCTTTGAATATTCAATATTCTGTTATAAATCATAATGATTCGACGTGATAAAACAGCGAAAAAACTTGCGATCTTATCTTTAATTAAGTTCAAAAAATAATAAAATAAATTAACAAGACGAGAAGCGGGCCTGGGAAGACGTGCTAATTAAAACCAAATCGTTGCAGCTAGCAGCAGCAAACAAAACATGGATTTCTGCTTTGTGGAAAAATCGCACTTTGTTGAGTGTAATGAATATGACTTTATTTGTTGTACAACGAGAATATCACTGTTAATATCTTAGCAATTTTTGAAACAGAAATTTCCTTCGTGTTTGGTTTCAGTGAATATTGGGAAAAGGGAATTTAACGTTTTCGTATGCAATAATTATTTTTTATATATTATTTTTTTGTGCAGAGGCGTTCGTCGGGTTACAAGGGGAACCTACCTTCATTGCTTCTATTCATTGTATTTATTACACGAAACAATAACTTGTTTAAATATTTTACAAAAATCCCCAAGAAAACTGTTTTGGGTATTTACCCATCCAGCCGCATTTTAAATTCGAATTATTTTAGTAAAACTAAAATTTAACTTAAATTCATACATGAATTAACCGCATTTGATGGTTGTTTTTGTTATTACCTTAGAGAAAAGCTGCACCCGTCACTGGTGCGTTGTAACTATTTTTTAAATAAATTTGACTTCCAAAAACGTAAATACATAATTTGTAAAAATACTAACTTAAACTTTTTGGCGAAGAGGAACAACGCATAACCAACTGGGTCCATAGGAGGGAATTAAAAGAAACTAGATGAAGTAGATTTGGCTATTTCAGACATTTTAGAAGTTGATTCGGCTGCCGTAGTTGGGCTGAATCTACCAGAAAGCTATGACGAATTGGAATACTAAGAAGTTTAACTATACGACCATATTGCACAACACTATTGCATCAACTACAATTTCAGATACATATGTCTGTTGAAAAAGGTTGTGTTACAAACTAAGGCATGGAAATCTTTCTTTTAAAATCTGTTTTATTCGACTGGGTTTTTTATGTTTCATGTGGTCGATTAAATGTTTCTTCGGCAGCGTTGTCAGCATCATGGCGCAGTGGGGATGATCTCCATCCATCTCCAAATCTCTTACTGACATAAAAGTTACGAAGCACTGTTGCGTCATGCACACTTCAAGGCCAATATATACTTCTTCATAATAAGAAGGAACATCAATATCTATGATTGTGCCATCAACGCACCCACAGACACTTAGAACGCTACCCTTTAAAAAAATACTTTGGAGATATGTTTTATACCTCTTCCGGCCAACACACAGTATTTTGGAACAACACTTCTACTAATTTATTCACTGGTCTACGTACAGAGCTCCAAACTGCAGATTTTATCGTGCGTTGACGCAACTCCGTGGTATTGACCATTATTTCCCATCTAATGCAACCAAAGCTAATTTTCTAGTGAGAACGCATACCTCTTTTTGGTTTTGTGCGGCAATCGTCGCTCCACTTTATTTAATAAAAGTTCAAACTGCAGCTGTATATTCCTTAACGTGAACATTTCTTTTTTGTCAAATTCCTATTCCGATGAAAAAAACGTTCACGAACATCGAAAAAACATAGAAAACTGGAAAACAGAAAAAATGTTCTGTCAAATTATACCATTTGGAACAATTTTAATAGTATACAAGTCTGATAACGGCGACACTGGATGCTGGCCGAACACAAAAATTTATTGATTTTAAATTACACAATATATAGTGATGGTTTCATTAGGTTATTAACAATGTATTATAGTAATAACAACAGGCCGGATTGGCCAAACCCTGCTCTGATTTGCTGTATATTTTCTATACGAAATCTACTAGAAAAACTCAAATAAATTATTTGGTAATAATACATTAACATTATTCGTTTACTTAGTTCAAATAATCGGAATACTTCCTCTATCCCGCTTTTTGCTTATAGTTGTTGTTCGCCGCTTTTTCTCTTGTCTGTACATTAAAATACAGCCAATTTAATTATTAAATTGTTAAACTTAATGGCAGCCAAATTATTTTCGTTTTAATAATACAAAATATATAATTTTTTGTTAAATTACTTACTTTTTGTCATATAAATGAAAAAACGTTTCAAAAACCCAACCAAAAAAACGTGGGTTTATTAACGTCGGGAACGTGAATGTTTTGAAAGTAAACAGAATCTGGGTAATAAAACCTTTCCTGTAAACCCACCTTAACTATGGATACATTTTAGCTAATCATATTTGTTTGTTGTATGGCCATTCGATTTGTAGTGGACATTAAATTCGATCTAAATTAGTTTACCCGATACCTTGAAATTGTTTATTCAAATAAATTGTAATATTAAAAATTTGCAAATTCCGAAAAAAGGATCTCGGTTTTTTGTAAAAGGAGGCTTAACGTGGTTATCGGAATATATTCAACTGATTCATTTTACATGTCCAAAGAGAATTATTTTTGGAATTTGCTTCCACTTTACGACAATTTAACGTTGACGAGAGACATTGAGATTTTTTCAAACAAAAACCGCGTACGCGAATAAATCTAACTTTAATTCTCCTGAAGAATTCTTAAATACTTTATATCGTACTAACTTTTTAAATTTCCTAGAGTAGATTTGCTGTTGATTTTGAATTGACAGTTGCCCAATTACACAAATTGTTTAGATTCTAAAACGTAATGAGAGATTTAACGCGAAACATCCAAATGGGTTAAAATTTAAAATCTTAAAAATAAACGTATGTACATAGGTATATATGGTACATAGATCTAAATGGAAAAACATATTTGGTACATGACCTTTCAATAGAACTAATCTATTGGTAAACTAATTGGATATATTCTACATATTTCAGTAATCATTCTTGTATACGTACGAGTACATATTTTATCATCGACGACAAACGTTATCATCGACAAAAACTAGTCTGATAAATTTACTGAATTTATTTCAAATTCGTATAAATTTTTCATTTGTTGCTTACTTGAAATCGCAAAATACAGTGTATAACAATGATACTTTTATCAGATTTCATTAGCATCGAACCAGAATCGCATCCTAGTGCAATAAAGCATGCATAATTTTGTTTTGTGCAATGAAAAAAATTAAAACGAACGACTAGATGGGAATGAAAAGTTTTTTTATCATTTCAAATTATCACTGAACCAGAATCGCACCCCAGGTTCCAAAAGGTTTTTGGCTAAAAAACGAAACGTAGTTTTTATATTTGTTTTCTTGTGGGCTTAGCAGTCAAGCGACTATTTATAAACATTTCTAAAATTAAGTTTCAAAAGATATCAAAAGTTGTTTGTAATTGTTTTTGCGAGTGTTGTCATTTTATGTAAGAATTTAAATTTTTTTGTTATTTTTAAGCAATTTTGCTCGCAATTTGCGTCAATGTCAAGAGGCTAGTTGTAAAGCTTGAAATTATTAAAGGAGCATAAGATTTTTAATGTGAAAGGTGCTTTTTTGAAAATTTTTCGAACTCAAATTAAATCCTTCCCAAATTAAACGCATCTTTTTCCAAACTAAATTAAATAATTTCTAAACTAAATGATACTTTGCCAATTCAGATTAAACTATTAACCTTTGTGTAAACGTGGCACACCCGGCTGTGTATTTTTAAATGTACAAATCAACGAAACGAAAAATTTGCGTCGAACTAAGCGTAATTTTTACTTTTTTCAATATTTTGTTGAATGTTAATTAATTCATGTAATATTTAATACGCTGTGTTTTTATTAACACTAGAAGTGTATTAGTATTTACGAATGATACCGACTAACAGACAGAATTCTATTTATTTAATTTTTTTTTTAAATTGTTATATGATTTTTAATATGTTCGGAGGATTGTAGTAAGAGAATTCAATCAAAACAAAATATTGAAAAAAGTAAAAATTTGCTAACACAGAAATAGAGCTGTGTTGTGAATATCGTGCAGAAGAAAATTGTAAGAGATTTCATCTGTTTTAGTATGATTCGCTAGTACTTAAATGCACAATACATTCTGTATATATAGAATGTAAATTGTGGTATAATAAGTCCAGTCGCCGCGGCCTGATGAGAGGATTGATTTTTTCATAATCACAAGCTCATCGGTTCGAAACTGGATTGAATTCTCTTACTACAATCCTCGGAACATATTAAAAATTTCTAGTAATCTTCTAAAATAAAAAAAACAACAATTTATTAAAACAACTACATTTAATCATATATCAACAATATTGAAAGTCATATAATTTGTTACGTGAAAGTGATACTGAAATTTCCCGAAGCCGATGTCTGAAAAGTTATAGAATTTGAACCGCTGAAGCTATGTATATATATGTTTTTCTGCCATAAAATGCGGTTGAATTAGTGCACTTAAAAATATTAAACTGTGTGCCAAATAACGTAATAACGGAACAATAGGCCTTACATTTTAATTATTTCACCTCTCTCTGCAACCAATAACATCATTTCATTTCCAAAAAAAACAAAAACAGCAAAAAAATATCCAACCTTCTCCCCATAACATATGTACGTATGTAAAAAAACACTCGATGCATCACCAAACATAAACAATATTAGTATACTCGTGTACCCTTTTGATTGAGAATCTAATTCTAAAAATTTTTTTTGTTTTGTATAAAATTTATATTAAATGAAACGAATTCCAGTCGTGCATAAAAGGGTTACACTTTAAAATACATAAAAGAACATATTTTGCATAAAATATTCCAATTCATATTCGAAGAAAGAAAAATTGGAAAATTTGGCAACACAAAAAGATTCATGAAAACTTCAAAATGAAATCAAAGATGGATACAAATTATTATTTTATTTTTATTCCTAAATAATTCTGATAAAAATTTTTCGATAAAATATAATTTTAAGATTGAAGCGTTTTATCTTGTTTTGGATTTTTTTTTTTTTTGTAGGTCGGTCATTGACGAATTCATAAAATTTTTCTTTCAAATATACCTGTTAGTAGCGTACCGATTTCAAGCAAGCGAGAGGAATCGAATGAAAGAAAATAAACCAGAAAAACACAGATTTTTTTTGCTTTTTTTTTTGTTGGTTTGTGGATAGAATAGGAAATTCTAGTTTAGTATTCAGGGCATGTAATTAGTACTTTTTTTTATTATTGATTTTGGGGTAACTTGTTTTTTATTGAAAGTCCTGATGGTGGTCGATTGGAAATTTTTATTTACAAATTATTATTAGAGTAGATCGAAATCTGGCGATTTATGGTTGATAATATTTGATTTATTAAGATGTAGAATGAATATAAGAAATCAACACCAAGCCAGAGATATCGTGTTGAACATTTCCGTGCATGACGCATACATGTAAAATACATTTGACCATTTGGGTTTCATTATTATCTATGTACACAAATCCCTATAAGCATAAATAATCCGCCCATGTTGTTTCATCTTGACTGACATGAAAAAGCACGAGCACATCAAATTAGACAAAGGAACCCTTATGGTGTTAACTTAATTAAAGTTTAATGAAATGTCTACCTTTATTATGTAGCACGTCATAATGCATGAATGTCTCTATATAGCCCACCCCCTGCTAAATAGTTTATATAATGTGTTGATTAAAAAATGCATAATTTTTGATTGTCGATAAACATTTTCGGTTTGTTCACACCTCTATAAAAAAATTGCCCTCTTTAAACCAAAATTAGGGTTTTTGTAGCTAGAAAATTATAAAAATGTTGTTTATATTATATTATTCCCCATAAGTATAGACATAATACTCGTACATACCATGTATGCATATGTCATGATACACGATCGATGTTAACGCAATACACTCACCCCACACAATACAGAAACTGGAAGCATATCATTTCAGGAAAGACAAAAAATTAATTTAGAAAAACAAAAACAATTAAATTAAAATATTTTAATTAAAAAAATTTAACAAAACTGCAACTTTACCGATTTATTTTCTGTTTTTCTTGTTGTTTGGCACTGTTCAACGGAATATACAGTGGGGTTTGGCGTTTTTAGTTTTCTGTTTGATTCAACCCCAAGAACCAAAATATTTTTTTTATACTTGAAATATATAAGGTTTTTTGGTTGTTATTGTTATGATTGATTATACTTGAAAAGTGGTAGCAGCAAAAGAAGAAAAAACGTTGCAGGAAATGAAATAGTTTTTCGTTTTTTTTTTTTTTTTTTTGAGATTCGGGGAGTGAAAATCAAAATTTTCATTCCAACAATTTTTTTTGTTTTTTTTTTTTATTTTTTTATTGCACTAATGGAAAAATAAATCTTTTATTTCTGAGAGGATAAATGGATATAACATAATTTGTTTTTATTTTATTACGGAACCATGAATGGAGGATAAAAATAGTAAAATCCCTGGACGTTGCGTGTGCGGTGACCAACCAAATTTTTATAATTAAATTGCTTTCGAAATTATTTTGTGTAACGAAATATTAAATGTGTTGTGCAGCATGGAAAAATATTCATTATTATTTGGATTCCGTGCTCCGATTAATTTTGAAGATGATTAAATAACTAACTTCTAAACATTTTATTTAAAATATTCGACCGGTTTATATTGAGAAAGTCTCCGGAAGGAAGCTTCTATCTACTTACGGTGTTATTCTTCGTGAAATTCTTCCACTGCTTGCTAGAGATATAAGAGGAGAGTCAGAATCTGCGGATAAGATCTTAGAAACATTCCTAGAATTATTTCATAGTGTTATTGTTGAGAATGGCGAAAGACAACGTGCCTATATTATGGCAAAACTATAATGTATAAAATTACTTCCATTTTAAGGGAGCTTGAACAAAAAAGATTTTGAAAGACTGAGATCTTGTGGGAAAAGGTGGAACTAGAGTCACCCAACCTTGTGGTACTCGATAGTGCTCGTACAGGGATTCCTGTCGATGCCTGCGATTTCGAATTTGAGTCACATGAAAATAATTGCTACCGACCCAAAATTAGAAACGGTAAAGTATATAGTTTTATATAAAATTTAAATCGTGACAAAATAATATTTGATAGGAAACTACCTGAAGTGTTTGGACAAATTCTGTAACTATTAGTTGCATGTGCAATATGATAGATATAAATTGGATAACCAATTTTTATTTAAAAATCTCAATGCTGATGCTTTGGAGGAATGGGACAATTTTAGAGAGCGGATTTTTTTTTAACACACTTTATGAAAAAAATGTCAAAAACCCAGGAGTCTGTTGGAACATGACCGAAATGAAACAGGCGATTTTATAGAAATTAGGTAAAAAGTTATTGTTGATTCCTGCCTCTTTAGCCCAAATTGAGAGGCTATTTCAAGTTGGGCATATCGGGTATAAGGGCTATGGCTTTTTCAATTAGAATGGAACTGAGCTATTTCTTAACCGATTTCAAAATGATTTGTAAATTACATACACCGAAATGAGATTATAAATTGATTTTTCGATTAAGGTGATTTTCAGATGAAGGTTTTGCGATGGAAATTCGACTCTAAAATCATTTTTTTAATTCCGTACGCTACACCACCATTAAGAAGTTCCACTTCCGCTGCGCCTGCTACAACAAAATGAAACATTTTCATTTTAAAAATTCTTCTGTACCTAAATTCTGAATTTGTGTTTTTTTATTTGCACGGCATTATAAGAAATAAAGGGTATTCACTCTTCTGTTGATGCCAATAGCCTACATTTTTTCACAAAATTTTGTACCTACACATATGTAAGTGTGTTGTCGGCAAAATCAGGAACGTACAATTAGTTACGCCTCATTACCTTGAATCTCTTGGTTTCAAATCGTTTTTCAACATTTGGTCGTCGGACACAATTTCTATATTTGGAAAAACGTCTCGAAAAAAATCAATGCTTCTCACATTTATGGTGAGGTGTTGGTTGCAGTAGAAGAGACACACAGACGAGAGTTCACACACACAACACAAGGTCATCATATGTTTGTAGATAATTAGCATAAACATTTACAATTACTATGTCTTTCTCGTTCTCTGTTGTTCAATGTATCGTGCTGTTTAAACATTGTCGCTTAATACATTAAAATTACTACTGGGAAATGTAAATATATAATCCTAGTTAACCAAAGATCTACGTGCAACAGAAGTGGGTTTTAAGGATTTAAATCTGAGTAAATTTTTAAGAGATCATGCAAGGAGATAAGATAAATTAAGATTAAATTTAATACTTTATTGTTTCTTAGTAAATAATTGGAACAATTGTCTGAAATTACAGACTAAGGCAAACCTGCAACAGCGTAGCCGATTGCAAATAGTATCAAAAATGTGTAGTCGGTTGTCGGTACAACATTTCCCTACAAAATAAAAGCGATTTCCATTTCTCTACCGGGTGTCTGCTTTCAAGATTACCGCTTTTTTGTCGACAAGATAAACTGAAGGTTAATGCTCCGGCGAAGAATAAACACTTCATTTATTGAAATGACATAGACAATATACAATGGTGTAGACAAAACACGTAAACAATATAGTATAGTCTACACGAATTGTCTGCATGTGGATAATCACGTAATCTACACAGTGTAGATTTCGCGGCACAATACTAATTTTAAACGTTTAAGGATTTTTAACCATCCAATATTCGAATTCGAACTTTCAATGGCGCTAAAAATATTTAAAATTTTCAAAACGCAAAAATATATCGTAATAGAACTTTAAACGGGCAGCCTAATGTCACATAAACTAAATTTATAACTGTGAACGGCCCCGTGGAACTACCGTTAAGTATTACTTCACAAGGCAGGCTCAGCCTAGGCTGCCAACTAATCGGCTAAACTTAGCTTCTTCCCGCATTTCGGTGTCTCTCGAAGCGTCTCAGCTTTCCCATTATGCTACAGATATTTGACCTTATGGCGTTCCACCGAACTTCGGACGCCAGCATAATCTCCATTATGTTTTCTGGAATTAGAACTCCAGCTGCACAGATATTGTTCCTTTCCTTTGTAAATCGTGGGCACTCGAATACCATGTGCTCTGCGTTTTCCGGTATTCCGATGCATAACGGGCAGTCGGGTGATTCTTCATGCTTGAATCTATACAGATATGCTTTGAAACATCCGTGACCGGTTAAAAGCTGCGTTAGGTGATAGTCCAACTCTCAAATATATGACAATCAGGAATCAATCATTACTCCTAGTTACCTGATGCATGGTTGACTCACTATTTGTTGAGGACCAGTCTCCAAAGTTATGCTTTCGATTATTTTCCTGCCAGTAATAAGGACAGCTTCCGTTTTATGTTCTGCCAGTTGCAGGCCAGCAGACGATAACCACCGCTGAATCAGTCTGACGCTCCTATTACAAATCTCCTCTATCTCCACTCTATGTTTTGCGACAACCACAATCACAATGTAGTCCGCAAAGCCAACTATCCGTGCTTCACATGGTAAGGCGAGTCGAAGAATACTATCGTATATCACATTCCAGAGCGTAGGGCCTAGCACTAATCCCTGTGGAACTCCACATTTCACCTCGTACGTTTCCTTTCCCTCATCGGTGTTATACGTCAGGATTCTTTGGTCAAAGTAGCTCGCAACTACTCTCAGTAGGTAATTCGGTGCCTCCATCCGGGTAAGTGCATTAAATATGTAACTCCAGTTGGCCGTGTTGAATGCGTTTTTCACGTCCAATGTCACTATGGCACAGTATTTTTTGCTGCCACGTAGCCATCTAGAACCGGATATCGCCTCTTGCGCCATATCTACAACGTACTTTATCGCATCCACTGTTGAGGGCGCCTTCCGAAAGCCGTACTGGTGTTCTGCAAGGTTTCCTGCTCTGACTATAGCTTCTTGCAACCGATCACATACAATTCTCTCCAAAATTTTACCTGCAGTATCTAAAAGGCAAATCGGGCTGTAGGAGAACGGCTCTCCTGGTGGCCTGCCTCCTTTAGGCAACAATACTAGTTTCTGCTCCTTCCATTTGGTAGGGCAGATCTCCTCAACCAAAACCAACAAAAATGTTTATACAAGCCGTCTCGGTCGCTCCTTACACAGATCCTATCAAAAAAATGTACGCTATATTTATTTATGTATTGGTATTTATTTTTCGGTATTTGAACAGATTTTTTCGTAGAACTATAGATATTTGTGATAGTTTTGTGTATATATACTTTCTGATTTATTTTATACGCATCACTAATACTACGCCTTAGCGTACTTTTTTATATCTTAAGTGTTTGTACTGTTTGGCTTGTACGAGTATAAACATTTTTGTTGGTTTTGCCTCAACTAAGCATGTGTTTGTGTATATGTGTCTGTACGTGTATGTGTATCTGTATGTGTATATATTCGTGTGTGTGTGTGTGTGTGTGTGTGTGTGTGTAGGGTTATGTATATGTGTCTGTGTAAGTGCAAGTATGCGTGTTTTTACATCTGTATGTGTATGTGTATGCTAGTTTACATGTGAACCATTATCTGACAAGTAAGACTGATAGACTTTTACCAAGCAAAACCTCAATCCAATATTCAGTGCCTGCTAAGCTAACATCATCTGTAATATATTTTCAGGAGTAACATGCTCTCCAATAGTTCTCTCAATCACGAGTCTTTCTGCTGCAAACCGTGGACATTATGTATGTGTGTGTGTTATATACACAGTCTCATAAGTTTCTCATAAAACGTTCCTTCCTTCTTCCGTTCCAAAAAAAATAAGAATTTCTCACAGAAATATTTAATGGTTAATGCATATTAAGGAAAACATAAAATCCTAAGATTATAAAGAAATTCGTTCGTATGCAGAAGGCCATCTCCTTCTCGTAGTCGTGACCATTCTGCATTCACTTCCGCTGACCTCTGATTCAAGTCGAACAGTTTACTTAGGCCTTTTAAGACCATATTCATTCGTAATACATTAATTATTTCTGCACTGGTCATTTTTCAAAATACACGTCAACAATATCAGTGCGGTTGTAAATTCTTAGAGGATAGGATATTTTATCGATGTCGGTTTATGAACTCAATAACAATTTACTCTACTTTACAACATTTACCTTACATTATACAATAACATATTATTTAATCAGTGCAACATATTGTCAAATTTATTCAAGGTTCTTTCCTACATTATAAAAGAAATTGTCAGGGCTTAATCCAACTAAATACTAAAACAATTAAAATACTAAACTCAAAAATAAACAAAAAACTTCACCAATTATAATTAATAACACGGATCCCATTAGCAAAAGAGTGATAATCAATTTAAAATAAATTAAAAACATATTTATTAGAAGCTCAAAGTATTAATCGTATAAGTTGTATATCGTCATTAATTCTCTTCAAAATCAATTTCACATTAACAAACTAATAATAAAAAATTGATTAATTTAGATTTTTACAAGTAAAAAGATCAACAAAACAAAAAACGGAAAAATTAAATTTTCACAACTTTTTTCTTGTTATTCTACTAGGTATGTTGCAGCATTGGTATTACTGCTACGTTTTTAATTACATGTGGTTTACTGTTACTTGAAATAGTAATTAATCAAATGTTAATTGCTTAAAATATCACCCAAAATCAAGTTGTAATGTGCTTGTTTGCTTCTAATGTTTTTATTGAACGTTGAAGGTGTTGTAAATTAAAAGAAAATCTTAATTAAGTTATTTGGAGTTAATGACACAGCTCTCAATCCCAGTGAGTTAATGCTACAGTTCCGAAAACTTAGCAGAATCAGAATTGTGAAATTTGATTAACTTTGTTTAAAACACCCCAGGCTCCAATTACTATGTATATAGAAAATTATAATAATTACTGTCTTATGTTCATAAAAAAAAATGCCGCGACATAATTATAATTTCATAACCTTTGAAAATAATTTCACAACATACATAACATGCTGATATCACATTACAAACTAAAACTTGCTAGATTTAACGGAAATAAGTTAAATGGTGAATTTTATTAATTAAGATTATTTTTTTCATAACACTTCAAGTTGTAAACCCCAAGCCAGGGCTTTTTGAGTAGTACTTAACAACTCAAAAATAGGGGGTGGTGTTCGGCAAATGCAGCCAATGAAGGGGGAAGTTTCAAAGTTTACAAAAAAAAGTGTGTACAGAATTAAACCGAGTCTCTTGAACTTAATTTTTATGAAATATAAGGTTCCGGAAGGAGAAATTGTTTTGTGTATTGTTTTCTTTTCGACTTGATCATGACAGCATAACATAAAAACAAACAAATGTAACATTTTGATTGTTATTACAAATATTTTTGTTTTATAGGAATTGTAAAACGATGAATTCTGCGAATGCAAAGGACTAAAGGTTTTTTTCAAAGGAAGGACAGTATTCACTGTCAAGGTCGCACTACTAAACCAATAATGATGAGAAACAAAAACCATTTTAGGCGGTCAATCACATAATTCGCAATATAATTTGATACATATTCATAGAATCATATCGCTTTTCCACAGTTGAGTGAGAAGTACAAGCAATAGCAACAACGTTTAACTATATTTTCCTGGGAAAAAATCGGGCAAAAAATAGAAGGGACTGTTGTTGTTTAACACCAGTTCATCACATTCTCTTGCAGACAACTTATCACGTTCTCTTGTGATCAACCGCACATGTACAAGGTTTTCGACTTTTAATAACATACATAATGTTATGCTGCTATGCTGATAATGGATATAGATTTGTATTTCTCCTTGATTCACCTCAATGGTCCAGTTAAGCTTTGTTTTATCAGTCATTGCGTTGTCTTTAAAGTTCAGTAATGGTGTTTTTATTTTAACCGTTTAAAGCAAAATAACGGTCTGCCGTTAAAAATTACGCATAGCCATAAATCGTCGAAACCTTGGTTCTACAAACTCAGTAATAGCGGTAACTTTGGATATTAGAGGCCTTTGAAACTTAACTGAATTCTTACCTAAAACACACTTAGACGTTTATGAAACGTTCCACAAGCCAAAAATCATGGCAGAAATTCAAACATGCATAATGAAGATCGGTTTTCTTTTTCAATATCTTCTTTCAAGAATTGTGGAGAATATCTGAAATAGTATTGTACATAATTCAATCCGGGGTATTCACGGGATGATAAGCTTTTCTGCTGTTAAACAACGATACTTTAAATAATGATGTAAATTTTGTCATGATAACATGATCTATATTATGCTTTATTGGTCTCATAATAGAATTTGGAAGGGCAGGGCGGTTAAAACAGTTCGAAGTGTAGTAGAACTTCGTGTTGCATCTGCCCAGATTTTGCCGTTAGAACTTGCATTTGTCATTCAATTTGTCCAGATACAATTTCTAGTAAACCTAAATCAACTGTAGCGTGTTTGTCTCCAAATCTTTATATTATTTTTTTTTTTGATGCGGTTTGCTAATTGCTTGGAATAAATCTATCCGAAAAGTGGCTCATACTAAACATTTTAAATTTAAAGATTTGTCAAATAAAATATGGTTACGATTTCGATCGAGCGTTTAGTTTTTCGACTTTTTTTAGCAAATTCACAAGGAGAACGGCATTTATGAGCTTTACCCAAATTTTGAGTGTGATCATAAATTATTATGAGTTGAATCATATCGAGAATTCGACAAATATATAGTTTAAAAGTATGTCGAGATGATCACGACAAGGTCCAATAGGAAAGTCTAGATCCAACACATGCGTCATAACCATTTAATAAAAATAATGCTGGAACCAATAAGTACAT
Source organism: Tipula vernalis (assembly GCA_958295665.1). Classification (NCBI taxonomy): domain Eukaryota; kingdom Metazoa; phylum Arthropoda; class Insecta; order Diptera; family Tipulidae; genus Tipula; species Tipula vernalis. Next base: position 346,399,319 of record OY282558.1, on the reverse strand, counting down.
GGCATGCACATAAAATTTGATTTGCTCTTCAATCGTTTGAAAATGAGTTTTCCAATTTAAATTAGCATCCAGGCGCGAGCCTAGATACTTAAAATTATAAACAGGTTCAATTTAAATATAAAAGGTGCTACAATTTACTAAATTACAACTCCAATCATGGCAAACAATCCTTGGAACATAACTTGAATAAGGTTCGCCAACTATCCTGAAAAATATAATGCTAATTTTCCACTCATTATGGAGTGCTCATCAAACCAAGATCATAATGTAAACATATCAGAATTAAAATAGCTGGATATTTTAGAAGCACTTGAATCATAATAGCTTCAAATTAAAACTAAATATTGAATATTAAATCATTAATATTAATAATCTAAAAATAACACTGGGCAAAGGAACTAACCTTGGAGACCTTAAACGGCAAACTAAAAAAATTGTCAATTTTTAAGCGGTAAACCTCTAAAACCACATTCATAAAGCTTCTGTAAAAGAAGTTTGTAATCCTTCTTGTCAAATGCAGTTTTAATATCAATAAAAACAACATCAACCAATTTATTGTCATTCCGAATTTTTACCAGACCTAAAGCCATATTAACAATTATTAAGAACATTAAATTTAGAAAGGAATGTGTCAACCGTAACTTTAAAGTCTTATCCATAATTTTCATTATTGTGGGATGTAAAGAAATAGGTCGATAATTAACTTTAAGCAGTTTGTCACCCTTTTTAAACAAAAGAATTACAACTGCGGTTTTCAAAGAATCATGAATACTCCCACTAAAAAAAGTTTGATTTATAAAATGGACCAAAATTGGAGAAAAAAAATGTGTCTTTGCTTTTAACATGTTGGAGCTCATACCAAGAATATTTGTACTATTACTGGTTTTTACATGATTAATTATACCAACAACTTCGGTAACATCCACAGGATTAATCAACACATTTTCTGATTTAATAATTTGGCTTTAAACGCAATATTTGAAATATACAAACCAAAATCGTTTGTTATAAGATTCAAAATCCGTAAGATCCACAGTGTTGAAATTTATTATGATAAAATGTCCATTTGTCAGAAATTATTTTAGCGTCAACTAGGATGCTTCTGGCACTTTGGTTAATATTTTCTTTTTTCTCAGAATGTAAAATTTATCAAACGAAGCGAAATCCAAGGTTTCAGGTTCACTTTCAGATTTGGAATTAAACATACAAAGAAACCGCAATAAAATTTCAATCGGATTGCTGTCGTAAAGTAAACTGGCAAAACCAAACAATGAAATTTTAGCAGAAAACTCAAAATTAATAAATTTACGAGCATTAAAGATCACAACATTGTTATTTAAGACATTTCATCGATATCAGCAATTATGTAATGGTGCCACAACCTAACAAGAATAATCGGTACGGACAACACAGGGATCAATATAAAACTAAGAATAGCTTGATATTCGAGCAGATTTATTAGTTAGTGATTGTGGGCCATATTCATCGCTCGAAGGTGGCAAATTTTGAATATTAATATTAAAATTTCGTAAGAAAATAATACGATTCATGTTTTTAATGTTTTTAATAAAATCAGAAAATTCACTAATAAAATTTAATAAGTTAAGTCCATATAGATTAATGAAATTGATTCGCATGAACAATTCAGTTTGCAATTGCAAAATATATAAACATAAACGCTCTTTAATTATTACTGCAACATTCAAAATTGGGATGATTACGGATATTATAAAGACTTAGTTGGTAATCGTAAATACGTATCTCAGACAGAAAAAAAAAATGATGGGCTATCATTAAATCCATACAAATTAGACATATACTGATCGAAATTCTCTCGTAAACTACGAACATTTTAATGAAAAACAGTGAAATTAAAGATTTTGCTTGATAATCTTAAATTAGTCACCATAAACCATAAAAAAATAAAATCACAAAATATTGTAAACAAATTATAAAAAATAATTGAATTAAAGTTGTTTGGAAACTTTGACATTTAATAATAAAGCTTTCACGATCTTGCAAGAGCAGGTGATGTTTTGATAACGACCAGCCCAAACTGTCTTAGCCCCTGTATTTGCGTCTGCGTAAAAAACTTAAAAACAAAAGTGTATTTTTAATTTGTTATATGTTTGTTGGTTGAATGAAAATCGATTGGTTTTACCATGTGACATTATCCAATAGAAATTTTGTTGTACTATTAAATTGTAATGACTTTGATATTACATTTAATCTTGTGAAATTAGCCCGACCGCCTGATCAAATCAGATCATATTGTGTTGGGCCATAATTTATACCAAATAATGATGGTAGTATATTGCGCAAATTAGACGAATTCAGGTATTTGGACTACTCTAACAAAACTGTACCATGCTACGATGGAATCGGTATATCTAGCTGTGGCGGCACCTATTTGTTCCAAATTAAGTATCTTTTCATTGTTCAAAAAAGGATAATTAAATTAATTTACAAACATCTTCATACAACACCAACAATTTACTTGTTTCTAGAACTAAATAATTGTCACTAAGGGTCTGCTCGAATACTGTGGTAATAATTTTTTCATGCAATTTCAATCATGCAAATTACCGCAGTCTTACCCCATGGCAGAATTTGATCGATAAATTAGAAGAATTATAACCCGAAACGTTGCTGTCAATTCCCGTTATTTTTGAAATTTGAATTTAAAATTCTAAACGACGTTATACATTCAAATATGACAGTTTTTATCTGATTAAAAAATATTAGAGAAGATAAAAATACATTAAAAATACAAAATGGATAAACAATTAAACAAAAATTGGGCCTATCCGACCCCTCGAACGACACTTTTCCCAAAAAGCGCCCGTTATAAATCACCAAATCAACCATTTTTATTTTAGAAACATTTTCCAGTATTTTGGGCATGCTCCTTGAAAGATGAAATTTGGAGACCTGTTTTTCCCCAATATTACAGTTGGTCACGACAAAACAAATTTTGTACTCCCATGCCGCCAAACGACAGACTCGTGTTAGCAATGTCCTTACCTCCGAAAATAGTTCAACCCGTTTTTTTACCATTTTTTTGTTAAAATGACCCCCACACAATGCTTCAATCGACTTCAAATTTTGTGAACAAGTAGATGGTGGATTTTAAAATTTATCATCAACATAGCAAATAAATCTTCGGCTCCGTTTTTGATAAAATCTGTTTGGCAGTTTCCCACTGAAACCCCCTCTATTCTAAACTCGAACGGACCTTAAAACTAACACAAACCGCTTATTACTGAAATCTATCTTTGTACAAAATGTCGACCGAAACTATCAATATTTGTGAGAATGGGAGACAAAACAAAAATAATAAAAATGTATGACTGGAAGGACGGACACGACTTTTTTCTAATCGATGTTTCGGAGTCTCCTGGTAACCTAATTCGTCGAGAAATGTGAAAATTTGGAACACAATTTTTTCGCGATTACAATACTTACCCAATGTAACTTCGTTGTAGTGGGAAAACTAAAAAGTTATGGGAGAACCAGCGAGTCAGTAACAACTTTAAGTAAGAACGCGATAAACATTAACTGTGCATGTTACTGACCAGTAAATCTTTAAAAAATGTTCGTTCAGTTCAGTTATCACTTAACAGATTACGAAAATTAACGGGCAAACTGAAGGAAATGTCAGAATACATCAAAATTTTCACAGCACACTTTTCTGAAAAATAATAATTTTGGTATTCACATTCTAATTTTAATACTGTATTGTATTTGTAAGTTGTTGCGGATTCGGAGAAATATACTTAATAATATGCGAAGTGCCATTTATAATTTTAAAAAATGTTTGACAAATAGAATCTAACTCAAACGCATAAGATTCGTCGAGTTTATTTGGATTTAACGAAACTCTACCCTAATATCCTAGACACACAGCGATTTAATAAAACCGATTTGGTGAATTTTTCGAGATTAGCCGCAGTGTGCCAACCTCGATTTATCTAATGCCTTTGTTTTTGCATAGAAACTTTAACTAGTTTAGCTAAATCGGATTTATTAAACCACATTCTGTCTAGGGTATAAGACGCGTTTCCATGCACAAAAACCGAATTGAACCTAGGTTAACTCTATCATGGAAACATGGTATACATATGTGTGTATTCTTATTTTGGCAATTTTACAACAACAATGCCGTATACTATATTTTCATTCGGGAATGAATAATTTCATTCCACTGAGAAGTATGTATAGAAAAATTCTCTTCTTCACATAGTTGTAGTGTTTACCACTAGAGGAAATATATTAAATAGCTATATTTACTTTTATGAGTTGGTATTAAATAACAATTCTCAATTTTTCGATAAATCAGAATTTTAAATTTTGTTAATTATCATTTGGAATTATTATACTTTATTCAATCATTTGTTATCAATATTTTATGTTTGTTAGAAATAAGCTTGGTGCCAACTCTTGAAAATAAGAAAAAAGTTATTCTTGGCTCTTTTTATACAAAATTCCATTCCTATCCCAATAGGAATAACTTTTACCAAAGTAAGACGGCAGTGGTTGCAAAAAATTATAAAGCCGAAAAGAAGCGAAGTCTCTAATAGCCAACCAGCAAACATTTAAGAAATTTAACATAACAGTGCGGTATATGGATGTTACATGTTACTGTCCAGTGAACCTTTAAGAAATGTTCATTCAGTTTCGTTAAATTAAAGTATCAACTTAATAGAGCCAAAATTATCGCGCAAAACTGAAAGAAATGTCAAATATCTAAATAGTCCTTCGTGCAAATTCTCTTGTTAATAGCTCATTGTATATTTGTAGTTTAAATTCAAAATTATTTATTTACGTTCATGCAGGTAAATTGATAACCGAATTATCAAAGATTTTATAAATTGTAATATCAAATTATTTATTTTCAAATTTCTTTATTTTGTATTTATTTTTCTTACGCCACAAGATCTGTCTTTTATTATTTATGTTTATGTCCTTTAAGAATTTAAGGTTGTTTAATAATTGAAGAAAATGTTGAAGTTCTCCAAATTCATTTCATCGTCAGTCCGAAATTGTGCACAAATTTTACTAAGGTATTAATGCTAGCTACCATCACTTCAATGCAATTTACAAGTTGTGTTATAGTTTCGCTAGCTGGCTTGTCAAATTTTCCGTAAGAAAAAACTTTCGTTAAATTCTGTTACATTTCTTACAGTTTCGCTGGTTGCCAGTAACAATTATATCCGCCGAGGAGGCGGATATAATTGTTACTGTTGTAAAGTACCCGAGTATCATGAACAGACCTTTGCCAGGCATTTGATGGAATAATCCAATTTACTGTTGATATATTAGTCATGTAAATTTACAGGGCAAAAAATGCTAATATGGGTTCCCACGATTGCACTGATTACAATTTTAAATATCGAACTCCCAGCTCTTTTACGGAACTGCAATCCAATATTGTCCAGTTGATTTGGTTTTGGAAGTTTTATTACCTGTGGCATAATGTGATCGACCGTAAAATTTAGCAGTTTATGACCATTCTATTGCCAGTGTCACTGGCTAGCCACAACAAAAGTGCCATTAGCTCAATTTCCGGTACATAACCATAGGATTTTCGTGGTAAGAAAGTGATTATTTTACGAAAACTAACCGAAAAAATTCTTAAATATTTTCTCGTTTCAATTTCATCATACTCTAAGCTTTGTTCGATGATGCGGTTGTGGGACTTAGGAGTTTGGTTGGGTTAGCTTGGAATTTTGCATGAACATGAAAATCAGCCGACTTGATTGCGCCTTTTGATAAAACATAAATTATTTATTTAACGTTATAACTATGTAAATCAAATTTTCAAAACAAATGTCTAGGAAACAAAAATCGCTATTATTCGGGCAAAGAAACGAGAGGAAGGAGAACTACTTTAAATCAAATGTCAAAAACTACAACGAGAAAATTATTACCACATTATTCGAGCAGACCCTCAGATGTCTTTACGTTTATAAGGTTAAGGCTGTCATATAAAGACATATTCAGGTGCACAATGCACATATATTTATATACATATGGTAACCCCATACATATTGTAACACTATATTATAATGTTGTACCTAACCTCAAATGTCAAGTCAGTCATTAAATACTATTAATACGGAACACACCTCTTCTTGTTATTTAGATGGTTTTCGTGTTATGACATGGTGTCAGAAGTGGGATATAAAAAAAATTTCAAGTGAAAGTGAAGAAAACTAATCAAATACGTAAAATACGTACAATTAAATATAATTTTATGGAAAATATCAAAAATTGATGCCATTAATATATAGACATTACGCAGCAATAATACATAACCTACAAAAAAATAGAACCGATTGTTCGAGAATATAAAACATTAGTGAAGTCAACGGAAAGCAAATTTATTGTAAACAGTTTGAGTCCTTTGCAAAGCAATCACAATGTCAGGTATAAAACCACCGAAACATTTATTCGTCAATCAGGATGCGGACATGAATCAAGTATGGACGGAGTGGAAAGAGGCATTTCAATATTACTCTATTGCAACGGAGTTGAATTTAAAATCAGAGGAAGTTCAAGCAGCCACGCTGTTAGCGTCTCTCGGTCAAGCAGTACAACGCGTAATAAACAATTTGGGTGTAACTGACGAAGAGAAAAAAGAAACAAAAACCATACTGGATAAATTAACAGCACATATTGCACCATCACGTAACAAAACGTATGAAAGGTGTCAATTTCATCGCATCAAACAACAACAATCAGAAGGGTCTGAAGATTTTTTTCAAAGACTACAATGCCAAATAAAACATTGCGGATATAAAGTTGAGGACTCTGATGAATTTACAATGGATCAAATAGTAGTTGGAATCAAATTAGAATAGACTCGTTAAAAACTTTGGGTGGAAGATAGTTTGGATTTAGAAAAAGCAAAGAAAATATGGAGAGCAGCCGAGAGAGTCGAAAAAGAAATGCATGAATTACAACAGGAAATCTCTGAAGTAAATACATCAGTTACGGTAAATAAAGTATAAAACGAAACATTTCATTGTGGTCGGTGTGATAATAAACACGGAAGGAAACAATGCCCAGCATTCAATACCAAGTGTAGAACATGTGGTATAAAGGGTCACTTTGCAATAAAGTGTCGGGTAAATCGACAGAAAAAGCCAACTAAGAAAAGTAAATCAAGGAAAGTTGCAGCAGTCGGGGAGTTAGATACAGATTCTGACTCCACGGAAGAAGATAAGTCCGACGAAGATACCAATTATGATTATCATGCATCGGTCATTAAAATAGACATGTTAACAGCCGACAATAAATGGATAGAAAACTTACAAATTGGCGATAAAAAGGTCGTGGTTAACCTTGATACGGGTGCAGAATGCAATGTGATGTCATCTGATGAAGCAAAAAGACTGAAATTAGAATTAAAACAGTCAAAAGCCAAACGTATTTTAACATACAACAATAGTGCAATACCTGTCCTCGGTGAAGTGAAAACAACTTGTACATCATCCAAAGCAACCGCTACAGTGAAATTTAAAATAGTGGAAGGTTGAACAAATTGGACGTTGTAATACATACGAATATGAAATCTACTTTATTGATAGCCCAAATTTTAAAATTATACCACCCAGAAGAATTCCACATGCGTTTAAAAATCGTGTTAAAGAAGAATTAGATAACATGGTCGAAATGAAAGTAATCGAGCCAATTAAAGAACCAACACCGCCAGTTAGTGCATTGGTAATAGTTAAAAAAGGCGACAACAATCAAAATATTCGTATATGTATGGATCCAACGGAGTTCAATAAGAACATCAAAAGGTGTCACTATCCCTTGAAAACAGTGGAAGAGATAGCAACTAAAGTAAATGGCTCGAAATATTTCACCAAACTTGATTGTAACAAAGGGTTCTGGCAAATTCCTGTTACTGAAAGAACATCCAAATATTTAGTGATTGCCACGCCATGGGGTCGTTATAGATATTTTCGTTTACCATTCGGTATATCGTCGGCACCTGAAGTGTTTTCGCAAGTCATGAACGAAACATTAGGAGGTATCGAAAATTGTGAAATAGCCATGGACGATATATTCTTTTTTGCTAAAACGAGAGAAGAGCTTCGGGAAATTACGAAGAAAGTTCGGAGTAGACTGGAAAAAGCAGGATTTACACTTAACGATAAAAAATGTGAATACGAAAAAGAACGAGTAAAATTTTTAGGGCATATTTTTACTCCACCCGGTTATGAAGCAGATCCAGAAAAAATAAAAGCTATTTTTAAACTGAACAAACCGACGAACGTCAAAGAATTGCAACGACTACTTGGTATGATCACGTATTTGCATTAATTTCCACCGAATCTTTCGAATATTACAGAACCAATGCGAGTGTTATTGCAAAAGGGAGCATCTTGGTTTTGGGATGCTCAACAAGATGAAGCATATACAAAAATAATAAAAAACCTTACAAGCACACCAGTTTTGAGCTATTAAGACGTAAATGCGGACGTAAAGTTATCGGTAGATGCAAGCTCGAAAGCGTTAGGAGCATGCCTAATGCAAAAGGATCATCCTATTGCTTATGCAACACGGGCGCTTACAAGTGCTGAGCAGAACTACCCACAAATTGAGAAGGAAGCAACAGCTATACGGTTTGCGTGTAGAAAATTTCACGAATATGTGTATGGTAAAAAATTGCTAGTAGAAACAGACCATAAGCCACTGGAAATAATTTATAAAAAACCATTAGTAAAGGCTCCAGCAGCTTTACAACGAATCTTGTGGGACATTCTGCAATATTCACCAACTATTGTATATAAAAAAGGTACACAGATTCCAATTGCAGACGCCTTGAGTCGCGACTGTGATTCATCAGCTGATACGAACGATCAGCCAAAAGAAGAAGAGTCGGAATACAAAGTGTTCGTAGTGTTTGCAATGTCAGAGACCACGAAGCAACGCTTTGTCGAATTAACCAATAACGATGCAGAATTAAAATTATTAAAATCAGTTGTTATGAAGGGATGACCAGAGGAGGAAGAGAAATTACCAAAAGCAGTTCGTAAATGCCACAATTTCAAGGAAGATATCACATGGGACGAAGGCTTACTATTCAAAGGCACAAAGATAATTATCCCTCAAGCTGAAATATGGGAAGTTAAACACTGGGTTCATAAAGGTAATCTGGGTATTAATCAATCACTAGCGAGAGCCAGACAAACCCTGTTTTGGGTAGGTCAAACAAAGGATATTCAAGAATTCGTTTATAGTTGTCCAACATGTCAGCGACGCAAAAATCTAAAACAAAAGAGCCATTACTACAAAAAGTAATACCTGATTATCCATTCCAAAATGTATCGACAGACCTGTTTCATTTCAAAGGGAAATAATATTTGCTAATTGCGGATCTTTATTCCGGTTTCATTGATTTTCATCAATTGAAATCTTCCACAGCAGCTGAAGTAGTGTTTCAAATGAAAAAATGGTTTTCAACTCATGGAATACCTGAAATTTTGAAATCCGATGGTGAACCACAGTTCACTTCAAATACATTTAAACAATTTGCAAACAAATGGTTATTCAATCATCGCATATCTAGTCCACATTATGCAAGATCAAATGGATTTGCTGAGCGGAATGTACAAACGTTAAAAATTATGTTGAAAACATGTTGGCATAATAACACAGATATTTATGAGGAACTCTTAATGCTTCGAAACACACCCACAAATAGAATTATACCACCAATGGAAGCATCACTGGGTAAAATTGATAAGTCACTGAGTTCATCACCAATCAACAATAAACAATCAGCTGAGGATACAGATACAATTATATCATCAACTGAAATATCATCACCGGGCCAAAGCGATGGGCCACTGAGTTCATCAGCAACCAATAATTAACCATCAGTTGAAGAGAACAAAAAAGAAAAGGTTAAATCTAGAAATTCGATGCCTCAAGAGGAGCAACCAGTTATTACCAGCAAGGGTCGACGGGTCAAAAAACCTAGCAGATATCAATAATACGTGGAGATTACATGGAATAAGTTAGCTATATTGAATTCATACTTTCCATGAAAGCTTAAAATGAAACGATTTATTATTTTAAATGTCATTTGAGTTTCATAATACATACTTGAATTACTTGTGTAATATATAAAAAAGGGGGGGGGGGGATGTCATATATGTAAAGACATATTCAGGTGCACAATGCACATATATTTATATACATAGGGTAACACCATACATATTGTAACACTATATTATAATGTTGTACCTAACCTCAAATGTCAAGTCAGTCATTAAATACTATTAGTACGGAACACACCTCTTCTTGTTATTTAGATGGTTATCGTGTTATCACAAAGGCAATATACGAAATCCAAATAAGTTGTTTGTCCTTATCCATTGCAACAGTGAGAAATTCAGAAGATTTTATTTACATACGGCACCGAATTTTCAGCCATAATATAACTACTGCTTAATTAAAACCGCCCTGAAAATTCAACGAGTGTGTAGCACGAGTAAAAAATTATCGATCGTTATTTAGAGCACGTGTTGTACTTAATGAGAGAATACGATTCGGTCATGCGATTGAATCAGAGTTTGTTATGCAAATTTGATAAAGTTTTATTTACACGCCCTTTTTGTTTACTGAGATAATTGCTTAGCATTTTCTTGTTGCTATAGTAAAATTCGTAATATTTTCACTGTAACGTGTTGTTTGTTAAACGTATTTTACATGGCAATCTAATTATTATCGCTGTAATAATCACTTTACCGTAAAATTTTGCATGGTATATTTTGTTAAAGTTGTATTCTCATACTAATATGGTATTATATTAAATCTCTGACATGTTCTTGCAATTTAAAGGAGTTTCATGTTAATTATTAAATAAATACTTTCATTTAATATATAAATTAATAAAAAACTGAAGCTAAGCTGTGTGTAAAGTGTAAGACTAAGGTAAATAATTTAACATTATATTGTTAATTATTTTTTAACCAGAGAATTTACATTAATTTAATTAACGTCGAATTTTAAATTGCTTCTCTACAGATTTAAATCCAAAATAACCCTTACTTTATTTCATAAATAGTGTGTATTTTGTGATCACACTCACTTACATATATGTAGGTCGACTTTGATCCGCTTCCCGATAACTTAGATGAAATTTTTTTTTAGAATAAAATTTTGTTTAATGTGCACTAAAAATGTCAAAATAAACTTTTTAGATTTCTCAAAATTTATAGATGTCTTGTAATATAAATAAAAGCGTGGATGCACAATATGTAGTTATAATTCGGAATAATAACCCTCTAACTTCTTCAAAACAATGGAATACTCCTTTGGAAATATTTTTTCGTGTTATGAGAGCTAAAGGAATACAAATTTATAAACACATGGCTTAACATCTAACTTTCGCTATATGCAAACGTAAAATGTAACAGCAGAGATAGACTTAATATGGATTTAAGCCCTGCAATAAATCCTAGAAAAATAAATAATGAAAAGTAAAACAGTTGGTCCAGTTGTTCAGAATCAAAGCAGGATAATGCTGAATAAGGATTTGAACTGAAGGTAAATCCTTAAATTGAATTTCGAAAAACCTAACTATGATATTTGGTGGCTTTATAAAAACTAAATAATAAACTGAGGAATAGACATTTAAAATTATTTAGAAAATGAGGATTCTTCCAGGAAAGCAGCAATATTAAACTGGAATTTTGGTAAACTTCATCAAAACTTCAAATTAAAACAATACACACGAAGTACATATCTGTACCTTAGATAATTCCAAAGAACGTATTTTTTAGTGAAGTTACATTAAATTACAAAATTTGTACTTAGTCATACCACACTTATTTGCTTAAGTGAAAGGAAACTTTGGGTTCGATTTTGTTGTGTTTCATTATTTCAAAAATTAAGAGACGAAATTGAATTCAAAGTTATTAATCCGCTTTCAAAGGCAAATTATCGTTTAAGCGACGGCGTTCAAGGTGCTGGTTAAAATGATCGATTTCCGTGAAAGTAAGTAGTAAAGCTCTTACACACTTTACATGTTCTTCGAAAACACGGAAAATAAACAATTGGAAAATTATGATTTAGTCCGACAGACAATTAGACGGTTTTAGATTTAGATTTGGTGCATATGATGGATCTCCGTTTGCTAGTAGTATGTAATGTTGTACCACATCGACACGGAATCTATAAGTTGTACTAAGATATTTTGAAGTTGCTATTTGTCGGTCGATTTATGGTACTTGGTTCTTCCTCCAGTATTCTTCCTAAAACAATCACTTAACAAAGCCAACGGGCCAGTCGTCCTGCATTCACCATCATATAGTCATCGATCATATCGTGTCATATTTCTTGAAACCGTTTAAAATGTAAGACGATGTCGCGGTTCGAAATTTATTCCAATTACAAGTGAATTTAAGAACCACGTTGATTTGACGCAGCCTGGAATAGATATAATTACTCCTTATATAGGTATAATTACAGCTTTGATTTTATCCAAAGGTAAAGGAAGTTCATTTATATTCACCTTCATATTTTACCTTGATAGTACGTATACTTTGATTTTTTAACAATGTGTCACTTTAGATCGACAAAAAAATTTTAAATTGAAAGTGTTTGGTATATTCTTCCTATACGATATTTATATTAACTTTGTAAATAAACTCATGGTAATTATGTCAAGGTGATCATTGATTGTTACCTCTTTAAATATTAAATAATTTAAACGTCCGTCCTCGTAAAAAGAAATATATAAATTAATAATATCTTGGTAGATTTTACGTCCATTCTTGAAACCTAAAACAAAATTTGATCTTAATAATTTTCTTGTTAACTTGGAGATTTGGAAATAAAGGAAAGTAATGGAATGTAATCAAAATTCTTATCACTTGATTACATAACGAACAATGTAAATTTAGAAAGTTTAATTGGAAGGTGCTTTATTATGATGTTTACGTATTTCATCAGTATCTTTTATAAAACATTTGCATTTTTATTTAAATAGATAAAATTTCAAATTGTTTAGGTTGTTGGACAGGCAGTCATCTCAACACAACATCTTACAACAATCGATTTAGAAGGCTTAAAGTCGCCATGAATTTCCTCTCTGTCTCTGTCCCGTTTCTTGGATGTTACTTTAACATTCCGACTATAAACGTTCAAGCTCCTACCGAGATCAAGCATTTTGAGCGAATTCCTCCAACGTGATGTTGAAATGACGCCAACAAATAAGCACCAATGAGAACCACCACTTTAATCTACTGATCGAAGCACTTGTGGTAAATGGTAATTAAGCAGACGCAGCGTAACATGCACTCAGCACTATCAGAAAGGCGTGAAATAGCTGCCTATTTACTGAGACAGTAATAATATTTGAATATAGGTAAGGCATATTGTTTACCAGCACCTAAATTTAACCTGTACAATTTAACAGGTCATTTGCGAAAAATGCCTCAAATATTAGTGGAGTCTGCAATATAAATAGGTGGGTATAGTTTTCAAGAATCTGATTTTTAATGTGGCTTTTGAAATTGTGTGGAACATAAGCCTAAAGGAAAGCTTAATCGTCCAGCTAATTCTGAATCTCCGTGTTAGGAAAGAAACGTTTTGAAATTTATAAATTTTTGGGGGAAATATTTGTCGAACACACTTACTTAGAGTCTAAATAATTCGTTGTTTTGTCAACCGACTAGGAAATGAGGACACCCATGATCCTCCGATGCGAAGTGGTGGTATGACAAAAATACATAAAACGGTCACCAGATAAACTTAAACTGCTTTGGATAAATATTTAGAATATTTAGAAATTTAGCCTTACCCCACAAAAATGATGTGAGAAAGTCTGGATTTACAATACTCTCAAATCCTTCCTTAAGCATAGATTTGAACCTCTGTATAAAAATAATACTATAAGGTAATTTCTACAGTCGTTTAACCTTTCCAGACTTGAAAGTTGTAGGGAAGTCTAAATTTATCCAATACCAAACTAAACCCTTTGTTTATATTTCAATAAAATCCAGACCCCATGCATCTTTCTTGTCTGGCAAGGTTAAATGCTGACAGCACGAATTTTCTTTCAGTTTTATTTTGACAATCTCCTTCTCGCCTAGGTAGGATCTAGGTGACCAGACATCCTGGTTTCTCTGGATATATTCTGGGTTTTCAAACTTCTGTGGCCATTCTCCCGTCTCATAGCCTGGTTTTTAGATAATATTAATTCAAATCCGTACATTTTTTAGCGGCATTGCAAAATTCAGGAGGCACCAGAAAAATAACAATTTCACGAAAATTTAATTAGAACTCCAGCCCTAATGACTGGCCCAAAAAATTCTATTTACGAAATAAAGTTTTACTAAAATACATTGACAAAATTTTTGTGTTACATTCGGTGTTGGAGGCGAAGAAAATGGTCTGGATTGGCTGTGTACGGAAAACCAAAATTGTCAAAACTAATTTTTGATTTATGGTATCGATCATAATTCCATTAGTACGAGTATTGTTCCAAAATATTTCTTGCCGTTGGGCCATGTTTTATTTTAAAAATTCTGATCCCTGCCCTACCTTATGACAGAATTTTTTTTCAGGCTATGAAATATTTAAGCCATGGTTTAATTAAGAAACCCGACCCTAGATGATATTAGGAATTTTATATTTTATATTAGGAACTTCTTAAAGAATCGACTATCATTAGTGGTGTTCCGCAATATTTCTTGGATTTGGCTCTAATGAAGTGACATTTTCAGAGCGTGAATAATTTAGTTTTATATTAGGAACTACTGATCGAGTCGAGTCGGCTTAATAACTCAGATATAAAATTTCACTAAAATCCATTGACAAACGTGCTCCATTTGGTGCTGGAATCCGGAAATGTAGTAAATGCCAGCAGTGGCTTTGAAAGTAAAAACCAAAATTTTCTCTGGCAAATTTAATTTCGCCAATTTTTTTCTAATAACGAAAGTGTTATCATTATAGTGTCTTGCAATATTTGTTGAATTCTGACCATGTTTTATTTAAGAAACTCCATACCTTCCCCAAATCGAACTGCCATGAATATGCCCAAAATCCATTAAAATTTATTATCTGGTTTAAATAATATATTTGATGTTAGCTGGTGTAAAACTTTTCTAGAAGAGATTTCGTCCAGGTTTAGCCATTTTTAATCTGGTCACCCTAGGTAGCTACGGTGGTTTGTCTGGCAATGACATTTCTTTAAATTTCACCAAACATGACATGTCTGAATTGGATATATATTACAAAATTACGGTTTTGAAAATCAAAAGGGTTCGAAGCTAAAGTTGCTTTAATAATGAAAAATAGCTAAATAAATGGCTAAAAACTAAAAATTTCGCTTACGGTTTCGCCGATCGGTACTCTGATTTCGGGGAGAGGTGTGACCGCAAAACTAAAAACAATTCTAGTGTAATTTGCTGGGTCGTGGTTTTTTTAACACAAAATACCAACAATTATTTATGTCTAAGGTGTAACTATTCTGTTTTGTATGTGCTACCTTGTAACTAGAAACACTCCCTGAAAATTTGATACGTAATCCGTTTAAAGTTTTCAGAGTGACAGCACTGGTTATGACTTCTTCGAAATTGTATAGTGATCGAAATTATTGTAGTCGAAATGAGATGGTGAGACACAAGCAAAATAGAACCATGACAAATATAATTTTAGTTTTACGTTTCCAACTCAGATAAGTATTCAGATTTAACTGTGTTGTTGTATTTTATTTTTATAAAAAGTGGTAAAGATAAATTTTTACATAGGTTTTACTTGTATTTATATTCATAGCAATGTGAACCAGATGTTCCGTGTTTTACAAATAAAAGTGCTGACGCATAGTAGCCATCGAGCTCCTACATGTCAACACTTATATTTATAAAATTCAATAGGATCGGAAACATGTCGACCCACAACAAGGTAGTTATTAACTACGGAGAGTTGGGCGATGAGTCGGGGATTAAGTTGGGAATTGATTTGGGGACCGATCTGTGGGTTGAGTTGGGGTTGAGTGGACAGTTCGGTTGGGGATTTGTTTAAGGGTGGAATTGGAGGGTTGAGTTGGAGTTGGCTTGAGTTAATTTGAGTCGAGCTTATGTACCCACGTAGTTTACAGACAATTTTGATTTGGGAGTTTTGCTTGGGGTTGGATTGAGGTTGAGTTGGATGTTGGCTTAAACCATTTTGAGTAGAAAACATGGAAGTGACTATTTATAAAATATGAAATTCAGTAATAAATGCTGAAGCTCATATCTTCAGTGATTTAAATTCGTTTTAGGCGACAATGACCTTACTGAAGTTTCCTTGAAATCATTACATTGCAATTGCGAAAGAATTACTCTTCACCGCCTTGAAGAACAGGTTTGAAGAACAAATTTAGTAACACGCCATGTATTTAAGTTAGTTGCTACTAAATGCTTGCTTGAATTTACCTAGGGCTAACCGATAAACCGGTCCCACAAAATACGTTTTGAAAAATAATAATCTAATCAATTACTAGAGAGAGCCAGTTTGTGTGTGTGTGTGTGTGTGTGTTTGTGTTTATGTAAATTGATAATATTTTAGTAATGTGAGTAATGTAATAATATTTCTTCTTTTTCTCCGTTTGTGAAATTGCGGTTTGTTTCATAATACAAATTCAATGAGCCCTAATTATTTTTTTTTTACATACAATATTTGTCCTTTAGTTAAATATTTAGGTGAACAAAATTAACCTGTCAAATAAATCCTTCCAAGTTATTATAAAAACGAAATAAAATTAGCTTGCACTGAATTTGTATTGCGAAATAAACAGCAACTTCATAAAAGAAGAAAGAGGGGAAAACATCATTTAACTGGAGATTCCCTTTCTTGTGAAACCGGGCATTAGAAAGTTAAGAAGTTAATCCAATGATGGTGATTTTTTTGTACTTACGTAAAATTAGTGCCTCGTTGAAAATAGTCCGTGTCGTGAACGGCAACAAATTCCTGAAAAAAAAATTAAGTTAAGGTTATTAAGTTAAATTTTAAAACTATGTAAAACTATATTCCTAGAGGAAAAAATTGAGGTGTGGCCAACACACGACTTTCTTTTACGAACAGAGAATTTTGAGAAATTTTATTTTTTTCTTAATTTTTTTTTTAATTTTACAAATTTTTAAATTTTTTTTTTAATTTTTTATTTTTTATTTTTATTTGTTTTTAATTTTTAAAAACATTTTCTATTAAGTAGTTTTTTGTAAACCTTATACTTTTTAAGATATTTGCAAAATAAATTTTCTGGACCAAGGGAGTGGCCACTTCCGGTTAGCCGATTTGGAGTAAAATTCACTGGGACCTCCCCATTTATCAATAAAGCTTAAATCTGAAGTTTCAGTTCGATTGGTTAAACCATCTGGGCTGTAGAGAGGACACAGACAGACTGACAGACTGACAGACGGACAGACTGACAGAATGACAGACTGACAGACTGACAGACAGACACCATTTCGAAACCCACTTTTTCGGACTCAGGGGACCTCAAAACAAATACATCTCTAAAAATCTCAAGGTCCAAAATTTTCATGATTACTATACTTTATTTTACTAGAGTAAAAGAAAGTAAAAATGGATAATGGATAATTTTCTACCTGAAAATTTAAAAAAATTAATTGCGATTAACAAATTGGTAACCAGTCTAAGAAAGAAAATGTTAACTCAGACTCAGATCAAGAGATACAAATAAACTCAATAAAGCTCCAACCAGGCAGAAAACGCAAAATAAAAATACGGATAACCGCGAAACAAAATGAATTTTCAAAATTCAAAATTATAGAATTTCCAAAAGCCCAAATTTTTATGTTTTTAATAATACATTTAATTTTGGTTTACAATTCTGAATAGATTAATTTGAATTAATGTATTGTAGGCATTGTGGTCGGTCGTTTTAAACTGGCGTATTTCACAATTTATCATTATTATTTTGATCTTGCTCTTCCAATAACCAATCTATCGTTAACCGCATTTCTTAGTGCATAAATTTAACAATTTTTGTTTTCGAATCAAATCAAAATTTTGATCAAAGTAATCCTTATATGGATGTTTGTACTGTGTATAAGACAGGGCAACAACCAACAATAGTGGCACTCCTTCATTCTATACCAATAACCTGTAATTAAAAAAAGTAGTTTTACTGTCGTATAGTTTAGTGCTGGTTTGAAATTAGAAATTTGAAACAAAACTGATGAAAAAATGTAAATATTGAATCCAATTATCAACACAGTTTACAGTACAACAAATTTTGAATCTTATCACAAGTCGTGTCAAATTAGCCAATTAGCCTGCGCCAAAAAATTGAAACTTAAAATAATTTTAGGTTGGAAAATTTAAAAATAAAATTAAATTTTTGATATTACCAAACAAAGAGGGATTTTGAAAAGTGGAAAAAACATCTAAAAGATTTTAAGCAAATGGATACACGCAGCGGGTTACAAATCGCAAAAATGGTTCCTAATTAATTACTCCTTAGCACTGGAGCTCTCAGCATAAATTATCGCTTTCTAATTAGATCCATAAATTGCAAAAAGAAGAAATAAATTTTGTTCAAAATGAATTCAAAAAATTTCACAATTCTTAAGCCGAAATTTCCAAATTATTAAGTCATCGTATTTTAAGCTGATTAAAAACAAATTAAAGAATTAATTAAAATTGCCTAAATAACTCTAAATATTAAATTTACTTCAGATTAGGTTCTGTAAACATACTTTGAAAACCAGAGTGCGATAAATTTAGAAGTTGAACATTAAGGTCAAGGAGTTGAATAGAGCTGATGGCCAATAATAATTAAATCTTCGAGAGGTAAGTACTAGTTCTGTTAGAAACCCTCTTAAATCCGAAGATGAAATAATTTAATAACCTATTAAATATTTTGTTACAGCCTTAGAGTCTAATCTAATTATAAATACATTTTCTATTTCTTAAAATAGAACAAAATTGAATTTTCTTATTAATTAATTTTTAAATACTAATTAAACATTTTTTTTTGTTAGTTTTTTTTATAAATTTAACTAAAATTAAAATTTTATGTTGGTTTCTATTCGTTTAGAGGAGCTTGAATAATTTGAAGGACTTTCGTGTCTCGCTGATCGATATAATGCTTAGCTTTGATTAATCGTAGAAACTCTTTTAATTCTATTTGGTTCAACCGTGATCGGCAATTCAATTAATTCCACTGGGAAATTTAAATTTTTTTGTTAAATCATTTGGAGTCTTATTGAAACTTTACAATTTACGGTCTAAATATTTTACATGAATTCTAGTTTTGGAGAACAGACGGCTAAATTTTAATTTTTAACCCATTTCAGTTTCTAAATTATAAAACTTTAAAATCTTTTCAAACTTTGTTTTTTTTTAATTTTTGTCAAAATTCGAGGTTCAATTTAGCAGATTTTCGACTTTGGTAAAATTAGAGGGATTCTTGCAAAATATTAACAATTTTTTAGCAATTGACGTGACATTGAGAAAAACCAAATCATCAAGGTATAAAGCAATAAATTAAAATATTTTTCGAAAAAAATTGTTGACGAGAAGGATATCACACTCCAACTGCGGACCATTTCTCTGAAACATTCTGTCAAACTACATGTGGGACTGCAAAATTGAACTCAGACATCAGAAAGAATTGAGCAATACATCATCATTAGTGAATTACTTAAAATAGAAATAATTAAATTTAAACAAAGAAGATAATGTGGCGTACACAATTTTCTAATAAATTTTATTTAGTTCAAACAAACCATCAGTTTAATTTTTTTAAGTGACCTTTTAATCTCCAACTCCTCCCTCGCATTCATAGAAAAAAATGTGCTTGAAACTTTGTAAATAGTTGGGTTGGATTTTGAAGAACGCATATATAGCACGATATCCTTTCTAAGAAAAACCATATCATTTTTGGAAATTTAGTGTATTTTGATCATTTTCAAAAATATGTGTAAATTACCAGTCAGAACAAATAAATTAAATTTTCCCATAATTTAATAACTGCCATAAAATATAATTTTTCAACAAATTTTTTATTCGCAATCACAAATGTCATTAATTTAAATCTAAAGAATGTAAGTATTATAACTAGCTATGGTAAGGTAATTGTGTTACCCAAGACAGATATTTCCTACAATTTAAATACAAAATTCTTCTTCCTTCTGTCATATCAAACTCATACTCAACATCCTCTTAATCCTTCCTTACAAACTCTACGTATTCAGCCGCTAAAATAAAATTTCTAATTTTAATTATGTAAATAATTCTCACCAGTTTAACTAATCATCATAAAAATTACTGTACCAAATCCTTTAAAAGTCCTTAAATCTATTTTTAATTAATTTTATTTTAACTTTACATGTTAAAATGTCTAAACTAAAAATAAAATTCGTTCAACAAAATGTAAATCTTGTTGTCATATAAAATGGTAACAGAAATCTTATTAACTCTAAATTTTCGTCAGTTTTATTCACTTTACTTACTATACGTACTACTCATTTATTTTTGTAATCATTCATATCAAATTTTATTTAGATTTACAAGGAAAACTGAAGCAAAATAAAAAAAAATAAAAATACAAGGCATAACAACTAAAAAGCTTTTTGCGATGATTTTTTCACCTGACTAAATAAAAGTTATAAAAGTAGTAGTAGTTCCCTTTAGTTATGTATATAGTAATTTATGTGTATCTTGATTAAATTAAATTATATTTACTTAAATAAGTAACAAGAAATATAATTTTATTTTTATAAAATAATTAAAAATAATTAAAATGTCAATCAAAATGTCTTAAAATTAAATTCACTTTAATGTTACTCTTGTATTTTTTTTTTAATTTTTAATTATTTTTTTTTTCTACCTCTCAGAGTGTATTATTTTTGTACTTTTGGATTTTGAGAAGAATCAACGCATAAAATGATTATAGCACAGTATAATCACCATAATGGTTTATAAAAACTCGTATTTACGAGTAAAATAAATTTTTGGATCACTGCAATTGGAATCAAACAGCAAAACCGTTAATTAACATGAAAGTCAATTTTATGACAAAATGTCGCATTCATTAAAATAAAACTTAGCTATGTAGGTAAATAAATCCTTATTCCAGGTAAATTTTTAATATTAAAGGATAATTATAACCTGTATTAGAATACCAATATTATTTTATTCATCCTCTATAAATTCCCAAAATAAAAGAATTTTAGATACTAATTAATTATATCGATACTTTATTGAAAAAAGAAAAAGAAAAAGTTAAATTAAAATTATTGAGAATTGATCGATCTAACTATGTACTTAAGAGTACATATAAAGTTTGTCGAGACATAATTTCCTTTTGCATATTTTAAATCAACAGGAACCGAAAAATTTACCACCAATACTCGTATGTTGTAATTATGTTTATGCTTTATGGAAAAATATGTTCATAAAACTATAGAAAATCTATAGACATGTAAGGAATTTAGTGTATGTACTTAAAAATTTTAATGCTTCAATGAACTTAATTTTCATCATAATGTTGATCTCTGAAAATAACCTCAAAATTTTAAACAAAAACAAAACATTGTTTTAACATGTACAGAGTATATTATATACATGAGTTGAGATGAATCTTTGGTATAATATGTAGAAAAAATATTTTCTTATCGTATATGCTTCGGCAAATGAGATATTCATAAGTGGAAAATTTAAACTAAATAATTAGAAAAAAATTTAAAATATTTATATCAAATACTTTGTTAAGATAAAAATCAATATTAGATGATTGATTGTAAGCTGATTTTTAAGTTAGGTATTTGTTGAAATGAAATATTTTTTATTTTTTTTGCTGTAGGATGGATGCTTGACAAGAATTCATCAAATCAGACGTTAAATCAAATATTTTGTAAATTTGCAAAAGAAATTGAGAGCAACGTTCTTTACATTATTTTTGATTTACTTATAATAAATAAGAAATAAAAAACGCTAAATGTTGAAAATAATTGAGCAAAATTTGAAAATAAATATTCTTAACGGTCTTGTTTATAATAAAAAGACGCATAGTCTTATTATTATTTTTGTTTTAGGTTATCATCTAAGAAGGGACAGTAATTGCTGGTTCTGATGTTGAAAGGGATGGGCTAGCCAAAATTACGGAGATAAACTAAACATCTGATACTAAAACCGACAAACGATGTTCAAGCTTCTTTATGAACAAATGATCTTTTACTTCAAAATATGGGACCTTATGGTATAAGACTCCGACACCATTACACCGTCAATAGGCACCTAATATTTTCCGTTATACTCGTTTGTGCGACCTGACGAAGACGGATACTTTTCACCGCGTCTTGTGTGGTGCAACACAAGAATTAGTTTACAAATACCCCAATAAAAAGCTGAAGAAGTCTACAATATCTTAGCTAATGAAAATCCTAATAAACGTACACTTACATGGAATTGATGAAGGAGGAATTTTCTGCTTATTTGGGGATTTCGCTGATTACAGGCTCTTTTAGATCAAACTACGGACAAGTGGAAGTTGTTTGGAAATAGAATACTTCAAATTCTTCTCATTGGCACATTGGCAATATCCACTTCGGCGGTCTAAGGAGATTAACAGGTTAAGTCTTCGAACTAATAGACACCAATTTGAAGGATAATTTTCGACAATCGGAATCGATCACAGTGCCGTTAAAGCTGGCCAGATATGGGACAACTTCGATGGGCTTGTGATTCTAAAACATCGCACCCTTTTATATTTTCTAAAATAAATTGAAAACTCAATCACTTATGTAGGCCCTTATAAAAGTTCCGTTAGAGTGGAATTGTTCTCCACCGTAATTTTTACGAGCAAGAAAAATATTTATTAATTCCGCTGGCGTTTATGTTACCAATACCATCTCGGGTTGAATTTTATGTTCCGGTGGAGTGGACTGGATATTAGAACTCATGATAAACCTATTAGCTTGTGATGCATCGCTCTGAATTAAAGAGAAAAAAATGAGTCTTCAACCCCGGTAGATATTGTTTATGCTAAGGTTAAAGAACCTACAAGAATTTGGTTATTTGTGGGCATGCAAATCAATTATTTTTATTGCTTTATTTTATTGTTTGCTAGTTTTGTCAATTTGATGAAAGTTGACGCAAAGTACTAGATAAATTATTATTCTACAAATATTTTCAAGGCGAGCTTTATAAATGTGTGCCTATCCAGACCGGCTTGCACATAGAGACAAACAGTTCACTGGAACAACCTTGAATTAAAATTTGCCAAAACTAAGAAGTCCCAAATCCCTTTTTCTTACGTCTGTGGAATGGGCTAGTGATAGATTTGGATGTGCTAGAATAAGTTCAAGTCCAAAAGTTTATCTCATAAAAATGAGGAAATGACTAAGTTTGTTTGACTATTACGTCCGAATGATTTTGCGGTTTTTTGAACTGGAACCCAATATTAAAAGTGTTTGAAATATTTTATCATGTACTCAAAATAAAACAAAAATGATTTAAGTTACACCACCAAATAAATATAAATATTTTTGATAAAATATTTACTTTTATTGAACATTTATATTTGTCATATTATATTTTAAAGTTCAATTATTAAAACAAAAATTGTAGTTGTAATTTCTTACAATAAAAATAGGCAAAATCACCTTAAAAATATTGAGCTTATTAAAATGTGTCTCTACTAACTGTCTTTCTTTTATTAAAGATTAGATGAAAAGCCTCACTAAAAATAATTTAAATTGGTTTGAGTTTCTGGTTTTGGGTTCCAGAATGAAGCGCCGAAAATTTGTTCGGCTTAAAATATCTGATATTTTTATCTGAGCTATTATCTAATAAATTCATTCAACATCTTTAAATTATTCGGTAAATGGCTCAGAAAATCAAAATAATTTGAACGGATTACCGGTGGACGGTTTTTTCGTACTGCTTTATCGATTTCCGTTGATTTGGGTCGAATCACCGCATTATTTTCCATTGATTCAGCATATGTCTATCAATTACTGCTGAGCAGGTGCCTAGGGCCGGTGCATTTTAAGAGCCCGTAAATTTCTTGCTCCATTATTGGAGTAGCCGTTGTTTTTTCAGAATCACCGTGCTGTGGTTCGTAAGACAGGCTATTTTTTTCAATGCGACACTGGATTTTTGTCGGGATTTCCTCAATATTTTGGAACAATTCGTCTGAACTCCTGGAACTTTCCTTTTTTGATCCATATTTTCTGCCCATAAGTTTTCAAGATAGAGTTAAAGTCAGTCGTTGAAATTGTTTTAATAATCAATATGTAAAAACAAAAGTAAATAATATTATTTGAATTATTTGCTAAACAACGTTGGGATGAAGCTGGGCGTTCTGTTAGCGAAATCCTGCTTAAATTTATGTGGTACTCTGTAAATTTGTTGAGGTGATAGTTTAAAACTCGTTCTTCTTCAGTATGTTAACACTTTACCAATGATGGAACTCTAAGTCATATTTTTTCTCTGAAAATAGCACTTCAGGAATTCTAAAGTATCCAGTGAAGAAAAGGTCAGCTGGTTCCTAATTTGTATGACAAAATTAGCCATCCTCTTTTTCGTTTCTTCTAAATTCTTAAAATCCATTTTAAAGCCATAAACGGCGCCTTTCTACTGATAAATTAGAATATTCTTTAAAAAAAAATAGATCAGACATTTTCCGCCCGGTCGCCAATAGCAGTCGAGTTTATGCAAATTATCAACCTTTTTTTGGAAAAGTAATATCGAAAAATACTAAAATATATAGAAACCGAGGATCATTCCATCCCTTTGAAGGTTCAAACCCGATATTTTCAGATTTCCACTGTGCAGTTTTTTGGTTGCAAACAAAGTTGCATTACAAAACGAAAAACATAATGGAAATTTCATGATGTATGTTCTTTTATTCAAATATCAATAAAATTCGATGATATTCGATTGATATTCGAAAAGTCGCCATTTAGAAAAGTAAAAGTCAGGCACACCATGTCCAATTACACCTATTGACATCTATGAATGACTGGTATCGACTTGAGGCACATAGCATTAGTCTGACAAAAGAGAACTTACATACTGCAAATAATACTACAGCAAAATTTTCAATCAAATAGGCACAAGCTAAGTCATTTTCCCATATGCTGTATTCTCAATTGCATGCCCGATTGAAATGTTTTTTTTTCTCTATTTAAATAGCGAATTTAAGTTTTTATATTGGGTAGTGTGCGGTATCTGAAATTAAAACCAAAAATGTATGTTGCCCAAAATGTTGGTGGTTATTGTAGAATGTGACACGTAAAGAAAGAGATGAGAATAATAAATTATGGGTATATGGAAGAATAAGACAAATTCGTATTCAACCGAAAAAACTGAACGCCTCTGGTCCTAATTCTTTTTTAGTAAGGTCTCATTTCGCTGGATGCGCCCACTGTTTCTAATTTTGTGCCTACCACGTATAAGAAAATCGAAAATTTATAATTTTTAATAATATTTTTATTTAAATGTTATTTTTATGCATAAACAAATAATTATATGTGTATCAAGAGCGCAAAGAGCATCAAGGGCGCTTTGTCAGCATCATTTCAAGCGTGACAAAATACTTTACACGTATTACACAAGCTTCATTTTTTATTCGCTCCGGATAGCTGATATCGAGAGCCGTCATATAAAATGTGGCTGCCGATAGCGTGCCGTATAAAAAGGTAGAGCGAAATATTTGTTATATCAAGTTTTTGCTAAAGAATTGAATGAAAAATGATAGTTTGATGTTAAATAAATTTAGTTTACCAATAAATAGCGCGTCAAATTTAAATTTAGGCATAGAAAAATGACGGCTCGTGCGATAGCAGCTATCGGGAGCGAATAAAAAAATACAGCAACAGTTTACTTTACCTACAGGTAATTACTTAATAAACTTATCATAAAATGTCTCTTTTGGGAAATGGAAGAAAACAGATGTGTTGGGCATGGAAAACAGAGAAAAAGCTTTCTTTTGACGGATTTGGTAGGAAAAGAAAATTTTGCTTCGGGGAACGAAAGCTTGCTTAGGGCCAAGATTTCCAAATTATTTTAAGGGGCCCGGAAACTAAATCTGGCCTAGGGCGCGGATTATCCTAAATGCGCCACTGCTGCTGAGATATACTACACGCGACCAGAAAAATAAGTTGGTAAACTTTAAGTATAAATGCTTATGTTTATTTTGTTTTTATAAGTAAACGTGCTGTCAATTGTATGCCATCCATTTTCGTACATCGTTGCTAAGTATCTGTGAGTGTAAACATGTATGTTTGGAAATACATACAAATTAAAATATTTTCACATCAGAAATATTTATATGTTAAACACACCCTTCCTGGATTTTATTTCAAAACTACAAGCAATGATTGTAAAGAAAATATTTTCGACTGTTCACACTTGCTAAAATTTGGTATTTCATGGTAAAAAAGTACTAAATAACTCTTATACTCTTGATGCGCTAGTTTTCCGGTTTAGTCATGGTATGTCAAGCTCAATTTTCGCTAATCGCGTTTATATACACACAAAATCAGAAAAGCGAGGTTATTATCAATTTGGCAAAGAATTTAAACAAACATGACACTTTTTTGCGAGTTCGATTTGTTATGATCAATTATCACAACAAAGCAAGATGCTAATTAGAAAAAAAAAAAAAAAAAATTTGAGAAAAAAATAACAACTTGGTCGAATGAACTGGTTTTGGATAAAAAAAAGTATATTGGGGGGAGTGGCGGCATTCGCGTATTTTTTAAACATATTTTATCATTTTTTCGAATGATTTTTTTTTTACAGGTCTTTGAACCAAACAAATTATTTTTAAGCAATGGGTGGGATACAAGTAAATTGTAGTCTGCTTGATTTCTGTTTAATTTCCTTTTCGGTAAAGCACGACCACTTCAAACTATCAGAAGCCCAACCTAAATCCTTCTTTTTAATTTTAGTCTGTCTGTCTTTCTGTACATTAATGTTGTCTAGGTTTCATGCCAAAACTACTAAACCGATTAGTAATACAACGTTTTTGCCGTTGTTTTATGTAGCGAGAAAAACGGAAACCCGAATATATTTTACGGATTTCAAATTGTATGGGACATCCTTAAGCGAAGCTCATTGCGTCAAAAGAATCGCAAATATAATTGATATTTCCAATTATCTCTCTCCGCGGACAAATGGACCATACAGATAATTAAATTCGAAATAAATGCGTCTTTTTAATTATTGTATGTTTTATGGCAACACCATGAATAACCATTTTTAACATTTTTCTCTGTAATCTGCACTTTCATTTATCTCGATTTCTTAATTGGTGTCGCATTTAAGGGGGTTTAAGCGAATTATTATATTGTATAATCATTTTAGTGTTATAGGTTTTTTTCCATCGGATCTTGTGATACTTTGTTGGTTATTTTTATTTTCGGGATAGCAGTGTGGATATTGAAAATTTGGAACTCATGATATGACTGCTGTAAGACTGCTGAAAGTAAGCGAGACCCGTCTTACATATTCTTTTGAATTTAACATGTGCGGAAATTGGACGTCACTTTCAAAACCAGTTACATAAATTATTAAGCTTCTCGACTGAAATTTTGATTTAAAATATTATTTAATGAATTTATAATAGTTATATCTACAGCCTTGAACAAACTGATGAATTAGACACAATATTATAATAATTGTATCTAATTGTGGAACGGTTGTTATTCAAATGTCGTAAGCAGGAATGGTTACAGAATATCTATGTTTATACGTAGAATGAAATTTTTAATCGAATACACTTCAAAATCTGATAATTTAAAGTAATTTATTTTTATCTGATAATGCGAAGGGAATTATTTAATATGGTGAAGCACGTGGAGCGATCGGTGCACAAAAGTAAGGGAAAGTTAATACAAGTTGGGTTAGTTATAATGCTTTACCAGTCAGGAGGACACATATTTAAATGATTTTCCAAAAAATTAGTACAGTGCTTTTCAAATCCCGAGCATATTAAATTAGTGAAATTGAGTTCAGACAAATTTCAGATGTGTACACATTCAACAACAACGAACCAACGAACTTGGATGGGAGGTGCGTATGCTACCATTTTTGCCAAAAATGTATTTTTGCCTTTATGAACGTGGAATTATGATGCTTCTTGAAAGAGGGCAAAGGTGGTTAATAAAACTAGTGTTTAAGATTTTCAGCAAAAAACTAACGAATTCACCCTCAACTCGCGAAAGATTTATGTGAAGCATGTAATACCCATTTATGTTACAGTCCAAGAATGCTTCTAGATAAGGTTTAATCGATTTGTCGTAATTCAAATTTGAGAAAATGAAAATACCTAGCCTTCTAAATCTAGTATGTGGTCCTACCCTGAGAAATGTTTATTTATTTATTTACTAGTTTACAAACAAATTTGATTAGTACACCAATCCCACTTACACAATCCACTTTGAGCTATATAGATCATTTACAGCAGATTGTGCAAGATGAGGTATGAATAGTTTTATAGTAAAAGATGTAATAGCCATGTTCTGATAATCCAGCCAACTCTGGATTTCTGGATTTCAGGCATAATTGCAGAATACCTTCTTTCCCCGAAACGGCACTTCAGTGATCTACGGCTGACGGTTCCCATTTTACGCAACAGAGAATTTAAAAAAATAAATATTTAGAAACTGTATGATCACAGCAAATACTGGGACAAAATAAACAGCGATTCGCTACATAACCCTATTATTCTGTTTGGATTTATGGTAATAGAGGTACTAGGTAGGCTATTTGTTCCATGAGATATCATTTGAAAATTTAATTGAAACCCGCTTAAAGCTTTTATCTACGAATAGATATGTTATTCCGCAGCTTCCCTATAATTGCACTACCTATCCGAATAAAATAAAGCTTTAAGACCGTACAAAAATTAGCATCAGCGCTCGCAGAACGGCTGAAATATAGTATAGTGGAAATTTTTTGAAGTTGTGAAGCCAACAAATATTTTGCCTAAAATCACGGTTCCAATCGTCAATTGTTTTATTCCTAATGAATCGCCGTTGAGTTTCTTTAGTTTTTTTTTTGCAAGAAATATAAAAATACTTGCGCCATAATAGATGTTTTCACATCCACAAAATTAATAAATTATGAAGTAGGCGGTTTTTTTTATTTATTGTGCTTATGTACGCGTAGATTTTGTTTGATTTTTAAGGTGCTATTCCACTAGAAAAATTGAATGATAGTAAAATATGAGGAAACGAGAAAAAAATTCGAAACTCTGCATAATAGACAAAGACAACGTTTTTTTTTATAGCAAAATTTTCAGGAGAAATTTTGACAGCACACAAAAACATAGCCAATAATTATTAACAAAAACTAGCTATTTACTATTAATTCGGTTAGTTTTTCATCTCAAAATTATCTAAAAAATTAAATATTATTAATATGTACTATCAGAATTATATTTTTTAGTATATTTTCTGTAAAAATTAAAAAAATCTCTTCCAAAAAATCGTCATGTGTTTTTTTTTTGTTTTACGGTTGATTCACCAGATTTGTCCATTGAGTTCGTCAAGAAAATGACAACTTGACGGAGTTAAAAACCGAGCTAAAAATATGTTATCTCTCTGTTGTGTCCAGCGAGATAACATATGTTTAACTCGTTTTTTTGTCATTTTTTTGACGAGATCAGTGGACAAATCTGGTGAATCAAGCTTTAAAGCAACATTTTAAGGAAAAACGATATAAAAATATAATAACGATAAAATTATTAGTGTGCGAGAAATATTTCTCATCTTATGCTAATTTTATGTGTGTGGTAGCGTGACTGCAATAAAATGTTTTCAATTTGATACTTTTTGTTGCAGTCACACTACTACAGACAGGTTTTTGTTTCATTCGCCCATCCAGCAAATGTATACTTTTGTCTTCCTTTAATTTTACTATGAGTCAATTCAGCCAAGTATGGAATAGCAATAATGCCGCCGCAACTTGAAAACTCTGCCGACAGTAACTTTTTTGTTAATTTCGCAACAGAACAACTTGACAGAATTAATTTTTCCTCATTTTTGTCCAAAATTATGTACTAGCAAATTTCTCGCCGTCACGTTCTTCTGTTGCGAAATTACTAGGCTAAGGATTCTTAGGTAATAATATTTTTTTGGGGAAATCAAAACCAAAAATTTGTTGGATAGTTATTCTTTTTAGAACAAATAAAAGCGAATTAGTCCTATATGTTACCACATATTTTTAAATATTTTGGCATAATCACATATTCTTACAAATTTGCACTTATTTTACGTTGTAAAATTTGGCTTATAAAATATTTTGCTTTATCAAATTTTAAGCTATGAAAGCCGAATTAATTAAAAAATATTTGGAATAAAATTTTTTCCATAGAAACCATAAGTCCTATGTTTAGTCTGAAATTTATCGTTACAATCTTTGACAAAAGCTTGTAGTAAGTAAATTTTCCGAAAAAAATTTTTTTTACAAAATATGTGTGACTCAATATTAAACCATGTTTTTGAAAAATGTATTTAAGAATCAAATTTAATTGTTATATAACAATATGTGTATAAGACAAAAAACCCAATTTTAGATAAATAAATCATACGTATTACCAATATACTCACAATGTTTATTGAATTATCACTGGACTTTATATGTAACATAATTTTGTTGCTCTAAAATTTTTACATTATCCAAAATTATTTTATGATTTGCGTCTTTTATATTTTGAGTGAGAGCACTATTTTGGTTTAAATTTCGAAGAACCGCACTTTTCTGTTAATAAAAACGTTTTTCAATAATTGTTTTGTTTGCCCAGTCTATGTTACGTTACACTCGCATTGAACTTGATAGATGACATTTGATTGTTTCTTTAGAGGAATTGGGTCCTTAAGTTTATAAAAAAAAAAAAAAAATTGCATTCAAATTAGATGCTGGTCTTCCAACAATTTTGAAATTATAATTTTTTAATAGATATTTAATTTTCTCAAAAAGAAAATGTTTATTTGATTTGGTCAATGTCAAAGCGATTTCGAATTACAATTAAATCACGATGTATTTGACCACAATTAGAGAGAAATCTAAAAGTACCAAATTAGCTTCAATTCTAAATTGGACGTAATGATTGTGAATGAAATTTTAAGTAGAATAATTAGGCAAAATTTCAAATTTAATTTAGAGTAAAATTTAAGATCGAAGGCCATTTACGTGAGAAAAGTTAGCATATTGTTTATCAATATACGTTTGTGAATTTCAACATATCGCTTATAAAATCAGAATTTCGAGGAAAAATCTGAATGAGAATTTGAATTCCCAAATGTAATTGAATAAATTCTTGAGTAGGAACTCAAATTGGATTTAAAAATTTAAATATTGAATTAGAATTACAAACTAGATTTGAACAACATCTTGTGTTTAAATATGAATCAAAAGCTAATCGTAGTTTTTAACAGAACTTTGGTATAAATAGAGTTTGAGTTCCAATCTTGGAATAAAAATTCCAACCAGGGCATGACTAAATCCATAAATTTTCAGTTTGAAATTAAACAGAAACAATTTTAATTGAGTTACAATTCGAATCACGACACCTTCCAATATTTTGAGTTAAATTGAAAATAAAAATTAAAAAAATGTTTCTGGATTAAACTAGCTACATTTTGCATGGAATTTAAATAGTACGAATTGTTGTACAGTGTTACTTGGGTTGAAAATTTAGATTAGAAATTGATTAGGACATTCTACTTGGTTTTGCGCAAAAAATTTGAGTGTAAATTTGGTGTTCTAAAATAAATTCAAACATAACTTTAATTGCAATTAGGTAAGAATTGAGTTGCAATACGAGATTTGGTTTCAAACAACCAACCAAATTTTCATAGAATTTAGTTTAGAAATTTGTATCGGAAATTTTGAGAGCAAAAAAAAAATGAGAGCAAATTAGATCGAGAAAAGAATAGATATGTCAAGGGAAAACCAATTTACATATTTTGAAACCAACTTGAATTGGATCAAAAAATTAAACTGGAAAAGAAAATAGTTTTTATGTATTCGAATAAAACCTTGGATGCATCCAGAATAAAATTAGATTACAATTCCATCTGGCTTTGAATCCACTGTGAGGGACATTTTAATCCGAAATTGAGTTAAACTTCCAAACTGTACTTGAATGTTTGTTAATAAACTTGAGTGAAGTTTATAGTTTTAACAAAGTTTTAACAAATATTTAGGTATTCTGCTAATTGATTATTGTAATTTTCGTTTCAAAATGTGAATATAGTAATATAGTAACTTAGTTTAAAATCAAAATGGATTCGAAAAAAATTAAAATTTTTGATCAGAAATTTAGTTTCAAGCAGTTCTCGAAGTTGAACATAATTCTAGTTTAGATTAGTCAATTGCATACGACAGAGATGAAATTGATTAAGAGAACGAAGAGAGAAAATTAGTTTAAATTCTAAACCAGATATAATGAATTTGAGTGTAGAAATTGTCTTCTTTATTTTGCATTTGGGAAACACATTTTCAAAAACAATTTTAGCAAAATATTTAATACCCTTTATGTAACTGAGCTTAAATTCTAAACACGATTTCAACAAAATTCTTAGTTCAACTAGAAAAGGGAAATCAGCAAAAATCTGAAAGAATTTTGTTTTATAATAGAATCATATCAATTTTAAATCGTAATTGAATAAAATCATAAGTTAATACTTTCATTAGAAATAAAGTTTAACTGACTTACTTTAATAACAGTTTGAGTGAATTTTAAAAATTTAGTTAATTATTCGAGCAATATTTTTATTTAGAACCGGGTAAAACAAGATTTGAACAAAGTTTGGACTAAAAATTCAATTTCAATCCAATCGAGAGTTTGAGACAAAATTTGGATGCAATTTAATTAAAAAATACAAATTTTAAAAATGAGCTTCATTTCCAAACTTAATTAACGCAAAATTATGGGTGCAATTAAGCTAGAAATTTTATAATATTTTGTTGAGAAATTAAGTAAAAATTCCATCCTAGATTTGTCTAAATGTGCTTGATTAGAAATTTGGAATACAACTTCAGCTATAGTTGCAAGTGCAATTAAGAAATTTATTGAGAATTTATTTGAGTATTATTAGAAATGCTGAGTTAAAGTCGGATTTAAAACTCTAACGGATTTAAATCTCTTTTGTAAGTTCCAAACTCGATTTGAAAAATGCAATAAAACAATAAAATTATTTAGTATCAGCACGATGTACGTATAAAAGAATATGAATTCTAAACTATAATTGATTATAATCTTGATGGTAACTTAAATTGAAAATTGTGTTTGAATTACAATTTGATTTGAGCAAAACTATGATTAAACTATTTTTAAAACTTGATTTAATAGCGTGAATCTTTAAGCCTTAATCGTAACGGTGTTCTTTTCAAGTAGGTGTCGCTTTGAAAATTTTGAAGTGTATGGATGTGGAACCATTTTTGGCCTACTTTTTCAGCACTTTGTAGCCCAGGAGAGCTAGTTTATCCAACTTTGTAGCCAAAAACTTGATAATTTTTTTTGTTAATGAGTGCATTGAAATCTTCTTAAGATAAGGTCTAGTTTTGGTTTTATTTTCAAAATATGACCACATATTTTTCATTTTAATCGGACATTTTACCACATATTTTGCAATTTTAGTTACATATTTTAGGAACATATTTTTGAATTTTTAGATCCTAAAAATCCTAAGCCTAGAAATTACGACTAAAGCTACAGTCAACAGTTTTCGAGTATGCGGCATTAGTTTAATTTATTTTTTGTCAATATTTACACGTACACAAAGTCTTATTCAGATCTAAAAGGAAAAAAAATTTAAATAGTTTCAGTGACGTACGAGTAGATAAAAAATTTATAAAAAGTTTGGTGGGTCACAGCATGTGGGCATTGAGGTCGACACCGACAAGTGCCTTAGAGGTTATGTTGCACCTTCTTCCGGTCGACATTTTTGGCAAACAGATGGCGACAAATACGGCTGTATGACTTGCAGCCGTCTCTCAGTGGAGGTGTCTTAGTATAGGACACTCTACTATCGTCAGATCGTTGAAGGATGAGCTGGCGAATCTTGACTACATTAAACCTACTCTACGCTTCGAAAAGCGATTTCGGACCTCCTTCCCTTCAAGGGAATCCTGGAGGGATAGACCGTTATCGGAAACCGAAGCGTTGCAATTCTTCACAGATGGCTCCAAGCTAGACGGCAAAGTAGGAGCTGGAGTATTCTGTGACAAATTAAATGTAAATATTTCTATTCGTCTCCCTGATTACTGCAGCGTGTACCAAGCTGAAGTCGTAGCGATTGAGGAGGTCATGACGTGGTTGAAGCATAATGTGTTATCCTCAGACGATATCACAATCTATGTGGACAGTCAAGCGGCGATCCGGTCGTTAGAATCGGTGTCTTTGGCGTCACGGGTGGCGTTGAGTTGTCACTCATCTCTAAATGAGATGGGTGAGCATTTCAACATCCAGGTAGTCTGGGTCCCAGGTCACTCGGGCGTCATGGGGAACTGCAGGGCAGATGAACTTGTTAGGCATGGTACGACTCTCCAGCTGCAACCGGAAAGGGCAAGTCTGGGGAGGCCTATCACAGCGCTGAGACAAGCACTTGGGAAGCAGGCGCTATCCTCAGCGGGGGAAAGGTGGTCTAACGCCCTCACATGTAGAGTTGCAAGACAAGTTTGGCCAAAGCTGGACTTGGGGCGCACTAGGGCATTAATATCCTTACGAAGACGTGAATTAAGAACGGTCGTAGGAATTCTCACGGGACACTGCCTTTTTGTAGAACATGAAGGAAGGCTGGGTCTGGAGGCATTAATATCCTTACGAAGACGTGAATTAAGAACGGTCGTAGGAATTCTCACGGGACACTGCCTTTTTGGAGAACATGAAAGAAGGCTGGGTCTGGAGGCTAATGACTTCTGCAGAAGCTGCTTGGACGAAGAGGAGGAAGAGACGTTGGTCCACTTCCTTTGCTCGTGTCCAGCATTGGCTCTCAGAAGGCACAAACACTTAGGTAAGTTCAGGATGGACTGCCTCTCGGATCTAGAAAACATTAAAGTGCGGGACGTCTTACGCTACATAAGTAGCTCGAAATGGTTCCAATAGGTGTAAAAGGGGATACATCCCGTGGTATCACAATGGACCGTCACCGGTCTAAGTGTGCGTAAGCAGCCACTCCAACCTAACCTAACCTAACCTAACCTTGGTGGGTCACATTTATTTTAAATAGTAAACCTAAATGAAATAATTAATAATCACTAAAATTTCTTTTATTTTAGGTTTAATTCACATGAAAATTAATAGGTGTAAAAAATAATTGCACGCCTTTGGAAAAAAACGTCAACATTTAATTTTGGCACGGACTGAGAAAAATAAACAATACAACATAAAAATGTAAACAATTAACCCATATTATTATTATACATCACAGTTTATCCGCCATATTTCGTCTGCGTTTTAACAGCTCTCCTGTCAGAATTCCAGGGAGATTTGAATACAACACAATACAATACTATATATTACTATACTATACAATATTATTTGTGTTCTGCGAAGTTGTTTGCGTAATTTTAACTTAATTGGTTTACCTTAATGGGAGATTTTTTAGAGACCAATCTGATTTTGATGATCGATTGGCGTTGAATGTGGTTCTAGCAGGTCAATCCAATTTAATCAATATTTTATGAGTTTCAACTTTTTTCGAAATTCTTATAGGTTTGGTCAAAATTATTCGAAAGTGAAAATTAGAAGAGGGCGCAACTTTATATACATTTCAATCTCTCCATCAGCACAGTTTGCGGTACATATATTTTTGGGGTTTTTCGCTTAATTTTTCAATTAAAAAAAAAACCGATGTTCTGAGGGTAGCTATATATTCAGTGATTTATTTACATTTTGTTCCCTTTGAAAACCGGGTTGTTTTTATCAAAAAATAATTAACCTGGAACAGCTTGAATTTAAAAAACGAGCGACCACTCAATGCTACTCATACATCTCTCTTTCCACATAAATTTCTTACGAATTGACCGTAAACTCGCTCGTTACCTTTTTTTTTAAGAAAAGAGTATAGTATGAGTAAAAGTATAGCGCATTGTTACGTTTCCTTCATTTTGCATTCTGTTAAGTGAAACTAAATTTATAAAAATGAGCGAAAAGCTCTAAAAAATTCTCTAGTGAGTGTCACTAAATATTTCTGTGTACACGATTATGTATTAAACCAAAGAGGGATTCCGCTTAAGCCCTTATTTTTAAATAAATAATTTCTTCCTTTAAACTCTCCCATTAAAATTAATTCAAATTTTTTGTAGCCGTAAATGATTGGTCTGCGAAAGGGAAATTCTATTTTAAGGAGTACCATTTCAAACTACACTATCACTACTCTACATCATCTTTTAATATTTCAAGATGGAACTTGTTAAGTTAGGTATTATTTTTAAAGTAATACTAAACAAGTTGGGTTAAACAACAATGTAAGGTCGAGTATATACAGTTTACACAGTACAACCTTTATTATT
Source organism: Tipula vernalis (assembly GCA_958295665.1). Lineage (NCBI taxonomy): Eukaryota > Metazoa > Arthropoda > Insecta > Diptera > Tipulidae > Tipula > Tipula vernalis. Next base: position 346,362,809 of record OY282558.1, on the reverse strand, counting down.
GTTTAAAGCAATCAAAATTTAATAATTTACACTGTTACATATAGTAGTACCGGATGTTACATAATTTTCCGGTAAAAATATATTTTAAAAAAAAACAAACAATCGAAATTTCCCTCTCGCCTAGCAAAACAATAATAACCAAAACAAATAATAAAAATGTTGAATTACGGGTAAAATTTTTATTATATTGTAAAAAAAAATTAATTATTTTTTTTTAATTATAAAAATAAAAATATTTATGTCATTTATGATTTTTTATTTTATTTTACTTTTTTAAATTAATAAATTTTTTTGCTCGCTTTATTAAATTAATGGTTCAATAAATTTAATTTAAATAAATCAAAATATTTATTACTGTTTATAAAATAAATACTGCAGATTTTAAACATAACCAAAAAACACACACACACACACACACACACACACACACACACACACACACACACTCAAAATCATAAACAAAAGTAAATCAATATTCATATATTGTTTATCAGTGTGACTTATGAGTGGCTTTAATGTTTAAATCTTTCTAAAATTTACTCAATATTTTATTAACCATTTACCAATGACAGTAAATTTACCAATTTTTCAAATTTGTAGAAAATTTATTTTAGTAAGAACTACGATCCGTTACTGGTCGAAGCAATCAGATATAGTGCATTATATGCAGGCTGCTGTATTATTAATTCCGTAAAGAATTTTCACCGCAGTTTTGGGTCCATTTGAACCTAAAATAATAGAGTACTGTGTAATCCAGTGTACAATTTACCCTGTACCCAGTTTACTTCGTGTGTGTTATTATGCCCTATTAAGGAAGGGTATTTATTAAAGTTGTATTACTTTCTCCAACGAACGACATTTTGCGACCATTGAAAACTTACTAGCTAAAAATAAATAAATAATTAAATAAGTTAAATTAACATTAACATCAAGATTTTACACCGCGTTTTTTATTTAGTCCGGTGTAAATTTATAGGCATTCTGTAAATTTGTAATTTTTTATATAAACAATATAAATAAATTATAAACATAACACATATCCAGCTATTTTTAACATCTTCACACAACTGGCTATTTTTAATAGCCGGATTCGAATGGTTAAACGAATTTATGATACGAACAATTTCGCTTCGTTCTTGTAAATAAAATAGGATGGTCCTGTCAAATGAACAAAAAGATTCCCAATACACAATGTATCACAGTGTAAATATTTTACACCGTATAAACCATGTACAGAATAAACTCTGTGTTAACTATCAAACACGCCCATTATTTACGTTAGTCACTCATGTTTAAGACTTTGCATTATTTCATAGATTGTAATTTGTATACCTTGTCCTAAATTAGGACCTATATGACATATCGTCCAGTATACATTTATTGACACCATACAAAATTGTACACTGGGCGAAATTAAAACGCCTTCCGTCAGCGTGTATTTATTATAAAACCGTGTGTGTGTTGAAAAATACAACGCAGTGTAAAATTTTGACAGCACACTTCACCGCACCATGGAACTTATCAAATAAACCCAACGAAAAGTGAGTAAAAAAAACTACAAAATGGAGCATGAAACAAATAGAATTTTGCATGCTCTTCAAATTGAAATTACTTTTGCTGTTGTTTGGGGATACTTAATTATTTTCCACAATAATGTTGAAGAGGTAAACCGCTCGACGATACTGTTCGCCAAATATTTAATAAAAAATATTATGTAATTTTATTTTATATTTTATATTTGCTCCCATTAATTTTAGCAATGTAGTTTCTTAGCGATTTCATTAAAAAAATACTAAAGCTATAAAAAAAAATTCTCATTAGCGTGTCAGAAAGTTAACAGTTGAAATTGGTCTGCCTTCTACTGCTATTTCAGGCTTGAATGAAAACTGACGCAGTAGTTTTGAAGTAATCAAATGATATCTATAAATATGGTAGCAAGCCAATAATATATTACATCTTATGTAAATGACCGAAATCAACTAACAGTTTTTACAAGTCTCTTTCAGGTATTTAATGTCTTCAAACATGCTTACGGTGTTATTTTTACGGTATGATTTTTTTAAGCATTACCAATCTTATCTGTTGTTTTGAACAAATGATTTTTAAAGGACGATGTTAAACATATCCTTGATTTAAAATTTAGGAAATTATGTGTATTTATAACAATAAACTTACAATTATATAATTGTCTTCTAGCTCCCACCCCAAAAACAAAACAAATTTCCTGATAAGAATTATAATTTTTTTCCTTAGAAATCATCCTCTAGAAAAAACATAAGTGTCATTCATTCAACACAACTTTTTCTAAAGAGCTTCTTGAAAACAAGTCTACATACACTATACAATTATATTTGACAAAAAAAAAAAAAAGCTTTCGTTGAAAAAATTTAAATAAAACTTTTCTGTTTATTTACCCTCATTCATATGTGGAAGTATATAAACACAAACATATATACGTATAATTTGTATGGCATTGTAACATAACAAGTCACTTTATCAATCAATAATTGTATAAAAATAAAAAGCTCTAAAATTTGTCATTGTTAGTTTATTATTGATCACAATTAAAAAGCTTTTGATTTTTGAGATTTTTCATTTTTCTGCTGTATATGATTTACTGCGTTGTGTCGAATACTGAGAATGACAAGTTCAATTTTGGTTAAGCTACTGAAGCTTTTCATTACAAATTTAATTTATTCAATATATGTATAAATAAAAATTACATATATCCAAAAAAAAAAAAATAATGTTTTTATTGATAATATGTTGGTAATTGAATCGATTTCCTAGAATTTATATACATATGTATGTATATTGGATTGTGAAATATTCTGTGTGTCAATCAAATTAGAAAGTAAAGTGAAGTAAATACTAAACCAATATACATCGTTCGTACATGAGTGTACGAATGCAGGCACAGTAATATGTATGTTTAAAAATAAAAATTTCGTTATTTGGCAATCGATGTGCATTGTGGTCGTTTTTTTTTTTTTTTTTTTTTTTTTTGGTTTTTTAATGGAAAAACCGTAATGTAATAATGAGTTTAGGCCTTTTTTATACCTTTCACTTATGTTGCTACCCTATTTAATTATATTGTAATATGAATGATAAGTCATACATTTATGTCATTTTAAATTTTTGCTTTTATGGAAAGTGTATATTACAATTTTAACTATTTAATAGATTATGCAATTTTTTGCTGTTGGCTTCAATCCAAAATTATCCATATACTGGTTATAAGAAGTCACAGTAATTTCCTGTTTCGTTTTACTTGTTTATTAAATGCAGGCCCACGAATTTTAAAAATGTGAATAAAATACAAACCAATCTCATAATATAATGTTTCTGAAACATAGATTTAGGAATTCTATTTCTATTCTTTTAATTTTAATCTTATACTAAACACGCTTACGGTAAAAAAATATCTTAAAATTTGAGCCACAAAGATCAAAGTTTCAACCCCAGTCCATTAAATAATTTACATTGCACAGATTTTTCTAATATAAAGAACATTCCAAGTGCAAAATCTTGACCATCAATTACGTGAAAAGAACAAATATCGCATTTCTCTTAAGATTGTGTTGAATCGAATTTATTATTTAAATTCTGAAATTCTGTATACAGTACATACTATTTCTATTTCAGTAGCTTATGAAAGTTTAATGAAATAGTTGTTCAATGTGAGATGGATTAGGATTTCAACTAATTTTAAGAATGATTGCAAATTTCTTTGGAAAATTTAAAAATTAAAGAAATTTAGATACATTTTAGTTACAGTTAAAAATATTAAAATTAAAATTAATAATTGATTAATTTGAAAATTTATTATACGAGTAAACTAAGGAAAAAAATTCGTTAGTTATGTATTTATGATTTAAAGAACTGTACCGATTGAACCGTTACCGGGTACCCTTCTGGTGTTTTGAAGTATTAAAACAAAGACTAGGAAGCTGATGAATAAACTCCGTAATATTAAACTTATGAAAAAGATTTCAATATTGGATAACCCTCCTTTCATTAACACAAATCTGGTTGTAAAGATCGCGTTGCTAAATCATAGCACGCCTTTCTTCTAATTATAGAGATCAATGAATCTCCAAGCTTGTATGCCATTACAATTACCATTGATAAATTACCATATATTGATCCCAATCTTCTATTTTTGTAAAACCTTTACAAAATATTGATATTGGATTTATATCCCCTTTACAGTCAGATTATTGAAAGGCCCACTTAAGGAGCTTTGCTCTCACGTTGTTGCGATTTATACTTATTGACGAAGTAACTACTTGTTAGACTATTGCTGATAGTATTAACCGAGTTGTAAATATATAAATACAAATTTTAAAGATTAAGTATAATTATTTAATTAAAATTACAGAAATTTAAAAAGTAGGTATACTTATTTACTTGCTCGGGCATTTCCCAGTTTTTCGAGCGACTTTCGCAACTTTTATCAACAATTTCTTGTCGATGCCCTGCAGGTAGATTCTGATGAATGGACAATTTTTCATGACATTTTTTTGGACTCTAATGAAATGACATATGACACATTTAGTAGTTTAAAGCAGCTAGGAATTACCTAACTGTTACTGACTGACACATTTAAATTAAAGTTAGTGACAATTTAATTCAATTTGTCACATTATTTTTTGTGATATTTTGAAAAAGTTACTTGACCAGAATTGTTTTTTAGTACTCATTTTATAGCAGTAAAGGCAGTAGTGATACATGTACGATATTAGCCTTTAAGGCAATAAAAATGGTCCCATCAAGTATGGTTCAATTTTGTATACGGCAAATTTTTTTGCCTTTCAGACAAAATTACATAACCTTAAAACAAGTGACAGCTATTTCAACCAATCAGCGCGCTGTATTTTTTTACCTTAAAGGAGAAATTTTGGCATGTATCACTCACTGCCTTTAAAGTCACACAAAAATATCATTTGTCAATTGATCAAATCTAGCCCGCCTGTTTTATTCTTAAATGGCTTTAACCGGGATACATTGTTACAGATACCTTCGATAGAATGAGACCCCAAAGTTCTTAACTGTGGATATGATTATATGTCACACATACAATCATATCCGTTCCTCTTCTAATATATATTTTCGAATTATGATTTAATCCTACATTTTTACCAAGGGCAAGGGGCTATTAAACAGACGTCAAACCATACTGTAAACTGCTTTTACAATGATTTTTTGAAATAATAGTCATTTATGTCACAAGGACGGTAAATGAATTATTACAGTACGAGTTCGATGTTTATTTTGAACGAGTTCTGTGACGATCATTTAACGTAAGTGTAACATACAACATTTTATTTCATACTAAACGGGACATTAATTCGAATTTTTAATTTAAAATTAAATTTTAAAGTAAAAACATGAGTTTTAATTTTAAAGAAAATCAACCCAAATCATTTTCAAATTATCAAGTTACCCTAGTTTATTTTGTTATCAAGTCACGTGGTATTTTTCTAAACGGTAATGATTCGTTTTCTGGTCTGAAATCAGTCACGTAAACACTGAATTTCTGTTTAGTGGTGGTGTTGGCACTGAACAATTATGAATTAATATTTCGACGTGTCAATCTAATACGTAATAGTGGCGTTCTTGGTTTTTGTGTGAATTCTGTATGGCATTTGGGTTGCAGTGTACAAAAAGTATATTCGTCGTATGTTCGTAGTCTACAAAAGTCATATTTTATTTTACCAAAAATTGCCTGGGGCTGGACGAATGATGATTTTTATTGTTATGTTCTTTCTAACCAGATATTAGATAACTTTGGAAATTTTGGGACTCATCATAGTTCAACACGTATTGAACGTATTTTGGAACTAGTTTCCTTATCTTTAGACGATGTTGAAATCGAGGGGTATCTTGATATACATAGTGGCCATTCTAGTACCTATCAAACACCATGTTTAATTAAGATTTACTTTGTCGATACTGATTCTTGTGAAATTACTAGTAATCAATATCACGGGTGCTATGTCTGGATTTTATAATGTTTTGAAATCTGTAACAAAAAAGCTCTTTAATTCCATTTACGCTGAACCATGGTTTAATTTTGCGTTTAAGACTTAAAAACGTACTAATAATAGTAATGCTAAATTCACGGTGTCTAAAGAATTTAAATGTTTAAATGATTTCCTATATAAAATGTTTATCCTACAGATTGAGAACGAAATTTGCTCCAATCGAATTTTTTTTTTATTCATAACTATCAAGAGGAAGCCACAGGACTAACCGTGTGTAAGCTACAATAATACTCTTATGTCTCTACAGCTCGTTCGTTAATGACAGCACACATTTTATTTAAATGCACTAGATTTACAATATTGTGTCGAGGTTTAATTTACATTTTCTGAAATACTTCATGGTTTAGAATGTTTAAAAACTGATAAGCCTGTAGGTCCCGAAATGCGTCTATTCTTTTTAACATCCATTGCTTCATTTATTTAATATAAGCCTTTCATCTGCTTCCTTTCCTGAAGTTTGGAAACTGTTTAAATCAGGCAGGAGAAGTAATAGAGGAATTTCAATCATATTTCCAGTTAGATCGACACTTGATTTTCATTAGCAAAATAAGATTAGTGAGTACAAACATGGTTTTTTGCTGGGGAGATCTACCGTTAGTGCCCTTAAGATTTTTGCTGACTAATTACTCATCTACACCGATTTTTCTAAAGCCTTCGAAAATTCTTTTGATTTAAATTTCTAGGAAACTTTTAAAGAAATATGGAATGAGAGTTGATAAATTAAGATTTAATTCAATACTTTCATATTAAGACTTTGTCCGAAACCTGTGGTAAATATTTTTTCGTACTAATTTTTGTCATTTATTTACAAAAATTGCACACTCCCAAATTTTCACAGTCCAATAATACGATAGTCGAAATATCGAATTAAATTATTTAATTATATGTTAATTAGTGTTATTGTGAGTGGCGTGAACATCCGATAAATATCCAGAAATCGGATGTTATTCAGTGATGTGAATCAAGTGAAATCTTTTCCAAATTAAGTGAAACATTTTGAAATAAGAATGAAACTTTTTATTGAATTAAAAGAAACAATCTACAAATAAATTGAAAACATTCAATTTTATTCCTACTAGCGCATGTGGCTCCCATGGTCGAAATCTGTTGTAACTACACAACATATAAATGTACTTGCTTTATTGGTGCTTTTTTTTTAATTTTTGAAAAAGTACTTTCTAGCAAGTATTTAGCAACCTTCAAGTAAATTTAAAATAACTGATAAATAATTTTCGAATTTTTTATGAACCCCTAATCGCCAATTAATGGCTATCACAACTCACCTTAATACTTTAAATAGAGAATTTATTTCCTAGGATTGTAGGAATATTTCTATCAGCTTGATTTTTCGGCATTTTTTATAGACAAATATATTAATTGTTCATGGCAATCCCAATATTTTCGATTTGGTAAATCAGAAAAATACAGAGGCCAATCGCTCATAATATATCTACTGAAAAAATGTAGAAATATCTTCCTTCCTCCCCGTAATTTTGGCTTAAAGCCCAAAGAGTCTTTGCAGAGTGGTACATTGGTCAAAGATATTTCTACTTTTTTTCAGTAGATATATTATGAGCGATTGGCCTCTGTATTTTTCTGATTTACCAAATCGAAAATATTGGGATTGCCATGAACAATTAATATATTTGTCTATAAAAAATGCCGAAAAATCAAACTGATTACAGACAGACAAATTAAATTCTTAAAGAATATTTCTATGTGAATTAATAATATATAAGACACTTACGATATGGCGAGTTACTCAAATTGGCGAGGACATTTCTTAGATTACCTGTTAATACCTGTCAAAAATCTATTGAAATCTTTTTTTGGTGGAATGAATGTTTTGATAAGTACATAGTATAGCAATGTTGAAGCTCTGTACGATTATATATTATTAAGCGTCAAGACCACGCTAAAATGGAAATTTAGTCTATTTCAGTTAAATCGACATCACTTTTGCAAAAAGTCAAATGACAAATTTGTTTTGCATAAAAAGCAAATTTGTTTTAGGGCAGTTTTGTAAACGATGAAAACTCAACCAATGATGTTGGCCATTGAAGCCCTAATGGCAATATTTCTTACTTAGATTTTCATAGACACCACAATATTATCTGTCAGTGACCACGTCAATTTTAGCAGAATTACAATTGTTTCAGCGGTATTTGCTGCATTTTGAAGTATCTTCCCTTCCCCAAATAGTTTTATCAAACACTTTTTTTTTAACAAGAGGTATATTTTAAAAAATTACTGTTCGTCGGTTATTTCTTAACTGAGGTTCTTAAAGTTTATATTCGTAATTTTATATTCGTGACGCAACGAATATAGCTTTTCCTGGTTTAATCGAACCCGTTCCAAGTTAAACGAAGCTTTTTTCAAAATAAATGAAACTTTTTTCAAAATACATTAAACCATGGACAAAAATAAATTAAACTTTTTGCAGTTGGAATTAACCATTTTCCAGTACAAATTAAAAAGCATTTATTTCGCTAAAATGGAAATTTCGTTTTATCTATGGCAAAGGGGTATTTCCGTATATCTACAAAATTTATCAAAATCGTTTTATTAGTTTACTGGTAAAAAAACAAGTGCTTGTTTTATTTTTTGTGGCCTTCAAACGTGAACAATTATTCACTTTGGTTAGTTCTTTGTAGTGTACTTACATGGCAAATCCGTTTTTGACCTGCCGTAACAATATAAAAAACGGTAATTCACTTTTACCATTGATATTCAAACACGTTATGTCCAACCAAATGAGTTATAAGGAAATATGTTCATTAGCTTCGTTTTAACGGGATTTCATTGTAGTATTGATTTACTTTGGAAAAAGTTCAATTTAACCTGAAAAAGGTATATGTGAGCAACCTAATGATTTGTAAATATGTGATAATAACATAAAACCAAAAGTGTCTGCCCAAGGATTACGAACCAAAAAACACAAAATTTTAAAATAATTGTAAAAATATTTAAAATAAATCTATATTTACCGCGACGACACAAATCATTAGAAAAATCATTTCCGAAGAATATTTTCTGAATATTTGATTAGTTTCGAGAATTTTTAGTGAACTTCCCGAGATTCCGGGAAATTCGGTTTTTGCAGTCCCGGCCCCCGGAATTTTAAAAACTGTCGGGAAAGCAATCCTCTAATTCTTAACAATTCAATAGCATTAGTCTAAAAAATATGCATTGTATATGCCACTATATCTAGCCCAATAGAAAAGCGAGCCATGAAGCTTAATTTTGTGTGCACCATTGCCGTCAAGAATTTAGGCGGTTGGGAAATTTGCCAAAAAATTATTGCATTTAGGGAAATATTTTCCAAATAAATATCAAAAATTAGTACTAAAAAATATTTATCACAGATTTCGGACAAAGTCTAAATACAAAAATGTATTTCTTGTTTTCTGACATTAAAAAAATGAAACAATTGGTTTATGAAAATTACACTCGCCAAAAGTTCGAAATGGCGTAAGAAACTGCCATTACTACTGTGAATTATTCGCAAAGAATGCTTATATAGTACTAGTGCTATATTTTTAAAATAATTACCTCCCACAAAATAAACAGACCATATAACAAAACTAATTAACCTATATATTTTGCCCCCCCCCCCTCCAAAAAAAAAACAAAAACAAAAATATCCATTTCATCTAAGAAGATTAATTATCAGCTAAATAATTTCAATAATTAAAATTTAGGGCCAATTATCTCCAAACTCAATGGTTTTCTTTTCTTCAACACGCGCGGTTGTGTACCAAAGCAAAACGTAAATACTCAATATAGATATACTCGTAGTATACTAGTAAGTTAATATTTATACATATTCAAATGATGTTCCGCATCACAATAATACCAACAACTGTGTACATTGATTCACCGTGTATAAAGGTGTTTGATGTTTTTCTCCTATAATTCTAGCCTCTCGTAATTAATAAAAATCCCTTGCTGATTTTTTTTTTTTTTTTTTGTTCAATGTTTAACAACATTGCGAACCAAATAACTGTATTTATGTAAAGATATAATTCTTTATTATTTTTTTTTTTGGTTTTTATAAAAAACTTATTCATTTTAATTAAATCATATACACCCTTATTGTTTTGTACAGCAAAGAAAGAAAGCTCTACACATCTTTTGGTTTTTTGTTTTAGTTTTATTCGTAGCGCGCAGCATTGGCACAAAATTCATTACTTATGCATGAAGATGAACTAATTGTAGTGATGAAAATTGGGGCGCAGAAAAACTAAAATAAAAATTCTGGTTCTTTCGAAACACTATCCTTCCATGTAAATAAGAATATTATTGTTTATGTAGATTTGTTATTTCTCCATCTTATTTCACCGCACCAAACCACCTTGCAGAATTTATAATAATACTTTAGTTGTTAATTATGAATAAGTTTTTATTTGGTGTTTTAAAAAAAAAAAAATACATAAATAGTTTCCACGATAAATATATATTTGGCAAAAATTCTACTTAAAAACGAAATTATCGAACACCATTTTCATATTGATGAGTAAATCGTGTATGAAGTGCCCGTGCTGAATTATGTAACATGCTAAACTTTTACCACTCACAAACCAAATCGTATAACTGAAATTTTTTGGATCATCACAAACAACGAACAAACAGCTTGTTGACCTACCTATACCTGTGCATTGTTTGTGAAACCGAGGGATGATAGAAAATTGGGTCATTTTCGTGATTTGTATATTTTAACTGTTTCAGTAAATTCATTTGTTTTGTTGTTGTTTTTGAAATAACCTGAATGGAATATTGATTTTTACCTTTCGCTCTCATTCCAGGTATCTGTATTTTAGTTTTAGCTTTGTGGTTTTAATTCGTTTCTTTATATCCCCTTTTCGGTATTCAAAGTTTGTTTGATTTTAAATCAAACTTTATTATATAACTGTGATAGGGTTACACCTCTTACTTAGTTCAATTTGATTATTTGTTTGATTGTAAAGTATGCTTGTGCGAGAGGAAAGTAGTACCGTCGACCTTTCTTAATTACAGTAACAGTAAAGTTCTATAAATTGAAGCAAAGAAACAATTTATCTGATTCGCTTAGTGTTGCATTAGTTTGACTCTCCTTCAGAGTATTAATTAGAATGATAGCATACATTGGAACGAAAAATTGAGCGGAATTACAAATACACCGCTGATAAATACAACTCTCTGCAATTTGGCTCTACTTTTCCTCTAACGGTAAACATATTGCGCCATTATACACAAAGGAAATACAACTATTTTTTCTACAATCTAGCACAAAGGAAATTCTCTTCATTCTGGTCGTGCATAGGTATAATAGTCCACAACGTATTTGAAAGATGTTTTGGTTAAAGAATATCCCGTGATAGTGCTATTCTTTGAAGGATTTTTCGGCTAGACCAGTGGGTGATATCCTGCGATGATAAAAAGTCGATTTTCGGGTTTGTTTTCGGGTTCTAGGTTTTTTACAAGAAAAGTGTTTTCCTATTCCTGTTTCTTTTCCCTATTCCCCTCTTACGCCTTTTTAATAATTTTTAAATGTTATGTCTCAACTGTTTTGCAGATGCTGATTGAATGTAAATAACGCGTTACATGCAGCACTGTATAACCTTCCAATCTTTGTTACGTATAGGTTAAGCATATTTATTGGTAATACATCTATAATTTGCGCGTGTACAAGATTTAATTTTAAAATTAAATCTTCGTTTTCCAGAAATGTTTACTATATTGATGTGAATATGAGCCATTTTTTTTGAAAGTGGAGAGTTTCAATAAATGAAAAAATATACTAATATATTAGGAATTTTACTACAAATTGTTTACTAAAAGCAGATCACAATAAGATATGTCTATCGTTATCATTAACTTAATTTTTACACGACTTTCAAAATAAACACGTGTAAACTTGTATCTTCTTTTAAGAATTTCTACTTTCCAGAGTCTTAAATTATTAATTTGAGAAGTGTTGGTGATGTTGGTTTATATAAAAGTAATTGCTATTAAAATAGTCTCACACCATCATTTTATATTTAACACTAACTAAATGTACTTACTTGAAATTAAAAAGAAAGAAGAAATTAAATAAAGCCACAGTATTGACGACATTTTTTGAAAAGCATTAATTAAGGTATGAAAAAATCCAAAAAAAATTCAATTTATACTAAATGTATGAATGAAAAGTGACTCGTTTTTTAAGTAATTTATCAACATCCTTAAGTGTTTCCGCATTTTCCGGCACATTGAGAGAGAGGCCATACCTACATCCGAAAGGTAAGCTATTTCTCCACGAATAGTAACTATGTTATTAGCAACTCGATTTATTGAAAATCTCTTCGACACATTGAATTTAAAATGCCATTGACCAGGTGGCTTTAGTGTTATAGTTGCTGCATTTTTCCAATCCCTAATTTTACAATCACGACCTCCCAATCTAATAATGGTCGTTTTAATTTTTTTTCCAACTGAGCGAATACTCTATCCGGGGGGAATAAACGATTGTCCAGGGATAGGTAAAATAATCTCGATTTCCTTTATGTGACGGGAAGCCTCTCATCTTCCCAATAAAAGCACATAGCCATCGTAGTGGTATTTTTATTTTGAGCCCCACAACCATCACAAATCAGCCTTATTTTGCTAAAAGTGGAATTTTGAAGTCTGTGATAAACAGCTGAGGCAATTTCGTTAGACTCTTTGAGCCGCTATTTTTCAGTCTAAGAGAAATACATTTTCTCTTTTAAGGTGATCTATCGAAGTGGCTTGAACAGCTCCAAGATTGTACAAGTACAGCTTTCTGCTGTAATAGGCAGTTTGTTCAGCCTCTTTCGGAAATATCATATTTTTTTGACAATCAAAAGAAAACGTTTCCATGTTTTCCTTTTTCTCTTTCGCAAACCCGTAAAATGCTTTTGCTTGTATTTTGCGCACGCTTAAAGCCGTCATTAGGAAATTTTTAGTTTTTATTTGTTCCTTTGTGGATTGGCAAGTGCTGCGTATATGAAGCAATGGGGGTTTAAAACCGTTATTAAAATTTCGGTTAAATATGTATTGGAAATAACTCCTTTTTACTTTCAGATCTGGGAAATCGTGTACAAACATTTAGTAAAGTATATTAATAGATAGTTCCCCACACATGTACTGTCCTTGTGTTCGCCACCGACAGTAATGAATTTCTAAAATCTTAAAAAAAAATAGAAATGATAAAATAAAATTAAAAACCTACAGAAAATTGGACTACCTGAAATCGCTTAACAAATCCGAAAATAACTTCTCGTTTTTCGAGAAATTTATTAGAGATGCGATCGCCTCCACGATTTTCCACTGGTCGTTATCCCCCAAATATTTACAAAGTTGGTTTGACATATTCTAACCAATTTTGAATTTCGTTTTTAGATATTGCATATTAAATTTTTTTGGGGGGCCCACCTACACCTCGTCGTCGTTTTGGCACATTTATTTTTGTATACATAAGAATGAAATTATCTTGGGATATTTTATTTGAACATCTGTAAAATCAGTCGGAAAAACTTTATGCATCGTAACCTTTTATTCATTTGCAATGGTGTACAAATCCTCTATGGGAACATTTGGGCATTTTTGACAGTGATTTTCGAATATACCACAAATAAATTTTAAATTAAACTGTTTGTACCTATTTCTCTTTTGCTGTTCCCTCTTCCAGTTCGATTTATTGCATGTTCAAGTCAACATCCATAAACTAAAACAAACATATAAACATGAACAAGTGATATCACAGCAAATAAAAAGAAACAATTGGTTGTTTCTTTTTATTTGCTATTCCAAAAATATTTGGTAGGATTAAAATGTGTTTCTTGGATTGTTGTGGTAGATAACACGGCCCAACAAAAAAAAATAAAAAAATAGTATCAGAAACAATAATAGTCATTTCCGACGTATTTTTCGATGCTGAATCCAAATCTGGTCACCGAATTGCCCTATCAAATTAGAATTTTGGGCGATCCGGATTTTTTCCTAATCTAAAAGTGCAAAAAAGGCTGCTTTTATAGGTTTTAAATAATTTACTGTATTGTTAGGGAACTTCAGCACTAAAAACCAATAGTTCCATCATAATGTACAATTCATCCCCTCTCATTTCCAATTTTAAACGTCTATAGTTCGTCGTATTAAGACTTTTGTATGAACTTATATGTCACATATCTTAACCATGATATGTGTATGTGAATTTATTAGTGCGCACATTGTTTGATTTACAATATCTCGGTAAAGAATAAAGATATTTAGACGTTTAAAATTGGAAATAAGAGAGGATGAATGGTACTTTGCGACGGAACCATTCGTTTTTACTGCTTAAATTCCCTAAGAATACAGTAAAATATTGAAAACCTATAAAAACAGCCATTTTTTGCCATTTCAGGTTAGGATATCTCAAAATGCTGACGTGATGAGGCAATTCAGTGACCAGATTCAAATTCAGCATCGAAAAATACGTCGGAAATGAATATTCTTGTTTCTGATACCTGACCCTTCTTGACCAGTGAATTATAATTGACGTTCATATTCATTAAAATTTTACTCTATTGTCACATAATACTTTAATATTGTTTCTTTTAATTTGCTGTGGTATTATGTCGTGATCATGCTTACATATGTTTGTTTCACTTTTAGATTTGTTGACATTTATAAGTTGACCTTTTCTATCCTTTTTGTTTTATGTTTAAATTATTTTTGTAATTATCTTAGTAAATATCATGCTGCTTCCTACTTGGTACGCCTATCTCCCTTTTTGCGTTTTTGCACTCTATTTAAGCATTTTTAGAAAATAAAATATCTTAATTTATTTTAATTATTACCGTAAATTAGAAAACCTCACGAAATAATCCTCAGAGTCATGCGGGAAATAATTTTTATAGATTCTATTGACTTAAAAAAAAATAATTTCGAGTCACTTTTCATTCGTGTATTAAGTATAAAATGAGGTCATGTCTCTCCATACAAAATATATGAAATAAACATTTTTTATTTAATGTTTTGATAAATAAAAAAGCTTGTTTTGAAAACGGAGGCTTTATCTCAAGTAGGCCTTGATAATATGCAAAAAAATCTGTGAAAAACGCGTGCGGATATAAAGCTCGAATAATTCTTATCAACTTATCATTGAATAACTACCATATAAAGCATAAAATTTGATTAAAGGTGCTGCAACGAGCGCCTATTTAAAATGTTTCTTATTTTTAACCTGAATAATAAAGTGAAAATTAATTTCACTAGTATACGGTAGTTATTCAATGATAATCTGATAAGAATTAATCGAGGTATATATCCGCATTAATTAGGCACAGTTTTTTCATGTTTTTTGCATATTATTCATTGTAGGAACTTCTAATCAGATTGTATATATCAAAAAGCAGTTTCCAATCAAGCTGGAAAATATCAATAATAGGTCAATAAAACCACCAAAAACACAAAATTTTACTGATCTGGTTGAGGAAAATGATAGCAAATACAAGTTTGAGAATATTATATTAAAATAGTGTATGCCTACAGAATAAATTCTGGGATAAACCAAAGCAACATATACCGTATTTCCTTGACAAATTTACAACAACAATTGCAAAGAAAAAATCCCCGCAAGAATAACATTAACCCAAACAAAAAATTGGGTTTATTTAAACATAATTCTAATTCTTGGTTATGATACTTGTCACCTGTCCCCCTGGGACCGGGAGATTAAACCCTGCCGCGACAGCAGAGGGTATATGAAGGAAGGTAAGTTGATCTGTGCATGCTGAGCACGGTTCAGATTAATCTTCACCATTCTAAGGCTGCCTCGGCAGCCTTGATCCTCAGACTGACCAGAGGACATAATCCTAGTTCAAGAACCCTGGATTAGTAAAAACAAGATCTAAGGCCTCGGTTTAAAAGGATATACAATTTTATACTCTTTTTTCCTGGTGGCCTGTAACTTGTCCTTGGACACTGCTTGCCCCAGGAGAATACCTAAAGGGAAGCAGAAACCGGTATTGTGATCCAGGGAGCTGGGAATCCTATGTTTAGGAAAGCATTCAATAGAGCAAAGGGCTCTACAGAAGCTCAGGACTAGGACTCCTATAAATAGCACCTTAAAAAGTATAAAAAGGATTTAGGGAGGGCGCGGAGGAGGTCTTGGAGACTATTCTGTGAAAAAGTGGAAGGTCTTTCGGAGACTTCGCGGCTCAGGAAAATCTTATTTAAGAGTCCAACGAGCCCTAGTTACTTAATCAAACCTGATGGGCTGTGGACAACATCTTCTGGGGAATCACTGGCGCTTTTGGATACCCATTTCCCAGGTAGTGTGGATGTGTCGACGGAGCTTGGCGGGGAGGGGGAAAGAGTATCGTCGGGGCTTTAAATCCTTTAAATCGGCAGGCCCGGACGGTATCATTCCAGCGGCACTGCAAAAACACTCATCGATCATTCTCCCATGGCTGGAGGTGATCTTAAGGGGTGTCTAAAACTGAATTATATTCCTAGGAAATGGACGGAGGTTAGGGTGATTTTCATCCCGAAAACGGGAAAGAACTCACAGGCCTACCCAAAGGACCTAAGACCGATAACTCTATCATCCTTGCTGTTGAAAACATTGGAAAGATTGATCGACGTGTACATACGTGCAAAAATAAAACCCAGTAATTGGGCGACTTCTCAAGATGCGTACTGGAAAGGGAGATCTGTGGACACGGCTCTGCATTCCCTGGTGCGAACAATTGAGAAATCAATCCACTCGAA
Source organism: Tipula vernalis (assembly GCA_958295665.1). Taxonomy (NCBI): domain Eukaryota; kingdom Metazoa; phylum Arthropoda; class Insecta; order Diptera; family Tipulidae; genus Tipula; species Tipula vernalis. The sequence continues at coordinate 346,346,028 of OY282558.1, read as the reverse complement.
AGAGTACTGTATGGTAGCCTTCTTCGATATAGAGGGCGCCTTTAACAATGTCAGGACGGAGACAGTTCGGGAAGGACTGTCTTTCTTAGGTGTGGACGACCCCTTAGGGAGATTGATAAATCAGATGCTAGAAGGCAGGATTATTAACGAGGATATGGGAGAAACCACCATTAGGAGGCGTGTAGTTAGAGGAACCCCACAAGGTGGTCTCCTATCACCTCTTCTCTGGAACATAGTTATCAATGGATTACTTTTGGAACTGGAGAGGGGGGGAATAGGAGTGATGGCGTATCTCGGGGAAGTACCTAGGCACGATTAAGGAGGTCATGCAACACGCGCTCGTAATCATTACAAAGTGGGCCAGCAAATGTGGGCTGGATATAAATCCATCCAAAACAGAGCTGGTACTCTTCACCAAGAAATATAAAATTTCGGTAGTCGCCCCTCCTACCTTAAATGGCACGGCACTGGCCTTTACTGATAAGGCAAGATTTCTGGGCATAATCTTGGACAGTAGGCTAAATTGGATGCCCAATATTGGTAAAGAAGTTCACCATGGCTCTGTACTCATGTAGAAACGCCGTCGGAAGGAGATGGGGTCTAAAACCAGAGCTGACACACTGGCTTGTCACCGCTGTAGTCAGACCGATTCTGATGTACGGGGTGAGTGTGTGGTGGCCAGCACTAGACAAGAAAACTTATAAGAATATGATAGAGAAGGTACACAGAACGGCTTGCTTGATTATAAGCGGGGCACTGAGGACATTCCCTACACGTGCTCTGGAGGCTATGTTCTACCTTCTTCCTGTCGACATCTTTGGTAAGCAGAGAGCGGCAACTACGGCTGCACGACTCTCTGCCATGTTTGAGTTGAAATGTCTTCAGACGGGCCACTCGACGATTGGCAGGTCGCTAAAGGCAAATGTGGAGAATAGTGACTACACAATACCGGCTTTGAAAAGGGTTTCCGGACCCTTCTCCCCTCAAGGGAATCCTGGGGGAACAGGTCAATAGCAGAAACTGGTTGTATACAATTTTACACTGACGGCTCCAAGCTAGACGGCAAAGTCGGAGCAGGAGTCTTTTGTGACAAATTAAATGTGAATTTATCCGTTCGTCTTCCTGATCACTGCAGTGTGTACCAGGCGGAGGTGGTAGCGATTGAGGAAGCGCTGACTTGGTTGAGGCATAATGTCATATCAACAAGGGATATAACAATATATGTGGACAGTCAGGCGGCAATCAAGTCGCTGGAATCAGTTTCTCTGACATCCGTGGTGGCATTGAAGTGCCGCTCATCTCTTAACGAGATGAGTGAGCAGTTCAATATCCAGATAGTCTGGGTCCCCGGTCACTCGGCCGTACTGGGGAACTGCAGGGCGGACAAAATGGCAAGGCAAGGTACAAGTCTCCAATTGAAACCGGAAAGGGCAAATCTGAGGAGGCCGATAGCGGCGATTTTTAGGGCGCTTTGTAATGAAGCGATAGCCTCGGCACAGAAGAGGTGGACTAACACCATAACATGCAATGTAGCGCGGCAAGTCTGGCCGAAACTGGACTTGAAGCGCTCCAAGAGCTACTATCCCTACGCAGATCTGACTTAGTTATAGTCGTGGGGGAGCTCACAGGACACTGCCTCATTGGGGAGCATGCGAGGAGGCTTGGGTCAATAACAAATGACTTCTGTAGAAGCTGCATGGATGAGGAGGAGGAAGAGACTCTGAGCCACTTCCTCTGATCATGCCCGGCGCTAGCTTACAGGAGGCACAAATATCTGGGCACGTATAGTTTGGACGGCCTTATGGATCTCAAGAACTGCAATGTGCGAGATACCTTACGCTACACAAGTAGCTCAAATTGGTTCCAGTGAAGGTGGAAGGGGAGTAGGATCCCTCGGTATCACAACGGACCGTCATCGGTCTAAGTGTGCGTTTTAGCAGCCGATCTAACCTAACCTAGCCTAACCTATTTGCCACCAGAGTCATAATACATATTAAATGTATATTTTATTTCGAAAGGTTGGCTTTTGTCAATTAAATCAAATTGGCTATTTTCTTGGAATCCAAAATACTTCGAATTAAATTTTGGTCAACAAAATACCCTTATTGCTTATATAAAACCATAGTCTAAAAAACGAAGCTTTCATAAGGGAATTAGAAACGAGGAAAATGCAAACTTTCTAAATTCAAGACAAATTTCTAAATGAAACCGCTACAAAATCTAATTATTATCCCTGCGATATTTTCATAAAAGTTTGAATTTCAAATGATTTTCATTTTCTTGTAAGTATTTAAACCAAAATTTATAAAATTTTCTTAGCTGTTCATTATGGTCAAATTGAAATAATAGCTTACTACGAATCGTATGATCACTAAATCAATACCTATTACATAGATGGCAGTGATGGCAGTACAAATTTGGTAAAATCACACCAAAAATTACCACCTGTGGATGTTTCAAGTTTAAAAATCGTAGGAAAAGCAAAACCAATTCACAAAATACTAAGAATTTCCTGTAAACAACTATAGACATCTGACGTAAAGATAAATTGAGCAACAATTATTTTAATTCATCATATCCATAATTTACTTTTAATATTTCTGCAATTAATATTTATTAATTACCAATATAGCCTTCTTGTATATTGTTGTTAAAGATATGTACTTTTGCTTTTTTCATTGAAAAACTTGAAGCTAAAAAACATCATTTTTACCATGGATTTCTATGATGAACAATAAAAAGTTATACCACTAAAAGGATGATTTTAGCTTTATACTCTAGAAGGCTCTGGTTAAACCCCTCGTTAGTTTTCCAGAAAAAATTTTGATTATTACATTGCACGAATAAAAGCTCGTCTCAGTTCAATTACATGATAAATGTCCGAGGTGATTCTGTAGTATTAAATCAATTTTTTACCTACTACGCCCAACTTACTTTGCCATTTTAATATTACATAAAAAGCTATTATGTCAACAAATTTTAATATAATGAAACATCATCTTCAGCCCACCCACTCCTAACCTCCTCTGTTGGATTCCTTTCCTGTTTTTGTATTTTTTGTTTTGTATTTTAACGAATCTACATCAATCAAAAAATATTATTATGTGGTTTTCCAAAAATAAAAATAAATTAAATTATAAACTTTGAATTATGTATTTATTCTGTTTAAAGATTTTTTTTTTCTTTTTTTCGCCGAGCTTTTTTGAAATTTAAATTTTATTTAATTTTTTTACTTTGAGAAAGAACCATTTTTTTGCTTTTGTTTCTGCTTATAACCTAAAAAAAATATGTATAAGATTGGTGGAAGAATTGAAGTTGTGTGTTGTTTGGTGTCAACACGGTAAAGTCAATACCATTTTTATTTAATTTTTTTTTTTTACCAGATGATTTTTGATATTTTTTTATGGAAATTCTGGAAAAATATTATGACTTTACTCGTAAGTTTTGGCTTGATAATAATGACGATGCTCGATGACGGGTATACCTTTGTACTGTATTTTACATAGTACATAATAAAACTACAAACGATTTTGTAAGAATCCATAAATGTATATTAATTTTATTTATTTCAGGAGGAAAGAAAAGTTCATCAAGAATATTAATTTTAAAACGATAAATTTTTCTAGTATGTATGTATGTACAAATATTCGAGATATTATTTAAATTAAATTTTTGTTTTTATTTGTTATTAAACAAATATTGAAATTAAAACATACATAAATTTATAGTTTAATAGGAAAATTTTTCCAATTTTATTTTTACTACAGTTTATTAAATTTTTAAATGTTTCTTTAATGGAAAACTTTTGCAATATAAATATTGAGAATTTAAAAATATTTAATTTAATTGTTTTTTATTTTTGCTTAACAAAATATTCGATTCTATGGTTTTTATTTTATTGGTTAAAAAATATGTAGCTTAGGGACAAATTGAAATACTGAGAAATGAAATAAAAAAAAAAAAAAATGAAAAATTTGTAGCTTGTGCGGACTAAAATTCTCCCTCTAGTCAATTTTTAATCAAATTTTATCGAAAGTTAGAAGGTAAATGAAACCCGATTCTCTTAAAATTTGATGTAATTTGTAATGGGAATGTGTAATACATAGGAATAATTGCATTCGATGAAATTAACTGTTATATAAAAACCTCAGAAATTTCAGGAAGATTGGTACAACCTTTTTGTTTCAGATTTTGATCATAAAAATTGATGAAACAATAGTATATTGATAATTTTTTAGGATTAGGCCGTATTTTATTGTCATATTCAAGATTTTAAATATTTAATTTATTCGTTGAGTTCCATGGCCTTATAGATCTACGGGTAATCTCAGATTAATTTTTTTAGAAATAAATTTTAGATCGAAAAACAGCAGTCTGTGATTATTCGGATATATAAAAAAAAAACCAAACTGAATTATCGGATCGATCTGAGAAAATAAAAAAAGCAAAAGGTCTTTTTTACATCTCTCTCATCCCTCCGATTTACATTTATTACACATTAGACATATCTAAAATCACCTGTTAAAACCGGTTGAATGACATTTTGTAAATTACAGGGATACGGAATTTAGTTTAGCATTTATAATTATTGAATCCTAAATAGTATTCTATTCAGGTTTGTGTAGACGCCGTCACAACCCGCGTCAATTTGTCTTGGTTAGTTTAGCAAATATCATTTGGTATAGTTAATCGTTGAAGCCCAACAAACACATCTACGATATTATTGGCCGAAAACCATACTTAAAACGACAGCTCTTTCCCAAAAGTCACGCAACAAATTTGTTTTGCACAAAAAAAAAATTATTCCTCATTGGTCATCAAGGCCTAAACTAAACATTATAATTATTTTGTTTTTAGTTCCGGAACCTCATCATTTTTTTTTTAAATTTTATTGAAACGATTGACGAACATTATTTTTAGCATTATTTTGTGTCAATAAAAGCTCTTCCAATTTTCAAAAAAAAAAAAAAAAAAAAAAAAACAATTAGGTCCGTAGCCCGTAGGTTTGAACGAGGTATAAAGGTAGATTTATATTATCTACAAATATATCTATCTACACGTATCGCGTCAGACAAAAGAAACATGCATTTTCTGTATGAGTATTTATATTATCCGTTCCTTACCTTTCTGACATGTATCGACACAGACAAATATTGTTGAATACGTGCAGGAACTAAAAGGAACGGATAATATATATCAAAGTTATCCAGGTCCAAACGCTGAACAAATCCTCGTTCGAACTTACATGCCTTAAGGAAACTACCAAAGCAAAGCTTAACAGGCAACAGGCAAAAAAAAAATAAAAAACCGCGACTAGTTGGGCTCCATTTCAATTAAAAAACCAAAGGCGTTTCAGTCATAAAAATGCCCATCCAAATATTATGACTAAAGCTCCGTTTAAAAAAAGAACTTCAGTCGAAAAAAGGTATTTCGGTCTGAAAACAATTTGACTAATATGCTTTCTTTTTAATACGACTGAACAACCCTCTTGAAAACTACTTCAGTCAGAAGTTTTTGGACTGGAATACCTTTTGGTAGGTTTGCTTCCATTTCCAGAAATTCTGGAAAAGAAAGATTAAATTCTCAACTTTTATGGAAATTGGAGATTTATTTTAAATATTAACATAGAAATCTGCATTTTTCCAGAATATTTTAAAACCGTTTCGGACGTACCCATATCCGTTCGAATCATAACATTAATTTTACTTTTTATAACAATTTTGCCTGCAACACCTTTTTAATTGTTTGACTGAGTGCGAGTTTAAGACCATTTTCTGAAGAAACATTTTCAACAGGCAACGAATCGACGTAGTCTATTTTGTAAACAAATTCCCCCTTCCGAACATAATTCTTTTGTTTTCCATTTAAAATATATTGAATCTGCTGAAAATTTTTCTTCAGAAAATGGTCGCAAACTCGCAGTGAATCTTCTTTTCAAAACGAATTTCAATCAAAAATCCAAAAAGAATCGCAATCAAAAAAATGTTGACTTGAATTCCTTTTTAGTTTTTTGATTAAACTACCTTCTGAAAATTCATTTGAGAAATTCTTTTCTTTTTTTGATTAGAGCCCCGGGTCCAATGTATAGGTATACGAAGGTATGCCATTAACAGAAAAAACCAATCAGAAATAATTCCAGTCCAAAAATTTGTGACTAAAATATCTTTCAAGAAGGTTGAAATTTATTTTTAGTGATTTGCTTGAATCTCCTTTTCAAAAGGTGTTTCAGTCATAAATCCAAAAAAAAAAAAAAAATCCTTGTCCAAAAAGTTTTCACTTGACTGCGAGTTTACGTAAATATTCTGCTGAAAAATTTTCAGCAGGCAACCAATCGACATAGTCTATTTGGTAAACAAATTTCCCCTTCGAAAAAAAATATTTTTAAATTGCATGTGACCTTGCTGAAAATTGTTCAGCAGAATATGGACGTAAACTCGCAGTCAATTGGTTGCCTGCTGAAAATTATTCCGTAGAATATTTACGTAAACTCGCACTGATGGAACTTCCTTCTGAAAAGTCATTTAAGTCTAAAACAATTTTGACTGGTGTTGCCTTTTAATTTTTGACTGAAACTTCTTTCTGCTTTCGACTGAAATATTGTTGACTGGTATTCCCGGAGCCGCCTAGTTGCCTGGTTTCATTTGATTATATTTGTTTGAGTTTGCCTGGCTTTGTTTGTTCCGCTCGTATAATTTGTTGATTTTTGATTCGAAATAAAGTATTCGTTTATGTTACGTTTCTATTTCATTTTAATAGTGTCATAAGCGCAGTTGTTGAATATGTTGGCTCAGCCTCGATTGATAAACTGTTCTCCCACTTCAACAAATGCTATTTATTGCTCTTAAAACAGTATACTATTTTCCCACTACTACTTAGTGATATAGATCAAGCCGCAGCAAGACGAAAGGGAAGATGTCGACCAATGTTGCTGATTTGTTCAAATCATAAATTCGTATAGATAGACACAAATCAAATTTAAAATAAAGACTAAAATTGATTTTTGTTCGAACGTCTGTTTGTTAGATAAACTAAGTGGTTTTTAATAAAAATCCATTTTTCGGGGGAAAGCCGGTAGGTTCAATTCTGGTCGCAGAAGACAATTTGTTGTAAACAAAAGTGAATTAATAATTTTACAGCTGTACCCGAAAGTTTCGAACTTATTCATCCACCGCTCTCCGTACAGTATCTTATACAAGCTTGAATTCCAAGAAATTTTGCAAAGTTCACAAACCCTCTCTCTACTTTTCGAAACTGTGGGTTCCGCTTATCTAAACGATTAAAGACTAATTTTAGCACAAATTAATTTTATTATTTTTTGAGGTCAAATGGCTCAACGTTTGTATTGTGTGCAACTGCATGCGGCAAAAATTATAAACACTTTTAAATTCAAATGATAACAAATAACTTCCATAATATCGTCTACCCCATTTTACAAATAAACCAAAATCTCGTACTCATTCCACAATAATATTAACAATAGACATTGGGTTCGGTATGGTACGATACTTATATACGTCAATTTATAGACACTTCTGGACTAAATTTATTTATGTCTCATTCGAGTATATTTATGTATGTATATATGTATATGATATTGACATTTTATTTTGAATATGGATTTATAAATAATTAACTCAATCAATTAATATTTAATAAATGGAGGGATGAAGTAAAAATCTAATTATAAAATAAAACCATCTGCATATTTTATGACATTATCAAATCAAAATAAGTTTTTAGGATTTGTGTCTAACTTTTTATTATAATTCATATTCGGTTATGGCCAATATGTAATACGACTGTATATATGTATAATTGTATATCGATTATTTTTAACAAAAAAAAAAAAAAATTTATAAATTTTAAGTTTTTATTCAATTCAACCAATTCCAAAAAAATATATATTATAAATAATAATTGTAATGATCATGACCTTTGTTCTACCCCAAATACATATAATTTATGTAACTGTTGTAAATAGAAGAGTTCACGAAAGCTTGACGTTATATTTTTTACATATGTACACATATATTTAAAATATTTTTTTTATAAATAGTTCTCCATAAAACGATAAATTTATTAGAATATTATTTATTTATCGTGTTTCCTGATTAAATTATGGGTGGTGTTCAGGTCAATAAATTTTCACTTTTACTCTGATATAAATTTTCTGTACTGTAATCAAATTTAATATTAAATAATATAGCGTAAGAATATATGATGTACAATTTGTAATCTAAGTCACCGTGTTTAGATTTAAAAACTGGTGACCTAAATTATCAGATTTCTGATACGGATGGACTGAAAACCAAACTTTAACCTTTAAATAATGGAGCAGATTAAAAATCAATTCAAAACTGGTGCAATACTAATTGTCCACTTTGGTATTGAAATAAGAAATTTAAATTTCCTTGAGTTCTAACAAAAGCATTGACAAAGGTAATCTAAAATTATCGAACATACAAATTATCGATAATAAGTTATTTCGATGAAGAATTAATATAAAATGTCCCGAATATTATTCAAGACCACTCTGAGAAAATTACTTTGAGTGGAAAGGAGCATACATTTGCCTCTGAATTTGTGACAAATACCTCCGCTTCAAATAATAATTTACTATCTACTTTGTAGATTTAATGAATGATGATGTTAAAAATTGTATAAATGTAAATAAATTTAAAGCGAAAATTAATATTTTTTCAAATAATTATACATATTTATTTATTTTACTTCTGTAATCTATTTAATATTTTTGCATTTTACGTAGTCATTAATTTGTTAATGTCAAATTATATTTAATTTATAATATATGCACAATAAAAAAATAATTACAGACATATTATGTTAACAGGAAATATGCCGTGATGTAACTTTAATGATTCCAACAGTTAATAAAAAAAACACATCTTTTTTGCTTTCTATAATTAATTGTATTCTATTTTAAATTGGTTATCTAATAAATAAACTAATAAATCAAGTTTTATATTTCCTCAAAATTAATTTGGAACTCAATTTTGGTCACCAATTTAATTTTTTTATTTATTATTAAAATTCGTATTAATTTATTGCTTTGATCATCAAAACATAACAAATAACACACACACCGGAGATAAAAGGAGTTTCTTGGACTACAACAACATACGTTTTTAAACCTAGATTCAAAGAACAGAAAAATAAAAAACGATAAGATAAAAAATTAGAAATCACTAATCCAGCAGCCACCACAAAATATTCAAGTAAAATATACCATATATCTAGAGTAAATCCAACGGTTCTCAATTTTACCTTAATTAAGCGATAAATTGTGAAATACTATAATATTCGAAAAGATTTAATAAAATTCGCTAAATAAATTCTAAGGGCAGAGAAAGGCAGAACATTTTCAAAATTCTAAAATACAATTGCAAAAATGAAATTCCAAACGAACAAATTCCTCGAACAAATTATTAACTGTACAATTTAAAAATTTTCCAAAATTCTCTAATCAGCCCGATTCTCTCAAAGATCAAACTTTCTTTGAAACTTTCCTCATTTTAAAACCAGAATACATGTTAATAGTCAGTCGGCCATATAATTTAGTTAAATCATTGTCCAGGCATATTAAACCATCAAATTCAAACTCGTAGCGATATTGTACAAGCGGCCAACCGGTACTTTACACCGTTAAATCAAATTTTTGACAAGATAGTTTCACTCTCGAATTTCAAAATTATTAAAAATAGTTCAAATCTTTAAAAAGCAATTTTACATTTCCGGCCACCGATCTAAAACTCTTCCGTCGAAATATAAAATGGTTTTTGTTAATGAAATTAAAATATTCTGTATAAAATTTTCTAAGAACAAAGTGGTATTTAAAGATTTTAACTATTGCAGAAATTGGAGAGTAAAACAATCGTGTCAAAAATAATTTCACGGTTTGAACTGCCAGTAGGCTTTGATTTTCGAGTCTGTCAGGCAGACGTGAATTTTTATTTTCTTAAAAAACAATTGTTTATTTCTTACTACAGCTAATTTGTCTAATTTAAAGATGTATCGAATGTAATGAGTTTTGCTCGTCATACGATAAAATTCCTATAGTGCCGGGATCTGTAATACCTTATCGAGAACAATCTCTAGTTCATCTAATGATTTATTTAAGAATTGATGCTCTGTTGTTAATGAGCTCATGCTCAAAATGGGGTATCAAAAAATGTATGTAATAATAATAATAATAAAGCCGTTAGTGCATGATCCATTAGAGTATGACATGTAATTTTTATAATATATAGATCTAATCCGCCGCGATGGACACAACTTTATCTGGTGTAGCTATTAACATTTAATCAAGAACGATCAAAGTCGATTAGTAATTTGATTTCTTTAATTTGACTTGAGTTAATAATTATTTGCTGACAGATCAAATTTTCCACACTCGTTACAAATTCTACAACCATTATTGACAATTTGTAAAACATGATTTTTTTCTACGGTTACTTTAACTAATTTGTTGAGCATACCAAAATAACAAGGTCAACCATTGGAGGGTTGCAAAATCTGTGAAACGTGTACGATTTGACAATTTCACTAATACTATCAGCACTTATTACGGTAAAATTTTATCATTTGCCATGTCATCGAAAAGGTCTTTCATCAAAAAGACTGATGCACCTCCCAGCAGTACTGAACACCAATTTTGTACGATTTTTTTATTTTTGCTTGCGTAGACAACATAAATGCATTATTGATAATTTCAAGGTTTTCAGTTTATTATGTTGTAAATGCTTTTAGTATTTAGTATGTTAAGGATTTATGTAATTTTTTTTTTTAAACAATGATCACTTATAAAACACACTTTGTGTGGCTCCATCATACTTTACATAATTGTGAAGTTATTAATGTATTTTTAATATCAATGGAATTTGAAATCAATCAATAAGTGTCTCTAGTAGAGCTCAACAAATTTTAAGTTGGTTCGAGAAACACATTTTAAAATCGTTCTTGCTTTTTTGAATGTACTACAACGAGCGTCAAGTTTCTTGATTTTTTAATAAATGAATCACCAGATTTAATGGGCGATACACGAATTGCCATGCCACAAAATGTATGGTTTCAAAAAGTTGGAGCACCTCTTCATAATAGAAGACCGTAGTTGTTAAAGAATACTTTAATACCCAAATACATGCATGTACCTCTTGTGGGGGATGGAAACTGGGGAATTTAAAAATGAAGTAAATCGTAATAGTTCTGATAAATAAAATATTGTTGAACGTCGTTTGTGGTCAGATCAATAACCGCTTTTACAAACAATCGTTTTTAAAGTTTGTGGAACCATGTTGTATTTAATTTTATTAGTGGTCGAAAGGCAAAAATCGAACTAAGGTTCATCGAAATTAATAAAGGTAACAAATTTTATCACAACCCAAAAACTTCCATTTAACGTTAGTATCGAAACAACAAATAATAGACTCAACCAAATATAGAGTAATCATAATCCATATCGAGTTTCATGATCTGATTAATGGTTTTACGGCCCGATCAAAGTTTACAATGAAAGTAACAACAAAAATGAAATTAAATATTGTTTTGGATCAAGTTGTTTGGAATTCTTTGTGGTTTCATGAAACTTGATTTGATTTTGAGTAACGTGATGTCTGATAAGCTCAAGTTTCTTGACCAGAATTTGTTCTTTTCTCATTAGTTAGTTTTGGCTACTTGATATAAGTCATTTATAGATGGCAATAGGTTCATTAAGAGAAGCTGTGCTTGACTTTTTATTTTTCTAAACTGCAACTTTTCGAAAGTCAACGGAATGTAACAGAATGTTATTGATATTCAATGCCTACTATCGATGTTCAAAAACTGGAGGCTGAGCTAACAAGAAAAAGAAAACTATTCTTACTTATACGTGATTTACATTTAACGAATTTTGAAGATGAAGTTATCCTGAAAATAGAAAACAGAAAAACAGACAAACAGATGAAACCCGAGAATTAAACCCTAAAATCATTTTTTCAAGATTACGAGGGTCATCTTTTTTGGTAAAAACGTCTAATAACAAACATAAAATATGTACGTTTTGGTTACAAAACATGAAAACCAAATAATTATTATCTATGTTTTATAACATTTTTTATTTAAATTTATTTGTCATCTGAAAAGAAAATGAAAATTCGATTCATCTTCAAACATTCATGCATTTTGAATAACGGATTTGTCTATCATTCGAATCTTTAATTGAACAATTGGTAAGTTTGAGTTTCTTTATTGGTGGCAAGTATTTGGAAGAGCTTTATAAATATATATTGTTGACCAAAAAAGCTTTAAACCGGAACGAAGTCTGAAATAAGTTTGAAAAAGCAAAATATTTTCACTTAGAAAAACCAGTGGAGTTTTAAGTCCCGTAATTTATTACGTATTTCATTTAAAAAAAAAATTAGTACATAAAATCGGTGTGGTGACGACGACCATCCAAAACACTGCTACAAAACAGATTTGTAGTGAAATATCCTCTAGAAAAGTTAGAAATCCAGCCACCGTTATTTATAATTTGGATGGCCTGCAACTACTTCATTGATTTTCAAATATGTTGGTTAAGTTAGATACCAAATTTCTATGGGATTGGTGCATAATCGCAGAAATTCCTTACATTATAACATGGCAATACAAATCATTAATCAAAAAATTAGATTTACAAAAGAGAAATTTGTTTTTTAAATACATAACAATTCAGGCCTATTTCCAGCATCAAATGTAACGCGCACGTTCAACAATTGTACATCTAAGTTTAAAGCGGATTCTGTTAGTTCCTAATATAAAATCATATTATTCATACTCTGAAGAATTCCTTGGGTCATATCATTTCAGGTGTACTTAAATAAAATAAGAGCCAAATTGGCCAAGGAATATTGCGGAACAAAAATTATAATTTTTTTTTACAAGGACAACCAAACCAGGCAGTTTATTACGCCTCCAACTCAAAATGGTAACTAGGTAGCACGTTTGTAGATGGATTTGAATAAAATTGCATATCTGAGATTGGGATGTGAAATCGGTTCTTTAATAAGGTTTAAACTTCTACACATCATCTGGGTTCGGATTTCCAAATTAAATCATGGCTAAAATTCAAGAAGTATAATGGAATGTTGGCTTACAGGAATACCTTAAATAAAAAATTTTATTTACCATATGTACTCGTACCTTTAAATACTGAGCCAATTCAGGCTCTGTTTTCGTCGATATTAAAAAATCAGTTTTTTCATGGCCTGAAGGTTGGATCATAATTTTGAAAAACGTAGCCCAACAGCAATACATTTTTTGGAACATCCACTCATACTAATGATATTGATATCATAAATTTCTCCGCATCGAGCACAAAATGGAACACATATATCTGTTGGTGCATTTTAGTGAAATTTTATATCTGATATGTAAAGCCGATTATATATATAGTTCCTAATCTAAAATAAATTAAATCACGTCTTGATAAAATTTTTGGGCCATATCATTTGGCCTTCATAAATATAAATGAAATATTTAAATTGGGTCCCTGGTTCCTCCGGGATTTTATAAATAAATATATCGATCTGGTCTGGTCTCCCTAGGAAGGAGCATGTGTTTGCATGGATGCAGAGGCTTTCCCCACTGGAAAATAACTCAAACGCGGGGGATGATTCTTAAAGACTGATCGTTCAATCCCCTCTTGCCATTCTCTTCGTATACCTTTCCTTTATACTTGTTTGCAATTTGTTTCAGTTTTTCTGTCTTGTCGTTCATGCAAGCAACTCCGAAGCGAAATCCAATCGTTTTCTTGAAAAAAAAACAAAAAATATTAAGAATGCCTTCTTCGCTCTGTCTATCCTTTATAGCCACTATATTGGTAAACTTTAGAGATAAGAGATAATTGGATTAGTGCAGCACTTCTTCGATTCAGTTCTAGAAGCATTTTTGGAGACTTTTTTTTTCAATTTTAATTGTCTGGTTTTCAATTTAACCTATTATACCTTTATTTCACCAGAATAAAAGCGTTAATTTGCCACTTTTTATTTTAAACTGACCTTTTATATTAATTTGTGTACCTCCATTTTTCGTTAAAACATTTTCTGTATTTTTCTAAAATCGCCAAATAGGAATTTCATTGGTATTATTAGGTGCAGAGGTCATTGTCGACGATGGTGGCAAAAGGAAAAGTTTCGTTATCGAAGTTTAGGGATACTTTGTTAGGTCTAAAGACGAGAGACTACTTATCTCAATTGGATAATTAATTGTTTCTACTGCCAACTAAATCCGGTATGAGTTTAAATTTCATTCGGTTCTTAATATATTGTTTAAACTTTTAACTGCTCTAAAATGACACGTTTGCAATCTGATTAACGAATTTATTTGTTTCATATTTAATGAATTTGGCCAAATAAAGACAAATTACAGATGGATATTCTAAAATAGTTTAAAAAAACTCTTACTACTACTACTCTTATTTTTATACAACCTTTTTCTTAAAAGATTACAATTTCTACTTCTATTACGCTATATAAAATTCGAATTATACATAATTATGATGACGAACTGAATTCATTACTCAAAAATATGTGATTTTGCTTTAGTATATCACAAAACACTCGTGGCGTTAGAAAACATTTCGTTAACGGCTGGTAGTGAATAAGTCAAAATTTTAGTAAAAAATTGATCTGAGGCACACAGCATTATACTTATAAAGTTAAGTTTCTAATTTCTAAATTATTGTAAAGAATTCAGTGAGAGGAGGGCCCTAATGAATCTGTTCAACATTAAAATCAGATTTGCTTAAGTAAATATTTTTACCACCAATCATACCGACAACATCAAAACAAGTCATACGTGAGATAAAAGCTAATATGAAAAGGAAAAATCTACTGGTTACGATTTTATTACTGCAAAAATCTTAAAAGAAAAGGTGCCAATGAAAGCTCTGTGAAACCACAAGTTAAGAAATTTAACTTGAAAGATAGATTCTTCAGGATTTAGTGGGGTGGTAACTTTTCTGAATTGAAAGAAATTTACACAGTAGTACCATAAGACAATATATTAGGGCCGGTTTTCTATGTATTGTACAACGAACGAACGAAGCTATTACTTAAATACATAAGTGGACAAAAAGATGACGAATAAATTAAATGAAATTAAATTAGTTCACATCAACTTTACAAACAGACGAATCGAACATATTCCGTTTCCAGCTAAGTATCTCGGCATGACCCTTTATGGTAAACTATACTATGGAAAGCACACGTCAAGAATAAAAGTAATGAACTAAGACTTAAATACAGAAAGATGTATTGGCTGTTGGGAATAGGAACTCTTCTTTATCAACATTCAACAAGCTTATACTTTATAAGCAAATATTGAAATTGATTTGAACAAAGAGGAAGAAACGCATGAAGAAAGGTTCCAGCAACATGTGAACATTGCAAAGATGTGATTTACTTCAACAAAGTATCAAATTGCTCATTAGTCCAGGAGATTAGATTATAATTACATAAAATAAATTAATAAAAATTTATTTAAAATACAAAAAATAAAAAAAGGAAATTTTCAGTAATATACTCATTAGGCTTCCTGTATAGTATTCGACAAAACAGGTTACAGTTCAATATTTGCATACGCATATATTTTGCAAATAAAAAATTAATTGTTTGATCCTTTGCCCCAAACTGCATATAATGATCAAGAACGATGAACCATAAGATTATCACTTTATTATTATTGATTGATTTTGTACATGTCTACTGTATATTATAATAAACGAACTAGAGAAGTACATACACCTTCAAATTACATCGTACAACTGTTTTAATCACCTTACACTTAGCTAATTCAAGGTCACCAAATTATTAGATGTTAACAATAAAGTACATATTTTAATACTCCAATTAACGAAGTAAACAAACAGTTGCAAATATCAATTAAGAGAACTGGTTTACCGTAGAGAAAATTTGGATTTTTTTTTTTTTTGTTTATTTATTTACCCCACTTTCCGGGTGAATTATGAATGTGCAAAAGAAGATTGCAACATTTTATTTATACATATTTTATTATATATCATATTTGAAAATAAATACGTACAGAATGTACTCGTATAAAAGCAAAAGAAAAATCAAACTCTCGATATTCATACATATATGTATGTACGTTTATTACACATTTGAATTATGCAAGTTGAATTTTGTTCCGATGAAGGTGAAAAATTGAAAAAATGTATGTATATGAAAATTCTTTTACTTTTCTTTACTGCTGTTTATATAACTGAAACGAGATTGATTTATATTTTGAAATATGTAGTGTTTATGAATAAAAAATAAATAAAAAAAAGTGTACAATATGCAGCAAAAAAACATACATCGCAGTTATACGAATTCGGAGTTGAACTATTTTAATGAAATAGACACGTGTTTCATAAGTAATGTTCTTCTTAATTTCTTTACCAGCTTGAAATGTCGTCTCTCGATTCACTGGAATTTTTTTTTTTGAATGAGTCAAAAATTACCGATTTTGTAGTCGTTTGGATTCGAGATCGTGAAAGAGACCTTACATTACCTAAATCCGAAAAGACGTTCAAGGCGGTGTCAGCTTATCTTTATTTTAACATAGTAGTTAATTGGGAATCGGCATTATATACATCTAAAAATTAAGTTATTATTAAACCCAGCTAACACACGAATTAAATAATTTTGCCTGTTCCATTTTACAAAAGCTCCTAAAACTTCATAATTTCGAAGTTATTCTGTAAAATTCTGAAAAGGTTACATCATATTTTTATACTAACGTTTTCTAAATTCTTTTTGAGTTTTTCAAAAATTTTAGTTTTACCAAATTCTGAAGCTTGAGCGCAGGTCTTTCAAACTTAAAGGGAATTGATGTATTGAAAAATAGGAATTTAAATGTTTTGCTTGAATTTTATAATACAAACAATATTACAATTTTACATTAATCTTACTCAACTTCTAAAGGTTATGTAGAAAATTTTGTAAAATTCTGATATTTTTTAAGATTGTTTTCAATCAAATATTTAAATTTTATCAACATTTCAAACAATCACGTGTCGTAAGCTTGATTCCAACAGTAAATAAAATGGAATAATATGACGATGTATTGATACAACACAGTACCCAAAATTTCTAACGCTTTAAGAGGCAATTTTATTTGTAACTAAAAATTACAATTACAAAATTGTTATCAATTTGTATTATAGGTACGTTCAAATTGTGAAATTTTAACCTATTGTAATTACTGTTTTGCCTTGAGGCTTACCAAAGAATGTATTACGACGAAACGACACGTTATGTGGTTTATTGAATGTTTTAAGCTTCTTATTCGGACTTTTGTAGGATATTATAAGATGTTTTGAATAACTAGCAGTTGTTAATTATTACAAAATCCTGAAAGTTCATCATTTTCTCCTTTGTTTGGGTTTATTAATGTGTCCACAAATAGGTTCGTTCCTTAATACTAACTTAAACATAAAATCTATTGCAATAATTCAAAATAATATAACTCGAAGTTAGGTATATATTTTTTCAAATTTATTAAAATTAAGAACAACTTTCAGGTTTTCTGTCAGAGTACAGAATTTTGAATTTATTTTATAAAATTTTAAAAGGATATTTTATAAAATTTTAAAGTATTTTAAAATTTTTAAGGTAGTAACCAAATATTGACGAATTTTTCAAATTTATAATAATTTCAATAATCGGTGAAAATTCAGTCTTTCAAAAAAATTTGCTTATTGTATGAAGTTTGACTTTTCACTTCAAACATTAGAAAGTTTACATTGAATAGTTAAGACGAATTCTGTACATTTAAGATATTTCACAAAATTTTTACAATACTTTAAAGTTGCAAATGGTTTGCTAATCATATTTGGTTTTATGGTTTGGACCGCCATTTTAATCAAGCTGGTTACAGTTTGCATTAAAAAAAATCATATGGTCTAGTTAACTAGTCGGTATCGCCAGCTATTTAAAGAAGTTTTCATAAATTTGATTTTAGGAATTTGATCTGTGTTTATTTACATTTTATAAAAAAATTAAATTTTTCACCCTTATAGAAGCATTCTAAGTTTAAACAGATTCACGAATTTTAAACTTTTTCATTCTCAGCGATTATAGTAAAATTGAGAACTAATTCAAGAAACTTCAAGAAACTGTTAAACAAGGATTCCAAAATGTTTATATTTAATCTGGAAATTATTTAGAATGCTTTAAAACAAATTCAAAATTTTTGTTAATTTTAATCATGTTCGTTATATTTAACACAAGTAGCCTAAACATGTTGCTAATGTAGTAATTAACATATTTGACATTTTTGTAAATTTTGGGGTTTGAAATTGTTCTTAAAATCTGGAAATTGTCTAGGTTCTTACTAAATAACTGAGCTTTAATAACAATTTAGGCTAGCATTGGTTTTAGCTGTCTCAGTCAAAGTGGCGCCATTTATTTCTTGGTGTGGAAATATTAATAACTAAAAATCGCCGTTTATTTAATTAAAAAAACATTAAATCTTCCTTTTCCAAAATTTGCAAACATAATAAACAATTGAATAAACATTAGTAAATTCCTATTTTAATTTAAAAACAAATTAAATCTTCCTTTTCCAAAATTTGCCATCGTCGCCTGTCAAGTGAGACAGCTAAAACCAATCCGTGCCACAATTTACTTATTTAAAAATTTATAAATATGTATGATTAAATTCGGCAGATTCAAAAATTTTAATATTTAAAAAAAAGTTTCAAGCTCCCTTTTAATATTTAAAATTCGACAATATGGTTTCCAAAAATGTATTTTTATAATCAATATTTTCATTTAGACTTTGAAAAATTAAAAATTTTATATTTAAGAATTCAAAGGTACTTAGAATAAGGATACAAATTTTAAAATCAGAAATTTTTTCAATATCGAATTAACAAAAATCACCAGAATTTATTTTAATAAATTGTATGATTAGTAACTGCATATACTGCAATTTCGGAATAATACATGATTAAAAAATTAGATCTTCCAATTCTTAATTATAATAATTGCTTTTCAACAATTTAAAACTGATAAGCTAAAGCGATATAAAATGTTTCGTAAATTTCTGTTTAAAAGTTTCAATATTTAATTTCGGCATTAAGATTTTTATAATTTTTGATTTTAGGAGTTTCTATTAATTTTAAATTAACGTTTAGCCAGAATACCTGCTATAGGCACAATCTAATTAAATATTAATCATGGAAATATGCACTAATAATATTTCAAATTAACAGTCTCGTTGTTAAAATCGTTAAACGTAAAAGAATTTTATAAAGTTCTTATATTTGGACTATTTATCAGCCTAATTTCTTAATCAATTTTTTTATCTTAATAAAGCCGACCTAAATTGGCTTCGAATAATTATATCGTTTCAAAACCTGAGCAGTTTGAATTTTAATAAATGATCAAATGGCGCCAAAAATACCGAATGATTATTGTAAGCGATGAAACACAAATCGTTACTTTGAAACGTTTGTTTGAAAAAAAAAAACGAAAGGTAACACAATCTTTTCATAGTAATTAGAATAACCTTTAAAAATGTTTGTTTTGATTGTAAAATAATTTTTGTGCGATATTCTATATTCCATAACAACAAACAATTTATAAAAAAAAAATCACTTCACAATATTGCTTTAATCAATTTTTCACAGAACTAATAATTTTAAAAGTATTTTATACATATCCAAAGCCACGTGCAAAATATATTTGAAAATCTCAAATATCAAAAACATTCGCATTATCGAAAACCCGATAAAAATTCTATTTACCAATTGATTTTATGCATATGCATAACAGATATGCTTAGTTATTATGCATGGAACTGACAACATCAAACCACAAAACCAAAAAAAGATAAAAATTATAATATTTTCAACATAAACAAAAAAAAATCTTCAGATCAGACAGCACAAAATTAAAATTACTGCCTATAGTAGTGTCATCATATTTCATTAAACATATTATCCACTTTATCACTTAAAATTAAATGTAACTCGTGCGCTTATACAAAAAAAAACAAAAAAAAAAAACACTTTGTCACAATATTATTTCAAAATTTTATTCCAAAACTATTTGTGCATAATTTGCACTATTTTTCCTTTTCCAATTTTTAAATCACATTAAAATACGATTTTAATTTGAAAAATTCTTAAAGTTTGACTTATATTACCACTTAAATAGATGTTGATGAACTGTTGTTATTATTTTGTCTGTACATTATAAACGAGTAAATATGTACAGAAGCGATCAAAGCAATATAAACATAGCAAAACATACAACAATTAAAATGTATACTAAATAATTTTTATTTATTTACCTGCGCGCTAAACAAAACAATTTATTTTCACTTTACACTAAACACAATAAAAGTTCACTACCAAGTAAGTACACTTGAATTTTTCACTCACAAATACAACACAATTTGCACTATAGAAAAAAAAACTGTCACTGTACACTTTTAAATTCTGTTTAAAATAAAATTTATAAATTTCGAATTAATTTGAGAGTTGTTTCCACTAGGTAGGCTAAATTAAAACTGAGCTGCAAGTTTACCTAAGCCACACTTAAAACTTAATAAAATGAAAAAGAAAAATATTTACTCGCAGAATATCATAAATTACAAAAAAAAAAAAATAAAAAAAAAAAAAAAATAAAAACAAGAAATAAACAAAAACAAAATTTAGTAATGAAAGTGTAAAAGAAAAGATAAAAAACAAAAAATTCGCAATTATCAAGCTTAAACTATTTTTGGGTTTCTTGTCCGGCACCTTCTTAAGATTTGTTTTAATCAATGCGGCATTTATTAGCTAAGAATAAGTTGCGCGCGTCAATGAAAAGTGCATACCAAACCAATGAGTGATTTTTTTTTTACAGAAATTTTGTTTAGTCTACATATTTGATTTAATCAATTTATTTGTATTTGTACTAACTTTTAAATATGTTAACTAATAAGAATAAAAATTCGGTTTACTGAATTGATGACATTGACCAAATAAATTTTTTAGTAATTTCGTTACGATAAATAATAATTGAACTTGGTGCGAATAAAAATATTGAGGAGTGTCTGTACGTTTCTAAAAGCATAATGAATGATGATTAGATGTTAGTAGTTGAATAGGAAATGATATTTAAATTGGTAACATAAAGTAAACACATCTTAACAAAAATCATTTCAATCAGATCAGATAACAAATTGGGGAACCGAATACTCACTCATTCATACTAATGTTGTTTAAAATTCGGTTCGCTTGTATGTCAAAATTTTAATGTAATGTACAAAAATGTAAAACAATAACCATTGAATTTATTGAGTAAGAAGGTGCAACATTGTTAATTTTGCAAGCGCCAAAATGCATATGCATTTCTATTTAACTTGTAAAGGATGTTACTTGCTTCCAAGAGATCTCAACCGATATGGTCATTTAATGTGCCGATCGGTCCAAATCTAAATACACATAAAATAAAACTACTTTAAAATTACATATTTTTTTATATTGTTACGTTTTTGCCTTGTCACTCAAGGTTCGTATCACTGGATTGTGAATAATACAAAATCAATTTAATTTATCTCCAACGAATTTGTTTATTTCACAAAATTTATTACAACCCAGTTTATCAAGGATTTAAAGGTTACTGAGTTATTAGATAGCTAATTAAAATGGAATCCTTATGGTAGGTAACACTTTATAAAAAATCATTAAACTCCCAAATTTAACTTTAGGCAGCGGAGCATACGATTATCTGCTAAGGACCAACACACCCATATGAATTATAATATAAAAGTCTCAAATAATCTCAAAATTTAAAAAAAATAAAAACAACAGTTCACGCTCAACCAGCAAAATACTTATGTGAAAACATTTTGTATAAATATCTATTGAAACATTTCAAGTCATTTCGATGAGGCTGAGAAACCCCTGCATAAAGACGGTTGTTTTTCGCTCAGTATTTAACCTACGAAGATAAAAACGAACGCGCAATTAAGGTTATGGCCAGAGGCCTTCATCCAACGTGTAAGAAGGAGGAAATAATGGAGGACCTAAATGCAAAAGATCTGCAAATAGAAGATGCAGTAAACATCCTAAAACGAGAGAGAGGTGAGAACAATCAAGTCAAAAAAAGGGGGCTTCCACTCTTTATGCTTATGTTTAATGCACGAGGCAACAGCCCTCATATACTAAAATGAGCAAAACATTAAGAATTGTCATGGAACGCGAACGGACTAGCGCAGCATGTTCCAGAGTTAGAAATTTTGCTAATTTTAGAAAAAATAGATATATAGTATGCCTTATATCGGAGAGCCATTTGACAAAAACATCATTTATTAAAATACGTGATTATATGAATATTATCATGCTGTTTACCCAGGAGGAAAACCCAGAGGAGGATCAACAGTAATAGTGAAAAAGAATCTCAAACACTATGAAAAACCTAGTATCGAAGAAGAAAGTATGCAAGTTAAAACTATAAAAGTTGAAAGTAACAATAATAATGAATACAGTATTTCCTCTATCTACTGCCCTCCACGCTATAATCTAAACAAAGAAGATTATAATGACTCTTTAGATCACTAGGATCCAATTTTATTATTGGTGGTGACTTTAACGCAAAAAACACCTATTGGGGATCAAGACTTACAACCCATAAAAGAAAAGAGATATTCGAAGCCGGACGAGTAAATAACTGCAAGTTTGACTCTGGAGGTAAACCAACATACTGGCCTGCTGATATAAATAAAATACCAGATCTCATTGATTTCTATGTAACGAAAGGGATCTTCGAGGATTACATGTGCATCGAAAACAGCGAAGGGAAATATTCCGACCATACACGTCTTATCATGACTCTCAGCACAATGATAATTATTAAGGATAACCTGCCTAAATTAACAAACAATAGAACTAACTGGGACTTATTCCAAGAATTAACTGAAATGCAAATAAATAGGTATAGTTGGAAGGCGAACTAGCAAGGGCAAGTTCTCCTACTAGTCACACCGAATCCCGTAGGAATCAAAATTATCCTATTGAGATCAGGGAGCTAGTTAGAGAGAAACGGAAGGCAAGAAAGACCTGACAAAGGACACGCGGCTCGGAAAACAAAAAATATTCTCAATTTTCTATGCAATAAACTAAAACAACTTATAAAAAAAATTATGAATGAAACTATTAACAAGTACTTAAATGGTCTCACCGAACATAAAGATACTGATTACTCTCTTTGGAAAGCAACAAAGGGATTAAAAAGAACCAAAATGCATGTGCCGCCTATTAAAAATGGGGAAGGAACCTGTTCCAAAAGCGACAAGCAAAAAGCTATTTTCTTTGTGGTTCACTTGGAAGACACCTTTCAACCGTTACTTAGGCAAACAGCAGATGAAAACATAATAACAGTTAGCAAAATTGATGAATATAATATTCGATGTGTAACATTACAGGAATTAAAAGATGAGATCAAGTGTAATTTAAATGCAAAAAAAGCTCCAGGATATGATTTAATTACTGGACAAGTCGTAAAAGCCATTCCCGAGAAGGAACTTAGAAAATTGGTTTAAATTATCAATGCTGTCTTCAGACTAACATATGTTCCACGTGTTGTGTAGCACGTGTTGTGTACTACTTTTAAGAATTTTTATTGTTCAAATTCCATATTGAAACATAAAAATGTGGAAACAATATTGTAACCACAAAGCGTTCATAAACTTACATTGTAATTTTCTACGTTGCTAAATGCTGCCATTCTGGACGTCATTGTTACAATTTTGTTACAATGTAAAGTTTATGAACATACTCCAGTCAAGAATCTAAAAGTACAAGGTCTAAAATTGTAAATTATTGTGAAAATAAAAATTAAATAAATAAATAACATAAAAATACTATAAATATAATATGTACATATATCTGATTACTAAATAAAAATAATTGTACTAATATTATAGATTAAAAACTAACAATAAAAAGTGAATAAATAAATAAACATTAAATAAATAAGTTAACATGTAAATTGAGTTTATTCTAAAGAACCGTTTTCATTCCTTATCGAACCATCTCTAAATCGAATGTCAGTCAAAAGGCCATTATTCTAGTAACATGTGTTTTTAAATGTATATACTACACACGACAATGGAATGTTGCTGAAGTAAATATGATCCCCAAACGAAGCAAACCAGCGAACGATAAAAATTCGTACAGACCGATTTCACTACTTCCTGTAATTTCAAAATTATTTGAAAAATTACTGCTCAAGAGACTCAAGCCAATAATAGAAGAGAGAAATTTGATTCCACCACACCAATTTGGATTTAGAGAAAATCACTCTACGATAGAACAAGTTCACAGAATAACGGATATAATCGAAGACTCACTTGAGAATAAGAAGATATGCTCCAGCATCTTCTTAGTTGTAGCACAAGCTTTCGACAAAGTTTGGCACCAAGGACTTAAATTTAAATTGCATCGAGATCTACCTAAGCAGTTCTATCAAATTCTCAAATCTTATATCGCAGACCGACATTTTCGTGTAAAATATAACGGAGAGCACTCTGAACTGAAGAGAATATCAGCAGGCATACTACAAGGTAGCGTACTGGGTACTATATTGTACATCCTGTATACTAGAGATATGCCAAATACAGAAGGTGCCACCATAGCAACATTTGCAGACGATACAGCTATTCTGGCGACTGGAAAGTGTATATCAGAAGCAACGACCAAACTTCAAAAAGTAACCGACACAGTGAGTAGTTGGACAAAGAAATGGCGCATTAGCC
This sequence comes from Tipula vernalis, assembly GCA_958295665.1. NCBI lineage: Eukaryota > Metazoa > Arthropoda > Insecta > Diptera > Tipulidae > Tipula > Tipula vernalis. Next base: position 346,321,239 of record OY282558.1, on the reverse strand, counting down.
TAAACGAGGCACATTCGGTTCACGTAAACTTCACAAACCAGAAAGTTAACTGGATTCCAGTGGAACTTAATTCAAGGCCGGTTCCAAATACAAATACAACCAAATACCTCCGCATGACTCTCGATTGCAAGCTTAGATGGAAAGAGCACGTTAAAGGGGAAAAACAAGAATTGAACATCAAATATAGGAAAATGTATTAGTAGAAACTCTGACCATACAATACATAACAAACTGCTATTATATCATCAACCTACGGTATTTAACTATGGGGTTGTACCAAGAAGACAAATGTACAAATGAAACAATGTTTTCAAAACAAAGTGCTGCGTGGCATTGTAAACGCACAATGGTACATTAGAAATGATAACCTCTATAGGGACTTATTAAATCATGCAAAGAAACACATTCAGCGGATATCTCGTCACCAAAATGCAGACAAACGAAGTTTGTTGGATACCACCAATGCAGTAAGAAGACTTCAAAGGCAGAAACCTTTGGAATTGGGCAGTTGTATTTAATTAGGTTAGAGAAAAATAATTACTATGTAGATTCAAACGGGAGTAACCATTGGGTTACTGCCCTTCAAATGTGAATCTTCATTTAAAAAAGATAAATTACTAAATGATTTGTAAATCCGTTGTAATATTAAATAAATAAAAAAATAAAAACGGTTTTAAGGTCTCCTGAGTCCGAAAAAGTGGGTTTCGAAATGGTGTCTATCTGTCAGTCTTTTAGTCTGTTAGTCTGTCAGTATGTCAGTCTATGTCCTCTCTACAGCCCAGATGGTTCAACCAATCGAACTGAAACTTCAGATTTAAGCGTTTTTGATAAATTGGGAGGTCCTAGTGAATTTTACTCCAAATCGGCTAGCCGGAAGTGGCCAGTCCCTTGGTCCAGAAAATTTATTTTGCAAATATCTTAAAAAGTATAAGGTTAAAAAAAGGTAATAAATACAAATTAAAAATTAAAAATTCAAAAAATTCGCTGTTATTAAAAGAAAGTCGTGTGTTGGCCGCTAAAGATGTTTTCACATCAAAAATCATGAGTTGCCTGTAAAGGACATTATAATATTGAAAAATCTTTAACATTCGGGTGTAATTATGTTGCTATAGGGTGCAACACGAAAAATAAACCTCGTTGCTGTAAAAATTATTTATAGTAGTAGGCTTTGGATTTGGAATTTTTTGTAAATAGAGAACTGTTTGTAGATCTGGCGACAAAAAATTAAAATTTGATAGAGGTAGACGAGCGAAAAATATTTTTTTATTTATTAATTAAAAATGGTATTTTTTTTGTAAGGTTCAGTTCAGTTGAACAGATATTTATTTTCCAGCCTTATTTGTGGGATTTGCATTACGAACTCTACACACATCGCGAATATATGTATATCTCAAAATACTGAATGACTTTATTATTTTTAGTGCTAGATGTCACTTGCACGTACTTGAACAATTCTCAATTGACGATATCCAAAGTTGGAATAGAGACATCTACCGAGAAAAATAATAATCAAGCAAACTCTGTGTACAATTTGATATGTAAATTTGTTGTTGAAAGATCCAAAACCGCCCCCAGTAATTTAATTAATTAGTAGGTTTAATTACATTTTATAAGAGTTTTTTTTAAATTTTATTTAGAGAAATATACATATTCTGTAAGAATGTGAATGTGGCTAGATCATATTAATGTGAGTCAAAAATATACAGCTTTGGCCAAAATTATAAAGCACCCCTCCCAAATTGCAGTATCTACAAAACGAATGAAGACAAAAATTAAAACTCAATATTTTTAGGAAATACTTTTTATATTTTATTAATTTTAGTATTTTGTAGGTCCTCCTTTGGCTTTGATGACAGCCAGGACTCTTTTATTCATCGACCGTACTAATTTTTCGCAGGTATTTCTCGATATATTTTTCCATTCCTCTGTCAGCGCACGTTTGAGGTCTTCCTTTGAAGTCATACTGCGATCCTTGATTTTTTTTTTTTAAATTGACCACAAATTTTCAATGGGATTTAGGTCTGGTGACTGGGCGGGCCAGTCCATGACTCGAATTTGTTTTTTTCGAAACCAACTCATCGCAACGCAGGAAGTATGGCAGGGGGCATTATCCTGTTGATAAATTATCGAAGAACTATCCGTTTCCCCAAAGATTTGCCGAATTGAGGCATTCAATGCAGCCTCGAGGACGGTAACATAGTTGGTACTGTTTATCGGACCCTCACAAAACAACAGTTTTCCCACCCCTGATGATGCCATACAACCCCACACCATCAGTTTACCCCCTCCATGCTTTACGGTAGGCACTATACAATCAGGATTGTATGCTTCCCCGACTCTTCTTCTTACGATGGTTGCGCCAGGAGTTCCAAAAATCTATAAGAATTCCATCAAATTTAACATAAATTTCTCTATTAATTATTTTAAAATACATAGCACAATTTTTTATTTTTTTTTGACTAATTATTTTTTAATATTTATTTTTTAAATTTACCTCAAAAGTAGATTCATCTGACCAAACAACTCTCGCCCAATCCACGTCATTCCAATGTTTGTGTTCTCGAGCCCATCTCAAGCGACATTTTATATTGGTAAGTGAGAGCAAAGGTTTTTTTCTTGCTTTACAACCTTTCAATCCAGCTTGCAGGAGCCTTCTTCTAACTGTCCGTGCCGAAATGTGAACTTCTTGTTCTGTTAAATGCTCTGCAGCTATCTCAACAGATGTTTTTCTTCGGTTTTTGAGAGATTTTCGCACAATTTGTCGATCGTCTCTTACCGAAGTGATACGATTTCTGCCTGAGCGTAGTTTATAGGCATAGTCCCCGGTCTCTTTAACCCTTTTCAATGTAGATTGAACTGCTCCACGAGAGCATTTTAATTTTTGGGATATTTTAATTTGGCTTACACCCTGGGAATCCAATAACACAATTTGTGCCCTTATTCCTTCACTGAGTTGGCACGCTTTAGGCATAATTATCACAAACACACTTTTTTTCTCAAAAAACTTACGAAAACTCTTTTTGATTTAAAACACTTTATGTGAAGACTGCACACGATCAAATACAAAACTAAAATAAAAAATTTTACGACGCTACAACTTCTTGTTAAGAACCTAAAACAAAACAAAAATTGGTGATTTTCAATAATGAAGGGTCGCATTCGGTGGGATGACTCGTTCGTTAACACCCATTGTTTAGAAAGACATAATATTAATATATAATGCTAATAGATAGGGGTGCTTTATATTTTTGGCCAAGGCTATATTTAATCGTTTATCGTTTTTCAAAACTATGAGAATCTCTTCCAGGTTAGGTTTCAAATTGTTATTATATTTGCAAATAATTTTGATACTAAATTGAAATAACTTAGTTATGATGCGCTTCCAAGTTCCCAAAATTTAGAAGACCTCGATTTTTCTACCAAAATCAACATACAATTTTTCGAAATTGTGGAATATTTTGGAACTGGTAAGAGATTTCTACAAGCGGTAGGAGAACTGGTCGATGCTGGATTTGTTTATGCAATTGGGATTCCTTCCCCACCAATTTTAGGGATAATAGCTCTTGTTATACAAACCTCAGCCATGAGCAGCAGTCCTCATGAAGTGAAACTTCTTATTATTAAAGCTAAGTGCGGACATTGGCTATGCTCCTGTTCTTGTAAGGCTGGCAATGGAGAAAAATACAAACATATTGCTGCATATTTATTGCATATTTACAAGTAAGTAATCCGACCGCACAGTATTTACAGTTTTTATGTATTAAACGTTTATGTTATTTACGCTTCAGGATAGCGTACTTAAATCGTATAAGTTGTAAGGAATTAAAACAATAGTGGGGAAAAAGCGGACGGAGTGACGTAGCAGAACAATTAATCCCGTTTCAATAAACAAATTCTGCTATGTGGGTCGTAACGTGAACCGACCAGTAGAGGTGGCTACCGATGCTCAATGATCGGTAATCTATATTTTACCAGGTAAAAACAGGTCTTTCCATAATTCGGAAACAATATTTAAAATTTGTTTCGGTTGCTCCAGAGTCAGGATATTACCAAATGATTAATGTTGCTTGAACGACTCAACCATTATATACATTTAAAACAAACTTTATAAATATGTTTAATATGCTCTAAAATCACAGCGGTTTGGCCAAGTTTATTCACATATTGGACGGAAACAATAAAACGAGGAGCAAATGTTAGTCAAAGGGGATGAACGTGTTTTTTCTATCCCCTTAAAAAATTTAATTTAATTTAATTTTTATCTTTATTTTGTTTTATTTATGTAGTGTTATGTATATACTTTATAAACATATGTATATACATTTTAATTTTAATCCTAATTGAATTCAATTTTAGTGTTATAATAATTAAAGTGAATTTTTGGAAAATGCAATCCATCGGGATGCATTTATAAGGCAGGATTTCTTGTTTAAGTGCATGATTTTAACATTAGTATGATTGTACATGAAATTCAATTTCAATTTTAATTACTAAAATTTAATAATCGAATAGAATTGAAATAAATTTTAATTTAAATAGACATACGTATGTAGTTAATTTCATATTTGATTTATTTTTACGTATACTTGTTCACGTGTTCACTTACAAGCGTTCTTGTGTTTGTAGTTTATGTACAATCGACAAAAATATATGCTTGAAACATGATATATAACAAAGCCAACAAAAGGTTTATGCAGCCGTCTCGTTCGCTCTTTGTATAGATTCTATCAAGGAAATGTACAATGTTTGTATTGTTGGTTTTTGTCTTGTACTATGTGCACCACAACACAACAAAGAAATTTTTTTGTTGATTTTGGTATAGTCGTCACAAATATTTTCCTGTATCTTGGATATAGATCAGGTATAAGGGTAGTACCTACAATATTAGGAAAACATGATAAGCATCCTACTATGCACATGAAAGATGGTAGAAAATATTTACCTTCAATGTGTTGGTGGTTTAGTATATATGATTATGTTATTTGTATGCTTGTGTTGATTTTTCGCTCTGTGAGTTTTTGTATTCATGGAACAAATATGATGGGCTTGATAAAACATGGAATATACAGGTTCAATGAAGTTTAAGTGTATTCGACTCAAAAAGGATTCTTATACTTTGTATAATCGAATGGGTTTGAGTCGAATTGGAATCCGTCTTATACAATTCATTGAAAATAGTTTATTTAGGACGTGTTCGAAGTTTGTAATAATTATTCCAGCTGTAATAATTATGACATTATTTTGTATGCAACCAAATTATTACAGCGACTACATGTTATAATTTTGACACTTCTGTAATAATTTCGTAAATAACCGTAGTGCAATAGATTTTTTTTTTTTTTGCCGTAATCTAATAATTTTTTTACAAAAACAGAAGATTTAATTAATTAAAGGAAAATGACGGACCAATCGAGGTATCGATGGAGTAAGAAAATAAAAATATTTGTACTTATTTATGTAAATAGGTTCTATATAATGTAAATTTGTGTTACAGTGAGCGAGGACGAAACAACAAGGCTTATAAAAGCACGGATCGAAAACGATCACCTTTTTAAACAAAAATTTTATAGAAGGAACGAAAACTGGACGTAAGTTAATCTTCTTATTAAAAAAAAAACGTTTAAAAATGTGTTTTTCTAAATATTTCAGAATTATTAGAGACAAGGCAAATTTAAAAGATTTCACAGCCGAACATCTCAGGGTGAAATGGAACAATTTATACAAACAATATAAAGTAAGAAACATATTTTTGCTTTAATTATAATATGTACAAATATTTAATGAGTTTTTTTTTAAATTTTAGGAGTTAGTAAATCCTCCAACAGGTGTCCAAACTGAAACTGGAGAAGTAACAGCTGCCAATTGGGAGTACTTCTCTTTAATGCATTCTTATGCGTCTAGCCGCCATGAAATACACCCAGCGCTGGTATGGCACAGCCAACGTGGCGCCTATGTGGAAAATCCAGAAAATTCATTCACTGGGAGTAGCGAAATAAGCTCTCCGTCACCTGCAACCCCAGTAGAAAGTGAATTTATATCAAATTCGGAAAGTGGAACTTCGGAAGCAAGGGAACCGGGCAGTAGTAGACAGCTAGCCCGAAACTATAATCGGGAGCAGTCGTCACAAACGAAATCGGGAAAAATATGCCTTCAAGAATCCATTTTCAAGAAATATAAGAAAGAATGCAGGAGGCATAAAAAAGAAACGAAACATTTCTTCAATTTTTTAGAAGGCTTTTCTAATTTTATTGGAATGCCTTATAAGCCACCTTCAGATTCAGAATCTGAATCTTCTGAAGACTAAAATTAATATATTTATTATTTATTATGTAACGTATGACTGTGAAATGAATTTTTATTGAATTTGAAATAAATAATGGATTTTTTTTAAATATTTAATTAAAACAGAATTATTATTTTTTAAACAGTTTTATTTATGGATTTGAAATAAATTTTTTTTTACTAAAAATGCCTGTTTTTTATCTCGACTGTAAAAACATTTGGTAAAGTTGATCTCTTAAATCAATACCCGATTGCTGATCTCTTTCTAAAGTATAGGCAATTTCTTCTTCACTAGGTTCACTGAATGCTTCAAGATCTGCATATAATAATAAAGGCAAATTATCATTTGTCATTATGCAGATATTATGAAACGTAAAGCAAGCAGCAACTGTCTTAACGATATTTTCGATTTTAAGTTGTAACGCACGCCCGAAAATTGATCTCCAGCGTACTTTCATTTTTCCAAAGGCGCACTCAACAATATTGCGTGCAGCGCTAAACACTTTATTAAACATTTTTTTATCATTGTTTAAGTTGCGCTCTTTAAACGGAGTTACAATGCCAATTGGTTGTACTCTACATTGGTAACCACTATCTCCCAACATGAAATAACCAGGCGGTGGATACAATTTTTCTTTGAAAACTGGACTGGAGTACAAAACACGGGAATCGTGTACTGAACCCGGATACCCAATGAAAACATCTATAAACTTAAAATTAGAGTCACAAATGGCTTGACATTGAATAGAATATTTCAACTTTCGATTTATGTATTGGTCGTGTAGATGTAGGTACTGGACATACTATTTCGACATGTGTTCCATCAATAGCACCAGCTGCCTTCTCAAAAATGGTTGTTCGTGCTCGTCGATTGAACTTACGACCAATACTTGGTAATTTGTCTTCGCTGAGCAACGCTATGACCTTCGGCATTATATTAATTGCCGTAAAGTCCAACAATTTATCTACAATATCACAAACAGTGGATCTTGGTACAGCTGTTGTTGCACCTACCATTCTGTAGCTTGTGCCACTTGCCAACCAGAGCAAAAATATTAATAATTCCATTTCTGGCCCCCAACCGACATTTTTGTTTGGCAAAAATTTGCTGATTTCAACGAAGGTTTTCGACGAAATTCTAAGATGCATCCTCGTCAATGCATCATCGTATGTTAAGATTGATCGAACAATGCTGTTGGTGGAAGGCACGGTGTACATTTTTAAACGCTACAATCAGTATGAAAAAAATCATAACATTAACAAGGAATAATACCATTTAACAGTTTGATTTGGAATACCTGTGTTGTTAAGAGATCCATTAATATAGGACGTGCCTGGTTCCGGTCTCTTCGCAATAAATTCATATATAATAAAATTAAAATACATATCACAATATTTGGATGAAATTCTACTTCAATCATTTAAAAAAAAATATCAACCCAAATATTCAATCAGATTTTCTATTAATTTTAATAAAACTCGATCAAAATGTTTACGCTTTTTTATTTTGAAACGTCAAAATTATTATGTCAAAATTATATCAGTATTCGGACGCAAACGAACTTATTACAAAATATGGAAGAGAAAATTATTTCACTCATGTCAAAATTATTACAAAAAAAAAATTATTACAAACTTCGAACACGTCCTTAGTTATGATTAATAATTTTTTTACAGGGTATTATAAACTGCATCAACTTGATTTTAAATTAATTTAATTTAATACTATAAAATTATAAATTAACTAAATATATAAATAAAATGCTAATTTGGAAATAATGATTTGAGTTGAGTTAAGATTTGGTTTTCAACACATAATGACGTGTTCATTTATGTGTGCATAATTTAGATTAAACGAATGTGAATAACGTAGAATTATGTAAAAACATTTCGGATGGATGGCTAAATGTTTTGAATGTAATTATTAACTTAATGGAATTTATTGTAGTTTAGATTGCAGGTTTCACACACAAACATCATGATTATTTATATGGCACACCGATAAATTTTTAAGGAAATAATGTTTCATTTTCCTTGTATTGATTTACTTTTTAACGAACTATAAAATTGGTATGAATCCATTTTTATTTTCACTTGCCGTGGCTTATATTACTTATATATTACTATGATAATAAAATACTTATTTTTAATATTTTATTACAATATATACTTGTTATTTATTTTATTTATAAAAAAAAACTTTTTCACAAAACTAACAAATAACAATTTAAAAAGACTTTCTTATTGTGATATTAAAAACAAAAACATTTTTTATGTTTTTTATTTGGAGACCGGTTTCGGATGTTCCTCCTTCGTCAGTTCCTTTAAAATTGATTCTAATTTTTAAAAAATTTATAAAATTTGTTTGCTAATTATTTCTTGTTTTTTGTATTATCATGTCATAAATTTTATTTGTTTTTGTGTTGAGCTTTTCGTTAAGTATGAGTGGGTTGTTCCTGTTTTTATAAATTTCTATCTCTTCCATTCTGTTCATTTTATTGCCCTATGGAAGTTTATATAAAATTAAGAGGTTATTATCTATATCTGTGTAATTGTGTTTTTCGGTGTACAGATGTTGTGTATAGATTGATTTGAATTTTGTGTTGTTGTTTGAGTTGTTCACTTCTTGAGTATGTTCAGTGAATCTTTGGGCAAATGAACGGCCTGTCTGCCCAATATAAATTTTGGACAGTTATTGCATTTTAATTTGTAAATACCAGTATCCAGATTGTTGTTTTGGGTTGTATTCAATTTATGTTTTATTTTGTTGTTAGTTCTGTAAGCCAGTGTATATCCATATTGCCTTAATATTTTATTCATAAATTTACTGCTTCTTTCATTGTATTCCATACTAATGTATTTCATTTCGTTATCTGTATCCACGTAATTATATAATGTGGTGAATAGTTGTTGTTGCATTTTATGTCTAATTTTGAAATTTAACCAATGTACTAAATTTTTATCAAATCCATTTTTGGTTGCAATTGTTTTTATTGTGTTGAGCTCTTCCATGTAATCTGTTTCGTTCATTGGTATATTATTTAACCTGCATACCACATGATTGTATGCAGCATATTTATGTTGTGGTGGGTGATATGATGAGTTGTCAATTGTATGATCTGTTTGTGTTGATTTTCTAAATATTTTACATTGGTGGCTTTGGTTTATGTTTGTAATAGTGATGTCCAGAAAATTAATTGATTTGTCAACTTCGGTTTCTAATGTGAATTTTATATTTTTGTGTATTGTATTAATGTATTTGTGAAAATTATCCAATTGCCTCAGTGAACCTTGAAATAAAACCAATATGTCATCAACATATCTGTGCCAGTAAATTATGTTATTCTTGTGTTTGTTTTTATCGTTCATGATATTATTGTTTTCTATGTGGTTAATATATAATATGTTAGCCAAAGTTCCTGATAATGGATTCCCCATTGCTAATCCATCAGTCTGGATGAACATTTCGCCATTGTGTTGGAAATAATTTTGATGGGATATTGTTTTTAATAAATTTATGGCCTCGGCGATTTTAATTGTATCTATGTTGTTTTGAATTAACAGGTTTTGTGTGATGCTGGTTTTGCGCCTGTTGGGATGGAAATATATTGAATTTTTTCTACTAGTTCCGGGTTGTTTTTTATTGAATAATTGTTGTTTAAGATGATGTGATGGTTGAAAAATTGATATTGAAGAATGTTTTTGTTTTTAATATCATAATATGAAAGTCTTTTTAAATTGTTATTTGTTAGTTTTGTGAAAAAGTTTTTTTATAGAAATAAAATAAATAACAAGTATATATTGTAATAAAATATTAAAAATAAGTATTTTATTATCATAATAATTACTTTTTAACTTACTTTGTATGCTTGATGTGGCAGGGTAATATGTACGAGAAATGAGTTAAAGTTTTATGAATATATTAAGATTTATTTATGAGTATATTTAGGTATGATTTATTTTTTACAGCGTAATATAAACAACATTAAATTATATTTAATTGAATATTATTAATATTATAAGTTTATAAATTAACTAAATTATATAATTAAATACTAATTTGAAAATATTAATTTTGAGTTGAATTGAGATTTGGTTGCAACACATAATGACGTATTTTTTTATGCATGCCAAATTTAGATAAAACAAATGTGAACAACGTGGAATTAGATAAAGGCAAATTGTGATGCTAAATGTTTTGAACTTAATTGATTAATAAAATTAATGGATTTATTGGAGTTTCGGTTGCAGTTTTCACATACAAACGTCAATTTTACTGATATGGTACACAGATAAAATTTGTAAGAAAATAATGTTTAAGGTTCCTTTCACTGTTTTATTATTTTTCTTACTTTGCATGCTTGATTTTGCAGGGTAATATTATGTCTATAAACGGAGTTGAAGTTTTGTGGAGAATATAAGTAATAAATTTCGTAGATGTTGATTTCCAGCTGTTATGTAGCGTAGAAATTCTATTATCTTGTGATAATTATTTTATTTTATTTATCACTAACTAATTTATATAAGTTAAATTCGATTAATTAAGTAGTAGGGATATGGTATAACGGTGAATTATTAATTTAATTTAGGTTCTATAGATACCTGGGAAATTCTATTTGAGCTTTATTCGTAAGTGTCCTGTAAACATGTAGTGCTTAACTAAATTATTGGTATTCTAGACTTTTTGCGGCGTAACATAATCAATTTTTAAATGATATTATATAATTTTATAAATAATTAACTTCAACCTTATTATTAATTTCCTTTTTTCTAGATCTGTATGAAATTGCTGATTAGTTTAAGTTTAATTTTATGGTTAAATATATATTTTCTTTTCTGGATCGGTAGGAAATTGATGATTAGTTTTAAGTTATTTAATTGGTTATAAAAGGACCATTAATAAGGAAATAAGCGCTGTTATTTTAAATTTTTCTTAATTATTTTATCAGGTAAATTAATGAAAGGTGGGACAATGGTGAAATTATACAACATTAATAATTTTTAAGTCCTGTTTTAGATTTAGGATTTAGAGAGTCCTGAATATCTGGCCCTGGATTCCAGAGAAATGATCATCTAATAATGTAGTTAGATTGTGCTGTCTTGCGCTAACCTATTTATTATATATTGTGCTAATAATTTACTAACTATCGATCGCATTAGGGTCTGTAACCGGGTCGAGTCTGTAACCGGGCCGTACACTCATAATCAATCATCAATCAATCAATCAATATTTGACGGAAACAATAAAACATCATCAAAAAGCTCCATTTAATCAGAAGGTTACTAAAGATCCAGAAAGTCTCTGTAAATCTGGAATTCTGCTATAAAATAGTCAAGTGTTTTTTTGGTTATTGGAAAGAAAGCTTCGAATTACTGGAAATAACGCTTATAACATATTCATACTTATTTATAAACTACAAATCAAAGTTGGAAGCAAAAATGAATTCAACAAGGTATTACAGCAACTTTAAGAGAAATGATCACACAAGTTGCAGCGTGCTGAAAAGCTAGCAAAAAACCTTACGACACTTCGTTTCAAATTATTGATTTTGCCTAATAATTTCTAAACATCTTCCACTTTTTGTGGTACTTTCAGTTGGAGTATCTAATTGTAGTGGGGAAACGAAAAACGAATTTTTGATTTTATAAACAACTTTCATATATTAAAGCAGGAAATAATAATATAAAAATCAAACCTATAGACATAAATATCACGGTCAGATTCAATTAGGTCCTGCGATCACTAATTTAGTCCCCCTGTAATTTAATTATTTATGGATCCCACAACAATGATTTTTATGTTGTACAAGTAAAGAGAGAAGACACTGTTATTTCTAAATACTCTTCCTGACATTGCTATGCTGACAAAATGGATTAGACCGGACGATACTCCCAATAAGTATTTTGACTGTGTGACAGCCTTTGTAATGTGAATACAAAGAGGTTCTACACGTTAGACAATTAAATGGTGCAGTTTTTATTTCAGTACAAGCCAAAACGGTCATTTTGTTTGCAAAATCCCAAAAACATCTTGGCAGATTTTTTGAGTTTTGCTCACAATATCTATAAAATATTTTTTTTTGTCGCCTTTTCATTATTTTGGAATAACATTGCTATTTGAATATTATTCATGTTTGTTTTTATTCTAAACATTGCTAAAATGATTCTATTTTATTGAGACATTAAGCAGTTGTCAACTGCCCGGAGAAATTTTACCGCTTCAATAACTTTTCCAAGAACGGCCAAACGGCGCAGTGGTTAAAGCTGCGGCGCTTGGATCGGGAGGTACCTGGTTCGAATCCCGACAGGGGCGGGATGCAAAAGGGGTTTTTCATCATCTGATTACGATCGGTGATGAAGATGAACACATCCATAACTTATGATTAAGTTAAAATATTTTATGTTTTTTGTAAATAATTTATTTCCTTATTGTGAAATATATAATTTTTATAAAAATTGTATCGATTTAAATACTAAAATAAATATCCATTTTCTTCTGCTTTTATAGCCTGAAAAACATTTTCACAATTTGGCTACGTTGATATTCTAATAAATTCGAAGCTGTGTGCCTTACTGTAAATTTTGTAATATAAGGTCGTAAATTTTATTTGCCGAAGTGTTAATTTTGCTGTTTAATAAACTTGGGTTGTTCCTGTTTTTATAAATTTCGAATTCCTCCTTTCGGTCTAAATTATCACTTTTCTTCATTTTATTTAAGACTACCAAATTTTGATTAAAATTGCCATAATTATGTAAAGTGACATTTATGGGCATAGCAAAATTTGAGTTACAATTAATTTTCCCAATTTCCCGAATATGTTCTCTAAAACGAATTTCGAATGATCTGCCGGTTTGTCCTATTAACATGAAGGACAATCCGAACAAATTAATTTGTAAACACCAGTTTCTAAAATGTTTGAATTTGGAGGTTTTAAAAATTGTCCTAATTTGTGATTTGTTTTGTAAGATATTTTATATCCATAATTTCGAAAAATTTGAATAATATGTTTGCTAGAATTTTGGTTGTATTCCACACTTATAAATTTTTGGTTGCTGGTATCATCATCATTAAAAATGAGTGTGGTTTCATGTCTGTACCGCATTTTCCTTATAAATGCCTTCATTCATTGATTCAATCTTCGTTATTTTGTATCCGTTTTTTTGGGCAATATATTTAATTGTATTGAACTCTTCTCCATAATCTTCATTAGACATAGGTATGGTGTTTAATCTACAAATTAAATGATGATATGGTGCCATTTTGTGTTGCCACGGATGGTTAGATCGAATATCAATGGTTTGGTCCGTTTGGGTTGGTTTACGATAAATTTTGAAAGCATGTTTTTGATTTTGATTTTTTATGTTTATATCTAAAAAATTAATATTCGCATTTTGTTCCATTTCTAAAGTAAACTGAATTTTTGGATGAATACTGTTGATATGATTTTTAAGAAGGTGTACTCTCAGTTCCGTTAAACAATAATAATACATCATCCACGTATCGGTGCCAGTATATAATATTTTTGTAAAATCTGTTTTGGTTGTTCAAAATGTGGTTATTTTCAAAATTGTTTAAATAAATATTTGCCAATATTCCAGATAACATCTGTAACCCCCACCTACTATTTACATGCGATGCTATCATCCATAAGATTACTACTACTCACATGCGATGCTATCCTCCACATAATCCAGTTGCCTGGACGCCTAACACCGACGGACTGGATATGCACCAGGTAGCGGAGTTTATCAAGGATATAGACCTATATCTCACGTAAGGAAATCTCTAGGGATGCACAATAGGCCTCAATGGCCGTAATGCGCTGGGCAACGAACACCCACCCGAAAAAAAAAAAAAAAACTTTTCCTAGAATAGCAAAACTTGGAATCCCTGCAAATGAAATTAGTTTCGTGTCGTCTTCATTCAATAATACCCAGAGATATTTCAATTGAACTAGCTTGGGTGTAATTATACATATTCTGGCGGAAATATTTGGCTAAATCCTTATCTGTTCTGTTCTACTGATCTATGACTCTTGATATTTTCCCTTCGGTCTGAGAAATAGCCAATGTTCATCCAGTGCCCAAGTAGGACCCTTATACTTCTCTAAAGTTGATGGAAAACTTGTAACATATCAATTTATTTTAACTACTAGACGAATTTGTTTAAGGTCGACTTCAATAATTTGGTGAACCCTCAAATCATTGCACTCGATATCTCGAACCTTGAAGGCATATTAGAGCTAAAGGAAACTTGCGTAAAAACAAAAATATTTGGTGATAATTCTCGTGTACTAAAGATTACTTTTCTCAAAGACGTGTAATGTGGAAACCTTACGGGAGATCTGGGCTTTCCGAGCTATAACACAAATGATAGTTTATAGGTGTAACCTTCAATTTACATTTTCTAAGACCAATAAGATCCTAAGCTCTTTTTCTCTTTAGCATACATCTTACAGAAATTCAATTTAACATCAAAAATAGAATTCGTTAGTACTAAATAAACAAAAATCTATCTGCCTTGTCTACACTGGAAACAGGCCAATCTCAGACGTTCAATATCCTCCTCAGTTTCATACAACTCACACTTCCAATGCTCTATCACCAACGTTTCCACAACCGAACGCTCTCTCTCTCTATCGCTCGTAAAATTTTGGTCCTTCCTTGGAACAACTTAAAGGATGCACTATCTAGAAGATATTAAGCTTTTAAGCTTTTCTCATTAAATTCGCACTCTTCCATTTTCTCCACAGATTCAACCTGTATCTGCAAAATACGGCTCGAACATTCTTTACTGCATACTCTTAAATCACATCATTCACGATGTCCATTTTAGCAAGCATATCGGTTCTCTTGCTTCTGTCGATCTGTTCAGATTGCTTTCATTGTACTAGTTCTTCTTCTGATATTCCATGCTTCCATGTTCTTGCATACATTAAGATTGTTATAGTTCTTCTTTTTGATCTCGTGATGAATATTAATTCAAACGGTTTTTACCCTCAAATATTTCACCTTGTAATGCAATACTGGAACTTTGCAAGATTGAATTTAACATTTAAGTCAAGTGACAGGCTTTTTTTCCGTTTCACATTTTATCGAAATGTCATCTAAATTGGACGACTGAGAACCGAAGATTAAATATCCGATCCGGCAACAAATACGTATTTGTAAATTGTTTTTACTCGTAGACAATATCAAAGTCTAAATATATATTTAGGCGGTAGATATATGTTTGGATGGTTTCAATCGGTAAATCGAGAGATGAAAACAGAGATATTTGGCAGAAATTGTGTGTTGCGGTGAACATTATACTCCTGAAATCCATAAAACCATTACACCCATTTTCTATGTCCAATTCATTTTGTAAATTAATTTCAGCAGAGTGGGCATCAGCCTTGACATTGCATTACACGATATTATAATTATTTTTTTGTTGAATGTAATATTTTGCTTAAATTAGTACATAATTGCCCTGCCCTAATTTATAATTTCTACCGGTTTGTCCTGGACCTAAAATTATGACGCTTGACCTTACAAACAGGTGTTTTAAAGACCACTTGGGATTATTGCGTTTTCTGGCAGACAGGACAGCCAAGAGAACAAACGATATTTTTAATGTATGCCCAGCCTAGTAAACCCGATACCAAAGTAGCTTGTTGTGGTTTATGACTTCTTCTCATTCGACATCAGTCCCGTATAAAACTTGTATTTATTAATTTGTTAAATTAAGTTATAATTTCACGCCTAAGTGTTCATGCCGTAAAGTAAATTCATTACCCGTAGTAGCAAATGATAATAAGTTATTTGCGTACCAAGAGTCGGTAAGTATTTTTTTTTTTTTGCTTTTCAAGGTGAAGTTGGTAGTCCGAAGACTTACCCGCATAACGTTTTCTTTATTACGTTTTTTTGTGGTTGCTGTCAATGCAGCTTCTCGAAGCACCAACTCCCAATGGTTATCATTTTCCAGTAATCCTTCTGATCGACTTCTGTTTATTCATCGCACACTTGCAAAAATTTATGAGATTCGCTTGGCAATGGTAACAATGATCACACTTTATGATAGAATTGTCCTTTAATCGAAAACACAGGATTGAATTGACCTTTTTCGCTACTTATGGAAGTAGCACCAAATAATGTCATTTGAAAGCAAGCAAATTATGCTCTCATATTTTGTAGAAAATATTTTGATTCCGGAGTTTCTCCAGTCATGTAATGAAATAATTCTGGTGGAGGCATTTCCAATGGTAATAGTCGCATTTTTCCACTCATGCGACACATTCCTGGTGTTTCTCTACTGAATTTCTTGGCACCGCAGAACTGACGTACTTGATCCATTTTGCCAATAACAACGTGTTTGTGTTTGTTGTTCTCTTTAGTGGGATCATAATGGAATGTCTCACCTGCCAAACTGTAATCTCTAATTCTTCTGCTTCTCATTTCTTGTACACTAATATTTTTTTCATGAGCTTGCGACCGTTGTCTTTCATGAGCTTCACTCATTGTAATTCTACTTAGCTCATTTCGTAATCTTGTTTCTTCAGCAGTTTCTCTATGTCTGCTTGCTGAGTGTTTGAATCGATACTCTTCTTTAATTTCTTCTCCTTGTTCATCTGTTACGTTTGCTCTCAATCTATTCATTTTCTTCCGTTGTGAAGCTAAACGTGATTCTCATTCCTCTTATGTTTCATTTCTTCGCTGCTCTTAAAATCCTGTTAAATCCTCCAACATGTTAATATTACCTAACACACTAAAATCCCACTGTTTACACTGTTCACTACCTTAAGCAATTCACTTTCACTTATTACGTTTAATAATGTTCACTAAAATATATTTCACTTTCTATCACTTTCACTTTTCCTTGTTATGCTCTAATCGATTTCCAAAAGTATATTAACGCATGCGTCTCGACATCGTTAAAATATATATATATATATATATATATATATATATATATATATATATATATATATATATATATATATATATATATATATATATATATATTCTTCTGAGCCACCACAACGTATAATGGAACTTTCGAGAATGGTCCAGAAGATTATGGACTTCCGTTTCCGGTTTCTATAACATGCTAGAACGTTCCGAAACAGTGTCTTTTTCGGTCCAGAACCGTCTAGAACATTTTCGAAGAACCCGGAACATTCTATAACATCCTGGAACATTCAAGAACATTCTCGAACATTCTGGACAATTATAGAACATTCTGCAACTTTCCAGAATATTTATGAGCGTTCTCAAATATTCTGGAACCTTCTATAATATTCTCGAACCGTTCTGAAAGCCTCTATAATAATCTGGAACATTCTCTATCATTCTCGAACAATCTAGAACATTCTTGAATATTCTCGAACATTCTGTCTAGAACATTCTAGAACATTTTGGAACCTTCTAACACCTTATGGAACATTCTGGCTAATCTCGGCCACCTCGGCACTCGATTCCCCGCTGCTTCACAGAGTAGGTTGTGGAATTATAGCAGCATGCACGGACAAACCACGCGCACATTTATTATTATATATATATATATATATATATATTGATTTACCACAAGGGTAGAGAAAAAATTAAATTGCCCTAGGTAGTTTGTTTAATAAAACAAACCTAATACTTTTCAAAATCTTCATATTCCGAGCAACTATCGAGAGTACTTTGTTAGCAGAAAATTATCGAGACCAATTTAAAAATGTGTGCGGCCGCTTCACGGACTGTCAAGAGAGACCCCATCCTTTTAAAAATTTGTTAAATTATATTAAAAACTTGCTTTTCTGAGATTGAACTTTTTGGGGGATTTTTTGTTTGTAAAATCGACCTGTAAAATACAGCTAATACAACATCAAAAATTACTTTAGATCCCAATAAAACCACATAAAGAGACATTTTTACAAATGTTTGAATTTCAACATAATCGTTTAAGAAAAGCATTTATCAAAACCAAAATTTTTAAAATCTTCATACCAAAGGCGTTCTGCGTCAGCACAAATTTGGTAAAATCGAGCCCAAAAATTACCACCTGGAAAAACGCCAAGTTCGGAAATTGGGAAAAAACAAAATAAATTCATAAAATATTAAAAATCGCGTTTAAATTTAATGACATCTGAGGAATACTTGTGAAACTAAAGATAACTTTAGCCAGTACTTTTCTGCTATTTACTGGCATGTGAGTGTATAATAAATGATATACGAATTTTCTAGTCATTTATTTTATGGCTCAATAAGAACTGTACAAAAATACAACGACGCGGATTTCAAGTGACACTTTAGAGTTTCGCGAAAAACAGTAAATATTATAACAGGTATTGTTTATTGTTTTCATGTTTATTCAATGTGTATAATACTTTTAAATTTTATAGATTTATACAAATTGTCCGAAATTTGTACCAGAAATAAGAGCGGACGAGCAAATGTACGCAGTGAAAATGAAACTTACTGGTTCTTATGGTACGTTGCAAATTCGATCACATACAAGCAAGTAGGAAACCTATTCGACTGTTGTGATAAAACAGCGTGGTCAATTGTCAATCGCATTAAGTGACCAACAACTCCAGAGAAGGTGTTACAAATTACGTTAGCCTTCGAGAACAAGTGAATCAGGAAATGCGTCGATTTTTATTTTTTTTTTTTTGCATTCATATTCGAAATTGGCAAATTAGATGTACAGAAACTTAATGTATGTAACTGTGTTGAATAATATTTAAATAAAAAAAAAGCAAAACAATAGTGGAAATTGTAATCTCTAAACTAAATAAACTTAACATTAAGTAAAGTGAAACAATTAATTAAATTAAAATAATTAACCCTTATGTCAACATGGCATGGTGTTACAAACTGTCTAATTAGTTTTATAAAAAAAAAAATAAAAATAAAAAGAAACGAAATGTAACAGCGTTTTTCTAACTTGAAATTTATAATATTTACAGTAAATCAATCATTTAAACTCATAATGTTATCTCGTTTGTTTCAATTTTGTAAACGAGATCAAAATTAAAATTAAAGAATGGACAACTAGAAGAACTACTTAAGCCTGAAAATCCCAGTATAAAAGACGTCTTATCTGCAATCTCGCTTACATACAATGCCACTTCTACTAACAATCAGCTGTTGGCTGATAAAATACATGACGTTTGTAAAACCGTGAGCCGCATTTCAATAGAATATACTGCAACAAAAAAAAAGTGCAAAAAACAAAAGAAGATGTTTCTAACCTTGAAACCAAGTTAAATGTACTAAAAAATTCAAATGATATGTGATGAGGTAAACTATCTTAAGCAAAAGGAACTTGTGAATAATATAATTGTCTACCAAATTCTGTTAAATTAAATGAAGTGATGGGAAAACTTGAAACAATTTATTAATTTAATAGAAAAACCGCTCTCATTTCATATTTAATAAAGCCCATCGGGCGCAAATCGGATACCTAGACAACATTACTGTATGCTGCCCAGTTGTCAATAAAAATAATTAAATAAATAAACATTCCAGCTGATTATAAAGTTTATAAGTTTGGAATGTAAGACAAACTTTATGAATAACTATAAAAAAAAATGGTCCACTGTACCTCGATCAATTATACTCAACTACCCCAGCTTCAGAAAAACGAATTTTTATTGTAGATATATTAACACCAGATAACGCTAAACTTGCCCAAGTGAAATATGCATCGTTTAAGGATGTCAAAGTATTCGATAATGCTTTTCATATTCAGGCTATAAATGATTTGATGATATTTTCATCGAGCTCATCACATAATTTATAGTTTGAATATGAAATATAGGGAACCGGAAGCGATTTAACTGTATAATGTTTATCTTCTTAATGATTGTTTATTAAGATGTTAATTAAATTAAATTATTATTTATTATCTATTTTTTTCTAAGAGATTTTTTTTCCATTTTGTAGTTTTAGAATAATGATTTGCAGCAAAATGACAGTATAAATCATACACAATTATTGACATTAAATGATTTTAAGGCATAAACGAATGATCCAAATAAACGGTTGTCCATTCTACATACCAATACTATTCGTCTCAAAAATAAATTAAAAAACTAGAAATGTTCTTGAACCAAGATTTTTTGGATGTTGATGTGGTGATACTTGTTGAAACATTCCAAGAAGCTGGTGAGGAAGTTTATACATATGGATTTAAAACATTTAATGCATTCCATAAAATAAGATATAATAAGATATTTATATTTAGTAAGTCTTGTTAAAATTTCTATTTAGTCTAAAAAGACCAACGTTCAAATTATAAAATTATAGTGATCAAGTCTAATACCTTAAATATTAATCTAATGGGAGTGTGAAGACCTGACTCAGATTTAACAGGATTTTTAGATTTCTTGGAATCAAACTTCGTCAGGATTATGCCAATTACATCAATGAAAATTATTATGCAAGACGCTCAAATACAATAGATACTATTATTGACCATCTAATTTGTAACTCAATCAATAGCGAAACGATTTATTTGAGTGATCATAAGTATTTCTTTGTATTGGTAAATTGTAAGCCTCCAGCTGAGCTCGTTACTGAATCATTTGATAAAATAGATTACTTTTCTTTACTGACGTTAATAAATGAAATATATCTTAGGGAACAAATAGATAGCTGCACGAGGGGGGGGGGCTATAGCTGCAAAAGAGGGTTACATATTCTAAACTTCACAAAAAATATTGCACAAATATCTTCCAAGAAGCTAAATTTAAACAGTTAAGGATTTCTGTAGAAGCAGTGATTTTAAAATGCACGTCTTCAGTCTAAATTCAATGCTTATTGCACGATTCCAAAAATAATGTGGAGCTTAATAAACGAATTACTCTACAATAGACAAACTACTAAAAACTCTAAGTACAATTATTACGAACGAAAACCAAGTAGCCAATATTTTGAATGATTATTTTATAAACTTAGGTAGATCAGTAGGTTAATGCAACGCTAATCGCACCAGTGGAGCCTCCTCAGCATTTTTTTTTAACGCCAATAACCGATTTTGACCCTGTTTCCAATATTGAAACATCAAAAATTATTTCAAAACTTAATGATAATGCTGCAACTGGATACGATAAATCTACTTACTCTCTTACCTACTTATCTGTCTCTCTAGTAAATTATTTAAGTCCTTTAAGCCGGAAATTATAACTTATTTAACCCAGGAAATAAATCGAATATTAAACAGTGGTGTCTTTCCCTAACTCTTAAGAGGTCAAGAGTTATTCCCAAACTATCGCCCTATATCTGTACTTCCAATTTTCTCCAAAATAATTTAAATATATAACCGATTACAGATACATTTAAATGTAGTAGAAACTCTTTATACTCATATAAGTAGAAAGCAAAGAGTTGCAGCTTTGTTTATGGATTTTTCAAAAGGATTCGACCTCGTTGATCATAAAATATTACTTATCAAACTTAAATAGATTGGAATACGTGGTATTGCTTTCAAATTAATGAAATCATATCGTCGGTTTGCGAGAAAAGTCACACAACTAAAAATATCATATTTTCCAGGAAATCATCGTCAATTACTAAATTATAATACAATAAATGTAATATTTGTTTTATGTAATGGAAGTACTACAAATTTTCAAAAAAATAGAATAATATTTTGGTATATAATTTCCCTTTACCAAATTAAGTAAGTCTTTTTTGTTATTTCTTTGGTATTTCAGGTTTAGCGGAAGAGGTGTTCTTTAACTTACAAGCTGCAGTTGAGCTTCTGTTTGTATTCCTAATAACTATTGATTCACAGAATTATATTATAATATTGCTTCAAATATAGATTGAGAAGAAGGTTTATCAAATTTTATAACTTTTATGTTTGACACTTTTAATATATTATTGCTAGTATCTTTCGTTAAATTAAATTTCATTTGGCCATTCCAATATTTTAAGTCGTAAAAATCCTGATAAGACATTTCCGTTACTTTATATGGATCACCCTTCTTCTTGCTTGTTCGTATACAACTAATGAATAAATCAGGCGTGTATAAAGGAAAACTTCGCAATTACTTTTTAATTTCAGATTCAATCGTTGACAAAATATTTATGTGTGATTGACTTGATGTTCAAAGTTTGAACTGCATTATAAGTATAAAGAAAACATAAACTTGGTTTTTTTGTTGCCCAGGGCAATTGTCTGAGTATAAAATCAATTCTATTTTTTTATTAAGAGCCGCTTTTTCTCGAAGAAAACTTAAAACACACGTTCCCAGTTCACTCACACCTCGATTCCCTATACCTTCATGCCAAACAAAGCAATCTGAAGATTTACGACGAATGTCGCAGATACTGAAGTTAAATACTGTTACGTTTTTGCCTTGTCAATCAAGGTTCGTATCACTGGATTGTGAATAATACGAAATCAATTTAATTTATCACCAGCGAATTTATTTAGTTAACACAAGAATTATTACAACACAGTTTATTAATAAAAATTCACAAAATCACTTTATTATAAATTATTCTCAAATTTTACTGTACACTTATAATTTTTATTTCCACTAAAACACTTTTTAAATCACTTTTTAATTCCTTTTTAATCTTCACAATGTCGCTTACCAGTTACTACTAATCAAATTCGACATCGTACGCCTTTTTATATACACAAACCAAACTTCTAGAAAGCTCATGACTTTTCCAGTTAGAATAGCGTAGAAACATTTAGAACAATTTTATCATGGAAAATTCCCTTTTAGTACAGTTAAACATTGAGCTATTAATTTTAACTTATTCTATTGCACACTAGGCGTCACCGTTACAATACGTTTAACTTTAAGTTACAGAAAAAAATTGAAGCTTTACATTTTGGACATTGAAACACTGCTTCCAAATCGTATACAGCAAGAATAACGTTGGGTATTGTAATACCCACTTTATTAGTAATACAATGGATATTATCTTTATTCTAATTTAATTAAACACGCGTTTTTATTCTTATTATTTTAATTTATTTCTCCACGACTCAACCTCACTCAATCACATCTGCCACACCAATCCCTTTATTTCCCTCCTCTTTACCCTATCTCCCATCAATTTGGAATTCTCTTTCATACTCCCAATAAGCAGTATTTTGTGATACTACATTTACCTTTTTTTTTTTTTTTTTTTTTTTTTTTTAATTCAATTCAATTATGTAAATTCGTCTAGTACTTGTAGTATCCCCTAATCCATTATATAGCTTTTAAATAGCCAGGACTTTTCCTTTCCCTAGCTGACCTTCTAATTTCGCTGGTTACTCCCGATAGACTTCCCGTCGTCTCACTCCCATCTGCTCGATGCTCTATTGGCTCTATGCGTCTTGTCGTGTCCGTTCCTGCATCTTTCTCCTCCACCACTGGCATATTCTTTTGGTTCACTGATGCCTGTTCCTCTGTTGACTGTACTTCTTCATCTTTTTCTCCGACATTGAATTTCTTGACTTGATCGCTTCGTTTCGTTTGGACCTTACCACTGTCATCTCTAATCTTTACCATTTTGTCATTCCTGTCTATCACCTGGTACTTTACGTCATCAAAATTTGGAGTTTACTTGTTCTTAATTTGCTCGTTTTGTTTTAACACTATGTCTCCAATTCCTACATTTGATTCTACTACTCTCCGCTTTGTATCGGCATAAGTTTTTCTTTTCAGCTTTGCTTCTCTATCGTTGTATCTGATATCCTCATCGAAGACTTCTGGTATTTCTCGAATATTTGGAATTTTCTCTTTGAAGTTCCTTCCAAACATTATTACTGCTGGTGAATATCCTGATGATGGATGTATTGAATTGTCATATAAATATAGCCAATCATTTAGTTCTTCTTTCCAGTCTGACTTTTCGATTTGTGCTATTTTCAGTCTTTTCAGTATCGATCTGTTCTGTCTTTCGACTAGCCCATTTGAAAAAGGTGAATATGGTATCGTGTGCTTGAAATTTATATTGAAAGTTTGACAAAACTCCTCCATCTCTCTTGTGGTCCGTTGTATATGATGATGATTTCCGGAATACCAAACCGCGTAAAAATATTTTTGAAATTCTTGATAACTTTTTCGCTTGTTATCTTTCGCATAATTTCGACAAGCACATATTTGGAATATTCGTCAATTATTACTAATAAATTTTCGCCTGATGGTAAAGGTCCTAGAAAATCTGCTCTAATTTGACTCCATGACCTCTTTGGTAATTGAAAAATGTATAAAGGTTCCGGCCTTACATTCGCTGAGACAACTTGACATCCTTCGCAACACTTTACAAAATTTTGTGCATCCTTATCCATGCTGCACCACCATACTTTCACACGTAACCGACGTTTCATTAAACTTTCTCCTGGATGACCCTCATGAGCTAAGTGCAATATTCTATCTTGAAGTAGATGCGGGATTACTATCCTGTTATGTCTAAGGATTAACCCATCAACTTCACTTAGTTCGTGCTCAAACCGAGCGTATTTCTTGACATCTCCTCCCCATTTCCCCGACTGTAACACTTGTTTCAAAAGTATTAGCTCTTCATCCGCTTCCGTTGCTTGCTTTATTTGCTCCTGGCTAATTGCTTTCAATTTGTTTATTTGCAATATCTCCCTAATATATATTTCACCCTTCTCATCATGAGTTTTATTTTCCTGCTCTACTAATCTTGATAATGGGTCGGCTATGTTTTGCTTCCCTGGTTTGAAAATTACCTTCATGTCGAAACTTTGTAATCTTAACACCCATCGTTCTATTCTGGCACATGGTTTTGAAGTAGGCTTAAACAAGGTCTCCAAAGATTTGTGGTCTGTGATAAGATCAAATCTTTTTCCAGTGACGTACATCCTGAATCTTTCGACACCCCATACTATTCCTAACGCTTCCTTTTCTGTTTGCGAGTATTTCCTCTCTGTTTCCGTTAAACTTTTTGATGCGAACGCAATTATTCTGTGTTTCTTGTTGTTCTCTTGTACTAACACCGCGCCAAGTGCTACTGGACTAGCATCTGTTATTATTATGCATTTATCCTCTACATCAAAATACCCCAATTGAGCTTCATTTGCTACCAAGTTTTAAAATTTTGAAAAGCCTCCTCTTGTTCCCGAGCCCACCGAAATGTTTCATTGTTTCTTATCAGTACTTTTAGTGGCTCCGTAATCGTTGCTAAATTTGGTATAAATCGCCCTACAAAATTTACAAGTCCCAAGAAGCTACGTACCTCTTCTTTGCTGACTGGCGCTCTAAATGATTGCACATCCTTTACTCTGCTTTCTTTTGGTTTTATGCCATTTTTTGTAATCAAATGTCCCATAAATACTATTTCTGCTTTTCTAAATGTGCATTTCTTTTCGTTCAATATTAAACCGTTGTCTTTCAAAAGTTTCAAAACATCGTTTAGTCTTTTATCATGCTGTTGTAGGTCTTTACCACATATTATTATGTCATCTATATACACATGTACTCCCTTTTTCCCCATAAGTAAATTATCCATTAATTTTTGAAATATTTCACTGGCACAGTTCAGTCCGAACATAAGTCTTTTAAAACGGTATAGCCCTTCGTGTGTTATAAAAGTTGTAATCTCTCTCGAAGACGGCGCTAAGACTACTTGATGAAATGCGTTTTTGATATGCAACTTGGAAAATATCGCACTCTTGGACAAATCAGGTAGAACGCAATCGAATGTTGGTAATGGATGAATTTCTCGTTCAATAGCTTGATTCGCTCGTCTCATGTCCACACATAACCTCACATCTCTTCCTTGATCCTTCGGAACAATTACTAGTGGCGAAATCCACTTGGATGACCCTTTAGCTTTTTCTATTATATCCTCTGCCAACAGTTCCCTCAATTTTTCAGACACCTTTTCTTTTAACGGTAATGGCACCCGTCTATACTGTTGAATGACTGGGTTAACGCCGCTATTAATCTGGAGTTGAACTTCCACACCCTTCAACTTTCCTGTGCTACCCGTTTCCTTGCTCTTTATCGACTCTTCAATTTTAATTGAATTTATGTTGAACTGCATTATCTTTAATTTTACGGCTGTATCACACCCCAGTAACGATACTCCGTCACCTTCGACTATGTACACTTCACAGATTACTTCCACATCAGCATACTGCATCGTCGTTTTTATAACCTTTATGACTTCAATCTGTGACCCGTTGTAACTACTTAAATATTTTTCATGTCCTTGGACTTCATTTAATACTTTTATATTTCGTTTCTCAGCTTTTTTCCACGTTGCATAGCTGATAAGATTCACCGCTGCTCCACTATCGATTGACATTTTGATCTTCAATCCGCTTATTAGACATATGGCTTTCATGCCCTCATTGTCTCTTTGCACTTTTAATATTGTTAAGACATCGCTCTTTTCACTACCACTAGTTTCTGGTTGATCTCGTTCAATAAACTTGACTCTCTCATTTGTTGCCTTGCGACACACCAACGCAAAATGTCCAAATTTTTGACACTTGGCACATTTCTTATTTCGTGCTGGGCATCTAAAATCTCGTGCATAATGACCATGACGTCCACAATTGAAACAACTATTTGTCCCTTTATTGTCACTGTATCTGTTTTCTGCATTTTCTTTAGACCTGGAATGATCTCGGCTTCGGTTGTTGCTGCTGAATGACACACTGCTTCGTTCTTGACTTCTTGAATTTTTAAAATTGTTTCCGCCGTTGTATGTCTGCCTTCTGTTTATATCTACTTTATTTATCACCTCATCTGTTTCTTCTGTGTTGCCTATTTCCATTGCCTGCACCATCTTTATCAACTCGTTTAAATTTACAGCACCTTTCTCAATCACTTTCCTCTCCAAATTCTTATGTCTACTGCCAATCAAAATTTGTTCTCTAATTCGCTCATCGTTATCTTTAAATTCACACTTGGCTGCTTGCATCTTTAATCGCAATACAAAATCATTGATGTTTTCTTTATTTTGCTTCAAACATCTAAACTTATTTTTCTCTACATCCGAGCTGGACTTTGGATTGAAGTGATTATCCAGTATCTTGATCGCTTCTTCATACGTTTTGTTTTCTTCTTCTCCGGCTAACGTTTAATAAATGTCTTGTAGATCCATACCGCCAAAATGTAACAAATAATTTTTTTTGTCTTTGTCTTCAATTATTTTCTTCGTGTTGAAATAAATATTTAACGCACGTTTCCATTTCTCCCAATTCACTGATACGTTTCCGTTCATAACATCTAAAACCGCCATGTTGTCGACATTCATCTTGAATAATTATTTATTGCCCCTTCTTTGAACCATCTACCGATCCGAAAAATGATGTAATCACTTCCTTCTTTTTTTTTTTTTTTTTGTATATTCGCAGACTGATATGCGCCTCCACGTGAATTCCAAATTCTAACCTTATTTTTTTTTTTTTTTTTTTAATCCTCGTCGCCATATGTAATACCCACTTTATTAGTACTACAATGGATATTATCTTTATTCTAATTTAATTAAACACGCGTTTTTATTCTTATTATTTTAATTTATTTCTCCACGACTCAACCTCACTCAATCACATCTGCCACACCAATCCCTTTCTTTCCCTCCTCTTTACCCTATCTCCCATCAATTTGGAATTCTCTTTCATACTCCCAATAAGCAGTATTTTGTGATACTACAGGTATGTTCGCGTATTTTTGTTTGTCCGATTTTTTTTCTTCGCGAGTTAAATCCTTTTCTTTCAGGTGAGTTTTGTACTTCTCGAAATAATACGATGTTACGGAAAATAAATTTATTCTTTTTACCTCACCTTAGAGTATCATACACTGATGTGTCGGGTTTACAGAAAATTTTCAGTTGAATTCATCAAATTAGAATAACGTCGCTAGTGACATCTATTGAAAAGTACGAGTAGTTTAGAAGTGACACTATGCCAGATAAAAGATTGTTACATTTAAAGGATTTTTTTCCTATTATCTCAAAATTGCCCATTTTAAAGATGTGTCATTTTTCTCGCAAACCGACGATATATTGAATGTAGAACTCAGTTTATAGATTTAGGAGTTGGGAAGTCCTTAGATGAAACAGTAATATTTGGGGTACCTCAAGGTTCAATCCTGGGCCCGACATTATTTTTAATTTATGTAACTGATATATTCTTACTAAAATTACGCAGATAGTTGCAGTTATTCGCCGTTTGAATAAAACTGTAACTTTGGCTGAAATAAAACAGGATATTGAGCACGATTTATCACTACTTCGGTTATGGTTAAAAGAAAACATGCTAGAACTAAATATTGAAAAAAAAAACTCAGTTTATGTTTTTCTACTTAAAATTGCCAAGAGAAAATTTATTTGATACCGTTAAGTATCAGGGTGGTTTAATTAGACGCACTGAAAGTGTAAGACATTTAGGATTATAAATGACTTCAAAATTTAAATCAGGTCAAAATGAAGATATCTCCTATTATTGCTGTACCTTTTAGAATTGGGAAATTCTTAAACAGAGAGGTCCAATTAAAAATTTATAACAGTTATATTCAGTTTCGTTTATTATATCTATTGCCGATATGGAGTTCTCTGGCGGCTCACTCATGCGCGCTCCGCCACAAAATATCACTCACATACATTGGCGTCTGAGTTTACCCAACCACTAATGCAACGTCTTCACGCCGCTCAACGTTGATATTACCATTTGGGAACACACGCATTCAACCAATGAACTACTGTCTCTTCCACATGAAGAGACAACAAAAAACAAAATAAAATTAAATCTTCTTTTCAGTTCAGTCGTCCAGTCTGCTCTTGATCTTTAAAACGGTGACATGCCGCTCAACTCGCATGGTGGTAATAAATAATAATAAAATGGTGGAAAATAAAATATAATTGTGCGTTATTAAAATCATTAAAATAAAAATTAAATAAATTTTATTAAAATATATTAAATTATAAATTAAATAATTTTTAATTTATAATTATTAACGTAATTGTTAAAGTGGTGACCACTGACAGCCTTGTTTATGGCTTTTTCATAAGAACACGCTACCAAATTATTCGGCGCAACAATTTTAATTTATCGTGTGGAAATTTTGGACACCTGGGCCTAGATTCTGATCAAGTGACAAATGACAAATGACAATTTTTTGTGACTTTGTACTAAAATTTTAACTGCTATAAAATGACAATATAGTTGTGAGTTCTAAAATGCGATTCTGATGAAGTGACTTTTTCAAAATGTCACAAGAAAAAAAATGACAAATTAAACAAAATTGTCATTGATTTGGTTTTCCGTGACAAAAGTCAGCTGCATTTTTAAATAAAATATGGGTGAGTATATTTTGTTAATTTTTAATAATTCTAGTTATAAATTTTAATTGTTTATATTTTAATTAAAATAAAACAATATTTTATCTATTTTTATACATACATATATAAAAATAGATAAAATATTGTTTTATTTTAATTAAAACATAAACAATTAAAATTTATAACAAGAATTATTAAAAATTAACAAAATATACTCACACATATTTAATTTAAAAATGCAGCTGACTTTTGTCACGGAAAACCAAATTAATGACAATTTTGTACATGTACATATATGTATATACAAAATAAACCTTAAAATATAACTGCGGTAAACTAGAAATGCAACTGCTGTAAACTGCTGTTAATGTCATAACTCATTTCATCAGAATCGCAAATTTTCCGTGACAATATTTTGTACTAATAACAAAATGTCACGAAAAATTGTCATTTCATCAGAATCTACCCCCTGGTACGAAGCCGTACCAGGTAAAAGGGTAAGTAACGTTAATATTTTTAATTATGTGTATTAGTGTCACAAGATCGACCACGTGCCAAATTAATGTCTCAATTTTTTTTCCTTTTTTTTTGTTTCTCATTTCTGATGAAACGGAGCCTTACCAACGCGTACCTAACATAACTAATGGTATCAAACACACTACATGCATCACACACAGATCATCACTCAAAATGTGGTCATACTATCACACGACACGTAGTCAGGTCACATCGCAAATCATATACACGACATCACACATTTACACATATACATAACCACAGCACCTACACAAACATGGAGTCAGCACTTGTCAGCGCCATTATCACATCAGCCGGCACAACAACACCATCATCACCACCATTACCGCTATCGCAGTAAGCATGGACAGCGGTAACATCACCATTACCACCACCATTTCGGTCATCACACCAGCTGGCATCATCATCATCATCAACATCATCATCATCATCATCACCATCATGTCATCACTATCATCCCAATTTTTCACCATTTTTTTTTCGGGTTTATTTTTATTTCTTTTTTTTATAGGATCAATAAAATTTCATTTTATTTTGTTTCATTCAAATGGCTCAAGCAAAATAGCGTAACGCAAAACGTCATCTCAGCTATTCCTAACCGAACTTCCCACCGTCTTTTATACGACTGCCACCGTATAACTTTCCACGTCACTGGGACACAGTCGAGACTCACATCGACTGTCCCACCCTCTAACGAGAAAGTCGAGACTCACATCGACTTTCTCCGGCCACAGTCGAGTTCGTGGACTGGCCTCAAAGCGGCTACTGCCAACATGTCTTGGCAGGCCTCAAAGCTGACTCCAGACTTCAGAATTCATTTTCTGGTCTGGCATGTCACAGCTTTGCCAACAATGACATGGAAACTCGGTCGCTGCAACATTCTTGTGTCAATTGGTATAATGGACAGTGAGCGAAGATTAGAGGTACACATCAGATATTGGTCGAAGCGCCAGCTCCCAACCTATCTGGTGTGTGCTTCAACGCCCCCTTTCACCCCTACCCATCTGCCATCATGACACATACTGTACACTCAATCACTTGCGTCACCAGACATCTTAAAACAGCTCTGTCTGCAGCATAACACACTTCAGTGAAGGAAGATAAGAGACACCCATCTCGACGAACATCCTCATTCACAGCTACTGACGAAAGCATCGATCGATCACATTCTCTTCCATTACCTCTGTCTCGGCAACTAACAAAGTAATAATATCAACATTTGCCGATGTCACGGCCATCCTGGTGTCTCACACTAATCCTGAAATTGCCTCAAAGGAATTACAGAATTAACACAAAGTCGCGCACTGGCTTAAGACATAGCGAATAAAAGTGAACGAAAACAAATCAACTTACGTCACATTCACGCTGAATAAACGCACCTGCCCACCAGGGAAATTTAACGATAAAAATTTTCCTCAACAAACGAAGGTAAAATACTTTGGTGTGCACCTGGATAGAAGATTAACGTGGAAAAATCATATTGAAACAAAGCGCAACAAAATAAAAATTACATTTTCCAAAATGTATTGGCTAATGGGAAGAAAATCTCAGTTGTCATTAGCCAATAAAGTCCTACTGTACAAAACGATACTCAAATCCATATGGACATATGGTATTCAGTTATGGGGAACCACCAGCGCTTCAAACAGAGAACCCCTGCAACGAACCTAAGCGAAAATACTTCGCGGTATTACCAATGCTCCCTTGGTACATTCGAACTATGTACCAATGTTCCTTGGTACCTTGGGATTAAAACCGTTAAAGAAACAATTAAAAAATTCAGTTCGAACTAGAAGCACATCCTAACGAATTGGCCAGGGAGATACTAAAACAGCCGCGATTTAAGCGACTGTGGCGGAACCTGTGAACCTGTAAATTTACTTGATTATGTTATACTTATAAGTATAATCTAAATTAATTAAATTGTGAGCACTAATAATAAGTATTAACATTGGTTAAGACTTAAAATATGTAATAACTTTAGCTTAATAAAACTTACTACTGTCCTTTTAAAATTAAATTCTTAATTAAGAATTTAAACATATTGAACGATGTTTTCCTTTATACTTTTTTTGTTTTGGAAAATTAAATTTAAAAAAAAAAATCACCCCTTTTAAAGATACGTTAAACTTAACAGCATCATAAATATAATTATATCCTTTCTTCAACGCAGATGGTTGTAGAAAATGCCTTCGGCCTGCTGAAAACTCGGTTCAGGCGAATACTACATTTTAAGCACAGTAATTAACATCACAAACAAAAAATTTTAAGTTTATTGTTTTTAAATTAGGGTTTCTATTTTTTAATTTTTTGTTATGTAAGGAATATTTTACTTGTTTTGTCACATGTTTTATTATTTATTAATTTTTCCACATACTTTTTATAATACAGATCCAGTAGATAGCAGGAAATGCTCATTGAATGATATTTTAAGAAAATCCCAAATATTTTATAATCGTCAGTAAATAAGTTAAAATTTAAAACGTAAACAAAATATAAAAGTTTGATATCGTTGATAGAACCGTCCATTTAACAAACAGAAATGATTAAATAGATAAACTGTACTTAATTGCGGTACAGCAATCCCACCCACACACAATATTCGGAAAACATTTATTTACGTTTACATCAAAATACAAAAACCTTAAATCCATCATGTTTTAATCTTGTCGTTTATTTCATCCTTCTCAATCTGCTCGGCCATTGACCAAGTTTAGAACCCATATTGTCTTACTATAAATAAGAAATTAAAAATAAATCTCTCATGAAACGAAAACGAGAAAACATCAGACAGAAAATAAATGGCATTTTCTTATTGTATAAAGCACGATGAAACTAAAAACAACAAAAGAACCCTATTAAATTTGAACACAAAACTGTTTTACAGTCAAACAAAATGTGTACACACGAACGATATAACACAAAAAATGTGTCCTTTATTTTTAATCACAATCTATTCATAACATCGCCTCGTAATCATACCATATGACTAATAAACCCAAAAAAAAAAAAAAAATTTAATTTTACAAATCCATTTTGCATATTGATACCATTTTCGATTTTCATGTACATCTCTATATCTACTCGTACGAGTGTTGTACTATAGGTATACGATTTTGCATGTCTCTGAGCTTCGAACATTCTATTCAACAATTTTTTTTTTTTTTTTTTTGGAAATTTTAAAACGAAAAATAAAATCTAAAATAACAATGTTGTTATAATTATAAATGAAAAATAACAAAAACTAAACGAACTTTTTTCCATTAAAAAATAATATTATTTTTCAATTTTCCACCCAACTTTTATTTTTTTTTTTTTTTTTTTGCTGTTATGTTTGTAAAACTCCAAAAATGAAAATTTATAATTTTATTAATTTCAAATTATTGTTTACTGCTTTCTATTTGTCATAAACATTTTCGAAACTAGTTCCACTGCGTACAACTGTACACCGTGAAATACAAAACGGTTACAGCTATATAGGGAAGTTTTCGTGCCAAAATAATTTTGAAAAGTATCAACTTTACAAAGAAAAGTCTTTTGGTACCAGTGAACCGTTGACTTTGCGGCGGTATATACGTGATTCTAGTTCTGATTTTAGAAAACCTTGGAAATATGTTTGACTTTGAAAATTAACCTACAAGCACAATCTTCTGTTTTGAACTGTTTTTGTAATAATTATGTACTACACATGTATAGAGCTAGAGTCATACCGTTACATTACAATACATTTGTAAAACATGAATATTAACAAGAAAACTTATAATTACAAAAAAAAATTATATAGTCACGCAATCACAGTCGCATAGTTCTAGTATCAACTAAAAGCAAACATACGAAGAAAAGGTTTAATAATAAATCAATAATCATATGTTTGATGTTACTCTATAGATATCGAAATACTCTTACATACTGTTACTCGTAATTATTTGCAATAGAGTCACTAATTTCGAAGTTTCTCGTACACATCAATTTGAATAAAATGATATTGTACTATTGGAAGATTTTACCTTAAGGCTGGCGCATTTAGAAAGTAGTCTAGGCTAAATTGTTCGAACAAAGATTTTTTGAATTTTTTTTTTGCGATTTTGGCTGTTTTATAATTCATTCCTCAGAAAGAGTAGAACTAACAGAATAATCATCACGTGACCTCAGAATATTCCGCAGCAAACAAATAAAAATACTAATACAGAATAAAACAGAATTCAGAAAAATTATTGGCATAGTGTTATACTAAAAAATTTTAAAACCAATTATAACCATTTGACATGAGCCTTGGAAAGCGAACCGTGAAATGATTTGAAGGTGAAATTCTGGAATATGGCCAATTAGGAACTTGGCTATTTCTTAGCCGATTACGATAAAACTTCTCAGGTATAATGAGAATGGGATTCTAAAATGATTTTTAGATGAAGTTCTGAAATATGTCCAAGCAAGACGGAAGTTGTCTGATACAATAAAATTGGGATTCTAAAATGGTTTTTAGATAAAGTTCCGGAATATGGCCAAGTAGGATAGAACTTGGCTATTTCTTAACCGATTATGATGAAACTCGGCAGGTACAATGGAAATGGGAGTCTAAAATGATTTTTAGATGAACTTCTGGAATATGACCCAGCCAGAAGATGGAAGTTTATTTATTTAAGTTTATCTAATTTCACCAACAAACAGAAGTTTAACTTTCAATTACTTGTCGGTGTAGATCACAAAATTGACATATCCAAACTTATAAATATTTTGTGATATATAATTCTATTTTGTGAGCATGTACTAAACAAGCTAAGTAATACTTAATGAGACTAGCATGAGTGTTTAAGTTAATGAATTCGAATTTAGATTTACAAATTTGACTAAAGGACCAACAAAAAGATGCCTGCAGTCGTACAATGGGAGAATTGGTGCAATATTCATCCGTTAAAATACGCCTTTTCTTGCGTTATACAGCTTTATTGTATCCATGTGAACTGAATTATTTTGGATTCCAAATGGGTATTAGATATTCAAGAGTACTTTTTACGTAAGCCCAGGAATTACTAAGTGATATCTGATGTTGGTGAAGTTAAAGGGAGTTATAGTGGCAAACCCAAATATGTTGTCCGTTTTTCACTATATTTTAAATATGCAACCTAAAATCAATTAATCTTTTCGAGGTTTAATTTTAAGAACACAATATTTTTCATTTTTAGATTATTAAGATCCAACTGAAATGAAAAACCGTCTTGAATAGACCTAATAGCATCTGCAAACAGTATAGACATATTGTGTGTAACGGCTGTTATATGATTTATAAACAAAATAAATAATAATGGCCCTAGAGTAGAGTCCTGAGCTACTCCAGAACTAAGAGAGATTGGGGATTCGAGCGGACACCGTTTAACTCAACATATTGAGTTCTAAGACTTAAACACCAAGTATATTCGACCCTCTTATGCCATATGTATTCAGTTTATTTAGTAATTTCGAATGATTGAGCTTATCCAGAACCATCTTAATATGAATAGAGCCGGCATGTAACAAATGAACTTAAAATAAAGGACATAGAAACACTAAAAAATAATTTATTTTCAAAGAGTTTGTATGAAAAAACGCGATTTCGATTGACGAAAAAATATGAATTAAAAATTAAACCTAGATGAATTATTTTTTCTGAAATCACTAATAAACAATTCGATGACTAACTCATTTAAAGCACAGATTCTCAAGCTTCCCCATTTTCCAGATATGAGCCGTTCAGTGCACAAATTGATTAACTCCGTAAAACAAAAAGTTGAGAAATGCGATGAAATAATGTACATTGTTTTTTAAAATTCCCTTTATAATATAAATTCAAATTATATTGTAGAATGCATAAATACAGATATACCTTTCATCTAACGGTATATAAAATTAATAAGAATGAATAGCCACAAAATAATCGTCAGTAATGTTACAATTTTTATGTGACTAGTGGAGTTAATCGATTTGGCAACTGAAAAAAGTAATAAATGAATTTAATTTCAGTGTTTAAATTTTTAAGTTTTTTATTACATAAAAAGTTAGTTATTATATATTTTTATTACAGATTTTCCGTAAAAAGTCTGTGTTGACAGTTCAGTTATAATATATTATTTGTGATTAATTCATCAGCAATATAAATAATGTCTTCTTCATCAGCTGTATGTGAGGACTCGTCATTTCGATTTGTTGTCAAGTTTTTATAGAAACCATGTTTAACAGGAGGAATGAATTTCAGCAGGTCCATCATGTCTCTTCCTTTTTCCCTTGTCACAGTTCTACCTTTAGGATATATTAAAGGCTGATCTACATTTCTTTTTTTATCAGTCACATTTGAATTGTATTAGATGGGGTTTGGACCTTTCTAACTTTATCCAGCGTATTTTAAGCCAATTTACTGGAAACCCTGTAACGGTTACTTTTCTGTAAATGATTGATTTTTCTAAAGGTTTTGTTGAAAACAAATCTTAGTGGGTCATTTGGATTAGATTAAATGACACTTTCTTTTTACATGTTTTGATTATATGTATTGTATCAATCATCTGGTGAAAAAATGTTTTGATTTTTTTTCGCATGTGACTCAATAATCCCAAAATCTGAGACATTCGGTAAATAGCTGTGTCCGCTTGCCAAAAATTTCATTTTAATTGACTCAGCTCTTATTTCCGTACTTTGAACAAGTTTCAATAAACTTAAGACAGTTTTAATATTTCTATTTTGCCCGGTACACGAATCTGAATATGTTATTATTTTTTCAAAGTTTGTAGCATAAGCCTTTATGTACTTTATTAGACAAGATGAAATTTCTTGAGACCCACGAGATCCTTCAGTTTTTGACCAAACAAACATGTGCCTTATATTTTTGCTGAATTCATGACATCCGAAATTATAAACATATAAATTTCGCTTATAATAAGCTACGGATGTGGTCAGTTTAGGAAAGGCTAAAGCTTTTTCTAAGTCGAAAGAACGAAAAAATTTTCTGATGTTGCCATTCGAACGGCAGCCATTTGACTGCGAGCCCATTCAGCCTCTTCTTCTAAGTGAATTTCCTTTTCAATTTCTGCCGTCTTAATTTTTATTTGGAAAGCATCACAAGTTTGACACGTATCATTTGATGGTTGTTTAAAATGTAAATTAAATTTTGTAGAGAACACATTATAGTAATATTTTTCTTTCACTGGTACTACATTTTCCTTTTCACATTGTGTGACGTATAGTTCATACATTTTCTTAATATTTAAGTCAGGATTTAAATATTGTCGTCTTGGACTATGAGCTCTGGTGTAGTGACTACTGTAGGCTGGAAATGACTTTATATGTTTTATAACATTTGTGTCATCTATTTTATTGTTTGCAACACGGCCTTTGCGCTGATCAACCAAAGATGTAAGTTATCTTTAGAACAACATTTGTATATCCGCCCGTCACTCACCTGATAAGTGTCCCTAAAATATTTTTTGCAAACGGTAATATCATGTTTGTTCGAAAGTAATATGTACTCGTAAAAGAATGTGATCATCGTTCTGGTGGGTGTTGAGCCCTGGAAAATGGAGGACTTGTTTTTGAGACGCACCAATTTTCCAGGAAGTTTTTATTAAATTAAAACATATTGCGCAAACCGGCTTGCGTTCTAAGTGTGAATCTCGCAAAGAGAAGACGGGCAAGTGTAGAAATAACCAGTTTGTGGGCTAAATTGTGATCCGGGTTCGGAAAAATCTATAAAAAGTTACACGCGATAATTTAACAAAAAAAGATGACATTTCAAATAATTTTTTTCTTAAGCAACATGGAATTGCTCTTGCCGTTATGACTGCCATCTACAAATGAGTAGAGGTAGCGAGAGCAATTTATGTTAAGTGGGTATTGTGTGATTTCAAACTTAAATTTAAATTTAAATGGCAAAATCACAACCACAATTCAAAAAACAAACCCCAAATTGGCAATAGCTTGCTCGTTTTCGGCCGGCTGCTGCAGAAAACAAAGTGGAAGTGAATGTGGAAGTGCAAGTGAAAGATGGGAAAAGCAAAAAAATAAAAACAATAAAAGCAAAAAATAAATAAATAAAAATAAAAAAAAAAAATAAAAATAAAAAAATAAAAAAAAATACGAAATTTTACAACAACAACAACAGAGGGAAAGAATCGCAAAATAAAGATAAATAATCAGGAAAAAGAAGGATGGCGCTGTGCCAAATAGCGACCGGATCAAATCAACAAGATAAGAACTTTTAGCATTTTATTTATATTTATATTTTATTTATATTTATATTTATTTATCTATATATATGTGTGTGTGTGTGTGTGTGTGTGTGTGTGTGTGTGTGTGTGTGTGTGTGTGTATGTGTGTGTGGGCATGTGATATCGATGGAAGAGTTTATGGCGTGGGTCGAATGGTGAATAAAAAAATAAAGTAAAGACTCAACCCAGATAATGAATAATTTATTCACCACCATATTGTACACATGAACGATGCCACTACACTATGGAAAGGGAAAAGCACTGAGAAAAGGAGTACGTCAAAAAAATGTCCGGTTTGACAGCATTACTGGTATAAAACAAACATTGAGTTATTTTGATCGTATGTTTTGATTTGATTTAATTTAATTTAATTTAAGTTAATATAATTTAATTTAAGTTAATTTAATTAATTTGGTTTGGTTTGATTAAATTTGATTAAATTTAAGCGTGGTTCTGGACTTGAACACACAAAAAGTCGGAAAGTTGGCAAATAAGATGTATGTGTAGCGGGGGACCATGCAATTAAAGCATTTTTTATAATTGATGGCAGCACACAGATATGGAAGTACAAATTCCATTTCTTTTAATTTGTAACAGGCACCACAAAGGAGATAAAATGGAATTGTTTATGTTTATGTCAGGTGATGAAGTTCCATCACAGGAAGTTTTTGGTGAACAAGTGTAGCGAGGGTAATGTCAAGTTCGATTTGCCAAAAAAAAAAAAAAAAAAAAAAAAAAAAACATCAAAAATTGATGTACGCCGGGAATCAAACTTGATTTGTCAAAGAACATCAATGTTTTTTTCGATGTGCATCGGTTTTACAAGATGTGGATTTTTTCATAAATCAAATACAACAGCGGGTTGGGGGCGTCGGTTTTTGGTTGTCAAGGTTGTCGGTTGTCTGGTTTTTGTGTCTTGATTTCATTTAACATTTCAAAAACTTTATTTAATACGATTAAAATGACGAAACACAACAAACAAACAAAAGGATAATAGAATCGAGACGGAAAATGCTGTTTATATCGACAACTTTATTTAATTCAATTAAAAAATTAAGCACAACAAGCTGTTGATATTGGAAACTTAATTAAACGATTAAAATAATTAAACAACAATTGAAATGATTTGAAATCGGGACACGGGGACTCGAATGGTCACGGCTTTGACGAATCGGAATTGAGGTTTCTATATTTGTTGTTGTTAAACGTCAAAAACATCAATTTGTTTCGTGAACGATTGTGCCACGAAAGCTACGATTGTAGCTTGATTCGAAAAGACAAATCGAATTCGACATAATTGTGTTTTTGGAATTTGGGAAATAGAGGTTGAAGGTTCAATTGATAACGGGTTTTGAATTGTCTAAATGTTTAAATGTATGAAGGTCTATTCCATGTTTGGTGAAGTGTCTAATGGGTGATTGAACGGGGAATTGGAGAGAGGGTGTTTGGGTGTTTTGTGTGTGCATCGGACTTGACTGCGTACCGTGTGTGTGGTGCTGTTGAAGGGTGGAATTATCAATACAATGCACTCGCGTTTGGTTGGATGGGTGTTGTTCACGAAGTTTCCTGAAGAGAAGAGGGTTGCATATGTGAGGGTGATTTCGCACATTGCACGGAGTGTACACATCGGAGTTTCTTTAGAAGAAAGGGATGTTTGTTCTGATTGTTTAGTTAGATTGGAGTTATTTAGATAAAAAATGTCAGTTTGGTGCTGGTGCGTGTAAGTGTGTTTATTTGGAGAGGGTCGGGAAGTATTTCCGCTGAGCAATTTGGTTCGATGTTGGTCTGTGTGCTGTGGGAGTGTATTTTGCAGCGGGTGACAAATGGCTGAGCGTTTCAGGTTAGTGTTTTGGGATCAAAGGTCGTGTGAGTGGCGTTTGCTTACATTTGTCTTCGGACCACATAATCGCTTGACCATGTTCTGATGATGTTTTTTATGTTTATGGTTTATGTTTATGGTTTTTCAGGTTTTGGCTTATCATTTCAGAATTGTTTTCACCTCGTAATCAACGATTGTAGTTCAGTGAAATATTTGTAACTGACGTTGAATTTCCTGACAGATGTTGGAATGTGTGTGCTTGCACATATTCTGATGAGGCTAGGGGTGAGGGTGGTTTGGGGCCCTCCGGAGGAGTGGGCCGTTTCCACCATTACCCAAGAGGTAGGCCCCAATGCGTTTTTTTTTTTTTTTTTTTTAAAGAGGTTTCCCCAAAATAGGCCTATTCCTCGAATTAACTATATGATCAACCTATATGATGAAAGCATAGTTCTGGTTTATATCATGCAGAATGTATAGAAGCTGGCCGAGTCTAAGCTACTCACAAATGTCCAATATCCGAAGATCAGGCTTATAGCCTTTCTAGCTCTTCGGCTTCCTCATCTCCCATCAATTCACTAGAATCGGATTCATCTAGCTGGTAGATCTCTTCTGCAGCTTTCCGCAAGTCAGGGCGCGAGTCCAAGAGGGGTACCCATTCACTCCTTGGCTTAGCAAAGTACAATAGATCCTGATCTAAAGAATCATTCCAAGTGAAACAGGGTCGGCTAACTTTCTTTGGACCCGCATGGTAAACTGAAGCGGCACTCAGAATATGTGAAGGCCCACGACGGTGTATATGCCCCCAATAACCGATTCTATGAACCTTAATGCGCTTGGTAATGGTCTTACCATGCAACAAATCCTTAACTTTACGTACATCAAGTGGTTTATCAACGCTGAACTCGGTCAATTTTCTCAAGAAGAAATGCTCATACCTTCTTAAACGTCGATGATTCGCGTACGTCAGAGCAGCAGTTTTCAAACCATATGTTATTAAAGGGACAGTGGAGACATTGTACATTTTGATGACCGTATCAAAAGGCACTCTATTTCTCTTAATAAAATCCTGCATAACCCTTGCAATCCCAATGGCATGTCGACAGCGAGAACGGATAGTAAGGGGGCGACTCAACCTTGAAGTCAAATAAGTACCGAGATAACGCATTGTTTCCACAGTAGTGAATGATATTCCAGCTAAACTGATACTAGGCGGAAGGCGGGACGTAGGGTCTGGATCCCTAACAAGGGTAGTACACTTTAGTGGATTTATTTGTAGCCCCGCGACGCCTAAACATTTCACGAGCTCATGAAGAATAGGTTCTAAGTTAATCAAATCACGGGAGATAAGCACAAGATCATCGGCATAAGCTAAAATGAGAGGAAGCTGCAAAGTCCCACACTGAGTGAGTTTCAGTTCTGGAAATTGATCGGACACTGTAAGCAACACCTCATTTAAAATGAAGTTAAAGATCCTCGGTGAAATGGGACACCCTTGCTTAACCCCTTTGTTTTTTCGAATCTGGGCAGTACAAATGTTATACCACTTAACACTAGTGCGCTCCCAAAAGCAGGTCTTGATTATACTGTTGAGCAACCAGTGTGGAATGTATTGTGCTAAGCACTCAATTACAACATCTAAACTAACGGTATCAAACGCCCTTGCCAAATCAATAGAAAAAACAAAAACTCGATTTCCGGCACGCCACTCTTCATCAAGCACCCGACGGATGGCAAACATATGGTCATCGGTCGAACGATTAGCCAAAAAAGCGGCTTGATAGGTTGGGGGCAGGAGGAGGAAATCATCTAACCTGTCGAGAAGGAGTTTAGAATAAATTTTATATCCCACATTACACAACGTAATGCGACGATAATCACCTGGAAGTTTAGGAGATTTCACTTTAGGAATGGGCACTTGGATAGTAGCAACCCACTCGGGTGGAGGCTCATTATGTATCCAAGCTGTCTGGAAAACGGAGTGAAGTGCATCAAGTATATTTTCGGGAGCAAATTTGAATAGCTCAATGGGCACCCCATCAGGTCCGGGAGCAGTTCCGGAACGAATATACTTGAGGGCATAGCAAATATCGTCCCTAGTAGGAGGAGGTCCTAAGGGAAAGAGATCAGTTTCTTCTAACAAGACAGGCCACTCACCTTCAGACTTGCGAAGTTCACTATACCACGACGAAATGGGGATGTAGTGCGCAGAGCTTTTACTGCTAGTACGCTTAAACTGCTTAAAAAAGGAATAAGTCTTACGCAATCGTTCCGAGGAGTGAATGCGAGGGAAATCACAAAAAAATTGTGCACACTCCAAGGATCTATGAGCGGAATACGCAT
Organism: Tipula vernalis; assembly: GCA_958295665.1. Taxonomy (NCBI): domain Eukaryota; kingdom Metazoa; phylum Arthropoda; class Insecta; order Diptera; family Tipulidae; genus Tipula; species Tipula vernalis. The sequence goes on along the minus strand of OY282558.1, from coordinate 346,278,792 downwards.
CACACAACCTTCTTCTAGCGCTTTTTAGACTAGTATTAGCAAGGGGATCCTTGGGGCGGGAGTTTTTATAGTATTGAGCGTGTTTAAACAAAGCTAATGCACGCCTACGCTTGGGAGTCAGTGGAGTTTTGACGGTTAAGGATTGCTGCGAGGCAATCTTATACTGTTAACAATCAGTGGCCAGAGATCCCCACCGCTAGCATCTGAAACAGCCATAGCATAGGTGGCCGCTAGAACACTCGTAAAGAGATTGCGTGTCTCCTCCTGTTGCAACAATGAAAGGTTTAGCAACTTATAACTGTAGGTTAAGGAAGAAACGGACGTCTTTGGCGCGGAAGAAGTCTTTAAGGGACAGGTAATGGAGTTTCCACGACGAATACAGTCAATCCAAAGCAAACGATGATCGCTTATAGAGTGGACAAATGGATCGGTTTTAACAGATTTGACAAAAAGAAATCGGTTATGCTTGCGGGTTAAAATATAATCTAATCGAGAGAAAACACGACCGTCTGTCCAAGTAGGAAGATTCCGCTGACGTCCATTGAACAAATGATTAAAGAGCGTAGAGGAACGAATAAGTATTTTAAGAGAAACTCCATTCTCGTTCTCTGGACATGAATCACTAAGCCCCAAATGCGCATTGAAATCACCAAGTAAGACAATATCGCGAGACAGGGGACAGCGATCAAGTATAGAAGAGAGTGTGGAGAAAATTCTCGAAGTTTGTCGCTGATTAAATTGAGAGGTGTAGGGAGGAATATAAACTGATATAAAAAGAACTTCAAAGTCAGCTACTCGACCGAGAAGTGCAATTATTGCCCCAAAATATTTCTTGAGACGAACAGAACGAATGGGTGCATGCTTTCTTATCAGAATGCCCACACCTTTCCTCTTGGTCCTAGGATCATTCGTGAAGTACCAAATGTAATTTAAGGTAGAGCAGGTACCTGTACTCATATTTGTCTCTTGGACTCCACATATAAAAATATCATCCTGACACAAAATGCTGTCAATAGTATCTCGTTTCTGAGGGTTATTGGCTCCACGGAGGTTCCAAGTACCAAAGCGGAAACGAGTAGACTTAGAGTGAATATTTGGGGACTCAAACACCTGTGGTTCCTCAATCAGGGTATAAGGATTATCATCGGCGAGAATTTTACGACTGACATTTTCGGCCATGGTAGGCAACTCTGTACTCTGGACAGAAGCAACAGTAGAGGCGTCTTGAGTAAATTGCAAACTAGAATAATGGGAATCGGAGTATAATAAATTTATTTCATGTCGATACTCACCGGTAGCAGGTGCGAAAATGATGCTATCCCGCATGTCACCGATATAAACATTAATTTTCAATCTCATGAGGTCCGAGGTGGCAGACAAACACTCGGCACCACCCCAAAAGCCATCTTTGAGGAGATCAGACAAATATCTGGAGGAATAAATATAGGCATGAGCAAGATTAGAGATAAATATTTAAAGTTGAATATTCTATATTACCTAGCTATTAACTGATCTTCGGAATGAGTGGAAATAAAGGAAGAAGCATAAACTTGACTACAAGAATCCAGTAGAGTAGGGGTAAAACTGATAACGTTACACTGAATAAAGTTTACAATGTTAGCTCGGAGAGCACTAACAGATAAACAGGGCAAACGAGAATCACACAAGCCCAATTGATGTAGTATCCCCGAGAATAGGCAATTGCCATCCCCTGGAATGGAGTGCACGATGGCACTCATAATGTCACACACTTAAAAACAGAACAATTATTGATAAACTGAACACACAGAATACAGGAAATTCAATAAGGTGCACGAACGAAACAAATTAACGTGATCTAATATAACTCTATTAAGCTACAAACAGTAAATTTTTTTGTCCTTCTCTTAATATAGCTATATTTGAAATGCAACTGCAACTTTGTATAAAAAAAAGGTGTTTTAGATGTATTGTAGTATATGTGAGTAAGTAAATCGTACAATTTATAATTATTCACCACCATGTTGTACATATACACGACACATATACACTATGAAAAGGGAAAAGGTACTGAGAAAAGGAGTACGTCAACAAATGTTAGGTTTGACAGTGTTACTCGGGAAAAGACATTTACTACGTTTCCATGACGGAGTTAGCCCGATTTGGGAGTTTCGTTGAGTTAATAACATGACGGCGCAAATTTACATCGTTTCCATGCAATTGTAAATTCTAGTGTAATTTAACATTTCACAACAATCTGCAGTCACTTTCGGAAATTTTATTTGGTTGATGGAAATTTTTAAATTTAATATTTATTGTAATTTTTATGATTTATAAAGTATTAAAAAGAGAAAATAATACTCGCAATGCCATTTTGAATTGGTATTGTTTTTTCGCTTTTGACAGATAGAATCCCTTCTAATCCTACTAGTTTAGTTGAGTTAAGTTGGATTAAAGAACTTAACGGAAATCCAAAACTCGACACGTTTCCATGATGAGATAATCCAAATTAATCCCGGTTGACTCCGTCATGGAGACGTGGTAATTGATTTTTATTTTATTTTATTTTATTTATAATAATGGGATGCATTTATCAGGCAATGATGTATTTTGCTTTGTATTGATGGAGGGGGAAATTGGAATTGTTGTTGTCTGGTTTGAATGAGTGTTTTTGGGTTTTGTGCGGGTGTACGTGAAATTGATTTCAGTTCTTAGCGACTGAAACTTGGTAATTGGATTGGATTTTGGATAGCATGGGGGTGTGTTGGTTTAAATGGACATGCGTCGTAGTTGATTGATATTTGATTGTGTTTTCGCGAACATTTGTGGGTGTTCTGTCTCTTTATTGTGTGTATTAGCGGAGCAGACAGGGACGGTTATACAGTTTTGATGTATAAATACTTCGGTTGTTCTGGATTGCAAACTGAACGTTTTGTATTTCATCGTTTTTTGAGGTTTATGGCTTGATAAATGTTTTACGTATAAGTGTCTGGAATACATTTAATTAAATCATAGTATCTGAATATTATGAGTGAAACAGGTTTGTTTGCGTGCAATGGATGATTCAAAAGTATGTTAAATCGTTTCGGATGTCAAAATAAATTTCGATGTCAATGGGAATAGATGGGCTTGAATTCACAATCAGAAGGGAAAGAAAAAAAGAATGGAAGAAAAAAAAGAAAAAAACAAAAAATACTACCGCAGGGCAGACATATTTTGGTTGTTTTTTGCACAACAGTGGTTTTATAAATTTGCGACATGTGCTTGCATTGATAGGAAACTTGACTAATGTAGATAGATTAGTTTAAGTTATAATTTATGTTTTGAATGGTTTTAACGTTTAGTTAATTATTGTTGTAGTATGTAATAAATAATTAATTAGATATAGAAGGTCCATAAACTATGAAATAGGGGCTGTTCATTTAAAATTAAATATTTTAGTAAGTTTTTATCAGGTAAACTAGTGAAAGGTGGACAGGGGTAAAACTACAACATTAATAAAATTTAAGCCCTGATTTAGATGTGGAGAGTCCTGAGTATCCGGCTTGGATTCCAGAGAAATGATCACAAATAAAGTAGCTAGATTGTGCTGTCTTGTATTAACTTTTATTATATATTCCACTAAAAATTTACTAACTATCGATCGCATTGCGGTCTGTAAACGGGTCGAGTCTGTCCCAACTAATACAAAAGATTCTGTTATATTAATTATTCATTTAAGAAATAAAATTTTGCTATTAGGCTGTTTATTAATTAAATTTAGTTTTCAGAATCGCCTGGGAATTGCATATTAATTTTAAAGTTTAATTTCAATTTTATTTTAATTTTATATTTATTGTTATAAGGATTAATTATAATCTTAGCTTAGTAATTTTAAATTTCTTAAATACTTTATCAGGTAAATTAATGAAAGGCGGACTGAGGGAAATGGCAACATTAATAATTTTTAATTAAGGTTTAGGGTAATAAATCAATAACCTATATCGGTTTTGGTTGGTATGTGAAAATGGGTGTATGATGTGTGCATGGGGATGCTAAAGATACGGTTACATAAATTATTCATTTAAGTAATAAAATTTGGTATTATGGTGTTTTATTAATTGGATTGAACTTTCAGAGTCGCCTGGGAATTATAACATTAATAATTTTTAAGTCCTGATAAAAAATTTAGGGAGTCCTGAGTTCCAGCCCCCGGATTCCAGAGAAATGATCAACTAATAAAGTAACCAATTGTGATTGTCGAATACTAACAGTAGTTTGAAACTGGCCACCGGGAAACCGGACCAATTCTGTCATTACTAACATACCTTTCCCATCCTACCACACAAAATTTACTAACTATTGACTGTAACGGTGTTTGGAACCTGGTCGATCTCAAACAATTACTAATATCCTTCCTTATCCTTCCAAGTAAATGTAAAAATGGGTGTACGGTGGGCCCGGCGCTTTCCGGGATCTCCTGCTTAATGCTTGGCCGTACATTCGAAATCAATCAATCAATCAATCAAAGAATGTGATCATCGTTCTTTAGTTTTATTCGTGGGGCGCCTTCTTTTTATTTCTTTAACTTTAACAAAACCTCTTAAGAAAATATTTTGGTCAAGTTGACGATCTAAACTATAAAATGCCTTCATGGCAGCCTCTCTCTCATCCGAAAGAATTTTTTGATTGTACTTTTGACGGCATCTGCATTTTATAACGACAAATGTTTTTGCAGGTATTAAATTTGCTCCTCTATTCCTGTATGCCAAACCTTTTGTTCTTCGTGCCCATTTATCAGGATTACGACTTTTTTTTCCTCCCAGTCAATGTGTTTTTTGGGATATTTGTACTGTTTCAATCAGATGAATCCGAGGAAAACCATAAACGTCTTCTTGAACCAGACTTTCTGTTGATAAATCGTATTGAAGAATCATCACTGTTTTCCACATCGACATTATTATTAGTCGCACACATCTTGATTATAACGGTATAATATTTATTTATTTAAAACCATTCACAAATTGAAATAATTTTTTGTAATAATTCAAACCCAAATACTTACGATCTGGGAGTAATGTTAAAAAGGCCAAAAAAATATGTAGTCCGTGTAATATTGGTGAAGTAAACAGTAGAAGTTAAAATAAACCCAATTACACTTTATTCTTAATAATAATTAATTTGACTTCACAAGTACTTGATCCTGCGGCAATTAGATTGTGACTGACTAATTTATTTTACTTTAATTCTGGTAAGGCGTCATTTAAAAATTTACTGTTATCATTCAACGTTTGCTAGTGCATTGAATTGCGATATTGAAACGAGCTCAACGAGATATTTGAGTTGCACAAAAAATTTACCGTTATCATTCAACGTTTGCAAGTGCATTGAATTGCATTAGCGTTATTGAAACGAGTTCAACGAGACATTTGAGTTGCACAAAAAATTTACCGTCATCATTCAACGTGAAATAGCTTCTGAAATAAATTACTTATTATTCAATGGCCAAAAATTTTTTTCCGTTTAATGGTGTTAATCTTTATTATTCAGGAAAGTTATTATAAATATAAAAAGTTATGACTATACCAAGTGCTTTGACACTTACATTTAAGATTTTTCAAAAAGTGGAGTTAATCGATGTGTGCACTGAACGGCTCATATAATCAAAAGAAAATAAGGGAATCAAATTAAAAAACGTTCTACAACAACAACAATATGTATTAAAAAGAGAAAATTCTATTTAATGACGTCATCACTTATCCACAACTAAAAAAATTATAATAATATGCATTGAGCGAGAAAAAATCACATAAGTCACAGCTGAAAATAAATACAACATGATTAATATTCGGCATCGATTTTTGTTTATAATAGTTGTATTGCTTTCACAAAAAATAAAAAAAAATACAACAACAATCGTACTAAATAGACCAACAAATAATTTAGCTAACCCAAAAAAAATTAGTGGTTAAACAAATCTTGACCAAATTTTTAGTATCAATACCTGCCACAAGAGTCGAATTGACAAGAAAATACACCAACAAAAATTACACCAAAATTTGGTTAATTTTTGCTGTTACTTTGACCAGCCGTTAACCAAATAAAATACCTAACTCATTTTGGTTGAAAGCAATACACTTAATATTTGAATTGTCATAACATTTGAGAGCGGCGTATAAAATAAAATAGCTCTTACTTATTATTCCCATTCCTAGATGTCACTTAACACACAAATAAAAACAACAGGAATTCGGGCTGCGTAAACGATTTGAAAGAAAAATTTTTACATAAAAATAACATAATTTCTTTCATACCAATGGTATAATTTTAGTAAATTTATAAAAAAAATTATATTAAATTAATTATTATTACAATTTAGTTATTATTATTACTATAGAGGGAAGCCATCAAAAATATGTTTAACCGAATTAAAAATCAGACCGATTTTAGAATCCGACCGGTTCGATCACCTATTTGATTTTTTTTTATATGTTTTTAATTGTAGGCGACATCTTTGGTTTAAACAAAATGTCGTTTATAAAGCATTGCCACATGATATGAATCTGTTTTCGGGCAGATTTTTGTCATGTGGCAATGCTTTTAGAAGGAGACTAAAAAGAGATGGTTATAATGGGGCATGCAAAACGACATTATTACTTTTACCAGACACCAGGTGGCAGCATGTCATTTTAAAGGATAGCTTTAAATTTGACGTTTCGATTTTACACTGAAATATATTGTTAAATTTAGGTGGATCTACAAAATATTTGTTACTTTCCTGTTTATTAAAAAAATTTTTGTTCTTTCGTTTAATTTTATTTGAAAAGAAGACTACAAAAATGGTTACAACCTGTTGTGTGCCGAAATGCAACAACAAATTTTCAAAAAATTGTGGCATAAAATTTCATCGGTTTCCGTACCAACATATTTTAAAACCAAATTGGATTATAAAATTACGGCTAGGAAAATATCCCTCAAAATGATTCATAGAGTGAGAGGTCTTGATACGGCTCCTTATCAACTGGGAATGGCTGCTGACAGGCTGCAGGGACAACTTTTATTGGACATCGGCTCCTACTTAGGTCAAGACCTTGTCATAAGTTTAATCTAGAAAGTATTTGTTTATAATTTGATGTTTGATTAGGTAATAACAGAATAAAAATCACATGTTTAAAAAATCTTTTTTATTTCCTGCGGTTTTCGCTCCTAAGAGATTTCATTTTTTTTTAATTCAACAACATTTGCCATTTTCACTGCTATATGTACTGAAATATTCTGAAACTATTTTAAATGATGAACAACACTAAACTACATGTATAAAACTTAATACTAAGCAAGCAATTAATATGCAACCAAAAACCCAACATGAAACAATTTTTAAATATTTATAAGTAGTGCGACAGAAACGGAGGAAACAAAACTTTTTGAGGTTAAAGGTATTTCACTAAATTAAATAGAATTTAATTAAAAACCCGAATGTTTTTTTTTTTTTTGTTTAAAACAGTTAACCATATAACATTTCACTTATTTAAAACTATTCTTTTTATTGACACTACTTAGAAATATTTTAAAATACCACATAAAAATTGTTTCATGTTATTTATTTTTACTATAGATTTTGATGGAAAACATAAATGACATTTTGATTCTATCCTGGAAACGAACGTGGTGCCACAAAAATAGCGGCAAGTATTTTTACTATATACATGCCCCATTGTTTATAAATTTTATGTTATGACGTATTTTACAACAACAACATTCCATAAAAGTTTAGCAATAGTTTATATTCCAAGAGGATTTTCACTAAGAAATAAATATTTTTATGATTCGATTTTTCAATCAAATAAAATTACATGTTTTATGAACATTTTCGTATACAAATAATGTAAAATCTCATAATTCTTATAGACTAAAAATGTAAATGAAAACCATCGTTTTCCCTTATAGTGTCATAGTAAAGGAAAAATTGTATGTACTTTATTTTAAGCTTAATAAAAAATACAGTCAATGTGGAGGCCCTTATTTATAGAGTAGGCTCTGGCTTATCAAACGCTTTCCTGAAATTAATGTACAAAACATCGGCTCCAAAACCTGCATTTAGAGGTTCAGGCACATAATCAGTAAACTGCCAAAGATTGGTCAATGTTGAACGCCCGCGGATGAACCCATGCTGATAAATGCATGCAAAAACCTTTGCGCAACAATTCAATATCGATATAGGTCTATAGTTAGATATATCTGTGGAGTCACTCTTTTTAAAAATTGGCACTATTTTAGCAATTTTCCAGCGCTCTGGAAATATATCCTCCTTAAACGAGCGATTGAAAATTGACTGAATTCGGTCATACACCGAATTAAAATATTTACTGAACTTCTCAGATTTATCTTTAGTACTGGAAGCAATAGAACTTTTTTTTTGATTTCTTACATTAGATTCAAAATAGCTTGGTATCTTCGCACATAGAATAAAATTACCGTAATATAATTTAATTTCTTTTTTCGCCTTGCATAGTACTATTGAGAACTTATTATAGTGCTCACTATCGTTATGTGTTTTATAAAGCTTTCTAACTGCTTAACAAGTAACAATTTTATCAGTTAGGTGTGTACCAGACAGGGTATAATTTATTGTGATAAGAAGAAAGCGGAACATGCTTCTCAATCACACTCTTAATTTCGTCAATAGAATAATAAAAAAAGGCAACAGCTTGGTCAGTATACATATTCTTCATCGTGCCACTCCAATCAATTCTTCAGATAGCTCTATGTTTATAATGTCATAATCACGGGTACGAAAATCATACGTTCTATGAGTAGATTCCTTCGGGATATGCGGTTTTCTCCAATTCACAGTTATCTTCAGTGGTGCATGGTATGTTACTGTGAATATCAGTAGAGGGACTAACTGATATGTTGAACGATTCAAAGTTACTAAGTATCAAATCCAAAAGGTGATCAATACAATTACTAATATTGTTGAATTGATGGAGCCCTGAAAGATGCATTGAAACAGAGAAGCATTCGCTACGCCGTCGAAGTTGGCTGTTTCTCAAACGATTTTGAATAAAATTGACAGGTACAATGGAATTAACCAAATTCCAGAGCTTTATCTAAAAATTGTTTTAGAATTCCATTTACAACACACTTTCAAATTTCATAGTAGTTGGTTGAGGAAAAGCCAAGTTCCATCCTACTTGGCCATATTCCAAAGCTTTATCCAAAAAACATTTTAGAGTCATACTATATTTCAAAAATCATTTTAGAATCCGATTTATATCGAATATGGCAAATTTCTACTGAAATCGGTTAAGGAATAGCCAAGTTTTATCCTAGTTTTCCATATTCCAGAACTCAACCTAAAAATCAAATTAGAATCTCATTTCAATCCACATTTCCAATTGCATCACAATCCGTTAAGTAATAGCAAAGTTCCATCCTTCTTGGCCATATTGCAGAACTTATCCAAAAATCATTTTAGAATCCCATTTCAATCGCGCATATCAAATTTCACTAAAACCGGTTAAGAAATAGCCAAGTTCCATTCTTCTTGGCCATTCTCCAGCATTTTATCCAAAAATCATTTTAGAATCCCATTTAAACCGCTCATATCAAATTTCACTAAAATCGGTTCACACATTTTTCGAGAAGATACATTTTTGATTAATCGATTAATTTTCTTCGATAAATCAGACAGTCGATTAAATATTTGAATATTTTTTTAGCATTTCAGTTTAGCACAAAGAATTAAAAAAATTCCCTTTATATTGAAAAGCTTGAAAAAACTGAGCTCGGTAAAATTAAGTTAATGCGAAAATCATTAAATCAGAATACATATTTTCACTATTGGTTTACCTATTTTAACCGTTCATTTTCAGACGCACAATTATTATTATTATTATTATTATTGGGGGGGGGGGCATGCGGGCGATCAGCCACTTCGCACTGCGACCTAAACGATATATTGCGCTGGCCCCTGCTTAATTATCCGTCCAGTCAATATTCAGGTTCTTAATGAACCTGACGATACTGCCTCCCGGTACGTGATACATACTATCTGGGCTTATTGCTCTCCCTCCTAGATGTTTACTACAGCATGTAGTTCCGCTAGAAAGACGGTAGCATTGGAGTCCAAGGACTTCGAGAGGGTTGTCCCACTCTCGTATATTCCTACTCCTGCCCCGTATTCCATTTGATTTTACTCTTACGAGTTGCTCGGAATTGCAAATCACCTGTTGGTCACCCAGCTTTACTACAGGAAGGCTTAATAAAACTGGAGGGTGCTTGGTATCCAGAGTCCCCATATTTTGGACTGATTAACCTATCAGCCATTCATCTTTCGGCATATGCTGTTCCACCTTAGATTAGGGTTTTATGTCAAGGTTTTCTCCTTTAGCGCCGTACTTTAGCCTGTGCCAAATTTCCAAAAATGTGCCAAGTGGCCTTAGTTACCAGTGGTTGCCACGAGGAGGCAGTACGTACACTTGCGAATTGTGAACAGGTTACCCCTTACACAATTGTACCCATCACGCAGCTGCCTAATGAAAAGACCAGAACAGCTCACGTGATGCGCACCCTACTGGAGGTAGGTAGGCTCAGACGCACAATAATTTTATCAATTATATACACATTATTCGCTACTGAAGAAATATTTCCGAATTGGTATAAGCAGGTGGAAAAAATTCCCCATATACGAAAATGTCAATATTTATACATAGGTTTTAGATTTACAAAATTAATATAGAGAATCATTTCCAAATTTTTTTTATATCAAGACTCATAATATACAAAAAAATGGACTAATATAGTATTCAAAACAAACATTGCAAAAATAATTTTAATTGATCTTATTAACAATTGATTCCTATTATTAATTGTGTATTTCAGAATAAAAATGGTCTATTCCATTATTTTTAAATTTCAGTTCTTAATTGATTTCGTTTCCTTTTGTTGAACTATGTGTCTCTCAACGACAAATTTTACAATGCAAATGTATTCCTGAAGTGACAATTCAAGAAAAAGAGAATAAATAATTAAAAATGATAATGTTACAGCAACACAACAGTATAAAATTATCAATAACACAATTAGGTACTATATCTAATTATATCAAGAATCAACAAATAAAATTAATATACAAATTCCCAGGCAACTCTGAAAACTCATTTTAATTAATAAATCACCATAATACCAAACTAAAATTTAATTCTGAAATTCATGATTAATTTTAATCCCATAATAAAAATTAATTCTGGAACTATGTTATATTCTGAAAATTGAATTATTTATTAGCAAATTAAGGAAGAGAAACCTTTAAATATTCTTTAAACTAAATTAATTAATATATTTTAATGAGCAAATCACAATATATTACATACGAGTATTAAAAAAATTAACATTTTATGAAATTGCATTGTTTGTTTAAAACTTTTTTTGTTTAAAAATTTTAATTGTTAAGTTATAATTTAAATTCATAGCACTTGTTTCATTAGTTACCGTTCTCTTGCAGATAGTTAATTAATTGTTTACCTACTGCAACTAGGTTTAAAATAAAAAGTTGAAAATATATGTATATTTAACCATACTATTAAATTTAAACTAATCGGCAATTTCCTACAGATCTAGAAAAAAGGAAATTAATAATGTTGAAATTAATTATTTATTTATAAAAGTATATAATATAATTTAAACATTGATCATAATACTACGCAAAAAAGTCTAGAATATCAATAATTTAGTTAAGTACTACATTTACCTACATATATATGATATTTACTAACAAAACTCAAATAGATTCCCAGGAATCACTGAAAACTAAATTGGTTTACTAATTACTTAATAGAAATTTACTTATATAAATTAGTTAGTGATAAATAAAATAAAATATATATCCCAAGAACAATACATTTTCTACGCTATATAACTGCTGGATGCTTGGAGTTTCTGGATGTTGAGCGAGAATTCACCAATATTTCTGTAGCTTGGAGACAATCTAACAATTATATATAATTAAATATACTTTATATCAACTACACCATCAGACAAAAATACCCGAACAAAGTATGACACTTTAATATAATTAAATTAAATTAAACAGACACAAAGTGTTGAAACATTTTCATCAATATCTCAAATATTTTTGCAATGCAATGTAGTTTACAATATCATATAAATATATAACTTCCCTTTTCCTAGATAACGTACGATGCTATTCATTTAATTAGTATAATATTTCATTCTATATACATAAATATTTAAACGAAACCGCAACATTAATATAAATTACAATTTAATACCAATAAAGTGATTGATTTTAGCAGAAGATATTTTTGATAATTTAGAACAAAAATTTTTAACTATGTATTCAAAAATTTAATTTAGGGATTGAAAATGAGCCTCTCCAAAGAAGATGAAAGCGTTAAAAAATTGATATTAAAAGCATTGCAACGACAAGGAACTTATCAAAATAAATCCCTACAATATGTAATATCAAACAATACCATCAGCTTCATAAAAACAAATTTATTGAAAATGGATCAAAAAAAAATAAATATCGTAGTAGCAAAATCATCTACCCCAAAATCAGCTCCAGTGATTAATCCCGGACGTCGTTCAAAAATTTATGTCTGATAGTGTACATATTCAAATGATTTCCTTCACCGTTGTCATTTTCGCAACTGATATTCTAGACGGCATTGGCTACATAAACGTTTTGTTGGGTTGGCCCTTTTATATTCCAAATTATAAGTATGTATTAGTGTCGATTGTATGTACATAAAATCAAACATAAGAATACAAATAAGTGTGCGTAAAAATAAAATCGAATACCAAATTTACTGCGACTTATTTTATATAAGTTAAAATTAATATTAGACTTTAGTAATTAAAAATTGAACTTTGATTTTATGTACAATCCACAAAATACCAAATCATGCACTTTTAATTTTTCTATCTACAAAAATAAAAACATTGCCTGACAAATGCATCCCGGTGGATTACATTTTTCAAAATTACACTTTAATTATTTTCACTACACTTTGATTATTATTACACTAAACTTGAATTTAATTAGAATTAAATTTAAAATTCAAAATTAAAATGTATATACATATATATATAAAGTACTTATGTATACATATATCACACATTCTTACTACATAAGAAACAAAAAATAAAAGGAAAATAAAATTAAATTAAATTAAATTTTTGAAGAGGATGGAAAAAACACGTCTATCCTCTTCGACGAACTCTCGCCCACCATCCATTGATATTTTCTCTCTATATGAAAAATTATTATATATGATGCTTAAGACCATAAAATGTGTTGATGCACCAAGACCATGTTTTAAGATCAATGACAGCTATGATTATGTGCAAAATACGAAATAAGTTTTTGCTAAAATCCGAGTACTAAAATAAAATAAAATTCTTACATAAGACGATTTTTTAGTCTGTCACTATGCGTCAGAATAGACATGTTAAACACTTTTAAAATCACTTTTTAATTCCTTTTTAATCTTCACACTATCTCCTACCAAATACTAATGAATCCAATTCGACTTTGTTCAATTTTTTATATACACAAACCAAACTTTTTACCAAAACTTCTAGAAATTTCATGACTTTTTCAGTAAGAAAACATTGAGCTATTAATTTAACTTATTCTATTACACCCTAGGTGTCACCGTAATAATACAAATGTAAAAGACGTGATGGAAACGAAATGGAAAGATTTTTTTCATTCAATTTTTTCATAGAACGAAAATTGGGACCCCAGGAAAGACCTAAAAAATTGAAATATTCCATTATATTGTGAGCACTAACAATAAATATTGTTACGTTTTTGCCTTGTCAAATAAGGTTCGTATCACTGAATTGTGAATAATACAAAATCAATTTAATTTATCTCCAACGAATTTATTTATTTCACAAAATTTATTACAACACAGTTTATCAATAAAAATTCACAAAATCACTTTATTTTAATTTTTTTGATTGATTGATTGATTGATATGAATGCACGGCCAAGCTTATGAAGCAAGAAATCCCGTGTTAGTGATGTGGTCATTAAACTATCACACCAACTTTATAACACAGGTGAATGCTTTCTTTACTGAAGATACCTAAGCACCATTACAACAAGGAGAGCACAACCACTCGCGATATCACATAAATGTGACAGCATCATGTCCACCCCTGGCCGGGTCCCACCGTGCACTCTTTCACACATAACAAAACCGAAGGATAGGATAGGATAGTTAGAAGTGACAGAATCGGCCCGGTTACAGACACCTAGGTATAGCCGATAGTTAGTAAATTGTTAGTAATTATATAGTAAAATAGTTAGCACAGGACAACACAATTTCTAAACTACAGCTAATTTACTACTTCTTGATCCTGGAGCGTTGATTCAAGCTAAAATTTAACTCTGAAACTCAGGATTAATTTAATCCAATTTTTAATTGGATTATTTATTAACATATTAAGGAAGAGATCCCTTTAAATATTCTTTAAACTAAATTAATTAATATACATTAATGAACAAAACACAACATAATAAAAAGATTAGCACAAGACAGCACAATCTAACTACATTATTAGATGATCATGTCTCTGGAATCTAGGGTCGGATACTCAGGACTCCCTAAATTTATAACAGGACTTAAAAAAATTATTAATTATGTTGTAATTTCACCCCTGTCCCCTTATCATTCATTTACTTGCTAAAATATTTAAGAAAAATATAAAATAACAACACTTATTTCCTTATTCATAGTCCTTTAATATTTAATTAATTAATTATTACGTACTGCAACAAGGATTAACATAAACATTAAAAACCATTTAAACATAAAATTTAACTTAAAACCAATCATCTATTTCCTACCGAACCAGAAAAAGAAAATACATAATTATAGATCCAATTATTTTATAAAATTTATATAAAATGATTTAAGTGATAATGTTACAGCACCACAACACCTAGACTTATCAATAATTCAATTAGGTACTATAATTATATGAAGAATCAACAAATAAAATTAATATAAAAATTTCCAGGCGACTCTGAAAACTAAATTTAATTAATAAATCACCATAATATCAAATTTTATTACTTAAATGAATAATTATTATAACAGGATCTTCAGTATTCACGATCACACATCGTATACACTCATTTACACATACCAAAACCGATGAATAGAATATGATTATAAGTTGGGGCTCCTAAGCGATTAATATATAGCAAATTATTAGTACAATAAATGATAAACAGGTTAGTACAAGATAGCCATTTTAACTACATGATTAGATGCTCGTTTCTCTGTAAACCAATGCCAGAACTCAGGATTCTTTAAATTTAAATCAGGACAACAACAATTATTATTATAATTAATGTTTAATTTACTAATCTTGTTGACATAATTAAGATAAACAAAAATCAAAATCTACGAAATTTATACTTATATACCCCATAAAACTTCGGCTCCGTTTATGGACATATTACCCTGCAAAATCAAGCATGCAAAGTAAGTAAAATAATAAATCAATGAAAGGAACCTGAAACGTTATTTTCTTAAAAATTTATCGGTGTACCATTTCAGTAAAATTGACGTTTGTATGTAAAAATTACAACCTAAACTTCAAAAAATCCATTAAGTTAAATAATTAAGTTCAATACATTTAGCATAACAATTTGCCTTTACATAATTCCACGTTGTTCACATTCGTTTAATCAAAATTTGGCATGCATAAATAAATACGTCATTGTGTGTTGCAAACCAAATCTCAATTCAACTCAAAAATAATTTTTAATTTAATATGTTCCGAAGATTGTAAGAGAATTCAATCCAGTTTCGAACTGATGAGCTTATGATTATGAAAAAATCAATCCTCTCATCAGGCCGCGGCGACTGGACTGACTATACCACAATTTACATTCTATATATACAGAATGTCCTGTGCTTTATGTACTAGCGAATCGTACTAATACAGATAAATTCAATTACAATTTTTTCTTCTTCACGACAATCACATAAGCTGTGAACGCTAATTTTACTTTTTAATTTTTGTTGAATGTCAACTAACTCTTGCAATTTCTAAATATGCTACCGGTCCTACGACACTTTAAAATGTGTTTTTTATTAACACGTAGAAACATTTTAGTATTTACGAACGGTAATTCAACGAAAACCGGCTAATAGACAGAGTTCTATTTTATTTAATTTTTAATTTAATAACATTTGAAAGTGTAAGACCGGTAGCATATTCAGAAACTACAAGAACCAATCAACATTCAACAAAAATTAAAAAGTCAAAAATAATATTTCCAAATTAGTATTTATTTACATAATTAGTTAATTTATAAACTATTAATATTAATAAAAACTAACTAGACATAATTTAATGCAGTTTATAATACCCTGTAAGTAAGAAAATTAATCTTTTATCATAGCTAAATATGTATAATATTTTATACATATGTATTATATATTGCGGTTTTTGATGCGACTCAAATTTACTCAATTAGTCGAATACACACAAAATCACTTTATTTTAATTATTCTTAAATTTTACTGTTCACTTATAATTTTTATTTCCACAAAAACACTTTTTAATTCACTTTTTTATTCCTTTTTAATCTTTACTCTATCGCTTACCAAATATTACTAATCCAATTCGATTTCATTCGCCTTTTTATATACACAAACCAAACTTCTAGAAAGGTCATGATTTTTCTAGTTAGAATATTAATTTTAACTTATTCTATTACACACTAGGTGTCACCGTCACAATATTAACATTGTTTAAGACTTAAAATATTGTGACGGTGACACCTAGGGTGTATTAGAATAAGTTTAATTAATAGCTCAATGTTTTACTGTACTAAAATGAAATTTTCCATGATAAAACTATTCTAAATGTTTCTACACTATTCTTAATGGAAAAGTCATAAACTTCCTAGAAGCTTGGTTTGTGTATATAAAGAGCGCTACACATGATTCAACTTGTTGGACTGACGGTCGGCCCGACCAAATTGGATGTTGTCCACAGACGATTCAACTTACCATCCGATTTTTTGATTTTAGTTGTGTTGTTTTCGATTTAAAATTTATTTGTGAGTTAAGATAAGGTAATGAGATCGTAACACTATGAAGCGCACAAATAGAATAACTTAAATTTTTATGGTATTGTTTATATTTACTCGTAAATGCATTGACAAAACCGAAATACATAAAGAGAACACATAAATGTTCCTCTTCTCTATTTTATATGATAAAAAAAAATAAAAAAAAATGTTTTTTTTCTTTTCTGGGGGCCTATTCTCGAATTCCATATCCATTTTCCACATGTGGACATCTGTCAAAGCTCACACAAAAATGTTCGAAAAATGTAATTCACATGCGGCATGGTCATTTTTCTATATGGGGAATTTTTTCCACCTGCTTATACCCATTCGGAAATATTCCCTTAGTACCGAAAAAATTCAATTTTTATGAATTTTGACAGATGTCCACATGTGGAAAATGGATGTGGAATTCGAGAATAGGCCCCCTGTTGTTTAGTTGTTTACCCTATGAAATTCATAATATTGTGACGGTGACACCTAGCGTGTGATAGAATAAGTTAAATAAATAGCTCAATGTCAAACTGTACTAAAATGGAATTTCCCATGATAAAATTGTTCTACACTATTCTAACTGGAAAAGTCATGAACTTTCGAGAAGTTTGGTTTGCGTATATAAAAAAGCCAACGAAGTCGAATTGGATTAGTAGTATTTGGAAAGCGACAGTGTGAAGATTAAAAAGTAATTAAAAAGTGATTTAAAAAGTATTGTAGTGCGAAATAAAAATTATAAGTGAACAGTAAAATTTGAGAATAATTTATATAAAGTGATTTTGTGAATTTTATCAATACTGTGTTGTAAAAATTTTGTGAAATAAATAAATTCGTTGGAGATAAATTAAATTGATTTTGTATTATTCACAATCCAGGGGCCCTATTCTCGAATTCCACATCCATTTTCCACATGTGGACATCTGTCAAAACTCATAAAAGTTGAATTTTTTCGGTACTAAGGGAATATTTCCGAATGGGTATAAGCATGTGGAAAAATTCCCCATATAGGAAAATGTCAATGCCGCATGTGTTTTATATACGAATTACAATTTTCGAACCAATTTTTGACAACTTTGACAGATGTCCACATGTGGAAAATGGATGTGAAATTCGAGAATAGGCCCCCAGTGATAAGAACCTTAATTGACAAGGCAAAAACGTAACAATTGGTGACAGCGGCGGTATTGTGAATAATAAGATAAAGAAAATGATTCTCAACGAATTAAAAGTTCCAGAATTAAAGAGGTAACTTGAGAAACGGGGTTTGCCTACTGATGGTAGTAAAGCAGCTTTACAAGCGCGACGACGTGACACCACGGAGAAAGTAGGATTAGACGCGGATCAACATTATATTGAAGAGAAAGTAACGGATGCGGCAACCGTAGAGCAGAAAGAAGGAGGTAATAATGGAAGTTTCGATTTGTCGCAGTTAATCGCTGCTATGAACCAGATGATGGGACAAATGAGTGTAATGAGACAACAAAATGAACGACAGATGGAACAGCAAAATCAGTCTAACCAAGAAATTAAACACGAAATGAAACAACAAATAGAGAAAATTGTGCAGTCAAATGAGCGACATTTAGAGATAATAAACCAAGAAATAAAATGCCAGATGGAGCAACAAATAGAGAAAATTGAACTACCAATCCAGGAAATTACAGATTGGCAAAAGAGAATGGACGAGAAACTTGCCGAGTTACCTACTTCGCTACGTGACGAAGTAGAAAAATTGCAGACGGAATTGCAAACTGAAATTCAACACGCTAAACGGAATTTAAAATGGAGATTGAACAGGTTGACCAAAAAATAGAAACGGAAGTCCAACTTGTCAAAACGGAGGTTCAACGTGGTCAAGTTAAAGCCACCAACATTCGACGGAACAACATCTTTCGTCATTTTCAAATTTCAATTTGAAACGGCAGCCAATCAAAACCGTTGGAATGATGAACATCTTGTCGCAGCGTTAATAGTGGCCCTAAAAGGTGAAGCAGCGGAGGCTTTACAAACCATTCCAGAAAAGGATCGCACCGAGCAAACGGCGCAGTGGTTAAAGCTGCGCCGTTTGGATCGGGAGGTACCGGGTTCGAATCCCGATAGGGGCGGGATGCAAAAAAGATTTTTCATCATCTGATTACGATCGGCGATGACGATGAACACAACTATGACCCCCTGTTGAGAGTGCAGAATCCAAGGGCCGAGTTGGGAGTGCCTTGAGCCCCAGAAAAGATTGCATAGATTAAAAAAATAAAAAATAAAACAAGAAAAGAAAAGGATCGCAACAGTTATCTCGAAATTATGAAAGTGCTGGATCGGAAATACGGCAGTGACCACTAGCGGGAAATCTATCGTATGGAATTGAAAAGCCGCTTTCAAAAGGCAGGAGAATCGCTACAGGAATTTTCATCGGCAATCGAGCGATTAGTACATCTATCACATACCAGTACGTCGGCCGATTATATGGAAAGGCTAAAAATTGACGCATTCGTTGACGGCAATCGAGACCCAGAGACACGCAAGGCAGTGATGTTGTCACCAAAATCAACCTTTGCAGAAACCGTTGCGTTTGCGTTAACTATCGAGGCTGTGCAGAACTTCACCAGACCGTCATTATTTAGGCGCCAAATGAATTCAGACAAGAACGGCAGCATGGAGCGAATGGTACCGACAGTCGGAAGAAGCAGGCTGAGGTGTTGGGAATGGGGCAAGTTGGGTCACATCTCAATGGACTGTCGGAATATCATACAAGGAGAGAGAAGATCGCCACCTTTTATGCGGGCAAATGCCGAACGGTCGGGACAAAGGTCTAGAAGTACCAAGCTATGATGTTGGATATGTAGGATTGGCCACATCTCGCGAGATTGTTTGGAAGCAAGGGGAAAGTGGCACGGATCACCAACTTCTGTGGAAAGAGCACTAAGAGGAGAGCAGGAATCGAATGAACGGATGGCAACAGTCGGTAAAGTGGAAAGGTTAGAAGTCAGTTTGAAGGAACCGAAGCTGGCTTCGCCGTCTGGTTGCCCCATAACATTCATCCCTGTTACAAGTGAAGCACGAGGCGGAAGCAGCGTAACAATCAAGGGCGATGTTGATGGGAAGAAGTATATCATTACGCTGGATACCGGAGCAACTCACACAAATTTCCGGAAAGACTTGATCGCAGGAGCTGTGCAGCTGGCTGATGGATTGAAATTAAGAATGGCAAATGGAGAGAGTGCAAAGATAAAAGGGAAAAAGTTCGTGAAAATAAAGTTCGGGAGAACTCTTTTCGAACATGAAGTTCTGGTCGCAGATTTCGTGGACGAAGTCATTTTGGGAACGGACTTTATGAGGATGAATGGCTTTGTGTTGGATTTTGGACGAAATCTGAAACAGTTTTTGAGGAAATCAATGAACACCAGGTTAAGCAGATATTGGATAAGAATGGCCGAGTTGTGCGAAGAGGAGTGCGAGTGTCGGGCGACTGGATGAAAACTCGATATGCCATACGAGCAAATAGCCAAGGATTCCACGAAAGGCAATTGGTATGGCTTCACGACTCCCAACAAAAGAAGCAGGATTCATCGAGAGAAACTGCAACCTGTATATCACGAATTAAGTAATTCAAACCGAAACCACTAATTTTTTTTGGGTTAGCTAAACTAGTTTTTGGTCTATCTAGAACGATTGTTGTTTTAATTTTTTCTGGTGAAAGGAATACAACTATTATATTCTGCAATGATATATTTCTATATTTTGTTCGTTTTATTTATTTAACGTGCTCATCACCATTCTCATCTTATATGGGTATGGCTGGCTAGTTGATTTTTTGATGATGTGGTTGATGTTTGCTTCCTGTATATTTTGAATGTATACTAAACATCGTTGTTAACACTTAACATTATCAAGTTTAAGAAATCAATAGATTTCTTGGTTTCTGTTTCTAGAGCAAATTTTATGTTCTGATGTTTATTATTTGTTCTTGTAAAGATAGCTGAGCTATCTCTTGTGCCGTTAAATAGTATTAGAATATAGTCCACTTATCTGTGCCAGTATTTCATTATTTGGTTTTTGTTGTTCGTGCTATTATGATTTTCAAAGTGGTTATGTATATGTTAGCTAAAGTTCCTGATAGGGGATTTTCCATTGGAAGTCCATCGTCTGTTGTAACAATTTTCCAAATTGTTAAAAGTTATTTTTTCTTTTTCAATAAACACACGCGAGGAGGTTGATACTATTGATGATATAATGTAATAAATATCATTATCTTATTATTTTGAATTATTATTTTTGGTAGTTCAACAAAGGTATCCCGGTTGCACGGTAGGCTTCCCCGCTGTCATCTTCCCGTTGGATGACAATTATTTTTATACTGAATTTTTCGGATGGACAACAAAAATCAATCAGTTTTTGGTCATGGTGTAGTAAACATTAAAAAAAACAAAAATAAAATCTTCTGTAGTTAGAGGTAAACAAATAAAAGTAGAAACAAAGAAAACAACTCTTAAAAACAAAGAAAAGTGAGATAGCGAATATCGAATATCTGGTGAATATAATTCAATTAACAAAACAATAATAGGTGTAATTCGTTTTCGGGTTAATATAAAACACGTATAGCGAACATAACCTTGCGAATATAGTGGAGTGTTAATAGAGGGAACACATAACATTAAAACTCACTTCAACACACCCACATTGGTGACCTCCGACGTGATAAAACAATAAAATCATTCGCAGAACAATAATAATTACGCATATTACCAGTTCGGATTTAAATATTTTTTTAATTGTTTAACCGATTCCCAAATGAGTGATGACGAAAACAACGGTGCGGCGAAACCCAAAATAGTTGGGACAACTAACGTTACAAACTGTCGATAAAATACGCACCTTTCAATCAAGACGACCCAGAAATTTGGTTTACACAGTTGGAAGCACAATTTGAAATTGGTGCTATTTCAACCGATTCCACCAAATACGGACATCTTATTGCAGTTCTCGATCCAGAAACAGTGAAATGTGTGCGCGATCAAATTCTCACACCGCCAAAGAGCGACAAATACGAAACATTAAAAGAGGCCATAATCGAACGCTTAAGCGAATCAGCAAAAGTAAAACTCGATCGACTTCTATCAGGACTGCAGCTCGGCGATAAAAATCCATCTCAACTGTTGAGAGAAATGGAAACACTATCTATTAATCAGGTTACTGAATCAGTTTTAAGAAATATATGGCTACAGCGTCTCCCAACACATGCCCAAGAAATTTTGTCTTGCATGGATGATTCGAACCTTCAGAAACTTGCAAACGCTGCAGACAAAATAGTGGATGCACAAAAACCGGCTAGTATAATCAACCTGAAAGCCTCGACACGAGACGACGACAGAGCACAACAAAACAATTTAACAACTCAGATCAACATCCTAACACAACGAGTGGAAGAACTGTTGGACCAATGACAATAATTTTCAGCGCAGCAGTTCGCAAAACGGCGCAGCAGTTCGCAAGCAGTTCGGAACAAGTGGCAAAACATCCGAATTGCTGATATCATCACAAATACGGTTTTCAAGCGCGAAGGTGTCTAAAACCATGCTACTTTAACGAAGCGAACCAACCGACAACGAATCCGGAAAACCTTTAGGCATCGCACTTCACGCGGCATGTGACGGTAGCCAAATTTCAAACAGCCGCCTAATCATAGTCGATTCACAAAACAAGCTACAATTCATGATCGATACAGGCGCCGAGGTTTTAGTAATACCACCAACAAACCTCGAAAAGTCCAATTCGTCCACATTTAAATTGTTCGCGGCGAACGCTACAACGATTGATACATACGGTTGCAAAAACCTCATTCTCAACATAGGTCTTTGTAGACCATTGACATGGAAGTTCATCATAGCAAAAGTCGATCAGTGTATTCTTGAAGCTGACTTCCTATCACATTTCGGTTTATTGGTCGACATTAAAAATAACAAGCTCATCGACCCCAACACGAACTTCGACGTCAAAGGAGAGCCAATTCAAATTCCTTCATACGGGATTACAACAATAAAGTCCGATTCAACACTTCCCGAGATTCTGGAACTACTACACGAATTCAAGACAGTAACTCGTGAATCGACAAATCTAAATACGGTGAAGTAGAACATCACGCATTGTATCGAGACATCCGGTCAACCATGCCATGCGAAAGTACGTCGGTTGAAAGCGGATAAGATGTAAATCGCCAAAGCTGAGATTGAAGCTTGGACAGCACAAGGAGTGTGTCGACCACCCTCGAAGAGCAATTGGGCAAGTCTGCTCCATATTGCAAAAAAGAAAGACGGAAACTGGCGATTATGTGGTGACTATAGAGCATTAAACTCGATAACAAAATCTGACCGTTCTCCGATTCCCTTTGCGACCGATTTCACACATCAACTCGAGTCATGCACGTTATTCTCGAAAATCGATCTCATCCGTGCGTATCACCAGGTCCCTATCGAAGAACGAGACATAGGAAAAACCGCAATCATCACTCTCACGTTCGGACTACGTAACGCGGCTCAAACATTCCAACGTTTGATCCACGCAAAATTTCGAGATCTGGCATTCGTGTTTCCGTATGTCGACGACCTACTGATCGCCTCACAAAACTCAGAAGAGCATCTGAAAAACATACGGATTGTTTTCCATCGCCTAAGTGACGCGGGACTAGTCATAAATCTTAACAAGTGCGAATTTATGCAGAACGTAATATCTTTCCTCGGATTTCATATCACCGCAAGCGGCATGTCGCCTGATAAACACAGAGTGGAAGCCATTCAATATTTCCCACGACCAACTACAAAAGACGGCATTCTTCGATTTTTGGGGATGATAAATTATTACCGAATCTTTCTACCGAATGCAGCACACGATCAGGGGATTTTATACGAATTTTTAAAAGGGCGAAATAAGAAGAAGGATAAGTCATCAATAAATTGGACCGACGAATCTACCAAAGCATTCGAAACATGCAAAACATAGCTGGCGCAGTGTACTCAGCTAGCATATCCGGTTCCAAATGCCAAATTTGCAATTTTCGTCGACGCGTCAAATACAGCAGTTGGAGCAGTATTGCAACAACAGACACAAAAAATGTGGCAACGACTGTTCTTCTACTCACGAAAGCTAAGTGATACCGAAACCCGCTACAGTACGTTTAACAGGGAACTCTTAGCCACTTACTCAGCTACCAAACATTTTAAAAATTTCGTCGAAGGTCGAGAATTCTTTCTCTTCTCTGACCATAAACCACTGACATTCTCACTACGTCAAAGTCTCGAAAAAGCATCGCCTAGACAACGCCGACACTTAGACTTTATAGCACAATATACATCGGTAAGCGCAATTGACTATGAAACAATAGCAGATGAACAAATGAATGATCAGGAGCTCGTAAAACTGATGGAATCAAATGCGTTTTTAAAATTTTAAAATTCCCAGATTTTGGAACCGATAAGGAAATTTTATGCGATGTTTCAACAGAAACACAAAGGCCGTTTATCCCTAAATCATTTCGTCGACAAATTTACGAGTCATTGCGCAATATCTCTCACCCCGGGATCCGCGCCACAGCAAAACAAATCAGTAAAAGAATCTTGTGGCTAGCGATGAGACCAAAAAATACGCTGTTGGGCCAAACACTGCATACGCTGCCAAAAGTGTAAAATTACGAAACACGTTAGAAGTAAAACTGGATCTTACGAACACACCAGTAAACGATTCGACAAAATCCACATCGATATAGTCGGGCCGTTACCTCCATCCGAAGGTAATTTATATTGTTTGATCATGATGGATCGCTACACACGTTGGCCAGAGGCTACACCAATTCCGAATATCAGAGCAGAAACCATAGCTGATGCATTAATTAAAACATAGATCAGCCGATTTGGAGTGTCATCGAGCATCGTGACTGATAGAGGTGCACAGTTCGAAGCAACTCTGTTCGATGAACTTTCCAAATCAGCATGCAACGGCATAATCGAACGATTGCACCGTAGTTTTAAAAGCGCAATAACGTGTGTCGCTGAAAAACAGTGGACAAAATCTTTACCGATAATACTAATTGGATTGAGAACCTCATTCCGGGACGATTTTCAAAGTACGTCAGCCGAACTCGTTTACGGAGAATATATACGACTACCCGCGAATTTCATTCAACCAAGCAGGAACATTCATCAGTCCGATTTCGTCACACAGTTGAAGAACCAGTTTAAAGACATTCAACGCTCATCGACATCACGACATGCTAAAGAACAAATTTTCGTATTTAAAGAGTTGTCAACTTGCGAATTCGTGCTGTTACGGACAGACGCAGTTCGTCAGTCTCTACAACCTCCATACGAGGGACCATTTCTGGTAGTCAAATGGAACGAAAAATATTTCACACTGCTGGTCAAAGGTATCAAATCAACGAGCCGCGCCATCGTTAGGCCGGATCGTTTTCGATAATTTTCTATCGTTCATTGCATTCACTGGGGGAAGGATAGTGTGGCGGCAACACTACCGTCGATGCAAGTAAAATTGGCATCACCTTTTTCGGTTTACTGGGTTGATAAAACCACGGTATTCTAAAATGACAAAAGTCTAAAATCAAGAGTCAAAAAAGAAATAGAGAGCGAATAAAAACGGCGAAATAAGATGGCTGCAAATAAATCAACGTTTTGGATTATATCTATAATTCTTACTAAAATATTAATAATTAATCAAATAAATAAATAAACGAATATCGAATATCTGTTGAATAAAATTCAATTAACAAAACAACAATTGGTGTAATTCATTTTCGGGTTAATATAAAACACGTGTAGTGAACATAACCTTGCGAATATAGTGGAGTGTTAATAGAGGGAACACATAACATTAAAGCTCACATCAACACACCCACAAGCGAATTATGTTTTTCGCTGTTTTTTAAAGTTAAATTTATGTGGGCAAATTGCAAGATCTTGATCTTGATCTTAATAAGTGAAACGGAGAGTTTAGCAACGGAGCCAAACACAAATAAACTATGTAAATGTGTTTTGTTCAAGGTGAATTCGTTTGCTACCGCGTATTTGTTTTTGTGGCTAATAATTTATGTTAAAGAGACGATTTAAATACAAAAAAAAACAATTTATGTTTATACTAACAATAATAAAAATAAAACATTAATTAATGATACGCCTATTCATGTGCCAAGTGTATTTATAATTTATGCTAAATAATTTGTATAATTTCTAATAAATAATTTTTTAAGCTATTAAATAAGTGAATTAAAACCAAATTTGTTTTAATTATAAAAGTTAGTTGAGTTATGTTAAGTTGAAGCATACAATCAAAGATATGGGATCGATTGAAGGAGCATTTTCGTTGGAGATATTCGGTGACAAATATCGGGGTGAAGTGTAGGCGGAAAGGCGGAATTCTTTTTTCCTTTTAGCTAAAAATTACTTTGTAAAGGAAATTCAATACAAATTATATCCGGGAAACGTAAGCTTTTTAGCGTTATTTCCTTTGGGACAAGTAATGATGACATTTTTAATGAACGGTTAAGTTCTTAAGCTGGGAAAAGACTGTGTCATGCTATACTTTTCATTTATTTTTCTTCAATTTAGAATCAAGTAGGAGTGTAATCTTTGACCTAAACCTACGACCATTTACAACCTCTTCGGGTCTAAGTCGGGCAAAGGTTAAAGCTCCTGAGAATATATGTGACTTTGATATTCTTAAATATTACCGAATGTTGCACTGTGAATAGAATTTATTGTTGTGCTGAAGATAGTTTTGTTCTATGATTTTTGTGATCAGAGTGATAATTTTGTTCTTCCTTCCGCTTTTGTAATAGCTCCTTAGTTATTTAAATTATTTCTTGAGTTGGTACGAGTATATGTTTGTATACATGTTGGTTATGTGTTATGTCAAATGTTATTCGGTCTTATTGTTATTTTTGGTTTGTGAATTTGTGGTGGTGTGCTGATTTTTGATGCTGATTGTTTTATGGGTTTAAGTTGTCTTTTTTTTACTGGGTTAAACGGAAGCGATACAGTATCACTAATTCACTTTGTCTTGGCTAAAAAATACGACGGTGGTGCCATTTAGCAAACCGGAAATTTTTGGAATACCATTTGAAGAAAAAATCTGAGAGAAATTCTATAAAAATATTTTGGAAAAGAGATAATTTACTGCTCTATTACATAATTTTGCAAAAAGGGAAATATTCTGGAAAAGGAGGACATGTTCTGGAAAAACAAGGAATTTACAGCTATTTGGTTATTTAATTTTCCGAGAAAATATTGTAAATAGCCAAGTTACCTCACGATTTTCTATATTCTAGAACATTAACTAAAAATAATTTTTACTTACTGTAAAATTTCATCATTATCACTATCTCCATTATAATCACTCTAATTTTTTGCAATAATTAAGTTGAAGCTCACTTGTTCAATACAAAAAAAAAGAACAAACTTCCTTATAATATTTATATGTCTTTTCGTTGAGAATTTTTTCTCTTTTATAGTAAATTTGTACCCACCAAAATTAAGCTAAATTGGTGGAACGAAATCATTGCAACTTTTTGTACAAAATTACAGTTTTAATCTCAATGTCGACTTTACAGAGATCATATTACACTTCAATGTTTAATTACAATTTTGACAAGTGAATCAAGTGACATACAAAGAACAATAAACAAAGATAAGTGTTATTTACAATCCAGTGTTTTTAAATTCTAATAATAATTTATTTTCAGGTTGGCATCTTTCACAATCACTAGCAAAATAATCATCATTACCTTCTGTTTAGACCCAATCGTAATTTCCAGTTACGATCAACCTAAAAGAAAATTAAGAAAGAGAAAACAAATTAGAATTAAGAAAATCGTGTGTTCTGGCAGCACAAAACAATTCACGTTAATTATACGTCGTGTCCTTACCTTTTCCATTCCTAATATTTTAACCTCGAGCAAGGCCCGAGTAATTGGCCTATACCCACCTTAACGTAAACAAATCGACATTGAATCTAAAATATAAAATTTGGTCCTTCGAGCCGGATTCTCAGTCAATAACCACCAGCGTTAACAGCCATTAGTAATTAAATATCTAATTACTTAATCGAAGAAATCGACTATCATTCGCTGCTATAGCCATTATTGTAAATTCAGCCGAATTCGTGAGGAAATCAATATTCAACCAATCGTGGGATGCACAAAAAACCTTAAGTATCATTTCATTTCATTAAATTTTTTTTTTCTCTTTAAATAAATAAATTTCATAAATATTTTATTCATATAAATTTTCGATTGTTCGTCTAATTTAATCAAAGTATGTATACCTAACCTCAACGTTCACTAAATTTCGTGTAACGGTGAAGTGAAAAGTGTGACTCAGTGATTTAATTTCCACACGTCTTAACAGCAATTAATTAACCTTACATTATGGAGGCTCTGAAAAAGCGACGTTCAACCATTAAAGGACAAATGTCCAAATTACTCACCTACGCAGAAGCATTAGAAACCAAAACAGATTCAGTAGAAGAAATTAAGGCACGTTTAGACAAAACCAATCAGTTATGGACCGAGTTTGCGAGAATTGAAGGTAAGATGTTTGAGATTGATGCAGAATCGAATCTCATAGTGACGCATTTGACGAAACGTACTACCATGCGGTCGCCTTGCTTAACGGGTCCATCCGAAAGTTTTATCCTAATCAGTTCAACACATCAATGACCAACGGTGAAGCTTCAATACAATCAGGGTCGATGGAAACCAAGTTACCAAGGTTACACATTCCAGTGTTCCAGGGTGACTACCAGGATTGGCAAAGTTTCTTCGACTTGTTTAACACATCCGTACATGAAAGGACATCGCTTTCCGCTGCACAAAAACTACAGTACTTAAAAGGTTTATTGAGAGTTTGGGCCTAATTAGGCACTTAAGTATAACAGACGCAAATTACATTGAAGCTTATCATTTACTAAGCAAAAGATACGATCGAAAGAAAGTCACTATCAACAGTTATATTGAAACGTTTTTTCAAATACCACCTATTACACGTCTTAATTCAGCAACTATCAGAAAATTAGCCAACACGACAGAAGAAATCGTTAAAGGACTCAAAGCTCTAGGAACACAGGGTGAATCAAGAGATCCATGGCTCATATACATCATAGTCAGCAAATTAGACGACGAAAGACGTCAATTTTGGCAACAAGAAGCATCCAAAATAGATCATCCGTATTTTCAAGATCTCATTGATTCTTTAGTCAAGAGAGCGGATACTCTAGAGGGAATACGTGACATCGTGTGTAAACCCCCAGCTCAATTAATTTCAAGTGTACGACGATCCCACACTGCGAAATCAACTTATACGACAACATGCCCATTGTGCGAGATAGAGCATATTTTATATCAGTGTCCCAAATTTAAAGCAATGAGTGTAACAGAAAGGCGGTCATATATACAAAAAAATTCACGTTGTTTTAACTGCTTAAGCAACATTCATACTGTCCAAACCTGTCGTTCAAAAAGGTCTCGTCAAGTTTGTAACAAACGTCACAATAGTCTTCTTCATTTATCGAATACCGTTGAACCATCCACCTCCGTTCAATCAATTAATACCGCCAATTTGACTTCACATAAAGCACCTGTTACCATTTCTCCGTCACTTGCAATTTCTTCACCCAATATCTCATCAACCGAACATAATTTTTCAGTCAATTTACCATCAAACGCAGCTAATACGCTAAAATTATCATCAACCCAATTAACTTGAACCACCCAAGTTCAACATGAAAACCATCCGTCATTGCAACATATTACCAATAATCACGAAGCACTTTTACAAATCGAACCAAATGCACTGCTTACTCAATCAATTTTGCCAACCGCTTTTGTTCATGTAAAAGACGCATTTGGTGACTTACATACCTGTCGGGTGTTGCTGGACTCTGGGTCACAGGCTTCGTTTGTTACCGAAGCATGTATCAAACGACTTTCATTATCCACACGAAGAACTAACGTAAGAATTACAGGAGTTGGTTCATCAACCGCTGGAATTGCAAAACGAACTACCAGCTTGGATATTCATTCGAGATACCAACCAAATTACCAATTAACTGTTGAAGCCTTTATATTACCAAAAATAACAACGCCGTTACCCTCAACAAGTTTTCCTATTAAACAATGGCATCATTTAAACTCATTGGAACTAGCTGACCCAAATTATAATGAGACCAGCACTATCGACCTATTAATCGGCGCGGAACACTTTTTCGACATCATCATCGACGGCAAGAGGTCCGGTAGCACCGGAGAACCAATTGCCCAAAATAGTGTATTCGGCTGGGTCATAGTTGGCCAAATTAATGAATTCCATCAACACAGGTCGTCTAGTGTTACTTTGCTCTCAGAGATTGACATTAATTCATCATTGCAAAAATTTTGGTAAACCGAAGAAGTCCCAACAACCAACCACCTTACCGATAAGGAACAATTATCTGAAAACCACTTCGAGCAAACTCATACACGTTCTTCCGATGGAAGATTCATAGTTCGTCTTCCTTTCAAACCCACCAGAGGAAAACTGGGAAATTTTCTAAAACCGGCTATATGACGTTTCCTCTCCTTGGAGAACAAATTACAAAGGGACCCTAACCTGAGGAAACCATATATATCGTTCATGCGGGAATACATTGCATTGGGTCACATCGAACTCATACCACCGGATCAAATTACTATAGATGATGCTAACTCGTTCTATTTACCACACCACGCCGTATTCAAACAAACGAGTACTACTACAAAATTGCGAGTGTTGTTTGATGCCTCCGCAAAATCATCGACCGGTACTTCTTTAAACAACACTTTATTGGTAGGCCCAACAATTCAAGGTTCACTGTACTCAATTCTACTACGATTCAGGAAACATTTCGTTGTCTTCTCAGCAGATATAGAGAAAATGTACCGCCAAATCGGTGTCACACCAACTAACACGGACTACCAGCGGATTGTTTGGCGTGAAAACCCACAATCCAGAATTCAACATTATCGGCTAAAGACCGTTATGTACGGAACTTCTCCAGCCCCCTATCTTGCAACGAAAACACTCGTTAAATTGGCCGATGAATATCAAAATCAATATCCTGCCGCCTCACAAATTATCCGGGAAGACTTCTACATCGACGATTTAATGTCCGGAGCAAACACAGAGCAGGAAGCGCACCAGCTGAGAGACCAAATCCTTCAGATATTAACGTCTGCAGGTTTTAACCTTCGAAAATGGACCTCAAATTGCCCACAGTTGCTGAGTTCCATACCAACGGATAGTCAGAACTTATCACCAGTCGAGATTCAAGAGGAAAAACAATCAGTGAAGTTGCTTGGACTTCAATGGAGCCCCAAAACGGACAGCTTCCATTTCAAAGTGTCAATAGACCCAAACCCATTTACCACTAAAAGGGAAATGCTATCTGAAGCATCAATGATATTCGATCCCATTGGCTGGTTGGCTCCATCCACTGTTATGGTCAAAATACCATTCTAGTCGTTGTGGTTGTTGAACTTACAATGGGATGATCCGCTACCAGCTAATATATCCAAAAGATGGATAGCTCTAAGGACAGAGTTCAGGCATATAGAAAGAATTTCCATACCACGATGGTTACAGATTACCTTGGAAGAATTTCAATTACACGGGTTTTCAGACGCTTCGGAAACGGCTTACTCGGCGGTAATTTATACCAGATGCAGAGACAGAAATGGGACCATAGTAACAAACATTGTCACCGCAAAGACAAAGGTGGCACCTATCAAACCTGTATCAATTCCGCGCTTGGAATTATGTGGTGCCATTCTACTGACAAGGCTTATGAAATTAGTTGTGGAATCACTTCAATGTCCAAGGGCTGGTATCTATCTCTGGACTGACTCCGCCAATGTGTTATGGTGGCTTTCCTCGCATCCTAAATCATGGAAGACCTATGTAGCCAATCGGACCTCCGAAATATTAGAAACTACCGCTAGATCCAATTGGCGTTATGTACCAACCAAGGAGAATCCGGCTGATTGCGCCAGTTGTGGCATATTGCCCTCAGTTTTAACCGACTTCAAACTTTGGTGGAAGGGACCCCCTTGGCTTGTTAAATCTGAAGAAGAGTGGCCTAATCAGAAAATTCTACAACCAAAACCCGATCAATCTGAGAAGAGAATATCCACCTTGAATGAATTTACTGCCACTATTAGAAACGATTTGTTTGCTGAACTTGCAGAGAAGTATTCCCAATTTTCAAAATTAGTTTGAATCGTCGCCCGGTTGTTACAATTTATTGGTAATTTAAGAAGGTACAAGAACAATGAAGCAAAATCCGACCTATTATCACCCACTGAGTTTAAAACCGCGTCCGAACTTATTTTTAAGTATATATTCAGAATGAATCATTCACGGTTGAAGTTCAACTCTTAAGCACCAAAAAACCATTGCCAAATTCAAGTAAAATTGTTTCGCTGAATCCATTCCTTGATGACTTTGGAGTTTTGAGAGTGGGAAGTCGAATAAAAAACGCTAATATCCCATATGCCACAAAATTTCCAGTTATTCTCCCAGCCGATTACATCGTTACACAACTTATAGTAGATGAAACACATACAAAATACCTTCACGCTTCCCAGTCACTGCTGATAACAACACTCCGACAAAAATATTGGATCATAAAATGTAAAAATGCCGTTCGCCGACGTATTCGAAAATGTGTCCCTTGTACGAGATATCGAGCGGAGAAAATTAACCAACTAATGGGTGACCTACCAACAGAGCGAGTCAACTTTAAATATGCCTTCTATCAAACAGGGGTTGACTATCCAGGACCTATTTGGTTGAAGTCTTTGGTCGGAAGAAAGAAAATTCTACATAAGGGGTATATTGCAATCTTCGTGTGTCTCAGTAGCAAGGCTGTCCACATAGATTTGGTTAGCGATTTGATCACTGAGGCTTTTATTGCCAGCCTGAAACGCTTTGTGTCCCGAAGAGGAGAATGCGCTGACATTTTCAGCGATAATGGCACTAATTTTATTGGTGCTAAGAATACGTTCGCTGAAATACAAAATTTAATTAAATCTAAAAAACATAATAATTCAATTTCCAAATTTTTATTAGATTTTGACACTAAATGGCACCTTATACCACCATCCGCACCCAGTTTTGGTGGCCTCTGGGAGGCAGCCGTCAAATCGACGAAGTACCATATCCGGCGGGTACTCGGTAAAACGATATTAAATTTTGAAGAGATGACAACGTTCCTGACACAGGTTGAAGCCATCCTGAATTCACGCCCATTATGCTTATTATCACCACATGAAGAGGACGCTTTAACACCAGCACATTTTATCACTGGCCAATCGTTGACAATGCTTCTAGATCCAGACTATAAGCTAGTTACTCAAAATCGATTGTCACGTTGGCAACTGGTTCAACAGCTAATGCAACATTTTTGGGCTCGTTGGCACAACGAATACCTGACGTCGCTACACAGCCGCTCCAAATGGCAACACAAACACAAAAACTTGGCAATTAATGACATCGTATTAATCCGGGAAGATAATGTGGCACCAGCAAATTGGCCACTTGGAAGAATCACAGAATTGCATCCAGGCAAAGACGGAGTTGTACGGGTCGCAACAATACTCACCAAATCGGGTACATGCAAACGACCTATACTCAAACTCGTACTATTACCAATATATTGAACCTAATGGTTCAACGTCGGCGGTATGTTTAGACCCAATCGTAATTTCCAGTTACGATCAACCTAAAAGAAAATTAAGAAAGAGAAAACAAATTAGAATTAAGAAAATCGTGTGTTCTGGCAGCACAAAACAATTCACGTTAATTATACGTCGTGTCCTTACCTTTTCCATTCCTAATATTTTAACCTCGAGCAAGGCCCGAGTAATTGGCCTATACCCACCTTAACGTAAACAAATCTACATTGAATCTAAAACACCTTCGTTATCTCAATCCCCATTTTTATCACTATGACCATGACCGAAGCATGTATCAAACGACTTTCATTATCCACACGAAGAACTAACGTAAGAATTACAGGAGTTGGTTCATCAACCGCTGGAATTGCAAAACGAACTACCAGCTTGGATATTCATTCGAGATACCAACCAAATTACCAATTAACTGTTGAAGCCTTTATATTACCAAAAATAACAACGCCGTTACCCTCAACAAGTTTTCCTATTAAATAATGGCATCATTTAAACTCATTGGAACTAGCTGACCCAAATTATAATGAGACCAGCACTATCGACGTATTAATCGGCGCGGAACACTTTTTCGACATCATCACCGACGGCAAGAGGTCCGGTAGCACCGGAGAACCAATTGCCCAAAATAGTGTATTCGGCTGGGTCATAGTTGGCCAAATTAATGAATTCCATCAACACAGGTCGTCTAGTGTTACTTTGCTCTCAGAGATTGACTTTAATTCATCATTGCAAAAATTTTGGTAAACCGAAGAAGTCCCAACAACCAGCCACCTTACCGATGAGGAACAATTATCTGAAAACCACTTCGAGCAAACTCATACACGTTCTTCCGATGGAAGATTCATAGTTCGTTTTCCTTTCAAACCCACCAGAGGAAAACTGGGAAATTTTCTAAAACCGGCTATATGACGTTTCCTCTCCTTGGAGAACAAATTACAAAGGGACCCTAACCTAAGGAAACCATATATATCGTTCATGCGGGAATACATTGCATTGGGTCACATGGAACTCATACCACCGGATCAAATTACTATAGATGATGCTAACTCGTTCTATTTACCACACCACGCCGTATTCAAACAAACGAGTACTACTACAAAATTGCGAGTGTTGTTTGATGCCTCCGCAAAATCATCGACCGGTACTTCTTTAAACAACACTTTATTGGTAGGCCCAACAATTCAAGGTTCACTGTACTCAATTCTACTACGATTCAGGAAACATTTCGTTGTCTTCTCAGCAGATATAGAGAAAATGTACCGCCAAATCGGTGTCACACCAACTAACACGGACTACCAGCGGATTGTTTGGCGTGAAAACCCACAATCCAGAATTCAACATTATCGGCTAAAGACCGTTATGTACGGAACTTCTCCAGCCCCCTATCTTGCAACGAAAACACTCGTTAAATTGGCCGATGAATATCAAAATCAATATCCTGCCGCCTCACAAATTATCCGGGAAGACTTCTACATCGACGATTTAATGTCCGGAGCAAACACAGAGCAGGAAGCGCACCAGCTGAGAGACCAAATCCTTCAGATATTAACGTCTGCAGGTTTTAACCTTCGAAAATGGACCTCAAATTGAACACAGTTGCTGAGTTCCATACCAACGGATAGTCAGAACTTATCACCAGTCGAGATTCAAGAGGAAAAACAATCAGTGAAGTTGCTTGAACTTCAATGGAGCCCCAAAACGGACAGCTTCCATTTCAAAGTGTCAATAGACCCAAACCCATCTACCACTAAAAGGGAAATGCTATCTGAAGCATCAAAGATATTCGATCCCATTGGCTGGTTGGCTCCATCCACTGTTATGGTCAAAATCCCATTCCAGTCGTTGTGGTTGTTGAACTTACAATGGGATGATCCGCTACCAGCTAATATATCCAAAAGATGGATAGCTCTAAGGACAGAGTTCAGGCATATAGAAAGAATTTCCATATCACGATGGTTGCAGATTACCTTCGAAGAATTTCAATTACATGGGTTTTCAGACGCTTCGGAAACGGCTTACTCGGCGATAATTTATACCAGATGCAGAGACAGAAATGGGACCATATTAACAAACATTGTCACCGCAAAGATAATGGTGGTACCTATCAAACCTGTATCAATTCCGCGCTTGGAATTATGTGGTGCCATTCTACTGACAAGGCTTATGAAATTGGTTGTGGAATCACTTCAATGTCCAAGGGCTGGTATCTATCTCTGGACTGACTCCGCCAATGTGTTATGGTGGCTTTCCTCGCATCCTAAATCATGGAAGACCTATGTAGCCAATCGGACCCACGAAATATTAAAAACTACCGCTAGATCCAATTGGCGTTATGTACCAACCAAGGAGAATCCGGCTGATTGCGCCAGTTGTGGCATATTGCCCTCAGTTTTAACCGACTTCGAACTTTGGTGGAAGGGACCCCCTTGGCTTGTTAAATCTGAAAAAGAGTGGCCTAATCAGAAAATTCTACAACCAAAACCCGATCAATCTGAGAAGAGAATATCCACCTTGAATGAATTTACTGCCACTATTAGAAACGATTTGTTTGCTGAAGTTGCAGAGAAGTATTCCCAATTTTCAAAATTAGTTTGAATCGTCGCCCGGTTGTTACAATTTATTGGTAATTTAAGAAGGTACAAGAACAATGAAGCAAAATCCGACCTATTATCACCCACTGAGTTTAAAACCGCGTCCGAACTTATTTTTAAGTATATATTCAGAATGAATCATTCACGGTTGAAGTTCAACTCTTAAGCACCAAAAAACCATTGCCAAAATCAAGTAAAATTGTTTCGCTGAATCCATTCCTTGATGACTTTGGAGTTTTGAGAGTGGGAAGTCGAATAAAAAACGCTAATATCCCATATGCCACAAAATTTCCAGTTATTCTCCCAGCCGATTACATCGTTACACAACTTATAGTAGATGAAACACATACAAAATACCTTCACGCTTCCCAGTCACTGCTGATAACAACACTCCGACAAAAATATTGGATCATAAAATGTAAAAATGCCGTTCGCCGATGTATTCGAAAATGTGTCCCTTGTACGAGATATCGAGCGGAGAAAATTAACCAACTAATGGGTGACCTACCAACAGAGCGAGTCAACTTTAAATATGCCTTCTATCAAACAGGGGTTGACTATGCTGGACCTATTTGGTTGAAGTCTTTGGTCGGAAGAAAGAAAATTCTACATAAGGGGTATATTGCAATCTTCGTGTGTCTCAGTAGCAAGGCTGTCCACATAGATTTGGTTAGCGATTTGATCACTGAGGCTTTTATTGCCAGCCTGAAACGCTTTGTGTCCCGAAGAGGAGTATGCGCTGACATTTTCAGCGATAATGGCACTAATTTTATTGGTGCTAAGAATACGTTCGCTGAAATACAAAATTTAATTAAATCTAAAAAACATAATAATTCAATTTCCAAATTTTTATTAGATTTTGACACTAAATGGCACCTTATACCACCATCCGCACCCAGTTTTGGTGGCCTCTGGGAGGCAGCCGTCAAATCGACGAAGTACCATATCCGGCGGGTACTCGGTAAAACGATATTAAATTTTGAAGAGATGACAACGTTCCTGACACAGGTTGAAGCCATCCTGAATTCACGCCCATTATGCTTATTATCACCACATGAAGAGGACGCTTTAACACCAGCACATTTTATCACTGGCCAATCGTTGAGAATGCTTCCAGATCCAGATTATAAGCTAGTTACTCAAAATCGATTGTCACGTTGGCAACTGGTTCAACAGCTAATGCAACATTTTTGGGCTCGTTGGCACAACGAATACCTGACGTCGCTACACAGCCGCTCCAAATGGCAACACAAACACAAAAACTTGGCAATTAATGACATTGTATTAATCCGGGAAGATAATGTGGCACCAGCAAATTGGCCACTTGGAAGAATCACAGAATTGCATTCAGGCAAAGACGGAGTTGTACGGGTCGCAACAATACTCACCAAATCGGGTACATGCAAACGACCTATACTCAAACTCGTACTATTACCAATATATTGAACCCCTAATGGTTCAACGTCGGCGGTATGTTTAGACCCAATCGTAATTTGCAGTTACGATCAACCTAAAAGAAAATTAAGAAAGAGAAAACAAATTAGAATTAAGAAAATCGTGTGTTCTGGCAGCACAAAACAATTCACGTTAATTATACGTCGTGCCCTTACCTTTTCCATTCCTAATATTTTAACCTCGAGCAAGGCCCGAGTAATTGGCCTATACCCACCTTAACGTAAACAAATCTACATTGAATCTAAAACACCTTCGTTATCTCAATCCCCATTTTTATCACTATGACCATGACCATTATGAATTGAATCACCATGACCATCATCATCATCTTAATACGCATCTTCATAAACATGACCATCAATCATCAATCACCATTATTTTCATCTTAATTTGTCATATTCTAGAAGTTCACCTTAAAATCATTTAAGAATCCAACTTCCATGATACACGGCAAATTTCAGTATTACCGGTTAATAAAACTAACCAGCATCACCATTATCATGACCATCACCATTATCATCACCATCATCATTACCATCATTATCAACATATTCATCACGAAAACATTCACCTACATCATCAATATTGCCATGACAACACTCTAACTTTCATCGTCACCGTCCCGATCATCACAATTATTTTCACTCTAATCGGCCATATTCCATAACTTCATTTAAAAATCATCTTCATTTAGCCTATCACCAACATCGTCACCATCGCCATAGTAATCATTATCACCAGCATTATCACCATCGACTTGATAATCAACATGATAACCATCATCATCACCAGCATTTCCACTTTCATTTTAAAATCATTTGAGAATCTTATTTCAATCGTACAATCAAATTTCATCATTCTCGATTAACAAATAGTCAAGATCATCATTATCATTACACTCGTCATTATTTTATAATTTGATCGTCAATCAAACATTTCCTTTCGGATTCAAATATTACTCTTAAACTAAGTTGATTAACTGACGGCTAATAATTTATCATACAAACTGTTCTTTGTGTTTTAAAAAGTTTTCAGAAAGTAATTTTTTGGATTTCGGGCAAATCTGATCATTTATTTTTATAATAAAAGAGTGAGAGCTAAGTACCAAAGTACAAGAAATGGGATACTGGTTTTTTAAGTTTCCAAAGTGCTATAGATATGTGCTCTTTTTCCAGCTTATTGTAACGGAATTGTAAAAAGAAAATTTTAATAACATTTTGTGTCTCAACTTGTAAAAGCTAGAAAGTTTTAAAAGTTAATGAGAAGTTATTCCAAAAAAGTTCTCGTCGAATTAAAAATTAATCACAAATTCAAGTTCGATGCAACAAGTAGAAAAGATTAAAACAAATTCTAAAGACAGTGGTTACATCTTTTTGAAATATAAGTAAGGTTAACATTTTGTGTATCACTGTTATGATTCATCAATAACTCCAAGATTAAGTAGCATACCAAAGAAAAGCCTTCAAATGAAATACACTTGTCGGCTAACCAACCACAAATTGAATAATCACAAAATATTGAGTTTCCTTTTTTTGCTTTAGTTTATTTGGGAAAAACCAGATAAAATAAATTTAATCTGGTTTGTGGTAACTACTTAAACATATTTCCATACATACAAATAACAAAAATAAACAAATTATATTTCATTTTTTATGAATATTCTAAAAATTCGAAATCGACAAGATTGTTGATATTTTTAATGGCATTGCCATTTCAAATTAGATTAGATTATCACAGAGTGTGCACAGATATGTAAATATGTAAATAAATATTTCTATTTTCAAGGTTTTGATTTTCGTGTTTTTTTCCTATATTTCTTTTTTTTTAGTTTTAATTTACTTATAATTTAATATTTAAATTAATTTAGGAAATAAAGTGAATTTGCGTATATATTTTATAATATAACATACACAGGAATTATTTATACATAAACAAATATTCATTTACTCGTATCGTTATGCAATTTAATTATTTAGACAGAATTGTGCAGGCTCATATTTTATTGTTCAGCAAAAATATAAAACTTCTTGATTCTACTCTCAATCATTTATTTTACTCCTGCATCTTGAAATGTTTAAGTTCATCAAAACCTGAATAACATCTAAGCAAAATTTTCTTTTCCTTCAAAATACGTGAAATAGAGGCTTTTCCTTTGTTTCCCATGCCCAACGCGTCTGTTTTCTTCCATTCCCCAAAAAAATACCCTTTCTGATAACTTTAAGATATTAAGTATCTATAGGAAAAGTAAATTATAGCGTAAACTGTATTTGTCGCTCTTGAAATGATGCTGACAAAGCAGTACTTTGCGCTCTTGGTGCGCAATTTTATTTTGTAAAAAAAAAATAGGCAGAAGCTTTGCACCAGAATGAGGAAGCTGATCGCATGGAAACGTTGCAAGATGGTTTATCGTGCCATTAAAACCAAGAACGATTCAGGCTATTTCGAAATCAGACCCCGAGAAGAACGAACTCGAAAAACAACGGAATGGGAAGATGAAGCCAGAAAAATAAATGAAGTCGAATTACCTCAAATTACATAGAGACATCGGCTGTTTGAATCTGGAGAGCCCATTGTTTCCAAACAAAACTTAAATCGATAGATAAATTTCGCGAAATAACACTTGCACATATCATTGGCGTTTTGAAAAAAGCCCCCTGGAATGACGAATTGAAGTATAACTTGCTTAGGTCTGACGGAATGGTTTACGTAGGTGGGAACGTTACGGTTTAGGAATCATTTTCTGACGCGGCATTCGACCATTATTTACAATTAATAAGCGGATAAACCAACACGTTTACAAATATCTATTATGTATCACGAAAATTATGATAGAGCCTTATTCCTTCGAAAATATGCCCGTTTCATTTCAATCGAAAGAACTTATGGACAAAAGTTAAGGGAGGATTACAAACAAACATTTCCAGAAGTTCAGAGAAACTTTTCCAAAATATTGAGGCAATCTATAAAAACATTCCAGAAACATGGTATCGTCTGTCGTGGTTCTGAAAATCATTGCTCCTCAATAATGGAGCACGAAGTTCACGGGGCCTAGGCCATGCCTAGTGTGCCAAGCGTTAATCCGTCCCTGGTTATCACAAGCTGACAATCTTTCCCTTGAAAGCAGCATGAGAACGACCAACTAAAAGTATTGATTTAAAATAAAAAATATTCTAAACTAGGAAAAACTAACTAGCTTACTAGTACCTTGTATTTCCCGGTAGTAACATTTACTTGTGTAATCACCATTTTTAGCGGAAAAAATTTTATCAATTTCCTGTAGTTTTCCAGTAAATTTCTTTTAATTCTTATTATTTAGGTTCATGTTTTTTGGTAAAGAATATTATCGGTTATTCATTGGGAGCAAAATATGGAGTTTTGTGCGAATGTCAAATCTTGAGCATAATAAGTGGTGGCTTCAATAAAAAGAGAAATTCTTTCAGATAGAAAACTAGATTTGTGTAGCTTCTGTGTTAGTACTGTACCAATTGACTTGTAATATAAGGTGTAGGTATATATCTTATTGACGGCGTCATTTATTTTGGAGTAAGAAAAGCTCTTTCACTCTGCCATTCATGATTCAGATAATTGAATCTAAAAACATGGAAAACCCTTTCCTGCAAGGCCTTTGACCATCTTCAAAACATTGGAAAATTAGGAAATGAAGCCAGTCCCATTTCTGAGTGAGTAAATCATTTTGAAATAATTGACGAGCCCATGGTCAAAGCCTGTACCTATTACAAAACCTAAACGACTTGTTTGTTCGGCAAGTGCCTCATTTAGATTTTTTAGTGTGCAGGATGGTTGCAGTCTTTGGAGACTTTGTTTAAGTTTCGGCAAAGGCCAAACTCAATTGGAAGGAAACCTTGCTGCCCGTCCATCATTCAGCAATGTTGCCAGGCGATGCCAGAAGCTACTGTAAGTAAAACTGATCTTCATTTGTCACCGAAATAGCCATGACTTTGGTTGCAGGACGTCGTTGCAAGGCATTTGGTGTGTTTTTGAACTCAATCCCAGCTTATTAAAACATGTCAATTTGGCAATGTAGTTCTGCAGGTGTATTTCCGTATTTTTTCTTTTCTTCCGGTTGTTTGTTTGTCTGGCTTTTGATCTTGCCCTCTGTTTGGTGTTAAATTATTATTTGACAATCTTCTTTAACAGGGGTGGTTCGTTTGGCGAAAGATTCTCCGGTTTACATCACCACGACACGATAAAACAGTGAAATATATTTTTTCGTGTAATGAAAAATAGCATCACTTTTCTTCATAGAAACGCTACGATTTTTGCATTTCTGACTCTTATTTTGATCATACTTTGATTTAAAGTGGCTTTTGATAATTTTATTTTAAAAACTTGGGTACTTTTCGTCAGCTACATGAAAATGTTGAATGTTCAACTCGTAATAAAAAATGTTTATCACGCTGGCGAACTTTTTATTTGGGTACAATTCTTGGTACAATTACACCCGCTGGAAAATTTACTTTTCTGTACTTGTAGAACCATCTACTATTTTTACGATTTTTAGTAGTAATCGGGCTAAATTACTCTGCTGTTGCGAATTTCGATAGCTGAAATAAGGCGCTTAACCCTAAAGGCTGTATGTATGTCATCTGCTCGTGCTACTTAGGACGGTACCGTCTAATACATAATCAAATAGAAGAATGTCTAAATAGTCCAGGTTTTAAAACAAACAAAAAATTTCATAAATTTCATTTCAAATACAGGATTCTTCTCAACAGAACCCTTTAATTCTGCATTGTTTAAAGAATCGACTGTTGACTATTCTTTGATTCAGAATAACTTTGTGGAAATTCTTGGACATCAGAAACTTCAACAATTTACTCCTATAATTTGTTTTGAACAACTTTGCGTTCTAGAATTTTTTTTAATTATGAATATATGAATTTTATACGGGTGCAATTATTGCTATAGAAAGCTAATTATCAAATTTACATTTTTTTTTTTTTAATTTAAAATGGTTTAAATATGTAAAGGTAAAAGGGGGTGAATCGTAAAATTGGGTGAGTTATGAAATGTTGAATGTAAAAAGTTTATCTCGCAAGTTCTTTTTTATATTAACGTAATAAATGTTTATGATCTAAACGAGTTTTCCCTAATAAATAACACAAAAAACACTGAGTCAACATCTACGTCTGTTATGATTGCGCCGCCTGACGTGGTTATTCAATTTAACAACATCATAATAGTAAAAGGAAAATTTCAGAAGCTTACCCAAGGTTTTCCAAAATTAACCGTGTACAGATTGATATTTAAAAATACAATTTAGACATAATATAATGGATATTACGATTATCTGTATTATGCCGGGGAGTATTATTATCGGTAAAGAAGGAGTAAAGCTCCAAAAAATTAAATCAGATCTGTAACGGCGAGAATGTTTAGTATTAAATTGTTTCGGCAAATGAAAAACATTTTAGTTGTGATATGTCACGTTTATTACTGCTCTGTATATTAAGGCAACCAATAGTTCAATAGTTCACATTGAACGGAGCTTACTTAAGATAATGTTAAAATTGAACGAATAAAATCTGGCGTGAACAAAATCTCACCGGTCACTGGCGATTAGCAAATGACTTACCTAATGTAATTACTGAACATGTGTACGATTTGGCAATTGGCAAAACACGTTCTAGTAAAGAACGTCATTTTAGTCGAAAATTTGAATTGCTGACTACTAAAGTCAACGGCAACATTTTTCGGTGAATTTCAAGTATATGCGGCCAGAGCCCACATTCCTCCAATCCGCCCGAAACATTCACCGGTGACTTTCTAGTAAAATAAATCATTTCAGTCGCAAATTTAAATTGCTTTATACTGAAATCAGTGCCGGCTATTTTCGGCGAATTTCAAAAATACGGGCCCTGTCGCGTTAAACATCATAATAACAGTAATATCATTATTAGCAGCATTTTATTACTA
The DNA here is from genome assembly GCA_958295665.1 of Tipula vernalis. Classification (NCBI taxonomy): domain Eukaryota; kingdom Metazoa; phylum Arthropoda; class Insecta; order Diptera; family Tipulidae; genus Tipula; species Tipula vernalis. Next base: position 346,234,976 of record OY282558.1, on the reverse strand, counting down.
ATACTTCGTCCGTTCAATCTCTCTTCGTCTGTTATCAATTGTATTTCAATTATGCTTCAATTTTGTTTCTTATTTCAATTATTGCTGAACAGAAAATCGGTCTACGAATGTTGTAATTAATTTTATACAACAACACATACACAAATAACCACAATAATTTGGGTGATGAACGAATCATGATTTATTGCAAAGAAGATAAAGTAAAACAACAACGACCAGTGACGACATATTCGGAAGAGAAAGGAGTTCGAAATTCGTACGTTTCGAAATGTTGTTTTGACATTCGTCATTCCGACATTGCTCACGAAATATAGCGAACACAGAAATTACACGAAAATGAAAATAAAAATCTTGATGATAAATGGAAAAATTATCTTACGGAACTCTTAGTAAATAATCATAATTAAAATCCTTCTGTACGGAAAATGATTTTTAGGCCTATATTTTAAGCAGCGGCGGCTCGAGGATTTTTCTACAAGCCCAGCGCCCTAGGCCAGCTTTAATACAGCACCTTTTTTGGAAACAAATTCGACTGAAAAACGCAAAAAGTAAAAGCCAAAAACGATTAAACAAAACAAATTATTTTATTTAATTCAACATTTTCCATTTTTAGATTCATATCGTATACATTTAAACATTTACTTTTCTTGCTTTCAAATTTGCGAAATCTTTTATTAAATGGGATATATCGAGACTGCTCGAAATTTCTTCCTCAATTGACAAAGTTGCCAATCCAGTGAGCCGATTCTGGGTTATTGTCGTTCTTGGATAGTTTTTTATAATTTTTGGCTTTGAAAAACTCCTTTCTGCACTATAGCAACCGATACAGGTAAAGTTAGCATTACCCGTAAAACAATGAAAATGCTGCCATACTTTAGAGCCTCCTCTGGTGTTGTACTATTTTTGAAATGTCTACAAAGAGATTATAGCTCAACGAACAAATCATTTCCATCTATATCTTTTTTAATTATTGTGGCATAAGTCGGCTTCAATTCCATTACAAGCTTCCCTAATATTTTCGAAAGTTTTATTTATTAAGTTATATAAGAGAATACCGAATGTAGTTGATACATCTGCTGAAATCTTTCATCAACAGACATGATAGCCGTATCAATTACAGCAAAATAAAATTCGACTTTAAATTTTTGTTTTGAATCATCAATAGGTTCGTCATTACCTTGATATGAAAATAGTTTTTTTTCTTCTTACACGCACAGGTTCTGATTCAAATTCTGTTGGAAAATCATTAAATCTGGCTAGACCAGCATCTTACCAAAACTATCGTCACTTCTCAAATCAGATAAAAACGTTCGAGTATGCTTCAACTGTTGTAGTGCAGAATTAATATTTTAATTTTTATCTTGAAGCATTTTGTTAGTGACGTTAACTTCAAACAAAATATTATACCGTATTATTAGTTGAACGTGTTGTACGTGCTGTGCCTCTGCTCGTGTTGCCGTGCCTGTAGTTCCAGTGTAAGACGTCTCGTCATAAACGTCTATTAGCGCATCGTAAATATTTCCGAGTTCAAACCGAAGAGGAGGCAGGGCATCAGTTCGAATTTTCTATCTTGTATTGCTGAGTGGTTTCACATTTAAACTTTGAATAAACCGTTAAAGAACTTCCCATCGTCGTGATGAACTTGAAATAATTTATGAACGTGTTGCACCATATCGTAAAAATTATCAGCTTCTATGCAACACTTTGCAGCATCATTTACTACCAAGCTTTTATACATGCCTCGGAAGGCTAAATTTTGCTTACCAAGGACTTTATCGAGTTCAATCAATCTAATCGTTTCCATTTATTATGGCCTGCTGCTCTTCGTCAAAAATATGATCTGTTCTAATTCTCTTCACAGCTGGTAACATTAGTCGTATTTCCATTCCATCATATTTAATTCATTCCTAATTTTAGTTATACTACCTGACACCAGATGCCAAATTGCTCTTTCTTTATGTTGTTTTATTTCAATTCAAAAAAATAATTCGCGACTTATTTTCATGAGAAAAAATAATTCGAATTAAATTTTTCTCATGGAAATACAGCTAATATAAATTTGTATAGTTCTTCTCATGCCCTAAAATTAGTGATGTTACATTTTTTCATTCATTGCAACCGCTTTCGTTGAATGCTGATATAGCGCATTTGTGGGGAATAATTTACAGCAAACGCAATACAAGCGATCTTTTATAATTGAATATTGCAATCATTTTCGGTAAATTAGGTCACGATTAACCAACTTTCGGACATAATGAAAATTGGAAAATTGTCTGCTCTGCATGTCGATGGAAAATGAATAATTTTCAATTTGTTTTACCCCCGCTGGAATAATTATTGGTCGTAGTTTGTCATTCAGGTTTGGACATGCTCCAGAGTAATACTCTGAGTGCGTATTTTAGCTTCAATCACAATGTCCATCAATAATAAATTATTTTCTATCACATTTGTAGTCACCGTGGAAGGATTATTTAAATCAACATGATAACTGACACTGATATTTTCTATGGGTTTCACAAAAAATTTTAGTAAACTGTTCTCATCTTTAGCTTGCCATTTTTCATTTTCCACCCTCTTCTTTTTATTGTCATAACCCGAAAGTTTTCTTCTTTTTTTTATTTTTTTTGTTTGTTTCCATAATAAATTATTATATTTATTCAATAAAAGCGTATAAATATTATTATTTGTAATTTTTATAATTGAGGTACGCGAGCTTCTTTATATTTAATATACTTATTAACGACTAATAGAACGAATTATAATATGGGATTTTGGAAATCGGCCATACTTCAATGTGAGTTTTGGCCATTCAGTTAAATTAAACTATTACCATAAATATATTAATACCCTTAAATAAATCTTGTGAGAACCATAATAGGGCTATAAGCCATTACCATAAAGATGTCACTCACCTATTTTGAAACTTTTGAAACACGACGAATCAACCAAAATATTTCATATCACAAACACCACTATTTAATTGAAAATTTAATTTAATTTCAAGCATTTTAATTAAATTATTTTTATATTACAAATTGAATACCAATTTGACAGTTTCTTACAATTGAATGCCAGTTTAGTTTTCTATTTAGCATAATATTTTAAAAGCAATTGTGTTTAGCAATTGTGTTTGTACATGACGACATATCACTTATACTAATACACCCCAATATACATTTGTGTATCCAATCAAAACCAACAAAACTGTCTATACTGTATGGATGAGTTTACTATTAAGGACGTGTCCGATTTCTGTGCGAAATAAATTTTTTGTGATAAATTTGACATTAGTGAAATAATTTTCTCTTCCTTCTTTGAAATATAGTAAGTTCATTTGCTGTCCGAATACTGAAATAATTTTGACATAATAAAATTGACATTTGGAAATACAACAAACGTCAAATTGTACGTAGAGAGTTATTTAAAAGGGTATATATAAATATGATAGAAGCAGAATTTGATCCAAATATGGTATGATATTTCGGGTTATATGTGTTTAATGAGAAGAACACGGAGCTTTGCGCGACCTTTAATAATGGATCTCCTAAACTCCCAGGTATGATACATTTAAATTTACAGGTATTGCTCTCTAGTATTTATAAATATTAACAAAATTCATTCTTTGTAGCGACCAATAATGTACACAATTCCTTAAACAAACAGTATTGTTAATTCAATACTTGGCTATAATGATCCTAGATCGCTATTAGCAAATTCTTGCCCAATAAAGAGCATGGGTTGGGACCGGAAATGGAACTAATGATATTTTTGCTGTGGCTGACAAGTAGGACTAGTTATAGAATTGTAGGTGCAGCAATGAACATGTCAAGATCCATGTTTGTGATATTGTTCACAAAATGCTGGACACTAGAAAATGCTGGAACTTATTATATTATATAAATAAAATAAAATTAAATTATATTAAAGTTATTTTGTTTACTTCACCGGCACAGAAACAAGAATTATTACGGACATGTCAAAATTATAACACACCGGTGCTGTGATAATTTGGTTGCGTACAGTTTAACATTAATTTATCACAAAAAAATTATTTCGCACAGAAATCGGACACGTCCTAAATGTATAAACATTTTTGTTGGTTTTGATCCAATGTATCGGGACAGCATGGGTTGTACTTGGATAGAGTTTTGTATAGGGTTTGGTATAGAAAAAAACCTCTATACGAGTACAAGTAAATAGAAAAGTAAACAAAAATGTTGTGTAGCGATTCTTTCTTATGGTAGCTTATTTGTATATGTAGACTGCAGAACAATTATACAGATATATGGTACTGTTAAATTTTATTTGGCTGAATAAAAATATTTGCTGAATAGCGAATTACTATTTGGAAATCAGGTTTTGCAAATTTTTCATTCGAGAATTTAAATTTTAGTGCCCTAAGCAAGTTAGCGCCTTAGGCGACCGCCCAGTTCGCCTATATAGTGGAGCCGCCGCTGATTTTAAGATGTAAGGATGTTAAAGGACATAAAAAAAACACGTAATATCATTTTTTGCCATATGATTTTGTTCATTTATTGTTTTCCCAATTACTAATCCAGATGTGCGAATGTATTTAAGCAGTCTGTTTATAGCTATACGGTATCTAAGATATCTGTTAAAATTGCACATAGCCATGGATATATAGGGGTATATCCTCCATTCAGTCGCAAGCGTGTTAAATAAGTTAACACCGCAGAAACATCAAATTGACATCCTCGAATGACAGTCGCAACTCGTTAAATTTTTTCTGTTTTTTTGCGACCCCGATTTTGAGGTAGTAAAAGTACTTAACGTACCTAACCTTAAAATTTATAATTTGACGTTTCCCAATTTACGTTTGACAAATTTATTAGTGAAGCAAAATTTATTAGTTTGATGTTATAGATTTTGAAAATAGAATTAATTCAACGACGCAGGAAAATATTTCGTGATCGTGATGATATATTTCTCTGTGATGAAAAACTTTTTTTTGTTCGATATCTTTTTTCCAAAAGCACAGTTTGGTTCATTATAAATGAATTGGATTATTCTTATTTAATTGTACGTATCTACTTTATTTTTTAATAAACTAAATAAATTGCATATTTAATATTCTAATTCTGATCAAAAATTGAGGTATGATTTGCTATGATTTGAAAAAATGCGTTCAAATCATATTATCTTGTTTTATTTTGCACAACATTGCGAAAACCCAAAATGTGCCAGATATATCTGATGAAGATAATCGAGAATCCGCAGTGGATAGTGATTATGAAAATGAAGATGATATTGATCAGAGGAATGAATTAGTTCAATCTTATTCAGGAGCAAGAGGACAAATAAACCGAAATATTTTAATTAATTCCAGTTTTAGAAATTAAAAACCATATTATACTTAATTTAATTAATTCGTTTGCTTTTTATTATATAAATTCAATTGTATTACATGTTTAAAATTAAAATTTATATTATTGCACAGCCATTTCAGTTCAGTCATAATTCTTATTATAATAAAAACTAAATATCTCATTCTGAGATTGTTAGGTATTCCACTTCGAGGTAGATTTCTTTTCTTCCATGCTTTTTTTTACTTTTAATATTTCTTTTTGTATTTCTAAATCTTCCTAAGAAACTGTAAGCTGCTCCTTCGATACAGCCAATTTCTCCTTCGAAACCGTAGGCTTGTCCTTATAAATTGGTAGGAGCTCCTCGTCAATTTGATCTAGAAACAAAACATAACATTTGACATTAATACATTTTAATACAAAACGATTCAGTGACGATTTTCTTACCATTCTTGTTTCGCAAGGTTCTCTGTTTTACCCTACTCTTCCTGGCGTTTCACTCTCATTACGATTCTGAGACTCCCAACAGCCCTTATTTTTGGTTTAGAAGCCGGAACTTTCGTTTTTTCGGGTACGGCTTGGCTTGCGGATTGTATAGGCGCCTCTAATAGTCTCTAATTACAAATTTAGTTTATTATTTACCGCACTAAACCGTATCCAAATAAATTGGCATCATCTACATAACATAAAAATATAGATCAGATTTGATATTTAGTATTTTAGAAATTGTTAATCACTTACACGAAAGAACATCACTATTATTTTCTAAAATTTTTAGTAAAAGTAAAAGCTCCCGTTCACTAAAATTAGGACGTCTTATTCTTTTCTTTGGCTGTGACGGCCCAGCTTCCATTTTAATAAATGTAGTAAAAATATCTTAAGAAACTACAGTGTGACCACTATATTCGGTTACAAAAGTTTGAGTAGCCGGCGAAAACAAACGAAGCTAACTAATCTTGAAATTTTTAAATCATGAAGTACCGTTAGGTGTTCTATAAACATCAAAAAAAAATTAGTTAGTTTAGTTGCGTAATACCGTTGTTGTGACCATGCCAAACTTACGATCTCTAATTGTAAATTGCTTTCATGGCACGCGGGTGACGAAATTATCTTCTCAGATGAAAAACTTTTTGTGCTTGAAGTTCCGCACAATATTCAAAACGATCGAATTTGGGCGGTTTCAATAAAGAATGTCCCAAAATACAAAAAGCACATACCAAGGTTCCAAAATGCGTCCTCGGTAAAGGTTTCACTGGTTAGACTTCAGCAAATGTGTTTTCACGGATTTCACCGCAGATTCCCATAATCCGCCGAAATGGGGAGACGAAGGTGGAATTAAATGCCACTCGATTCTGTTACTACTCAAAAATTCTGAAAGTACATAATTCTTATTAATATTTTTTATGATTTTATGTGCTTCACTTAGAATTCTCCTAGCGCCTATGAAGTTTGAACCGTTATCGGTATAAATTTTCTGGAGTATGCCTCTCCGCGCCGTAAACCGTTTAAGAGCGGATAAAAAGGCTTCACTGGTTAGATCGCTTACCGGTTCGATGTGAACCGCTTTCACGGACATGCAAACAAAAATACATAAGTATCCTTTGATAGGATTGGTTGCACCTCTACCTTTCCTCGTCGCAAAATAGGGAGGCCCGGCGAAGTCAATCCCGCAGTTTGTAAATGGACGTGCCGGCGTTACCCGTTCCGTGGGCAAGTTTCCCATTAATTGTCGGCTCGTTCGATGTGCATGTTTGACACAAATTACACAAGTTTTTAGTAATGAACGTATTTTCGTACGTCCGTTCATTATCCAATATTTCTGCCTTATAATGTTACTGGTTAATGTAGGGCCGGCGTGTAGATTTTCGATGTGTGTCTCCCATATCAGTCGTTTTGTGAATATGTGATCAGCAGACAATATCACTGGATGCTTGCTGTCGTAATCACAATCGGCGTTGAAAAGACGACCGCCAACTCGTAGTACGCCCGCTGCGTCAAGAAAAGGAGCTAGCGATAGTATTTTTGAGCTGGTTTGGACCATCTTGTTTTTAAGTAAATTTGTAATTTCTTCTCGGAATGTATCATTTTGTACCCATCGAATACATTGTATTCTTGCTTGTTCCATTTCTCTGGAATTTAACTCACATCTTTCCCTGTCTCTCGTCTTCTTGGATTTTAAATTCGTGATATAACGTCTTACGTACCCGATGATACGGAGTATCTGTTTAAGATTTGATTTCTTGGTGAATAAAGTATCTAACCAATCATCTTTGGTTGCTGTAACTTGAAGAGTACAATGCGTAAACAGGGTCTTGCTGAATTCCTTCTCTATGGCTATTTGGTTTGACTTCGAATTCGAGTCAGTCAGAGTGGGCCATAAGTTTTGGGGCAGTTTGAGCCATTCAGGACCTTCCCACCATTGTTTTAAGTGAATTAATTTCTGTGGCGATACTCCTCTGGAACCATGATCAGCAGGATTTTCATGAGATCTCACGTGGTCCCAATGTTGCCTTGGAAATTTTTCGAGTATTTGACTCGTACGATTGGCCACGAAAGTTTTCCATCTTGCAGGGTACGTCGAAAGCCAGGATAAAACGATGACTGAATCTGTCCAGGCGTAATATTTCGCTGTAGGTGGCATAGTCGCCTTTACTGCATACATTAACTTCGCCAATAGATGCCCGGCACACAGCTCCAATCTAGGAAGAGAATTTTTTTTTACAGGTGTAACTTTCGCTTTGGCTGTCAACAGGTGAATGTTTGTTTCTCCTCGGTCATTAGTAGTTCGACTGAAAATGACCGCACTATAAGCTTTTTCACTAGCGTCTGCAAACCCGTGTATTTGGATGTCTCCCTTATGATCGGTGAAACGAGGAATCTTGACTTGTTCGAAGTATTTAAATTCTTCTCTCACTTGTTTGTATTCCGTTTTGTAACGGTCAGGTAAAGAATCATCCCAGTCTATTTTCAGGAACCACATCTTTTGGAATAGGATTTTCAGTAGCACTACGGATGGAGATAAAAATCCCAATGGATCAAAGACCCTAGAAGCTTCTGATAACAGCTTTCGTTTTGTAAGTGGACCTTCCTTTTCTGGACTGACCTTGAAGGTGAATGTATCATCGCCAGGGCGCCAATGTAAGCCAAGTATAGTCACTGTTGCATTTACATCACCATACAATTTCGTAGTTTCCTCATTGCTAAAATCGTCGCTTAGACTGCGTATGTTTGAGTGCCATTTTCTTAACAAAAAACCCCCTTTTTGTAAAATATCGGATATCCTTTTCTTCTGTTTAGTCGCCTCTTGTTCATTATCGAAGACCGACAAAAAATCATCAACGTAAAAACCATGCAAAACCAGTTGCAAAATATTATCATCACCGCAATCGCGAGCTACTTGATAAAGAGTACGAAGTGCTAAATAGGCAGAGCATGCTAGACCAAACGTCACTCGGGTTAATCGATAATTTCGTATTTGTTCGTTCGGATTTTCTCGCCATAAAACTCGCTGATAGTTAGTATCATCAGGAGAAACGAGCACTTGCCGGTACATTTTCTCGATGTCGGCTGTTAGCGCTATCTTATTGCGTCGGAATTTTAGCAAAGTAACCCAGAGTGTGGGTTGTATCGTTGGTCCGGTCATCAGAGCGTCGTTGAGAGAAGTGCCGTTAGTGGTTTTAGCTGAACCGTCAAAGACTACTCGCACCTTTGTTGTATCACTGGATTCTTTTATGACGGCATGATTCGGTAAATAGAAAGTTTTTTCATCACGTAGATCTTGTTGGCTTTGCAGTATTTCCTCCATGTGTCCCTTTTCCACATATTCTCGCATTTGTTGGATATATTGGTGCCGTAGTTCTCCATCGTTTAACAGTTTCCGCTCGAGTGCTAAAAATCGTTTGGATGCCATCAGTATAGAGTTTCCCAATACGACCGATGTTCTCCGGAAAGGAAGTCGAACCATATATCGCCCATCTAGTTGTTTTTTCACTGTTTTGTCGTAAAATGTTTCGCATTCTTCATCCTCCGGTGAAATTTGTTTTATTTGTGGCAAATCTTCAATTTCCCAAAATTGTCGCAGTGTTTGATCTATGTTTACATCTAATTGTATATTTGATGTCGCCGCCATGAAAGTTGAGGTCTCCAAATGGGGTAGGGATTTGGATTGACCAGATACCACCCAACCGAATACAGTTTTTTGTAAGATGGTAGTCCCAAATTGTTTCTGCTCGTTATTTAGAAGGGTAAAGAATTTATCTGCTCCGATCAAAACATCTATCGGGGCTGGTTTCGCGAAGCTTGGATCAGCTAATTGTATATTTTCTATTCGTTGAAAATCTTCAGTGTTTATGCGGCATCCTGGTATTCTCTGCGGTAGCTTATTTAGGATGAACGCGTCGACCTCAATTTGTACATTAGGATTATACAAAGATCCCATCACTAGTTTACTTCTTCCTCTTGATTGGATTGAACTCGCTGTTATCCCTGTTATGTTCACATTGGCTCTCTCTCTTCAAGTGTAGTCTTTGGACACAATCTTCTGATACGAATGACCATTCTGACCCACAATCGAGTAGCGCTCTACATCGATAGGTTTTTCCATATTTATTGGTAATAAGAACGTTTGCCGTTGGCAGGATAGCCTTCATTTGATGTGACGATGATTGCTGTATGACGGCGTTGAAGTTGGTGGATTCAGCTTGTGTCTCTGTCGTCTCTGGATTGGCGTCAGTATGTAACGTAACGTGATGTCTGCGTTTACACATCTTGCAGTTGAATCTTGATCGGCAAACGACAGCCTGATGAGTTGAAGATAAACAATTGAAGCATAGCTTCTTCTCCGCTACAGTCCGTTTTCGCTCTGTCATTGGAAGTTTTAGATACTTGTCGCACTTCCCAAGATAATGGTCATCAGCACATAACGGACAGGACATTTTTGTTTGAGATACCATTGCTGCAACTCGTTTCGTAGAACTCGGTTTGACCTTCTGCATTGAATCAAGACTTTCAAGTGCGTCACTTCTCTTGCTGCTTAGAAACTTGAAAAATGAGTCTAGCGATGGAAAATCAACTTCTGCTGTCGCGTGAGCCCATGCTTCCTTTGATTTATCATCTAACTTGTTCACCAGTATATGGATCAACCACGGATCCCGAGCTTCAGCTGATGTACCAAGTACCCTTAGACCACGAATGACCTCATCAGATACATCCACAAGATGGCGAAGTGATTTGGAACAATGCTGGCGCAAGCTTGGTTGCTCCATAAATTGATTTACCAACACATGTACCACATGTTTTATTTTATAGTATCGAGATTTAACCTTGTCCCATGCTTCATCGTAATTGGCCTCAGTGACACTCAGATGGTTGATTAGTGAATACGCTTCTCCTTTCAATAACCCTTTCAGATACTGCAATTTGTGTACCTTTGAGATGGTATTGTTATTGTGTATCGAGGCTTCAAATAAATCTCGAAAAGAGGGAAACTCTGAATACTTCCCACTAAATGCTGGAATATTTACACGTGGTAAACGCACCTCACTTTCCCGTTTATTTAGATTTGAAACTTCGTGCAAAAAGTTGGTTTGATTCAAAATGAGGTCTTCCATTGTATTGACCCCTTGACCTGCATTATCTTGCTCGTGCGATTTTTCGAGCCTAACTAGTTTTTGTTTTAGTTCATAATGACCTGTTTCAATCTTCTCGACTATCTCGGCATTCGCGTCATCGAATTTACCTTTAAGGTTTCTTTCTAAAATTTGGAAATCATTCCATTCGTCGTTTAGAAGAGACAAAAAGGCTTTAATTTCACTAAGGCGAGTATTGTTATTGATATTCACGGCCTGAGCTTTAATTTGCTCTAATGTTTTCATGATTCGTTTGAGTGCTCTTGCCTCCGCCATTTCGTTTAATTAAGCACGCTGTTTTTATTTTTTTATTTCGAATTACGGTACTTGTGAAAATATTAATATAAAGCTTGTACTCACGATTTAAATTGGTAATCCGGCTCGAAGGACCATGTAAATTTGCGTACACCAAAAGACCCGGTCAATATCCCGTTTAATGTAGATCGTCTCGTTATCGCTGACTCGAGATACGATACCACAGGTCCTTTATCGTTTTATTGATCGAAATTGAATTGCGAAATTCTCCGTTTGCTCGTTGCAGATTCACCGTGTCCAAATTAATTCCAATGTCCAAAATGTTTCAGGGCGGTATCTTCGAATGTCCAATTTAATGCAGCGTCAATATTTCTTTTTCTTTGCGGTATCTTAGAATGTCCAATTTAATGCGGGAGGTAGGTATATAATTTAAACACGATCTTGTTTCAACTTTTACTCAATTTTATTTCACACTATAATATTCGCACAGGTTATCACCGTTTGATAGTTTTTTCTCGAATGCCGTAGATTTTTTCTTTTTTGACAAATTTTCATTTTACAATAATTATTTCTTAATCCAAAAGTGACATCTGACAAAAAAGATTGTAAATACTATGCTGGTTCTAAATTATTAGTACATTATGATTTTACAGTGTTATAAATTTTTAGTACACTAATTTCACAGTGTACATATTATTCTATTACATTATTGTTACAATTATTTTCTAGCTGTCAAATTAAATTGTAAATAAACAAACAAGTGCAAAATAAATTCTGAATAATACTAAAATAGGTAAGTGTACTCAATTATATAATATAAATGCATAAAAACTAAACAAAATTCTAAAAAATGGTATTCCTTTACAGATATTAACGCAACTAAATTACGTGGAAGATTACGTATTCACGATGTTTGGATTCCCAATCAGCTGTTTGCCGTCAGATAAGTTTTTACATTTATTTGTTGTGATCCAATGATTCTTTGGTTTTTCTTTTGTATTTCAGGTATCAAGGTTGGTTTGTGCATGGCATGAACACCGAGAACATAGCAAATGATGTTCTCTTCAATGACCCACTACCAACTTGTACTAGTTAGGTTGGTAGTTGATACATAACCAGTTTTAAAGCAATGAATACAACGCAAAAAGGAAACAATACCCCAGGTGGTAAACCAACTACCCAGTTGGCTAATCCACCCTCTTACGAGGCTGACTCAATGGATTCTGGGGTGAGCCAATCATTGCTAAACCCATTCGAAAGAAGTTCAATGTTGTTAAGATCACCAAACCATCATACTAACTCTGCAAATCAGCAGAAAGACGAAAACGCTGAACTCTGTCGAAAACTCAGTGAAGTAGATGTACTTTTAACCCAACTAAGAAGCGAAATTGAAAAACTAAAAAAAGAAAATGAAGAATTAAAGAAGCCCAAACCAATGGAGATTTCTGAAAACCCGCTAACTTGTTATAATGAAACAAGTACTCACACCAGCTATAACAATGAGTTCCATACTGATGAAGAGGATCTCATGAGAGAAACAGATTGGGTACTGAAAAGGAAGAAAAGACCTACCAAAAAACGAAAAGCAGAATTCTCGCCTGAAGTTGGAGATCATTCGCAAGCTAATGTATTAGTAACTGGTGATACTAATACCAAACGAGCTCACCAGCAACAGCAACAAAATCGGAAACAAAAAGTTGTACCGAAAGAAAAGGCGCCTCCGCCAATCAATGTAATCGGCATAACAGAATTTGCTAGCATACAATCTTTAATGAAATCAGTGACATCTAAGGAATATAGAGTAGTGTCACTAAACAATAACGTGTGGAAAATCAATACACCGGATTCCGATACATATAGAGATCTAGCAACAAAGCTCAATGCGGAAGGTAAAGAATGGTTCACATACGAAGATAAAAACGAACGCGCAATTAAGGTTATGGCCAGAGGCCTTCATCCAACGTGTACGAAGGAGGACATAATTGAGGACCTAAAGGCAAGAGATCTACAAATAGAAGGTGCAGTAAACATCCTAAAACGAGAGAGAGGTGAGAACAATCAAGTCAAAAAAAGGGGGCTTCCACTCTTCATGCTTACGTTTAACAAAAAGGAGAAAGTTGAAAACATTTTCAACATCAAAGCAATTCTCAATATGAGGGTTAAAATAGAACCGCTTAAGAAAAACACGAGGCTAATACCTCAATGCAAAAAATGCCAAGGTTTCAATCACACGCAAAAATATTGCAGACGGGAGCCAAGATGCGTAAAATGTGCTGGAAAACACAACGCGAAAGAGTGTACAGAAAGTAGAAACACCACTGCAAAATGTATAAACTGTAAAGGGCATCATCATGCAAATTATGGAGCCTGTGAAGTAGCCAAAGAACTTCAAAGACTAAGAAACAAAACGCATCAGTTTCCTCAAAACCCTAGGGTTACCAGATAAGAGAAACCAACTAAAACCCAAGCGGAGCCAAAACCACCAGGTATTGGTACAGAGCGAGTTATTCACAAATTGTACAGCAATCATCTAATGCTACAAATGATAACCCCCTTGAAAGGATTTGTCGAAGCATAGAAGCCATAAATATAAGGCTAGCAAAGCAAGAACGTGGTCTAGAAGCTTTATATAAGCGTCTAGATATGCATCAAACCTTGAACGAGGCAACAGCCCTCATATACTAAAATGAGCAGATCATTAAGAATTGTCACCTGGAACGCGAACGGACTTGCGCAACATGTTCCAGAGCTAGAAATTTTTCTAAATTTAGAAAAAATAGATATCTGCCTTATATCGGAGAGCCATTTGACAAAAACATCATTTATTAAAATACGTGATTATGAATGTTACCATGCTGTTCACCCAGGAGGAAAACCCAGAGGAGGATCAACAGTAATAGTGAAAAAGAGTCTCAAACACTATGAAGAACCTAGTATAGAAGAGGAAAGTATGCAAGTTAAAACCATAAAAGTTGAAACTAACAATAATAATGAATACAGTATTTCCTCTATCTACTGCCCTCCACGCTATAATCTAAACAAAGAAGATTATAATAGACTCTTTAGATCACTAGGATCCAATTTTATTATTGGTGGTGACTTTAATGCAAAAAACACCTATTGGGGATCAAGACTTACCACCCATAAAGGAAAAGAGCTATTCGAAGCCGGACGAATAAATAACTGCGAGTTCCACTCTGGAGGTAAACCAACATACTGGCCTTCTGATATAAATAAAATACCAGATCTCATTGATTTCTATGTAACGAAAGGGATCTTCGAGGATTATATGTGCATCGAAAACAGCGAAGGGATATATTCCGATCATACACCTGTTATCATGACACTCAGCACAATGATAATTAATAAGGATAACCTGCCTAAATTAACAAATAATAGAACTAATTGGGACCTATTCCAAGATCTAATTGAAATGCAAATAAATCTACGAGTGCCGATTAAAACACCGGTACAGTCGGAAGACGAACTAGAGGTATTTAACAGTACTATTCAACAAGCAGCATGGGAAAGTTCTCCTGCTAGTCACACCGAATCCCGTAGGAATCAAAATTATCCTATTGAGTTCAGGGAGTTAGTTAGAGAGAAACGGAAGGCAAGAAAAACCTAGCAAAGGACACGCGCCCCGGAAAACAAAAAAATCCTCAATTTTCTATGCAATAAACTAAAACCACTTATAAAAGAAATTAAGAATGAAACTATTAACAAGTACTTAAATGGTCTCACCGAACATAAAGATACTGATTACTCTCTTTGGAAAGCAACAAAGAGATTAAAAAGAACCAAAACGCATGTGCCGCCTATTAAAAATGGGAAAGGAACCTGGGCCAAAAGCGACAAGCAAAAAGCTATTTTATTTGCAGCTCACTTGGAAGACACCTTTCAACCGTTACCTAGGCAAACAGCAGATGAAAACATAATAACAGTTAGCAAAATTGATGAATATAATATTCGATGTGTAACATTAAAGGAATTAAAAAATGAGATCAAGTGTAGGATATGATTTAATTACTGGACTCCAGGATATGATTTAATTACTGGACAAGTCGTAAAAGCCATTCCCGAGAAGGGACTACGAAAATTGGTTCAAATTATCAATGCTGTCTTCAGACTAAAATATGTCCCACGTGTTGTATAGCACGTGTTGTGTACTACTTTTAAGAATTTTTATTGTTCAAATTCGATATTGAAACATAAAAATGTGGAAACAATATTGTAACCACAAAGCGTTCATAAACTTACATTGTAATTTTCTACGTTGCTAAATGCTGCCATTCTGGACGTCATTGTTACAATTTTGTTACAATGTAAAGTTTATGAACACACTCCAGTCAAGAATCTAAAAGTACAAGGTCTAAAATTGTAAATTATTGTGAAAATAAAAACTAAATAAATAAATAACATAAAAATCTTGTAACTTATGTGTTACACTATAAATATAATATGTACATATATCTGATTAATAAATAAAAATAATTGTATAATAAACATTAAATAAATAAGTTAACGTGTAAATTGAGTTTATTCTAAAGAACCGTTTTCATTCCTTATCGAACCATCTCTAAATCGAATGTAAGTCAAAAGGCCATTATTCTAGTAACATGTTTTTTTAAATGTATATACTACACACGACAATGGAATGTTGCTGAAGTAAATATGATCCCCAAACGAGGCAAACCAGCGAACGATAAAAATTCGTACAGACCGATTTCACTACTTCCTGTAATTTCAAAATTATTTGAAAAATTACTGCTCAAGAGACTCAAGCCAATAATAGAAGAGAGAAATTTGATTCCACCACTCCAATTTGGATTTAGAGAAAATCACTCTACGATAGAACAAGTTCACAGAATAACGGATATAATCGAAGACTCACTTGAGAATAAGAAGATATGCTCCAGCATCTTCTTAGTTGTAGCACAAGCTTTCGACAAAGTTTGGCACCAAGGACTTAAATTTAAATTGCATCGAGATCTACCTAAGCAGTTCTATCAAATTCTTAAATCTTATATCGCAGACCGACATTTTCGTGTAAAATATAACGGAGAGCACTCTGAACTGAAGAGAATATCAGCAAGCATACCACAAGGTAGCGTACTGGGTCCTATATTGTACATCCTGTACACCAGAGATATGCCAAATACAGAAGGTGCCACCATAGCAACATTTGCAGACGATACAGCTATTCTGGCGATTGGAAAGTGTATATCAGAAGCAACGACCAAACTTCAAAAAGCAACCGACACAGTGAGTAGCTGGACAAAGAAATGGCGCATTAGCCTAAACGAAGCAAAATCGGTTCACGTAAACTTCACAAACCAGAAAGTTAACTGGATTCCAGTGAAACTTAATTCAAGGCCGGTTCCAAATGCAAATACAGCCAAATACCTCGGCATGACTCTCGATTGCAAGCTTAGATGGAAAGAGCATGTTAAAAAGAAAAAAGAAGAATTGAACATTAAATATAGGAAAATGTATTGGCTAATAGGTAGAAACTCTGAGCTTACAATACATAACAAATTGCTATTATATCAGCAAATACTTAAACCAGTATGGACCTACGGTATTCAACTTTGGGGTTGTACCAAGAAGACAAATGTACAAATGATTCAATGTTTTCAAAACAAAGTGCTGCGTGGCATTGTAAACGCACCATGGTACATTAGAAATGATAACCTCCATAGGGACTTAAACATGGAATATGTAAGTGAAGAAATACAAAATCATGCGAAAAAACACATTCAGCGGATATCTCGGCACCAAAATGCAGACATACGAAGTTTGTTTGATACCACCAATGCAGTAAGAAGACTTCAAAGGCAGAAACCTTTGGAATTACGCAGTTGTATTTCATTAGGATAGAGAAAAATAATTACTATGTAAATTCAAACGGGAGTAACCATTGGGCTACTGCCCGTCAAATGTGAATCTTCATTTAAGAAAGATAAATTA
This sequence comes from Tipula vernalis, assembly GCA_958295665.1. Lineage (NCBI taxonomy): Eukaryota > Metazoa > Arthropoda > Insecta > Diptera > Tipulidae > Tipula > Tipula vernalis. The sequence goes on along the minus strand of OY282558.1, from coordinate 346,217,800 downwards.
CTAAATGATTTGTAAATCAGTTGTAATATTAAATAAAGGAAAAAAAAAAAATCAACGGGATAAAAAATCCGTTTTTGATTACAATTTTATTTTACAATTTTATAATTTAGTTTTTATTAATTTTTTAAAAGAACATTTAGAAATATTAAAATCAAACACATCAAAACTACAATTAAATTGTCGACAAATCGCCGGGACCGGAGCATTATGTGCGTAATTAGATTTAAATGTCGGCAAATATATAAAATTCCTAATCCGATTAGGTTTACAGGGCATATGAATATCAATCTTTGCAAGTAGTTTAGGGAAGTCAATCGAACTGCTAAGCAGATCAGCGATGAATGTTGAAGCAGCACATCTACGTCTTACAAGTAATGAATCCAAATCAGCAATCCTACAGCGGTCACCGTAGTATGGCAAATTATTTTTATTCAGCTACATTGGAAGGTTCGGATCAAATGGCCAATTCAATTTATGAAGATAGTAAATAATAAATTGCTTCTGTATTCGTTCAATTCTATCGATATAAATATTGTAAGCAGGATCCCAAATAATCGACGCGTATTCCAAATTAGACCGAACAATGGAACAATACAAAGTTTTAATTGATTGTGGATTACGAAAATCTTTTGTGATACGACGAATAAAGCCAAGTAAAGAATTAGACTTAGCTACTATTAAATTAATATGGTCTCGGAAATTAAATTGATGGTGCAGGACAACACCCAAATCTTTAAATGTCATAACTCGTTCTAGCTGGTGATTACCAATAAGATATTGATGAAGAATAACTGCTTTTTTCCTGGAGAAGCTCATAATCTTGCACTTTTCCAAAGTTAACTTCAACTTATTCATAACTGACCATTTATACAGCAAATCAAGATAACTCTGCATTTCATTACATTGTTGGGGGTTACATACACTTCTTGATATTTTCAAGTCATCTGCATATAATTCACAGTCGCAGTACTGAAACAAAGAAGTAATTTCATTGATGAAGACATTAAATAATACAGGTCCTAGGTGGGAGCCCTGAGGCACTTCAGAATGAACTTCAATCATCTTAGATGTAAACCCGTTAATTTGAACTACCTGCTTCCGATCACGCAGATACGATCCAATCCAATCCAAAAACCATTTACTCACTCCAAATCTGTCCAGTTTGGCAAGAAGTAACTCAAATTCAAGGGAATGTTTATCTAATAAGGGAATATATTGTGAATGACGAAAACAAACTAAAAAAAATATGTAATGTGAAAGTGACAGTCGCAAATAATATTCAGCAAAACCGCTGAATTAATTATTTACGCAAATTGACTATTTTGGGACCGCGCAAGTTAATACTTTACGACTGAATGGAAGACACAGATTCAGATGATATTTTCTAATGATGCCTGGAAGGATCAAGGCGCTGGGAGATATGCTGCCGCCTTTCCAGCTGATATGATTTTACGACGGTCAGCCGGTTTGCCGTTAACTTTCACTATAGTCTGAATAAGGGATCTTTAACAAGTTTGCCGTGTATGAATAATGGTGTATTTTAGCGTTATAGCGTACCGGACAGGTTTAAATGATTAACTTAACAGAACTGTACACAACAGAAGAATAATTGTTTGCATTTTTGGATGCCAACAAATCCAAGAAAATCCAGAATAGAATACTTTATTGACTTCTTAAACCCAAAAAGCGAACAACAGCCGTCTTATTCAAAAAGGTTTTCACATTAATCTTTTACGAGTCGAGTGTGAACTCGCTCGTTGTTTTTTTAATGTACAAGCGCAAACCAAACCAATACTCAAACAATATGCTTAATAAAAATAACCTTGAAAATATAAGTGCTTTATCCTCTCCAGTCTAAAAAATTAAAAACCAACAAACTAACACTTGTCGGGGTAATTTATAAGTTACCTACATCGTGGTATAGTACTGCAATGATATTGAATCATTATGAAAAAATCGGAAAGATGCAGAATATGATAAACAAACCAAATGAAAAATGAATAAACACATCAGCTGATTTTGTGTACAAATTTTCATTGTGTTAATCTTGATATTTAATTTTTTCTATTCAGAAAGTGTCTTTTTAGAAAAAGAAAGACGTTCCAGATTTACAACAAAAGTAAATAAGCACAAAAAATTAGAAGAACCGAATTAAGTCCGAGTTAACCAATTTTGCCGAAAAATTTTGTTTGGTGAAATCAATTCATCCTCAATATAAGTCCACGACATCAAATTTCTTTAAATTGAATAAATTTTTCTCAAATCATACTGAAAACCGTTTAACGGCGAGATTTAATTCAGACCAAGATATGCCAGAAACTTTCAATTTCTCGAAATATATGATTTCATTGTACAGGTCAAGCCTTTACAAGGTAATATTCATAATTTACGTATGACCCATTTCACATATGTACATCATATTTCAAATTAAGTACTAAACACTTTTGATTAATTCAGATAATGCTTGCTTACTAGAGTTGCAACCACACGAATGAAGTGTAGAGTGATTTCCTGTAAGTTTTTAGTGTTACGCTTAAAACCCTAATTTAGGTACGCTTTGTTAAAAATTGAATGAATATATGACTTAAAACTACACTCAAATCATTAACCCTGGCAACACTCTATAGTATTTGACCATTTACAGCTTATTTACAGATATTTACAGCACTAGCAGCCGACCATTCACAGAAAGCGTTTATATCACGTTGAGAAAGAAGATGTTCAGGACTAAATGGATTCCTTGAGGGACACCTGAAAATACTTGGAAACAGTCTGAAGTTGTCTCTTCAATTTTCATACACATTCTGAGATTTGATAAATAAGACCTTAATCAATTTAAAGGAAAGATACTATAATTAAAATTGTGGAGCTCTGCTAATAACGATCTATGGTTGAGTTTGTCAAAAGCTTTAGCAAAATCAGTATAACATTACAAATTATTATGAAAAAACGCTAGATTAATAGTAGTGGATAGCAGTGCTAGAAAATAGTCTCATTCACCAATGAATCGAATAGCTTGGGAATGCTCGATAAAATTGCACGATAATTTTTCCACGTCACTACGTAACACATAAGAAAAAAAGTTGAATATAAAAAGTTTTCAAAACAAAAGATGGTAAACCATCAGGACTAATACCTTTTCTGGAAGTGTTCAAATTGAGCAAAGCTTTCTCCATATCTTGATGGGAAAATATAAACTTTGAAAAATTCTAAAAATGCGATCTGATGACTGGTGTTGGTGGTGCAATATGTTCACTAAAAATTCAGCAAACCAATTGCAAAATATGACCGGTTTAGTATGAAATGGTCAACGGTAAGCCTATAGTATTGGTTTTGACAGTAATAAACTTTTAGAACATTTTCCGATTACTGCGCAATTAATCTTTCAGATCAATAATATAATTGTTAAATAAGAATCTTTTGAAGCATACAAATTGCTTTCTTAAATTGTAAATAATCGGAATGAGAACTGAAATGCTTATATATGTTGTGTGCTTAATAACGACATATTTCCAGAGACCTAAGCTCCTGCATAAACCAGAGATCTGTCCGAGTAAAGGACTTTTTATACAAGCTTTGAGAACAAATTTATCAAGTGGGAAACAAAATAACAGAAAACAGCAACTGAACTGTTAACACATTCTTTGGACAGGAAATCGTTCCAATCCAAAAATAATAATTATTATTAACGAAATTCAGATTACTACAAGCTTCGTGCGATTAATCTATCGAAATGGGAATATAAAAAATATTCTAGCGACCAGCTACATATATTATATAATTTGATTCGGGCCATTCTGTTCCATGAAATGTTTCTGTGGTTTGAACGAATAATTGAAACATATATTCAAAAATTCGCCTTTATTTCACCTTTATTTCGCGTTAACTTTTCCTGTTTCGTTAATACATTCTCGCGCTCACTTGTAGTAAAAGTAGAACATTGAAGATGTTAGCCATTGGTGTTGCCTTTGTGTTTTTCGTGCTAACTTCACAGATATATCAAATAGATTTCACAAAAATCAAATATATAAAAATCTCGTGTCCCGGTGTTTGTGATCGCCCTCCTCCGAAACGGCTCAACCGATTTTTATGAATTTTTTTTTGTATATTTGATAGGTATGAGAATAGGTCGAAAAGTATATTTCATACCGCTAGATGATTAGGGTGTCCCTATCCAGAAATTTTTTTTCTAGTTCTATTTTTTTGACAAACATTTTTTTTCATATTTTTTTTTTTTTTTGATTTGGTATCACAAAATACCTATAAGCCTAAATGTTCACGCTCCTACCCCCAACCTCCCATTTTTTAATCGGGGTTTTTAGTATTTTTGTATGAACAATATCCAAATAATTTAACCGTCATTTGTATTTCAAACATAACGAAATTATTTTGACATTTCATTCTGCATTTGTTATGTATCACAACGCAGTGCGTGCAAAAGTTTGTACGATTTATTTTAATTTATAAGAAATATTTACAGTTGATTTTTCGGCATTTTTTATAGACAAATACATATATTAATTGTTCATGGAAATCCCAGTAGATATATTATGAGCGATTGGCCTCTGTATTTTTCTGATTTACCAAATCGAAAATATTGGGATTGCCATGAACAATTAATATATTTGTCTATAAAAAATGCCGAAAAATCAACTGATTACAGACAGACAAATTAAATTCTTAAAAAAAGAAATATATACGTGTTTTATGATTGTAAAAAGGTTGGTAAAATACTAAAAGAACAAATACATTATCGGCATTCGAGTAAGAGCCAGGTATTGAATATTCCGCTCATCCGATTGTGCTGAATTGTGCTATGGACAAACAAACATGAGTCAGCCTTAATGCGTTGCGCATCAGGAAAAGTCCAACTACCAGAAATTGAGACATCACCAGAACCATTGAACGGCTTGCTCATCGGCACGGGTCCAGATTCAAGCCTGTTCCTGAAGTCCATTTGCACATTCAATTCATGTTTCCAAATGACTTCGTTCGGAGCAACAGCAATAGTTCACAATACTGCGGCAAATGATCAACAATTCAATTCAACGTTTAAAATCAAAGGCCAACTGTACCACAAATTAGGCTCCTTACTGCCAATGCCAAACGAACCACATACATTTTTACAAATCTACTTCCTGGGCGGTGAGGACATCAATTGTGTGGATACACGTTGCGGCTAAAATAACCTCAATTCGCCGAATGCCAAGCGCAACGTCGGTGAACTGGACGCCATATTGGCACAATGAATTTTTGAAAATCTTCAAATCACACATGCACGAATTGCAAAGTAACAATCACGCTATTGTCATCAATCCTGATAAAACACCAGCTGTCGTTGACGACGTTGCTGGAATCATGGTTGGCGACCGCACATCGACGCGATAAATCGTGATTCGAAGAAGAAACAATAATCTGGAGTTCATCGCCAACACACATCGTTCATACGACGCTCTCCAATATCCGCTAATTTTCTGGAAGGGGCAAGACGGATATTGCATAAACATTAAACAACGAGATCCCGCTACAGGTAATTCATTCATTATGAACATCATTACTCATTTTGAATTAATATTTATGAATATGTTGTTACAGGAGCTGAAACCAACAAGAAAGTGACCTCAGTGGATTTTTATGCGTATCGTATGATGATTCGACGCGGTGCCAACAATTCATGGTCGACATGTACGCGAAGGTAGAGAGCGAACGACTGCGCTTCCTACGACACAATCAACAGAAGCTGCGTACGGAAGAATACATTCACTTGTGAGATGCTATCATATACGACGCCGACACCGCCGAAATTGGTAACTCTATCATTCTACCATCATGGTACATAGGCAGTTCACGTCATATGCAAGAATACATACAGGATACTTTGACTTTCGTGCGCGAGTACGGGCGACCGTATTTGTTTATCACGTTAACATGTAATCCAAAGTGGCAGGACATAACATCTTTGCTATTGCCAGGCCAAAATGCAATACATCGTCATGACATTACACCACGTGTGTTCAAACAAAAATTGAAGTCTTTAATGCGCTTCATTACAAAATTACACGTATACGGTCCCAGGTCCCATACTCTGCTGGATGTATTCGGTTGAATGGCAAAAGCACCTTATGCACACATTTTCATTTGGTTAGTCGACAAAATACGCCCTGAGGAAATCGATGGTGTAATTTCCGTGGAAATTCCATATCCATCAACTGATCAACTACTATTCGATATTGTTACCACAAACATGATTCATGGCCCATGCGGTGATCTGAATTGTTTATCGCCTTGGATGGCAGTTGGAAAAGTACAAAGCATTTTCCTAAAGATTTCACGAACGACACGATCACAAATGTCGACGGATATCCAATATATCATCGAAGAAATACTGATAATGGCGGACAATCGTTTACGCTAAATATCAACAACGCAGACATTGACATTGACAATCATTGGGTGCTACCATATTCGCATCTGCTGAACAAAACATTCAATGCTCATATTAATATTGAGTTCTGTAGTTCGGTGAAGAGCATCAAATACATTTGCAAGTATGTGAATAATGGCAGTGATATGGCTGTGTTTCAAATTCAAAATACCGATGTGAATGCTCCTCGATTGAATGACAACGACGACATAATGCGCTACCAAATTGGCCGATACATCAGCTCCAATGAAGCTGTCCGGAGTATCTTTGGTTTCCAAATTTATGAACGGGACCCAGCAGTTATACATTTAGCGTCCATCTTGAAAGCGACCAGCGCGTATTTTCACCAACGAGACAGCAATTGAGCGTACCATAAAACTACACTCATGGAACACATGGAATCAAACAAAAAAATTCATACCCCGTAAGCAAGGCACACCAATTGATGCGTGCCCCGGACTATTCAAATCAAACACTTTGGGCCGATTATATACAGTCACTCGAAGGCAGATTGAGTGCTTCCATCTCCGACTGTTGTTGGTTAATGTCACCAGCCCATTGTCATTTCAAGATATACACAAAGTGAATGGACAACAGTATCCAACATATGGCTATACGGCTTGCTCGAAGACAACAATCACTGGGACGCGATATGCTTGCTGAAGCAGCATTGGGCTGTACAGCAACACAAATTCTTCTACTATTCGCTATAGTGTTGACTATATGTTTGCCGAAACGAGCAGACACGTTGTGGGATAAGCACAAAGATTCAATGACTAACGATATATTGCATCGAAACATTCAACAACGCTATGTACAATGAAGCATTGACCTCTATCGATGATCTTTGCGTTTTCATTGCCAATTTACCACTCAGTCACTTCGGTATGAGTTCACCAAATCGAAGCGCATTTGATTTAATGTACAACGAAATGAATCGTGAACTGCAGTACGATACTACTAGAAATGGCAGCGATTGTTACTTGTCATGTCCCACTACTGACTCATGAACAAAAAAATCATTTATACGACCGCATTATGCTGGCAATTTCGGTGGGACAAGGTGGATTCTTTTTTTTAGATGCACCAGGTGGAACGAGCAAAACATTTCTCATTTCGCTAATTCTTACCGAAATACGATCAAATAATGGCATTGCATTGGCCGTTGCATCATCTGGCATTGCAGCAACTTTATTGGATGGAGGCAGACCAGCTCCTTCAGCATTTAAGCTGCCACTGAATAGTCAAAATAACCCAGACCCAGTGTGCAACATAAAAAAACAATCGTCCATGGCTACAGTGCTGAAACAATGCGAAATTATCATCTGGGATTATTGCACTATGACACACAAACATTCTCTTGAGGCGTTGAACAGAACACTCAGAGATATAAAAAACAACGACAACTATTCGGCGGCAGTCTCTTACTCCTTTCAGGTGATTTCAGACAAACATTTCTCGTCATTCCACGTTCAACGGTCGCTGATGAGATCAACGCTTCCTTGAAATCATCGCCACTGTGGCGTAATATTGAAAAAGTAAAGCTAAAAATAAACATGCGCGTCCTAAAGCTACAAGATCCATCCGCTGACACATTCTCGAACCAATTGTTAGATATCGGCGATGGAAAAGTTGAAAGCAGTGGCTGGCAGAAAGAGTCATTTTGGCATCAAAAAATGTGGACGTCGTCAATTTAAGCTTCAATATATAGCAGTCGTTGAGAGGCGACTTGGTATCATACAAATCGATCGATACAGTTTGCGCTGCCAACGAAGCTGTAAATTATCCAACAGAGTTTTTGAACTCACTGGATTTGCCAGGCATGCCACCACACCTTCTACGACTGAATTTGAACCCACAACGGCTGTGCAATGGCTCGCGATAGATCATTAAAAAATTGATGAAAAACATTATCGAAGCCACCATTTTGAATGGCAAATTCCGAGCCGAAAATGTTTTACTGCCACGAATTCCAATGATTCCAACAGACGTGTCAATTGAATTCAAACGCATTGAATTCAAACGCGTTCAATTTCCTATTAGATTGGCATTCGCAGTAACAATCAATAAGTCGCAAGGCCACAAACGATGTCTGTTTGCGGCTTAGATTTGTGCACACAATGTTTTTCACACGGACAATTATACGTGGCATGTTCTCGCGTGGGCAAACCATCGAACTTATTTGTGTTGGCTAAAGACTCGCAGTATGTAGGTATTAGGCTGTGTTTCAAAAGTTAAACTTTGTAACTGTGGTAAAAAATATTTAATTTTCCTCACTTTTTAATCGTTTTGGTGTTTCAAATGAAACTGGTTAAAAATGTGAGGTTTACGTATTTTATTTTTATTTTGCGTAGAGAAAAGTAAAATACAAGCTACAAATTTTTAACTGGTCCGTGACCAGTTTGTCACAATTAACTGGTCCGTGACCAGTTAAAATTTTTGTGGTGAATAAAATGTCAAAAATGTAACTTCTAACTTTTTATGCGGATTTTTATTCGTTTGAAACACAGTCTTAGAGTTAGAATGGACGAAGAGGTCGCCTTTCTATAATTATTTATATTTTGTATTTCACAAATTGAAAAATATTCCTGAACAATTTAATAATTGTGCTGAACAAAAAATAATAAGCATCTTGCTTGCATGTAGTACAGAAAGGATTGTACAGTGGATTAAATAAAGCAATAAAATTTATGAATTTTAATTTAATTGAAATTTATTGTAGTCTATTTTTATTTCAGTAGGGAATTGTATTGATTAAATTGGGATTTCCTAAATTTTAAAGTTTGTTTAGGTTACTAAAATTCACTATATATAGGATTAATCATCGAACGATTTACACAGACCAGCCTAAATGCACAACATCACATGACAACAACGACTTAATGCAAACAATATTTATGATTTAATAAAAATAAAAAGATAAAATTTAAAAAGCAGTTAAGCAATTAATTAACATCACGTATGTTAAAATATGTGAATGGACCACCTGAACAAAAATTTATGAGTTTATGATGTTATTAAAAACGTGTGTGCTAATTGTCAAATTACGTAAGACGGTACAGTTTTTTCCGAAATACGTCAGCGACGTGATATTCAAAATTAACATTTGAATGAATCGATTGTTTCTGCAAATACAATATGTCTCATTTGAAATTCACTTCCATCCTGTTTCTGAGAATTAATACACTGCTGAATATAAAACAACCATTTTCGGTTACCTATACAAACTTATGTACATACGTTCATTTTCAATTTTAAGGTTAACTCAATTTAAAATAAGAAATGTAACCTAAAATTCTTCCGAAAACAATATTCGATAACAACACTCTACACTTTATTGGTTACCCACATGTAATACAACAACAATTTTTCAATGCTACCTAAAAAAAAAAAAAAAGTTGAAGCTAACCGATAAACAAACAAATTAACAATGAAAATGAAAATAACAAGCCAGAAAGTGAATGGAAAATAAAATGTATTTTCTTATGTAAGTAAGAATAAACTGATTTTCAATGTCATGGTCAATTTTGAGGCGATATAGCTAACTAATTTTAAATTCAGTTTAGAGATGTTTACCTGCACCTGATTAAGTAGACTGGCTACCAAACAATATGTTTCTCGCGTATTTATCTAACGAAAAAATATCTAACGCAAATTCAACACCAAATTCTTATTTGATACTTGTTTATTACCATAACTTGTCACTGGTAATGCTAATTATGATCTACCTTTTAAAATAGGTGAAAGTTAATCAAGAGTAACCAAAAAAAAAATAAAATTGCAACAACAACCAATGCAATTTATACATACGTTATAAAGATCTGTTCGTAAATTTTAATGTGCTGTGAATTAAACTACTTTCGATGTTGTGTTGCGATTTTATGTTGCATTTCGCATTTATAAGTAGACACAGAAAAATTAATTTATGTTTTTATGTTAAAAACAAAATTATGTTATGAAATGCGCTTATACATACATATATACAAAAATTAATGTATAGTACATACTGTACACATATAAAGTAAATATTTTCTATTCATGAAATGTTGAAATTTCCAGTTGTACAGAGGTGGGTTTTGTTTCATATTGATAATATTGATATACAAAACATAATTAATAAAGATTGACGGACATAAATATAATATAGTAACATATTTAGTAAAGATCTTGTTCAATCCATTCTAAATTTCAAGGCATAGAAATCTGGTTCGTGAAATATTATCATACGTTCTCAAGTAAAATTTTGGTTTGGTTTATTGTCGACTGTTTTCAAGGTATAGTTGGTCGCACGCCGCTTATAATTAAAAATAAAGGAATTAATATAAGCAAGTATATTTATAAAAATGGTATGGTTTCAAAACGTCTACCGGAGGCGGAGCTCTTTAATTAAGGAATACGAATTATAAGGCTTCGTGAATTAAATACTCGCCGAAAAAATAAATTAATTTAATTGAATTAACTCCCTTACACTGTCGTTTGTCTAATTTATTTGTAGTAGTTCCGAACATTGTCATGTTCGGTAAATTCATTTCAATCTCTTGAACCCCAACAAGTTGTTTAGTACTTTTTATTGAAGGCATGTAACATTTCAAGTTCATTTCAAAATGTTAAATTTCTAGTGCTTTTTCGTGAAGGTGTAATATGCATGTGTAATTGTTCAAGATCATTTCAAGGCATTCATTTCGATCTTTTGGAATAAAATACGTTGTTTAGCAGTTTTTCGTGAAAGTGCAATGTACTATATGTACGATGATTTTAATTTAATTATTACGGTATTAATTCCCGCGGAGTTAATTTTTTCGGAAAAATTAAAAAAAAAACTGAACAGACTGATAAATTAGTTTTACACAACTTCCCACTTTTACAATTAATATCCAAGTCTAACTTTAAATTAAGTATTATTAAAATTTTATTTCCAAGGCATAACTTAAGAAGCGATTTTGCCTTAATTCCTTTTTAATAAAATAATTTTATTGGTTTAAAATTTTTTTAAACTAAAATACAAAAATACACCAAAAATTCAAAATTAGCCAATTTACTAACTAAAATTACCAAACAAATTTTTTAAAAAAAGAAATACTTATGGAACACTGACAACTTAAAATTAAAAATTGAAATAAAATTAATTTTGTCAAAACAGTATACGCAGAAATACTTAAATTGTTTTATGAAAATAAATCGTTGGTTGTTTGTACTCAACTTGCATCAACTTTTTGGAAGAAGAAGAGAACGAATTTGGTATGTAAGGCCTTTACTTTCAACAGAATGGGGCCGCTTGCCAGACAGCCGGACAAACAATGATCATTTTGCTTCAAATATTTCATAGACGTGTTATATCGAAAATCAGCGATATTATTCTGCCATCTAGATCGCATGACCAGACACCACCAGACTTTTATTGTGTGGCTATCTGAAAAACAACGTGTTTATCAATCGACCACAGTCTGTTGCCGATCTGAAAGTTAACATTCGCCAAGAAACTGCCAATGTTTCGGCCAAACTACTGCACTCATTGAAAATAAGGGAATACGAGTATAGGTTTAATTGATTGAGACAAATATATTAATTTTTCATGACAATCCCAATATTTTTGATTTGGTAAATCAGAAAAATAAAGAGGCCAATCCCTCATAATATATATACTGGAAAAGTAGAAATATCATTCCCCGCTCCTCGTAATTTTAGCCCAAGACCCAAGAGTTATACCAACGTATGTATTACTATTCAAAAATGAAAACCCTCCAAGAGTTCTTTATGCTGGTAGTTTGGTTTCATACTGAAAAGTTGGTCCACTCATCAGGTAGCTACGACCAAACTACAAAAATACAACTCTCGCCAGTTACATTAAGTATTTGGCCAGAACGTACTGACATAGCTAATTATTATTGACTACATCAAATATCAAAAACCTACGGAGAAACCTATATTTAGCCTTGGGCTAAAATTATGGGGATGGGGGGTGATATTTCTACTTTTTGCAGTAGATATGTTATGAGGGATTGGCATCTTTATTTTTCTGATTTACCAAATCGAAAATATTGGGATTGTCATGAACAATTAATATATTTGTCTATAAAAAAGCCGAAAAAATCAATTGATTTACAGACAGACTAAATATTCGTGTGGGCATAATACACATACAAATGAGGGTTTTCCTTGAGTTTTTTGATTCAGTGAATATAATTCGCTAAATCAGTACATTCTTACTTATCACTATCTGTGTTAAGTAGGAATTGTATTTTTGTAGTTTGGTCGTAGCTATCTGACGAGTAGATCAACTTTTTCAGGACGAAACTAAACTACCAACACAATGAGCTAAAGGAATGTTCTCATTTCTTGTTCAGGCTTATACACTTTATATAACTCTTGGAGTAAAGTACGGGGGGATTGATATTTCTACTTTTTTTGGGTAGATTTATTATGAATAATTGGCCTCATGATTTTGTTTCTGATTAACCAATCAAAAATCTTGAGAATGCCACTTTCACTAATATACTTGTGTCTATAAAAAGCCGCTTTTGCTATATACAATATATAAATAAGCCTTAATTAATTGAACGATTATTTTTATCGAATAACTCAGTAACTAAAACAAAACGCCTCAACGTTACGATTGATATCATTGGGAGCATTCATTGCCATAAAATGTTCCATGAATTTGGTGCGTTCACGTCTAAACTCCCGTTGTATGAAAATGATGTTTGTTAAATGGCCATTTCCACGACAGTGCTTCTTGAGTGCAAACAACCGGAAATTTATTTTCGTAAAATAATGTAAGCTCGCTCTTTTGGAATATATCACTCGATAATAAATCGTACGCGTCCGCTCTTCACAAAAATCAAACCGTACTGCCAAATTTTCTAGAAATATGAAAATTTCGCTACTTTTTGATCATACTAATGGCTCTGTGGTGAATAGTAATTCAAATACGACTATTAATAAAGGTCCTACTCACGAACAATACAATTAGTTTTTGCTTACACTTTGTTATCTCAAAACTAGTAGTCCTCAACAACCAAAAGCTATTCATGGGAATATTGTGAGATTGCGTTATTAAAGGAACGAGACAATATTATATATTCCAAGACAGTTTTATCAACAGAAATTTCACAAAATTGTTAAACTTCTTCAACCACCTTGACCGTAATTAGGTATTGCATAGATGTATACGTTTTTATTTGTTTTCTAGATACCTAACTAAATATTTTATTGTATTATTGCCTATTGCCTAATTTTATTGTTACCTGGTAAACCAGTATATCTTTTCAAATTTAGGCCAAACTATAGTAAGTTTATATAATTTAGTCAAATTTTATGGCTGTTATGTAATTATTTTTACGTTGGTCAATCTGACTAAAAAGGTGTTAATGGAAATAATAAAGCATGTTTTACATATGTATATCTCTAACGATTTTATTCAATGAATTGATAATGTAAAAATATTAATTGATCGGGGCTATTTTACTAAAGAAAATATAATTATTTATTTAGATTAGAAATGCCTCGAAATAAAAATAAATCTTCAGCATCAAATTCTTTGCGCTTCAAGTTTTGCTTATGCGTCCAGAGATGAATTTACCTCTAGACCGAGTAGTCTGTAGCCTAGGGCAGCAAATTTTATGGACCCGAAAAAAATTCATATTTCGAAACATGGTCAATGGTACAATAACGTCGTGTTTGTTGACTAAAAAAAACTGATATAGATAAGAAAAAAACTGATTTCTACAGAGAACATTTTTTTTTGTATAAAAAGAACATATCATACATAAAATGATCAGAAACAAATTATTTTTATAGAATAGGTCCCTCGGGGCGCTCTATTTAAAATGATGTCTCTGTGAGATCTCAACCAATATACATATATACGAGGAGGTGTCGGAGTAATCGATTTTGTTGAGCTCGACTAATTTAGTTTCAAAACAAAGATAAAGAAATCGATTTAGTAAACACAGAGAAAATTTCGAAGGAACGATTTTAGGATTTAGCAATAAAAATAAAGCAAAAAAAAATGTTTGGTTATTTCTCCTGACACCTTCTCTTTTATGGAGGTAAGCGTTGTAATCCCAATTGGGTTTCTTTAATAGAAACAAGATGAATTTGCTTTTAATTCGAAATTGCCGATAATTCTATTGTTAAGAATTGGATGGTAAGGTACTCGTACTAACTCATCTGGGTTAAGAGGAACGCACAAAATTGGAAAGAAAATTTGAAAAATATGTAAGCTTTTTAAAATGCATCGACATTTGAGCGTTTAGACTTTTAGAAGACGTACAAGCAAATGGCCTTTGAATAGTGGTAAAATAACTGTTAATACACTTTAATTCATTTAATTTATTATTTAGAATTGAGCCTCCTTTTTTTCAATATTAAATTTGTTTTATTATTGAAATAAAATCTACATAAAATTTTGAAAATATTTTTATTAACCGTAGCGTAACAGTACCAAAAAATTAAAGGGTCGGCAAAAAGCTCGTAGATTCGGCAAATTATGTCAACATAATATTTAAATGAGCGATCTCTTGTGATCCTCGACCTGTAAGAATATTGCCATTGTAGCTTTGCAATGACGAAATGATGATCATTACCTTCAAATTTATTAGCTGACCGATAAGACCTTATATCTTGGACGGTCCAAACCCGTTTTTGTTTCTAAATGGATCTTCTTGTATTGACAGAATGTGCTAAAAAAAAAGTCGGAATGATTTTTACGTCATGCTCAGTTGAGGCGTATACGATTTTAGCTTACATCATTTTCTGTTGTAAGACATATGTACATCAAAAATATATTTCATTCATATTTCTACCATATGCGATATAAAATTGCAACTAAATAATTACCGTTCACCGAGCTACTTACCACGCAATTTAAGCCCTATTTTGATGTAAGGTTGGCATTCTTGTAAAGAAAATAAATGCACGTGCTGAAGAATATTTTTTTCGCGCGAAAAGAGACAAAATATTGAAAAGTCATGTAAACAATATTTAAAATTCTGACATCAATTCGGTATCAGTATAAATATCAGATATTAGTAAGGTGGTTTTCATACGTAGTAACAAAAGTAAATCATGGATTGATTGGGTATAATCTTGTTGCAATATTTGGTTTTCAAATGTGAGTATGTAAATTAGTTATTTTGATGTGGTTTATACGAAATTTTTGTTAAAGAATATTCAACTTGCGTTATAAAATTTCCTCATTCCTGTTATCAAAAACCGCTGCTCAATTTGTACATCTAAAAATAGTGCGCCTTTGTTTGCAGCAAATATATTTGATCGAAACGTTTTAGAGTGTGTAGGATTGGATTTTAACTTTAAGTTGAACTATCAAAATAGAGAGGCAAAATATTTCCATGACATTGGATTCATTTGAATTTTTTTTAAAAAGATATGTAGATAGTTGTACAGGAGCCGGTATGAAATGGTTATTTTTATGAAAAAAAAAAAACGACACAGTCGCACTCGTCAGATAAGTTTCAAGATCATTTTAGAATAAGTCACCTTACGGTAAGAACCAATTATATGTATGTAAATAAATTTCAAATTAAATGAATAATATTTCTAGAAATTACTGTCAACAATTTCAAGTGAAGGGAGAGATCATTTCAACATTTCTAAGGGAACACGACTTGGAGTTACTGGTGGTATACATAGACGGCTCGCACATTGAAATAAACCAACTAGTTGGAAATTCAAATGAGTTTTACAACAAGAAAGGATTGCAATCGATTATGTGTGTTGGAAGGTATTAACTTGTTCGTAATGTTGGTATAGAATTTAGCTATTTGTTATAATTACTGGAATCAATGATGCATTGTTAACACCTGAGGAATATGGAGTTTAGGGTTGTGCTTACCATCTTTGTCCTAATTTACTAACAGCTTATAGAGATAATGGAAACTTAATAACAGCCCAAACTGAATGTGCCCATGAGCGGGCAAGTAGAGCGTAGGTAAGTTTTAATTAACTTTAACTTATTAAACGATCTCTCTGCGCTAGCAAAGTTTACTGAAAAGGTTAAAAATATACGCAATGCAATTATAAAATTGGGAAAGATATCAGAATATTGGGACGTTAAAAAATTTAAAACATTAAAAAGTTTTTTGTCGAATTCTGCTGGAATAATATTTTTTACTAATGAAATTTCTGATATTAAATCAGTAGATACATCTCCACATAAAACGGCATAAAATGACACAAATTCTTTACAAGAATCTTGTAATTGCACGTCTGATAAATTTTTTAAATTAAATAAAAAATTAAAATTTGCTCCAAATCATTTTTTGCATTAACAAATTTGCTTTTTAATTCATATAAAACTATGTCCATTAAGGGAAGAAAAAATGAGATCTTAAAATTAAAACTGGGTCAGCTGGAATTTCGTCGTTACAAATCATCATATAAAAAACCGTTTTCGTCTGCACAATCGAATCAGCGGAAAATCTGTTGAAACATTTAGTGTTTCTGTAATAATTTGGGCTTCTCTTTAACAGCTTCCTCGAAGAGTGATGACCGATATTCTTGAAATTTTATTAGCACTGCTCCAACCAAATCAATAGCTGTACTCAGAACTACCGTTTCTCCTTGTACCATTTTATTTATTTTATTAATATCAAAAAGAATATTTTTCCACACTAGTTCTTCTAAAGCCTCTTATTGCCTCTATTCTGGCCTCGCAACGAGTTTTACCCAACGGTTTTAATGTGATATATACGTGTTTTGTTAAAATTTCTCAACGTTTAGTTTGATGAAGTTCTTACATTGTATAGGGAGGACAAACCAGCATCACCAAAAAGCAAATTAAAGTTATGAGCTAAACAAGGAACATATAACGCAAGATAATTTAAATCACATATCCTTGCTTGGGGGCCTTTGTATTTGCCTTTTAAGCTTGCCTTATGTAATTTTGAATATCAATACAATTTCTTTCGAGCTCACGTAATACTAATTTAGTAAGACCTTCTCCTGTTGTATCAGAAGCCTCTTGAAAAACGTAAATGAAATTTGTCCTAAATTGCCTTAAGTTGTTCTAAGTTGTCCTAAATATGTCCTAGGTTTTTTAAAATGTGTTGGTGTAAAAGTTTCGTTATTACGAATTTGTTTAAATCATATTGAAACAGTAAAAATCTTGCTTAATATTATATAGTCTTACAGAACAAATTTAGATTTTTCCTATGGCGCGATATATTCTGATGGTGAATGTATAAAATCAGATCATTTTCTAAAAACTTAGGAACTGGCAGAAAACCCATGCTTAATCGTGTTTGTATGGTTATGGGTATCCTGTTTGTGTTAGGAAGCAGCAACAAAAATGCCCTATATTCTAAGTTGCCATGAGGTATCTATTCGAAAAATACTTCACTTTTGAAAAAAGTAGGGGATTAGGGTATTTAGGACAACCATGTTTGACATAATCTCATATGATACATCCAATATATGTATAAATGATTTTCCGAATTTTCTTGAGAAAAACCTAGGAAGCGGCCACCAAAATGTCATATTTTCTAAGTTGTCATATTTTTCGAATAGATAAGACCTTATGACAACTTAGAATATAGGACATTTTGGTGGCCGCTTCCTAGGATTTTCTCAAGAAAATTTGGAAAATCATTTATACATATATTGGATGTATCTTGTGAGATTATGTCAAACATGGTTGTCCTAAATACCCTAAACCCCTGAAGTATTTTTCGAATAGATGAGACCTTATGGCATTTTTGTGGCTGCTTCCTAGGATTTTCACCAGCAAGCACGGGTTGTTTATTTCTGTATAACGTAATGGATTACAGTGAAAAGAAACGATTTTACAATGTAGTGTGGATAGATAGTTACATAAATTTAGTCATATATTTTGCATGTATTGTTAATCAGTTTAAAGATTAAAGCTGTTTAACTACCACAAGTTATTATTAATGAATATTATATTCGGGGACTCTTTTGGCAGAAGAGAAGCAATTATTTTTATTTAATAGTGCCACAAATTATGGCATTGTGTGATTTAAAATATTTTAAATTTTATTTTTATTTCATTACCAAAATGCCTTTTAATCTGCCAAATTTATATTGTATTTGGTTAGTCTAACAAATTGCTACAATTATTGCTGATCTGGATAAATTAAAACAGTGGATACAGCCTTCATCTCAAGATAACCGTAATGTAGTAACGGGCACAAGCATACCCACGCCATTACTATTACAATACCCAGTGTCATCGTCGACAGCACCTTCATTAACATTACCTTCATCTTTATCGTCATCCAACCGGAATTCGATTCAAAAAAAGAAAAAAAAAAAGGGGTAATAGTATTAACAAAGAAAGGTTACCTGTTGTCACAAGTGGAACTGGGCCATCACCAAATATTCGGTCAAAAGACACAATTAAGATAATACCGTTACCATTGATGCAAATAATTGTACCAGTAAGTTAGTAGCTGATATATCGTCGCAGTCAAAACGCAACAATAACAGAAACAATAATAATAATATTATTAGAAATAATGGTTATTTGATATTCACGATTTTCGTTGCCTTAAACTAAAGCATCGGTTTGAAATGGAGTATGCTTGTTGGAGACTTGGACAGATTGTTGGACGGAAATATGTGGCCAGTGGCTGTACTGGTTAAAGAATTTGTTAATCCGGATAATTATCGCCAATTTTTTCAACGGACCCATTGCATACAGTCTCCAATTTAGGAAATTACAAAAAAATTATTAATAATAATGACGGTAATAATAAAAATAATAATAATAATAACGATAATACGAGTATTTATAATATTGATGCTAATAATGGTGACGAAGAAGTGGGTAATTATATGACTAAAGATAAATATTGGTTTAAAATATATTATCATAACACGGGTGGAATGCGCACAAAAGTGGATACATTTTTTACATCGGTTATGGAAGAAGATTATGACATCATAGCCATAACTGAGACATGGCTGGTTCCTGCTATAAAGAATGAGGAATTCTTTCCTGCATATTATATAGTTTTCTGCGGAGATCGGCACGAAACTGGAGAGTGTCTGGATGTTGGTGGAGGTCTACTAATAGCTGTAATAAATCAGTATAAATGTCTACAAATTAATATTGCATCCGGTGATATTGAAATCCTTTTAGTAAAGGTAAAAATGGCCAAAGGAAATCTTTTCGTTTGTGCAACGTATGTTCCCGGGAAATCTACAAGTGAATTCCTTAATGAATTTATCGATATAATTGGAAATAAGATTCAACCCAAAATGGAAGAAAATGATAGTTTGTGCATCGTGGGTGATTTTAACTTTCCAAACTTAAATTGGAAACGAATTGACGGAATACTTACACCGTTTGGTAACACTGCCAATACTTCTTTCGTGATAGATGTAAACGGTAATATTCTCGGTGGTAATATTACCGGTAAAATAGGTAATGTTAGGTAATATTACCCAAAGTGGTGTTACCGTGGTAATATCGGTAACATAAATTAAAAATGGTTTTTATAAACAACTCAACTAGTCTAAATGGAAAACGAGTTGTGAAACCACTGCATTATACTTCCTTATGTAATATTAACCTATTACACTAAATTTTTGCTGTAAAATATAATAATCTACACCTTTTTCCTGTTTCATTGTAATATTCATTTGGCAAATACGTAATAGGGCTGGAATCTGATCTTGAATATGATCAAAACGTGATGTCTTAGTCGATGAAAACCTGTAGTATGCTGGAATTTCGTTGACAAAGTGAGACCAACGTAGCACCAGATGGTCGATGAGCTATTACTCGAGCATTTTTCGTTTCTGGTGCTCCATTAGGCTCAACCACAAAATCGGCTTGTATAGATTTGTTCAAGAAATTGCGACCGTTCTATAAACTTCCTTCGAGGTATCAAATTCCCAATCAATTGTTGGGCCTTCAGTACCATCGCGTCGAAGGGTCAGTCTTACCAATAGTGGCCGGCGCATCTGACTCCATAACAAATTGTCCTTTTTCTTTAAATCTACGACATTTGATTTTGAAAGTTGCTTTTCGAGAAAGTTGAAGCGATGCTAAACGACGTCGAGATTTATAAATTTATTGTACTTATTACTGATAATGGAACGAACAATAAAAGTGTCCCGAAAAATGGTTAACAAAAGCTATCCCTATATTACCGAATATAGGTGCATCTGTCATAAACTTAACTTGCTCATTGTGGATATCTCCAAAATTCAGCCTATCAATAGTTTGAAATTTTCAGTTAGTCGTACGGATGGTTCCGGAAATAAGAACTCTTACATTTTTCATGCTACATCAAGTATGCCCTGAAGGCGCTGGCTATCGAAGACAAAGTGAAATCAGTTATGAAGGCATCTATGATCTCCTATTCGAAATTGTTCACTGTGTACTATCTCCGATTGCTAAATGGCCGTCTTTTTTGGGAGTTTGCTGTTTAGTCTAAAGTGTTGTACCGTTTTGTTCATATAAAACAAACTTTTGAACAAAATAAATACGCCAATTACGAAGAACTTATAAGTATTCTGAAATTTGCTTGAACCAGCTATTCGAGGAAATAGTTTTTCGGAATCACAGAAACTTAAGCGACTAAATTTATTTTTAATGTCGCAGAAATTCACACAAAATATAAGGACAAAAAATACAAGGGCAACTGAGCAGCTCTCGGGTAAAATTTGGTGGCATGATTATGTTATACTTCAGCTTTAAGTGCTTGGCGGTTGATATTTTGAGCATACCTGCATCGAGAGCTCCAATGGAAAACACATTCAGTACCTATTGTGTTATTCACAGCTCAACACGTAATCCATTGACTGTTGATCGTGCAGGAAAACTTAAACCTCTCGAGATGTAACGTAAGAAGTGTGAATAACGGAGATGAAGTTATTCCTGCTGAATCAAATACAAATTATTATTAATGGATGAAGCTGCATAATATTATTCGCTTGAAGAAGAGGATAACTTGGAGGAAAGTAAGAATAATTCGGTTATAGATGATGTTGACGCTGAGGATGATAAATGCGTTGGCGGGGATGAACCATACATTGATTTTAATTAATCATAAACCCATATTTATGTAAAATTTATTATTTACTGTAGGCGTTGAAGACGACTTTGCCTTGCTTCGACGTATACCGATGAACACCACATCAAAGAAGGTGCGGATTTGGTGCTCGAAAAACGTCGATTGACAATTAGAGAATTTGTTGACATCACGAAAGTTTTAAGCAGAAAGCTCTTGGTTTTATTATGCGCCGTCTCACACTGCATTGATTGTATGTGACTATTTGGCCAAAATTCGACCCATATTGTTTCGCAACTACCCTTCGCCTAATTTAGCTCCGCTTGACTTCTGGCTATTCCTGAAACTCAAGAAACCACTCCGGTACATTGTTTTGACACCGATTGAAGAGATTCAAGCCGAATCGAAGAAGGATTTATAGGCCATTCCGGAAATAGACTTTAACAACTGTTTCGAAGACTGGAAAAAACGAAGGAGATTACTTTGAAAAGGATGAAATATATTTGAAAGAATAATAAGCCGTTTGTGTTTTATTTAAAAATCTTGCTACTTTGATCCAAACGTCAAAATATTACTAGTGTTCTTTTATACAAATTGGAACTAAAATATTGAATAAAAAGTGTGTTACCTATTTTACCCGTTTTACCGGTAATATTACCGATAACATTACCAAATTTAAAAATATCGGAAATATTACAACAGTAGGTCTAAGGCAACATAAAGAAGAGCACAATCAGAATGACTCATTTTTGGATCTTGTTTTCACTGACGATAATTTACATCCGTCAGTACAATCTTGTGAAGACCTGGCTCGCTCATCAAGTATTCATCATACACCGTTGTTAATTAAGTTAAGTTTTCAATGTTTCGACGATTATGTTCCAAATGATAATTTTTTAATCTTTAATTTTAGAAATGGTGATTATGACTCTCTAAATGAATTTCTTGAAAGTATTTCCTGGGATTTCCTTTGTAATGAGAAGGATATTGAAATTATGACTAGCCGGTTTTACGAAATTTTCTATGCGGGGGTGGATCTATTCATTCCAAAAATTGTCAACAAACATAATTCGTATCGTGAAAAGTGGTTTAACAAAAAACTTGTTAATTTATATAACCGTAAAACCAAGGCACACAAACTCTACAAAAAGACGAACACATCAGCTGATTATGCATTGTATTCTCACCTTCGGTATGAGTTTAAGGTTTTGAATCAATTGATGTATGGTATTTATTCCCTCACTACTCTTAAATAATTGCGCCGAAGTCTTAAGTGGCCATTTAGCACATTTATTTAATTACTGCCTTAGGCAAGGTATTTTTCCCCAGTGCTGGAAACCCTCGTATGTAATTCCAGTATTTAAATCAGGACCTAAAAATTCAGTTGAGAATTATAGAGGAATAGCTATATTATCTGATGTTATCCCTAAACTTTTTGAAAAATTGGTAAAGGATTGTATTTATCTTAATATTAAAAACTTAATTGTTGCCTAACAACACGGTTTTTTTTCTGGTAGATCAACGACAACCAATCATGCGGTATTTGTTAATGATGCGCGATTTGCTATTTAGAAAAAGGTGCCCAAGTTGACACTATCTATACAGATTTCAGTAAAGCCTTTGACAAAATTAATCACAAATTATTAATTGATAAAATGATTAAAGTGAATTCTAATTTTATTCCTATAAAATGGTTATCATCTTATTTGTCGCAAACATCTCAACTAGTACGTATTGGTCAAAATTATTCTGAGAAGTTTACAGTCTCATCTGGTGTTCCTCAGGGCAGTCATTTAGGTCCATTATTATTTATTCTATATGTTAATGATATTGTTATATATTTTAAGTTTTGTAAATGTCTGTTATATGCAGATGACCTTAAAATTTACGCTACTATCCGAAATGGCGCAGATGTTTTATTGGTGCAACAGGACCTTAATCGGTTTAGTGATTGGACTACCGAAAATCGTTTAGCTCTCAATAACTCTGTAGCGGCTCACGCATTGCAATCAACAAATTAATTATGTGTTTATATAAATTGCAATACATTCACCACCACAGACACATAGGGTTTACGCATAAGATATCTCTTTGCGTAACGTATTTTCTTTCGCCATCTAACGAGATGACATGTACACAAAATATAATCGAACACTAAATTATATTTTGTGACATTTGCCCCATCTTGTTAACATTATTTTCCTCAATCTAAACTTGAGTGATATTTCTCTGTGGTTCCATCTCGTGTTCAATAGAACATCAAATTTTGACATTACGATTTTTCTCGTGTGTCAACACGAGTTGTATTCCCGACAACACAAAATAAAACATCTTCGCGAGGACGATATTCATCGCCTGGTTAGTGGCATAGCTATCTACTTTTTCTTCTATTTGGAATAGGTCGCAAGACATTTTTTCTCTAAAAATAAAAAAATTAAAAAGTCTAATTAATATAATAATAATAATCGTGATTTTTACGGAACAGTGGTGGGCAATATTTCCGACTGGACTTGTCCAAAATCTGTAATTAATAAATATATAAATACACAAATAAATTAATAATTATAAAGTTTTAATCAAAGTGAGGGTGTCTTATTTACAAACATTGGGTGATAAAATCACATACCGTGGCGTCCATATTTGGGCATAATAATTCAAAATTACGTGTATCGTGGGACGATACTCGACAATTGGTGACCCCGACGCCCGTTTTTACGGGACAATCAAAACATTTCAATATTTAAACTTATATTATTACACTTGGTGCGGTAGATAAACCCACACCAAGTACAGGGTATGTAAAAAATATTTTTTTGTGAACACACGTAAAATAGAAAAACTACTCCATATTTTCTTTTTATGTGGTTTTCTTTTTCTCAACACACGAGAGCACGGGACACATTTCAACACACACACACCCACACAGGATTAACCGACGCAGTAAAATTGTGGATGCCTGGTACATAAATTTTGTACCAGGTAAAGCGGTACGTACCTTATTATTCATTTTAAAAATCAAATCCACGTCATACTAAAACCATTTTTTTTTCTCCGTTTTCTTCGTGGTGTGCCGTTTATATTTTCGGGCGGCGAGCAATTCACTACAACAATCAAGCACAGTGATTAGAACATGAAAAAGTGTACTGTGTGACACAGTTCACACAGGGTGATAACCTACTCGCAGGCGATACCATATACATGTGGTTATACAAATACATTGGGATTTTCAAAATATTTTGGCATTTCGGCATAACGGAAACATCACCGCAATTTCATTGGGAATAATTAAATTAACCAACAGGAACGGTAATTCAATACAGCGACAACGACCATACAGTAACCATCATCAACAGCAGCAGCGGTAGCAGTAACGACGAGAACAAAAGCTAAGTGTTCTTTTTATACAAAAAACAAAAATTTTTATTCATTCTTTATTATATACATTCATTTTTGAATAGATCAGAATTTATTTGTTTTCAAACACAAAGTATCAATTGTATACTTAAAGTAAAATATTCTTTCTATTTTGTTTTTCAAATTTTAAAAATTCGTTGTAAGTTGCTCACCACTTGCTCGGGAAAATTTTACATTAACAGAAAATTATTATTATTTTCTTTATTCCAAGGCTGTTAAAATTTCATTAGTGATTATTCAAACATTTTTCTCACGTTCGGTGGTTATAGACGTTTACTATTTTTATTTATTATTATTATATTTTTTTTTTTCTTTCCAAAATACTTTATTGAAAATTTCAACGAGCCCCTCCAATACGTAGTGGCACGCTCGTCCCGTAATTGGAGGGTATCTCGAGGCTTAAGGGCCCAAAATTAATTATAGCCTTCAGCAACAAGGTACCCATTCCTATATTTTTTATTTTTTGATTTTGGTATTTACTTGCAAGGTATCCATCCCTTTGTTTATCTTTCATATTAAATATTTGGTGTCTTGACTTCTTTAAGAGAATTTAGCGAATTTAGCTAAAATGGTCAACGGTGAGGGAAAACAAGAAAGCTCAAATGCAACCCAACAAATGGAGACAAGCACGCAAGATTCCTTGGAGATATCAGCAACAAATAGCAATTCAGTCAAACTGCAACCATTCTGGCCACAAAAAGCCCATAATTGGTTTTTGTTGGCAGAAATACAGTTTAATCTCCAAGGGATTAAATCCGAGAAACAAAAGTTTTTGCACACATTGACCTCTTTATCACCTGAAACATGTGATACTATTTCGGATTTCTTGTCGAGCCCTCCACACACAGACCAATATTCAGCTTTGAAAACAATTTTGTTGGAGCGATTAGCGCCATCGTCGGAGAGGCAATTGGAGTCACTCCTCTCGGGCCAAGACATCGGTGACCGTAGGCCCTCCGACGCGTTACGTCAAATACGCACACTGGCAGGAAAAAATTTTAACGAATCAATTATTAAATCGCTCTGGATAAGAAAGATGCCAGAAATAATTAAAATTGCCCTTATCGCTCAGCCAGATTCGATGGGAACTGACGCTCTGGCTAGAACTGCCGATAAGATGTTCGAACACATAAATATCGGCCAACAAAATTTAAACTTGTCCCAGGTGGATAGACAATCTCGTCCAACGGTACGCAGTGAACGGGTTCCATCCAGCAATCAGAACGATGGCTCATTAGTAAAGAGAATCGCTCGGCTCGAGGAAAAATTAGAGAATCTATTCCGAGACCGATCAAGGGGATCACACGGATCCTCTCGTTCACGTTCACAGTCGCGATCCCGCAGTACCAGCAATTACTCTCGCCGCCACGGCAGATGTTGGTATCATGTGAAGTTTGGGCCCGCAGCAAAGAAATGCGTTCCGCCTTGTAATTATAATTCGTCGAAACACTCGACGGCTCAGCACATCGATAATCTCGATGCTGAAGCGTGTAGTTCAAAAAACTACCAGAACACAGGGTCGGGACCCCAATAAACCATAATTATTGTACTTCTCGGTTATTCACTTTCGACCGAATAAACCGAATTACCTATTTAGTCGACACTGGCGCTGACCTTTCGGTTATTCCAGTTTTTAATTTCAAAAGTGAATTCAATATTTTAAAACGGAATTCAAATCTAGTTCTGTCGGCCGCCAATGGCACTAACATCCACACTTACGGCACAAAGTTGCTTCAGTTGGATTTGGGACTAAAACGAACCTTCACGCATGCTTTCATATTAGCTGCTGTGAATCGTCCCATCATTGGCGCCGACTTCTTGTGCAAATTCGGACTATTGGTTGATCTAAAGAATAAACGGCTGGTTGATTCAGCGACAAAGCTGTCAATCAATGCCAACATGGTTCACGTCGACACACCGACCCCGATCCATTATTCAATCACCAACGGCTACGGCACTTTGCTCAAAAAGTTTTCTCAACTTACAGCAGAGCCGAATTATAAATTGCCAGTCCGACACAATGTGGTCCATCACATTGTTACAGCAGGACATCTGCCTGTATCAAGACCAAGAAGACTAGATCAAGTCCGCCATAAAGCCGCATTTACGGAATTTCAGCATATGGTGGAATTAGGGATTTGCAGGCCGTCTGCATCTCCTGTCGCTTGTCCATTACACATGGTTAAGAAAAAAGATTTCGATTGGAGACCATGTGGGGATTATAGACAGTTAAACACTGTGACTATACCGGATCGTTATCCGATTCCTCACATTCAAAATTTCTCTATGCACTTGCATGGATGTAAAATTTTTTCGAAAATCGATCTCGTCAGAGCATATCATTTGATTCCCGTTTCGCCTGAAGACGTTTTTAAAACGGCAATAACAACTCCCTTTGGCCTATTCGAATTTACTCGAATGCCATTCGGTTTACGCAATGCCGCTCAAACGTTTCAGCGTTTTATGAACGAAGTCGTTCGTAACTTAGACTTTGTTTTCGTCTATATTGACGATATTCTTGTGGCATCGCAAACTGAGGAACAGCACAAACTCCACCTAGAACAACTCTTCCAAAGGTTAACTGAGTTTGATGTTCACATCAATAGTTCAAAATGCGTCTTTGGCGCATCCACTCTTGATTTCCTCAGCCACAAAATAACCCCTAATGGTATTCTGCCGTCTGAAGAACGAATTAACGCCATTAGGGATTTTCCAACTCCAAGCTCAATTAAGCACATTCAGCGGTTCATCGGTATGGTAAACTACTACCACCGATTTATACCAAAGCTCGCTGAGATACTCGCACCAGTTCACAGCCATTTGGTCGTACTTCTACGTAAACCCAAAACATCCAAGAATTTCTCTTGGACTGACGAATGTCAACAAGCATTCACGTCACTTAAGGCTAAACTTGCGAAATTAACACTGCTGGCACACCCATTGAGCGATTCGAAACTAAGTTTAACTACTGACGCATCTAACACTGCCGTTGGGGCAGTACTGCAACAGTACAATAACGAATGTTGGGAGCCATTGGGATTTTTCTCAAGGAAACTTTCGGATGCTGAGAAAAAATATTCCGCATTCGATCGGGAATTACTCGCAATATATCTGGCAGTGAAACACTTCAGATATTTTGTCGAAGGTCGGGACTTCACCATTTTTACCGACCATAAACCTCTGACTAGAGCAATTCAGTCTAAAACTGAACGTAATCCGAGGCAAGCTCGCCATTTGGATTATATTAGTCAATTTACCACGGACATTCAGCATGTTCACGGACATGAAAATGTTGTTGCAGATACACTCTCTCGCACAACAGACAATGAAACGGCCGCAGTCGAGACACAATTCGACTTAAACAAAATTGCAATTGCACAAAAAGCTGACCTAGAACTTCAGAATTTATTTTCTGGTTCCGAATGTCGCTCCGGTTCATCAATGCAACTGGCGCTTTTTAAATTGCCTGGCCTCGAAATCATCTGCGAAACATCAACTGGGTACAATCGCCCATTTATCGTAGAATCACTGCGTCGAACTATCTTTGACACTTTACATAACATTTCGCATCCTGGTGTCCGTGCTACTCGTAAGTTGATTACTGCTCGATATTTTTGGCCTAGTATGAACAAAGACGTAAGCCATTGGGCTCAGTCATGTTTATCCTGCCAACGTGCCAAAGTTCAACGGCATACTAAATCATCCCATGGACAATTCCAAATACCATCAGGTCGTTTTGAACATATCCATATAGATATAGTAGGACCACTTCCTCCATCTAATGGATATAGTAGGACCACTTCCTCCATCTAATACTTACCTGCTCACCTGTGTCGATCGATTCACTCGATGGCCCGAAGCCTATTGTATGACTAACATGTCAGCTGCAACCATTGCCTTGACTTTTGTCAACAATTACGTTTCACGATTCGGCGTGCCCCTTAATATCACTACTGATCAAGGAACGCAGTTTGAGTCAAAGCTTTTTACCGAGTTAACAAAACTCCTTGGCTCACATCGTATTCGTACAACGGCTTATCACCCTCAAGCCAATGGCATGGTCGAACGTTTTCACCGGCAACTCAAAGCCGCGTTAATGGCCAGAGGGAACACAATCAATTGGTCTTCGGAAATACCCATCGTATTACTGGGAATCCGAGCAACAGTAAAAGAAGATCTGAAGTGCTCACCAGCTGAAATGGTTTATGGACAAACCATCAAGCTACCAGGCGAGTTCTTCGTCGAAAATCCTCTTTTACCTTTACCAACTAGCGACACAGTCATCGATCAACTCCGTGACACAATGCAAAACCTTCTCCCAAAATCAACTCGGCAAGCCAAACAAGATGACGTTTTTGTTCCCAAGTCACTTGCCAACTGTGATTTTGTGTTCGTAAGAACGGACAAGGTTCGCACAGGCTTATCTCCTCCTTATGAAGGGCCGTTTAAAGTTATTCGACGCCTTAGGAAGCAATTCACCGTGTCAATTAATGGAAAAAACCAAACCATTTCAATTGACCGGCTCAAACCGGCTTACGGCATACTATGTTCCACTGATACGAAATCAGTTTCTCGACAACATAAATCAGTTCGTTTTCAGCCTAACACTGAACTTCCTTAAGGAGGGGTACTTACTTGCGGGGGAGTCCTGTAGCGGCTCACGCATTGCAATCAACAAATTAATTATGTGTTTATATAAATTGCAATACATTCACCACCACAGACACATAGGGTTTACGCATAAGATATCTCTTTGCGTAACGTATTTTCTTTCGCCATCTAACGAGATGACATGTACACAAAATATAATCGAACACTAAATTATATTTTGTGACATTTGCCCCATCTTGTTAACATTATTTTCCTCAATCTAAACTTGAGTGATATTTCTCTGTGGTTCCATCTCGTGTTCAATAGAACATCAAATTTTGACATTACGATTTTTCTCGTGTGTCAACACGAGTTGTATTCCCGACAACACAAAATAAAACATCTTCGCGAGGACGATATTCATCGCCTGGTTAGTGGCATAGCTATCTACTTTTTCTTCTATTTGGAATAGGTCGCAAGACATTTTTTCTCTAAAAATAAAAAAATTAAAAAGTCTAATTAATATAATAATAATAATCGTGATTTTTACGGAACAGTGGTGGGCAATATTTCCGACTGGACTTGTCCAAAATCTGTAATTAATAAATATATAAATACACAAATAAATTAATAATTATAAAGTTTTAATCAAAGTGAGGGTGTCTTATTTACAAACATTGGGTGATAAAATCACATACCGTGGCGTCCATATTTGGGCATAATAATTCAAAATTACGTGTATCGTGGGACGATACTCGACAACTCCAAATGTAAAACTATGTCATTTGCACGAATTAAGATATTAATAGTAGCTCCGTACAGTTTATAAAACGTGGAAATAGATAGAGTTACTCAGTTTATTGATTTAGGTGTTTTGTTTCCAGGTAACCTAAGTTTTACTAAACATATAGAAATGATTGTAGCTAGAGCCGGCTCGATGCTTAGTTTCATAAAGAGACACGCTCGTCAATTTTCTGACCCATATACTCTCAAGATTTTGGAATACGCTGTAGTTATCTGGAGTTCTGGTTATAAAATCTTTAGTGATCGTATTGAGCGGATTCAAAAAAAGTTCTTAATATTTGCCCTCCAAAAACTTCCAAGGTCAACTTCAGGATTTAGTTTACCTTCTTATGCCGGTCGTTGTACACTTTTGAACATTCGTAGTCTTGAATTCAGAAGAGAGATGATTCATGCAGTATTTGCTCAGGATGTAATTTTGTGCTAAGATTAATTGCCCGGTATTGCTTGACGTTTATTCATTTTACGTTCCTAAGAGAATTCTTCGTCCACGACAGTTAAGACTGAGTATTGCTTTTCATGGTATGAATTATGGAATTGATTAACCGGTCGCGCGTACGCCAAAATATTTTAAACAATATTCAGAACTTTTCGATTTTAACATTTCAAGAGATCTTTTTAAGAGTCGTATTAGAAATAATAATTTATAACACTTTTTTATATACAAAATTATTGGTATTGTAACCTATGCTATTTGTTAGTGCTGGTAATAAATAAATTAATTAATTAATCAAAAATATTCCTGTAAATCTTAAATAAGTTTCTTAAATTATGTAAATCGTTCAAATTCGATAAATTCTATAAATTGTGTAAATAATATACCTAAAATTTAAATGTTGTGGATTGTTTGAGTTCTATACATTATTGTTTCAAGTCTGTCTATTCTATAAATTCTACAAACTCAAATAATACTTATTCTAAAAATTCCAGAATTTCTATAAATTCTAATAACTTTATAAATTCTTTGAATGCTACAAATTTTTTAAATATCATAATTTCTTTAAATTTTGAAAATTTCATAAATCCAGCAAATTTATAAATTCTAGAAATTTCATGAATTTTATAAATTCTTTATATTTTGAAGATTCTAAGTTCTATAAATTATTTTAGAAGACAAAGTTATTCTATAAACTCAAATTGTTTTTCCATTTTTATCCCTACTAGCTATAAATAGCATAAATTTTAGAAATTCTTTGAATTCTGCAAATTTTATCAATTCAATGAATTCCATAAATTTTAATAATTCTATAAAATTTCTTAAACTCTGTAAATTCCATTATTTCTAAAAATGTTTAATTTGACATATATGATTAATTCCTATGAATATTACAAATTATTATAATTTTTATTACGAAAGCTTAGCTAACATCCTAATTGGCACATCAACTAATGAAATTGATTATGATAACGATTCTGTCGCAGACTGGAGTTTAACTAGAAGAAGACGCAAAATCTAGTAATGCATTTCCCTTGGTACCAAGAAGCATATTACCGTTAATTCACATTTGCATAACATTATAGGAACGAAAAATGAGCAAAAATTAAACCTAAACTATGCCTTTATGTTCGACATTTGGTAGTTTTTGTTACATCAATTATGTGTATCTAATTAGAAAGAAATACAATTTTTTAAATGATATCAACATTTTCATTTTCAATTAAAGAATTTGTGATACACAAAGTTACTTAATTTAATGCAATTGCACCATTGTATTCGATAATGATAGTTTCGCAATTCTGTTTGATGCAAAGCTTCCATCGAAATCACTTTTTCAATCTAATTAGTAATTCAATTTTTTTCCATACGACCGATTTATTTTTTATTTTGTATCATAAAGTAATGTAAACTTAAGTTGGATCAATATGCGATACTAATAGCATCGTATATCACAAAAATTTGCAACTGTTTAGCTTTGGTTAACTTCAGTGGGCTTGTGTGGAAAAGTGGAGCTTGCAGCCCAAAAACAAATCCCTCATCACAGGGCATCGGACACAAGACCTCCATGTTTAGGCCATCGATTTTATTGATAGACTTTAGGTTCTAATTGTGAGCATAAAGCTTTCATCCGGATTTATTAGTCGGTACCCAGTTTTTCTCTTCTTAGACTTACACTGGTAGTATTACATATATGGTTGCTCTGTTGATATGTGTACAATATTTTGCCAAAAAAATTCACAAAACTATTGTAACCTAGAAACACATAATAAACATTGAAACATTACCAACAATGAAACAAAAACGAAAAAAAAACGAATTTCAAATTTCATTTGTTAACAGAATATACTAACAAGTATATTTTGTTGTGCTTTCTGTGTAATATCCAGTTGTATGCAATTGGGCGATCAGTTTATTGACAAACACTAAATAATGAAAAGCATAAAGTTTAATTTTAACCAAACGGAAGGTATTGTTCAGTTCACATTACAAAATAATGAAAACTCGAACAATAGTATATTGTGTAACGTGTAGGAAAAACGATATATTCCCGGACGAGTATGGAAGTTGCTGGGACGAGGCGTCAGTCGAGTTCCAGCAACCATAAGAGTCCGGGAATTATAGTTTTTCCACGAGTTGCACATACGATTTTTTCTCTAATCGGCAGTATATCAGATTATCCATTTTATTCATTATATTCTTTAAAATACGCAACATTTTCCAATTTATATTTTCAATAGATTTCACTATCAAAGTTACCTTAGAATTATAACAAACGTCAGTTTTCTGGTTTGTTATCTGTCAGCAAAATGAAGTATTCCCCGACACTACATCGTTGCTAGGCAACTTACTAAAAACAGTACTGGAAAGTATTCCTTGCCTAGGCAGAGAATACTTTCTAGTACTGTTTTTAGTAAGTTGCCTAGCAACGATGTAGTGTCGGGAATACTTCATTTTGCTGACAGATAACAAACCAGAAAACTGACGTATTTTATCCGATTTGAGAAAAAATATTTTTTTGTATTTAAAATAATTTGTTATCAAATTTCCTTGGTTTTATGAAATTTGTAATAAGAAAAATGAATAAATACTCGTTTAATAGCTCTCCAAATTTTCACAAAAACATCAGAAATTAAAATGTTATGCAATAGAAATTTATTCTAAGGCAATTTATTCCAGCTAATCGATGGGTCAAGACACGCCGAAATAAGTAATCTCCTAAACTTACAAGGGTGAATAATATTGATATGCGTGTACATTCAAATACCAATGGATGTTATTACACTCAAAAAATAATTCATTCATTCGATCAAAACGGTCACATCAGGCCAAAGTTTAAATATTATGCTAATGAACTTTATAAATATAAATGTGATGCTGTCTTGTCAAAGTAAAATTATTGGCTTCATGTTAATATTAACTGTTTATTATTTAAATTTTAACTATTTTATTTTAATGTAAATTATTGTAAAATTTGCATCGCATACATTTACTGAAACTTAATTGCAATTAATGCAAATAATATAACCGGGAAATTACATATATATTTCCCTCCACAATCCTAGCCTTGACATGTTGTTGCCCTTTTTCAACCTCTAACAATTAAAAGTTAATTAATTAATAAATTATTTAATAAATTAATTTACACTTTGTTTACCCTAATAAACTATTCAATGTTCAAAACGACAATAAATAGCAACTCAACTCGTAAATCGCTTTCTCGTACAACGTAATAATATTGTTGTACATGTATAATTCCTTGTTTCCGAGTTCAATAATTAATTCTTACTTCGTTATATAAAAATTGTTATTCTCGAAAGTCTCAAAATACCTTCTTTGTACTAACTTCAAAATTCCTGCATTCCAATTATCATAATTTTTAGACTCGAATTTTTCATTAATCTGTACAGTTAATCCTAAGGTCTGGCTTTGATTCTAATTAAAACGTTTAATTGTACAAACCCGAGATTCATACATACTTTCAAAACTGCTGTTTACTCGTAACTCCTCAATTAGTAAATGGTTGTTTAGTCTTAGTCAGAAAATTTATGAACTCAAATTTCTAAACTCCTAGGCTTGTTCCTGCAAAAATCAGTACACAAATACTTTCTGACTTTCTGAATCCCGATCCGAACAAAAATTTTATAGAATTAATAGAAATTCAAGTATTCTAAAATATTTGCTTTGAAATGCCAAATATTATAGATAAGTAGCTAGCTGTCGGAAATTTGGCACAATCGATTAACTAAATGTATCAGGGAACCACTTCAAAAATCTCACGTTATTTACCGGAACTGAGATTCAACTTATTAGATCTAGTTCTCCAAACGTTACTAAACGTGTACTGTCGACTATTCTTAAATTAAGTAGAGGTTCTTACAAAGAATAAAGTCATTTTGGGTTTTGGTGGATTCTGCGGTATTAATGCTTCGTTTACATAAACACTTTTCTTATGTATTTGTGAAACAAAGAATTATTAACAAAAATCAAAATACAGTTTTGATTTTAGGCCCAGAAAGTTTCCTTTTTAATTTTGGACTAAATACCTCCTTTTTTTGAATTAAATGTTCATTCTTCATCTGCTATTCGAATTAAAACTTCGTTCGTTACGGCCCACATAAATAATTATTGAGAAAATGCCAATGTGCTTGATGATTCCCGAACCCGGTAATTTCAACACGCGCTTCATACGTTTATCATTCTGATTAACAAAGATGTCGAAATAGTTACGATACTCTGCTAATGTACTAACGGACAGACGATTAGAGGCTTTAATGTGGCAAAAATTAGAGCGGAATATGTTAAAACAGAGGTCCGTACTCGCTAAGCGAATTAACGATCGATAATGGCGGAAGAATCACATCACTTTGCAATTATCCTACTTTAATCCGTTTAATTAAGAAATGTATTATTAGTTGCTCTCTACAGGGTTCTTAAAATCGTTGAAAAACGAGAAGAAAACCTGCATTTAATTTTCTCACAATAATCCCAAATGTTTGCATTATTTTGGCTAAAACGTTCTGGACCCTATTATTTTTCTCTTTATTTTTAAGTGGTTAGTGCTTTATCATTAATGACATTTCGCTAGTCTCGATATCCGATGTCCTTAAACTAAATCGTTGGGAGTTTTTTAATTAATTTTTTTTTTTTACTGAGGTTGAGCTACAAAACCTAACCACGGCCATTTTGGCCACCTCGCAAATTAATTTTATTCCCATTTCACAGTTCATCTCCAGGAACTTGGCTACAGTAATGGTGGAGGTTCTGGGGGAAAGAGGCAAACAGGAGGCTATAATGGCCTCTGTCTACTTTCCTGTAGACTCAGAGTTGACACCTCCTCTCGAAGTTAGACGGCTCATAGCTCATTGCAAACGCAATGGGCTGGCCTACCTGGTAGGATGCGATGCAAACGCGCACCACGCGGTGTGGAACAGCACGGAGATCAATAACCACGGTCAGTACCTTTTTGAATTTTTTATCCCAAGTAATGTAGACATTGTCAATAGGGGAAGGAAGCCTACTTTTATAAGTGCAATTAGGCAAGAGGCCCTTGATGGGACACTTGCTACTCGCATTTCAGCGACTTAGTTAAAAACTGGCATGTGTCTGAAGAGGCCCCTTTATCGGATCAGACGTCAGATTCGATTTGACAGCCGAGACCTTGCAGCGGCAGGAAATCAGAATTCTAAAACTGACCGACTGGGAATCTTATAGAGTTTCACTCGAATTAGAAATGCCCTCGGTTGTGGTGAACATAGAGACTCCAGAGGGTTTGGAGTTCTGTTCAAACCAGCTGTATAAGTCTGTACAGTTGGTTTACGAGAACAGTTGCCCGGTTAAGCGAAGAGAGTTCACAAAGATGGCCCCTTGGTGGGACGCTGGGTAAACTGAGGAAAAAATCGAGAAGTTTATTCCACAAGGCTAAACGGTACTACTGTTTCTTTTTCCAAAGAGGTTAAATATCTAGGGATTATCCTAGATCAAAAACTGAACTGGAAGCAGCATTTATTGAAATTTCAAGATAGAGCCTGGGCCAGTCAGAAACTCTACTCGTCATTTCTCTCAATCATTAGGAATATGCTCATCTACGTATCAGTAGTATGGTGGCCTAAAACTGAGCAGAAGGCAGCGCAAACTTTATTGAATAAGGTTCAGCGTATAGCATCGGTGTTACGGGCTCAATGAAAACGTGTCCAACCGCTGCGATGAAGTCACTTCTAGGGCTGGCTCCATTGCACCTGCATGTTAAAAAGGATGCTGCAATTATGGCCCTGAAAATGCAGGGGAAAGGAAATATCGAACCAGCAATATGATGGGTTATCTCGAAATCCTTAAGGAATTTCAGACAGACCCTAACACAGGAATGCCTTCTGACTGTATGCCAGCTAAACTGGACTTTCACAAACCATTTTGTGTTAGGTTACCTGGGAGGAGTGTGTGGGGTGGGTGCAGGGGGCCATCCTTTGAGCGAAGGTCAATGGTATGGTTTACAGATGGATCAAAAACGGGAGATGGGGCCCGGGGAGGATTACATGGGAGTGGCACTGCCCTCTCGAAGTCCTTGGGTTCCAATGCTACCGTTTTTCAAGCAGAAGTACAGGCAATAGTACTTTGCGCTAAGATAGGTATAGCAAAAAGCCTAAATGATACAAAGGTTTATATTGTATCAGACAGCCAATCGGCCTTAAAGGCTATTAGGTCTTGTACCGTTGAGTCAAGCCTAGTATGGAATTGTCTGAAGGTTATATCTAACATCTGGCAAGCTCAAATAAGGTAACACTTATGTGGGTGCCAGGTCATACTGGAACCGAAGGAAATGGTGTGGCTGATGGCCCCGCATTTATTGGACAAGAACCCTTAGGCGTCACTAAGGGACACCTTAGGATAACGGTAAAACGCTGGAAAGATGCTCAAAAGTTCTCCTACTGGCGCAGAATTCCTAAAGGCTTTCTCACAGGTCGCATCCCCTTAAGAGCCTGGATGGCTATTTGAGCAGGGTCCAAGCACAAAATATCTTTTAGGTTACGGTTCGAGGTGGCTTGAACGCCCACATGGCCCTTCAATAATAAAAAATAAATAAAAAATGAATTGGTTTAGCTACACTTTTCTGTTAACGTTAGGTATTTCAGACCGGTCCGGGGCACAACAAAACAGTAACTTTGCCTAACTTACCTAGTTCTATGGGAGTGTGGTAGCTGCCCCAGCCCAATTTAGAATTTAAAACTGAAGTCGCTTAGGCTAGAAGTGCATCTTTCGGAATTAGGGAGACGCCAGATATTTTTATTTTTATTTACAATGGACAATAGAAAATCATGAAAATATGTCTCCACTATTGGCTTCTTCTTATCGTACTTTTGTACAAGCCGTTTCACTGCTTCATAATAATTGGCATCATCTACCCGAAAATGTCAGATGGATGTATATGCGGCACCTCTTAACTGGCCCAGCAAATATTTAAATTTTTGTGCTGGAGATAAACTGATATTATCGTGCACCGTTGATACGAATATGTCATAAAATGACTCCACGTTTCCATCAAACACAGGAAGATGTAAACGGGATAACTTAAAATCCGATCGGAAATATTGGCTTGTTTTGGCTGTAATATTAGCTGCATCCTCGTTGTCTACTTGCGCTACTGGCAATAAAGTTTGTTTCCTAATGAAACTTTGGATTTTGGATACAAGCGCGAAATACATTTCATCAATTAAATCCATCTTAGATGCCACACTGTCATCAATCGTAAATATTTGGTCTTCTACGGCCACGAACTGCTTATAAATTTCGAGAGTTTTTGATAAGCGAACATTCAGTTCTTCTACTGTAGCATCTTTCCCTTTTGTGTTGATGAAAGTAGCGTACTTAGTAAATTGTCAAAATTTTTAATAACGCTTCCATTTGGTTTCACAATTTCACTATTGTAGCACAACCAGAATATCAAAATGTTTGCTTGGCCACGTGTAAACTTGGTTAAATTGTTCTGGAACAAATACGGTATGTAACCCATATCCCGTTAGATAATCGGAATTACTAACCTTATAATTGCTGGGTTTTATCTCAAATTGTTGCTTTGGTTGAGCGGGTTTGTACTTCTTCGGCGAACACTGGTATGAATCTCGAAAGATCCGGCTCGAAGGACCAATTTTATGTGTAATTACTTTTAGGTACAAAGTAATTACTTTTGTTGACTAATTACGCTCGGTTTGCTTGTAAGTATATACACGGTAAGTATAATCGGGAATTATAGGCAAAATAATTTATTCACTTTAATTTTATTTCACATAAATTTATTCTATTTTTAGGTTAGGTAATATTTTGTGATGCTTACAGAACAAAAACGTTGTTTAGAATGACAATTTATACAATGCAATGATTTTACGGAAATATTCCCAAAATTATATAAAGTGCATTTGGTGACAGATATTGTAAACTTATTTGAACAATATGCAATTTTAGTACAATACCTGTTATAATATTTCACGGCTGGTACCCAAATTGGAACTGTCAAAACAATAGGTAAACAAATTAAATTGGTGGTGGTCTGGTAAGTTAAATGACCCTACATAAAACTAAATTTAAACTAACTATTATTTTTACAATTTCAGCTAACAAATTATAGGAACAGAAGACGCATCTGATGTACAATTAATTCAGATAAGTATAAATGGAAATTACATATAAGATCAAACGATTTTTTGTGTGTTCTCTTTTAATTTCAGGTTACAATCCTGGATGTCAACATTTCATGCGAATTTATAAATTGTATGACTGAATTGTACTGTTGATCAATTGACCGCCGGTGATGCAATAAACTCGAACACGACTGCCGCAATACATATATGGTGTATGCTCCTTTTTCCAGAATTAAACAAGTAGCTAAAAAATGTGAAAATTATGAATTTAGACGAAGATTTTGAATTTATTAAGAAGAAATTTAGTAATTGAGATTTATTTTTGAGGAATGGCGTTTAATATATATTGCTGAAAACTACACAGCTGCATAAACGCATTGGCAAACGCTAAGACCTATTTTAGATGGCGACCACGGTTTAGTAATTTTCTGCAAAATCATTTGAATCATTTGTATCAATCGAGTGCAAGTTGTGTATCTCGGAGAGGCTAGTAAAGATTGCGGCATTAAATATA
Source organism: Tipula vernalis (assembly GCA_958295665.1). Taxonomy (NCBI): domain Eukaryota; kingdom Metazoa; phylum Arthropoda; class Insecta; order Diptera; family Tipulidae; genus Tipula; species Tipula vernalis. Next base: position 346,178,490 of record OY282558.1, on the reverse strand, counting down.
TAAGGGAAGAAGGTATTTTTACAAAGGTGTAGAAAAGATAATTCACCGTTGCAATAAGATGGTGATTGATGTTTTAGTAGAATATATTGAAAAATAAAAGTATATCCGTCTCTATCTGTCTCTTTCCACATATTTAAAATATTAGCCGCATTTCTTGACGTTTGATCTGACCCAGATCAGATCATGTCTCATGAAACGACACAAAAATGCGTAAAACAAACAAACACCAAAATTCAATTTTTTTGTCTCGTTTCGTTTTGAATCTGCCTCTTCATACTCGTACTGTATTCATTATATTCTTTGTCGCTCTACAAAATATTGTTCAACTATTTTTAGATCACCATTTGTGATCCAACACGAATGTTGGATCAAATGTTGTTGTTGCTTCACATGTAAATTTTGATCAGATCCGAATCACTATGCGTCAAGAAATGCAGCTATTGTCCCTCATAGTTTATTAAAAATTGTTGAAGTAAAATTAAAAATTAAATCAAATTAGTTCAAAAATGCTTTTCAAATCAAAATAATTGAACATTGACAAATATTTCTAAAATTCACACAACTAATTTAATTTAACATCGCTTACATTTCTTGCAATATCTTAAAATAATTTTATAGGTTTTACAATACCGTTAACAAATTACACGCCACTTTTATGAAAATTAGTCCGTTAAAAATTATAAACAATAAATTTTCCCAACTTTTGTTTTTACATAAGTTATAGTGTGGGTTGCGAGTAAACAATAAAAATTACCAACAACGAAACCAACTTCCTTGTATACAAAATATTTACAACCACCTTATATAAAGAGGACCACCATCGACCACAACCCATTTTTTTTTTTGCTCTACATTTTCAACACAATTAAATACTTTTTTTTTTCTTATGTAATATAAAGCAAAAAGCAGAAACACCATAAAAAATATAAATTTTCCAATAAAAAAATTTAACTCAACTTAATTTATAATCGTCATCAACATCATCATCATGACGATGGTTGAAGACTTGGTGAAAAAACATAAAAAGCGACACAAAAATTTGTTTGAAGCCAATGAAACATTTTTTCCGTAAATTGAAATTAAATAAATTAAATTAATTTCTGCGTTTTTTAATTAATTTTTTTTTTACATAAATAATTATCAATCTGTAATATCGACTGAGTTATTTTTTTCTTACCACTCCGAGTAGAATTTATTTGACCTAACGTGCACGACAGTAACTTTAACATTAGCGTATGTAATTTTTAGAGGACATACTATTATACTAGATCTTTTCTTTCGTGATGTGTTTAGTTAAACAGTAAATTTGTATTTAAATTAAAGTTGCTTTTTGTATTTGAAGTATGTAGTCCATTTCGACATCAAAAATGTTATTCGCGAGATTATAGATCGATAGAGTCGCCGGAACAGTCGTAACATCACTTTTGGATGAATTTTCTTTCAATATGGCGGCCTCATTTTACAATGCTGCCACCAAGACCACTTTCACCCTTTTTCCCTTTCGCATTCGTTCTCAAACTAAATCTATCACTATACCTGAGAGTGACCCTTTTTTCAGGAAACGGCTACAAACACCCTTTTTTCGACAAATTGCTGTTCGAATATTTTAGGAGTTAGGTAGTAACAATTTTCTGTTAATTCGTGGATATTAAGTAAATAAAATAATGATTTCCCATAATTTGTTACATTCTTTACAAAAAACCTAGCTAAGTGTGCAAATTAACCAATAAAGTGACGCATAAGCTTTCAAACACAGCAAACAGAATTAAAATCGAGCCCATAACTTGGGAGATATGATGAAAAACTGTGAAAAGGGGTCACCAACATTACTCAAAAAATTGAAAACGTATTAACTTGCAAAGTTATACAGTTAAAACACCACTTTAAAGGATTTTTTGCGATAATTTTACATAAATATTCCGAATTTTTGTGGCCGGTCACTTGTCGACGAAACACATTGTATGTAACTTCATAATACATTTGATCCATAATTAATATAATAAGTGTTGACTATGCCATAAATTCAGGTTATTTGTTAATTCAGAAGGCAAAATCACTTATAACTGAGTTTGTAAGTAGTCTGCAACATAATTACAATTACTTACATGGTTTAAGTAATCAATAATAGGTGAAACATTAGAAAGGGTATGGAGGCGTCGAGTTGAGAAATTTCTATAGGTTTACCGAGTATTATTTTTAAGCATTTGATTTGTATTATTTGTAATTTTTTGAGATGGGAATTAGCACAGAAGCTCCATGCTGGAAGATCATACATAATAATAGACCGTGTTACTGACGTATATAATAGCAGTTTTATCATCCTAATAATTCGTTACGATTTTTCTGTAACCGACTCAACATGGATTTTAAAGGTAATTTTTCATCGAGGTTGATGTCTAAATATTTTATGCTTACATTCCATTGTACAATTGAATCAGTGACCATTATGTTACTGTTAGGTAGATATCTCGCTGGAATTCTTCTAGTAAAGGATATAGCCTGCGTTTTATCACCGTTTAGGTTAATGTACCATTTTTTTGCAGTAAGCGGTAAATGCATCGATAATAGTATCAGGGCATATCGAATAATAGGAGACCAGTACAAAGTTTAATAGATAGATTAAACTTGATTTCTGGATAAGTTTTCAAAGTTCACTCGGTTTTATTATTGTTGAACTCTTCAATTTATTAATACTTGAATCGTTCGAGCATTTAGTGTTAGTTACCATACCAAGATCAATGACCTTGTTTGATAAGCTTCAAAATTATCAGCAAAACAATCACATTTTTCTTAATTAGTTAGCATAGGTTTGTCATTGAGATAAAGATTAGGTAAATGACGAGTTCATTTTCTCAGAATCTTGGATAAACGCCAAATCTTATTAGAATTTTATTTTTGTTCGTATCAAATCTCAAATTCCTTAAATATTAAATTTCAGCTCTCATTTTTTCATTTAGTTCTTTAACGATAGGTTTAAGGTACAAATTACGAGTTCTTGTATATTGATGACGACACCCATTGAATCAGGTATAGTTAATCGTCTTTTTTACTTCTATAGATAATGTTAGGAACGGCTAAATCTTTGGCTTTAAATATAATATTAGTAAAATATTCAATAAGTCTTTGACGATAGATCAATATTGTTGTTAATGTGATGCCTGAAGAGAGACCAATCAGCTAGCTGGTAATTCGGTCTGCTGGCTTTTTTATTGATTTGAATACCGCCATGGTACATTTCAAAAAAGACAGGTAAATGTTCCGAACTAAGTTGGTATTTAGTGTTTACATCGAAAATTCGGAAATGATGTTATTATTGTTAGTCAATAGAAAATCTAGTACAGAGCCGTATTTAGAATTGGTGGAGAAATATGTTGGTCCCGTTGGGTTTTCAATTACAAATTTACTATTAATTAACTCGTTACATAAAACTATTCCGGCTCTGTTTTTTTTTTATAGTTATCCCAAAGTCTGTGTTTGGCATTAAAATCACCACAAATCCAATAAGATGTGTCACTAGTAAAATCTTTTAATATCGCATTTGATGTTCCACCAGGGAAATATGCAGCAACGAATTTAACTACACCAACTGGGCTAATTATATGGTATTAATGCCTAAGGCTTCTATTTTTATTAAATTGAAGACGGGCAGTAGTATATGCTAAGTGTACATAGTAGTATGGTAAACTGCATTATCTGGTTTAAGCCATGTTTCAGTAATAGCAGCAATGTGGACGTTATTATTGACAAGAAAGTCAAATGTTTCATCTAGTTTGTTAGTTAAGCCTAAATTCCATTGCAAATAAAAGTTTGTCAATCAAAATAAAGGGAGATAAAAATATAAAATCGGTGCTTGTGTGAAAGAAACACAAAACGAAGTCAGTCAAGATTTTACTTACATCAAATGTGTATTTGATTAGTGGACCGCCATAATTATGGTCAAAAATTATCAAAATCGATGTCATTTTATGGTTATCCAACTAATATACGCACACAAATTTTGTGTACGAACGCAAATTTTTTTCCGCACACTAAGTTACTTAAAAATTTGTTATTTTTATGGTAAGTGTCATAATTTTTTTTTTGGTGGTTGCTTCTAAAATAGCTGTGATAATAAAAATATATAAAGTTTGTGTACGGTTAAATTGTGATAAATTGGGATCAATTGTGATAATATCGCTAAATACTATTATTGGCAATTTAATAAAGTAATCGTTTTTTTTTAATAATTTATTGGTGGTGAAAAAGCCAAATTAAAACTCCAAGTGATAACCAAAAATGTATTTTATTTATTTTTTTTTTGCTGTCGCTGTCAAAATTTATCAAGATATTTGTGCTATAAAAAAAATAAAAAAAACATGCTTTATCTTTGTCACTCCAATGGATTTTTTTTTTGTCTTCTTTCGACTTGAAGTCAATTATTCACAGTGGAATTCAGGCTTTTAAGGCGGATTCAGTGTTGCGTTCCTTCCTTCGTTCCTTTCGTCGAATTTTTTTTTTAAGCAATTTCATTGGTTGAAAATGACGTTTTTTTTCTTGTGAATTTTTTCATCAAGTTGGTTTAACTTTATCTTTTGGACGGAACGAACATGGCGAGAAAGAGATAGCATGATATTTAAATGAAAGAGATGAAAATAAAATGCTCTCAAATCTAATGTCAAATCAATTAGTCATATTGTCACGTGCGCTTGGCTTGGTTCGTGTTACTAGTGTAATATAAATATTTAAACTTTTTAAATACATACCATATACATATATACAATAAATTATATCATGGAAATTATATAAAGTATAATATCGTCAGAAATTATGGGAATATATAAGATAATTCAAGTGGTGTATTTATTGAATGGTAATTTTTTTGTAGCGACACACAACATATTCCAATTTTTGGAACTACGATGATCGTCGCTATTATATACGGACGAGTGACGACCAAGTTAACAACATAAAAAATACAATACATAAACAATTGTAACATTGTGTTGACATTGAACACATATACTTATAGAAATTATTTTTGTTTCAACTTACACACGAAAACGAGACACTAAATAAAAGCAGCTAGAAAGGAGTAAAAGAAAATTTTTTTATTTTAGTTTTTAATGTACCAAACAAACCCGTTTTTGTTTTATAATAGAAATTGGATTCAAATGTTTTCAAATCCAAACCATGTAAATAATAAAATTGAAGATATCCCTATTTATTTACTTCGTTTCTATATTTTTACAGTCGGTTCTGGTTGTAGAGATATGTATATATAACAAAAAAAAATATTTAAGGAAATTTTCAATGTGTTTATGTTGTTTTGGTTTTTAATGTACCTAGCCAGTTTGACGAAATATCCATATAAATATATTTAAACAAATTACAATTATATAACCAAATAGGATGCATTTAGCCAAAATCTTCTATAATATTATAGAAGATTTTGATTTAGCAGTACAGGTGCAAAACAAAATATTTTGTATTCGATTACATAATATTACATATACATAAATACATAATATAATCCATCTGTATGCATTTTAAGTTCGTAGTTCGAAGTTGCATACCAAATTTTTACTATTTATTGAATTTTGGATTATTGAGCCGTATATTATACGAGTATGTACATATGTACAATAGAGGAATATTGTGTTTTTATTTCGCTGTCGTCAATCTGATTTTCGTTATTAGAATTTACCGAATTTATTCTAATAATCAACTCCTTTTTATTATTACTTATTGTTTTTAGATAATTTTTCATTGGCGATATTTATTTTTCATTTTAATCGATTTATAGGTAATTATTTGTACTCGTTAAATAAAAATATCATTTTTGTTATCATAAGCAGACCGTCGGGAGTTCAATGTGCAGTTTTGTACTGTAATTCTAAACTAAAAGGTGGTGCTCGTCTTTTTAAATATTCTACGCATTATTCGAACCACGAACTTTGGTTAAAAAATTGTAGAACGGAAGAAAGCTTCGTAAATTAAACCAAAGTCTTTGGAGCAGATGAAAAGAATTCAGAGTGGCCTATAAAAATATGTTTTGAACATTTTTATTTACAAATATAAATAATTTGATATTAAATATATCGAAATGTAATTTGCGAACAATTTTGATTGAAATTAATAATTATTTAAAATTTTGCATTTTTATAAAGTTATTTTTTTCTCAAAACATCATCATGCTTCGTGCTCCTTTGAACAATTTATGTTCATTTGCGTAAAGTAATAAAACTAATCGTATACATAGTAATCTACGTACGAAATGAAATTTTAAAGAAACACGAAGCCTGACCATGTTTGAGAATAAAAATCAATTTACTAAAATGCAAAATTGTGAATTAAAATTTTATTAATTTCAATTAAAATTGTATTCAATATATTTAATTTCAAATTATTTATATTTATAAATAAAAATTTTCATTTAAATTGAAAATAAAGACAACACAAAATCATGAATTTTAAAATTCCATATGATTTTGTTTTCGTGTCGTAGGAAAATAAAAATCTTTATTCCCTTCTTTATTTTAGAGATTTGGGTTTTTTAAAATAATGTGCATTTTTAAATGCGTACACACACAAATAAAATATAATTCGAAAAATAAAAATAGTATCCACTGACAAAATCCTCAAAATAAAAAAAAATAAAAAAATCTATAAGCGCATGGTATGGTATGGAAACGATCATTCGTTTCTTAATATACACACATACTAGTGAAATTTAATCATATGGTTGCATTTTTTATTGTTTCGTTCATTCATAAAGTTTTGTTTACTATACTCGTATAGTATTATTTATTTACTGGAGGGCCATGTGGGCGATAAGCCACCTCGCACCGCGACCTAAAAGATCTATTGTGCTGGTACTCGTATAGTATAAAAACGAAAGAATCTCCTTTGTTTTCCTTCACAATAATGTACAAAAAGGATAGGAATAGGAACATAATAAAAACTATATGTTGGTCGCTTTTTTTTACTGGAGCACATACAGCTTATATAACTTGAAACTTCTACACTGACAATTATTGTATTATTGATTCTATATATATATATATACTTATGTATATATATATATATATATATATATATATATATATATATATATATATATATATATATATATATATATATATATATATATGTACATATATATATATATATATATATATATATATATATATATATATATATATATATATATATATATATATATATATATATATATATATATATATATATATATATATATATATATAACACTTTGTGTGCGCACATGGACGTATTAAATAAAACATAAAAAAAATGTTGGTTTTGATACTATTCTTTTCTAACACATTTCAATAAAGAATTTTTTTTTCATTTTTCTTTATCCATTTACTGGCTATTTTCTTCATTCTAGTTTCTATATGGATAAACCTACATCCACATAAATTCAAATTTAGGTATATTGTACAATTTAATGCGTGATTTACACGTTCCAACAATGTTTTTCCAACTTTTTTTTTGTTGAGACTTAGAGCTACACGCAATAGAAAATATTTACAAACGATAAAAAGAGAAAAGTATAAAACGAAAATGTCGGTCATGCTATAAATTTTTAGCGGTATACAATCTATGATGTCGAATAGGGCGATAATGCAACTTTATATTTCAAAATTACAACTTTTCTGGCTAAAATAAAGCTTTTCGAAAGTAAACTTCCATTTTTAAACAAAAATTTATAAAAAAATAAAACAAAAATGTCGGGCATGCTATAATTTTTTGGCGGGATAAAATCGACAATGTAATTTTTGACGAATACCGCTGCGATACCACTTTATTTATCAAAATTACGGCTTTTCTTGGCTAAAATGAAAACTGTTCGAACGTAAATTTTAATTTTTAAATAAAAATTAAAAAAAATAAAAATAAAGCGCTATAAAAATTTTACAAATCGCCATTTTTTATGTGTTTGTTGTTGTTTGTTTCCATAAAATATACTCGGGTCGAGTATATTTTATAGTCAAAAAATTTTTTTATGGAAACAAAGTTAAAAAAAAAAGAAAAAAAAGTCCAACAAAATTTTGTTTGTTTAAACATTTGTTCTTGTCTTTCAAATGAAATTCGCGATATACTAATCTCTTCATTTTTTGTTGGGAAACATTGTTGGAACGTGTAAATCTCGCTTAAATGTATGGTAGTATACGTCATGCGACGATCAACGATTTTAAATTTTTTACCGCTGATTATTTTAAGCGCCAGATATATTCTTACCCCCTCTTATTAATTCCATTTTCTCTATGATATCGTCAAATATGGGTAAGTGGAATTTTATGTTTATGTGTAAAATTTATTTCAAAGGTGGTTGGTTCACATATATTATGTTTTTGTTTTGTTGAGCATAACCTCACTTAACTATAAATTTTTGTAAATAATTGACTAATTTTATTTACTCTAAAAATTTTGTATTTCATTTTTGTTTGTTTGTTTGTTTGTTTTTTAAATTTGCTCAGGTGAGATCTTTCAATCCATAAGACCAGTGAGTTGAGAAACAGCCCAAAATTTCCAGAGACCACTCAGGGGAGGTTCTGGAGGGTTGAATAAAGTGTACAAAATCAAATTAGATTAAAAAATTAAATAATAAAATAAAAGCATAATTATATAAAACAAAGTTTGATAATTAAATTAGATTAAATGAAAGTTAATAAATAAAGAATATTAGAAAGAAGATGAAGGATACATATAAAAATAAAAGTTTTAAAATTAAAATATAAATTTATAATTCATTAATTCATAATTTTTTTTTTTTTTTTTTAATTTTTTTTTTTTTTAATTTTTTATTTTTTTTTTTTTTAATTTTTTATTTATTTTTTTTTTTTTAATTTAGAATTAAATTATATAATATTCATAAATCTTAATATTATAATAAAATAAAATAAAATGAAATGATTCCAAAAGAAAAATCATTGTGTGAAAAAGTCAATAAAAATTAATGTAGTCTTAATTTATAGTTTATAATTTATTCTATCCACAAAATCACACAATATTTTATATTCTTCCATTTTTTGGTCCTTTAAGATATCTAATAAGGATTTTCTGTATAAAAGTGGGAAATTATTTCTTATATTATTATATATGACACAATCGTTAATAATATGTTCGTTATCTTCAACGGTGTTGCAAATCTCAGAATTAGATGTAGATTCAAGTCCCAAAAGGAATTTAAATTTCTTGTTAACTGTATGACCAGAGATTAATCTGTAAATTAGCCTGGTTTGGCAGGATGTAAAATTAGAGTCTTTAAATAGGAAAGATGATCTTGGAGAAGGGCAAATTTGTTTATAAAAGTGGCCGGATGAATTACACATTAAAGTGTAGTTTTCCTTCCACTTATTATGTATAGATCTGGAGATATCGTTAAATAGGTCTGTGAGAGTTGGTTCATTATCAAGAAAGTGAGTAGGAGAAAAAACTGCTTTTTTTGCTAAACTATCTGCTATAGTATTTCCTTTTAAGCCACAATGACCCGGGAACCAATGAATGACAAAATTTTTAATTTGGTTATGGCCGATAGTATCAATAATTTGATTTTCGTAGTGTCTATTTGTAAAGTGTAATAGAGCCGTTTTTAATGAAATACAAGAACTTTGAGAGTCAGTAATAATGATAATATTATTGTTTTTGATGATTAGAGATATAGTAATTCCAATTTTAATATATAACAATGGTTTCAATATTTTTAATATAAGTAGGGTTTTTTAGTTGAATGGCAAATTTCCAATTTTTATCCTCAACAAAAATTAAAATTCCTGGTTTATTGTTAATTATAGAGCCATCTGTGTACATTTTTGCGAAATTATTATATTTATTAATTTCAGCCATAGATAATGCATATTGTTCAGAATGGTTTATAAAATTTTTGTTTGTGATTTCCTCAATATTTGTTATGATGCTAAAATTAGTGGGAGACGTTTTTTTTATGTGAAAAGGTTTAATTTTGGAAAGAAAAGTATAATTAGAATATAAGTCGTTAAGTTTATGAAGAGATCTATTGTTTTTAATGTCGTTACCGATTTTGGAATTATTATATAGATTTTTTAAAATATAAATTAGTGTAATTAATATTATTTTGCACAATCACAAAACACCAACAGTTTTCACTTACTTAAAATAAAAAAACCAAACTTTTTATTTTTGAATTTATTTACTTTTATTTATTTAAAATTACAACTAGTTTCGATCTTGTAAAGATCATCTACAGGTAATTTTTTGCAATTGCAAAAAATTACCTGTAGATGATCTTTACAAGATCGAAACTAGTTGTAATTTTAAATAAATAAAAGTAAATAATTTCAAAAATAAAAAGTTTGGTTTTTTTATTTTTAAGTAAGTGAAAACTGTTGGTGTTTTGTGATTGTGCAAAATAATATTAATTATAAAAAGATCACTTACGTCACTCCGCTTCAAAAAAAAAAATTTTTTTTTTTTTTTTTAAAATGTTTAATATAAATTAGTGATTTTTTAATAAAATCTAGATCTGAAGATGTTTCTAGGGATTCAGATAAAATAGCTGGAATTGGAGTAGTTCTTAAGAAGCCTAGACAAGCTCTCAGACAAGCATTTTTAATAGATTGACAGATATTAATATCTTTTTTATATTTAGTGTCTGTAAAAGCATATGTGTATTCAAGTTTAGATTTAACTATTGCTTTAAAAATATTGATCATTGTTTCAGGATTTACACCTCCATTAAAATGGGTGAGAGTTTTAAGTAAATTAATGGAGTTGGAAATATTTGCTTTTAAGTTTGTGTAATGAATTGATAATGAAAGTCTATTTGTTAAAGTTGTACCCAGTATCTTAGTAGTCACTCTTTCTTTTATGTAGATATTATTAATTTTTAAATTTAGAGATTTGGAATTATTTTTATTAGTGAATAGTCTTAAAAAATGAGATTTATCAGTGTTAATTTGTAGTTTTAAAGATTGTAATTTATTAGTTAATGAGAGTAAAGTAGAATCTGTTATTAATTGTAAGTTATCATGATTATCGGCAGAAATTACAATGCAAATATCATCGGCATATTGAAAAATTTTTGTATCGGGGTTATTGATGTCGTGTAAAGAAGTGGTATAGATATTAAAAAGGGTAGGACTCAAACAGCTACCCTGAGGAATGCCTTTATTAGTGTAATGAATGGAAGTTTGATTGATATTTTGAATAGATATAATTCTATTTGTAAGAAATTGAGAAATCCAATGTGTAATGTTAATAGGGAAGTTGAAGTTTTTAAAGGTGTTTAATAAAATATTTTTATCTACATTATCAAAAGCTTTGGAAATGTCAATGTTAACTAAAACAATTTTTTTTGTTGTTGTTTGAGGGAGATGATGAAATTAAACATTTCTACAAAATAGTCAGTAATATTTTTATTTTTTCTAAAACCAAAATTGTAATAATTAAGAATATTATGGGAGATTAGATGATCATTAATTCGTTTTAAAATGAGTTTATTGAAGATTTTTGAAAAAATAGGTAACAGACAAATAGGACGGTAGTTAATAATATTTCTATCATCCCTCCCCTTTTTCAAAATGGCGATTGTGTATGACGTTTTCCATTTTGTAGGGTAGATTTGATTTTGCCAGATGTTGTTGAAATAATTTGTAATAGTATTGATTAGGTAAGGATTAGAGGATACTAATTGTTTGATGATTTTATATGAGACTTTATCATATCCTGGAGCAGTATTATTTGAATTTTTAATAATATCAAGAATTTCAATGTTATTAAATTCCGCAGGATTAATAGTTGAATTGAAGTTATTAGAGAGATTATGAGGGGATTCAAAGGAGAAAGGAAAATTGTAATTTAGAAAATTAGTAGCTAGTGTGGGATCTTCTAGGATTCTGTAGTTGGACTGTTTTTTATTTTTAATTTTATTGATGTTGTTCCAGAGATCAGAATTATTAGTTTTGTGATTGATGCTTGTTAAAAAAATATTCCAAGATTTTTTCTTTTCCCTTCTGATTGTTAATTTAAGTTTTTGTATGGATTTTTTTAGTTCAATAGCGGTAAAAAGGTTTTTGTTTAAATTATAAATGAGTTGTCTGTGTTTTTTTATGTTCCATAGTCTTTGTATAAGATTGTTCCACCAAGGTTTAGGTTTAAAAGTATTTTTACTTGTAATAATAGAAGTATTTTCAGAAATTAATTTTTCTAGGTGTTCTTCAATATTGCATTTATCATTAATAGAATTTAGATCAAAGTCTTTCAATACTTTTGACCAGTTTGTGATTTGTTTTTTTTGATAATAATTTAGTTTAAAGTCAATAAGTATTTGGAGATGGTCACTTCCTAAATTAATGGGATCTACTTTCCATGATAGTTTTTCAATTAGATTGATTGAGCACAAAGTAATGTCTAGTGCTGCAAAATTATTTCTGAAAAAATCTTGCCTTGTATGAGATCCGTCATTTAATAAAAAGATATTATTAGCAGTGATAATATCTGCAATCTTATCACCCACCCTGTCGTAAGTAGGGGTCAATGAACTATCAACAAAGACTATTATGAATATTTATGTCTCCAGCTATTAAACAGTTATCTAGATTCTGAGTTATAAGATGTTCAAATTCATTAACGATTTCCTGAGGTCTAATAACAGAATTATTATAAAAAGGTAAGATATTAAAATTAATGTTTTTAAATTTGAGGTTAATTTTGAAAGCTTGAAAACGGATGTAATGAAAATTTAAATCAATAATTCTCCAAGAAATTTTTTTATGTATTAAAAAGCCTACTCCGCCAAAACCATCTGGTCTATCATCAGTAATAAGATTATAATTGTTAAAAGTCAAATTACTATTTGGATTTGTCCAGGTTTCAGATAGAATAACGATATCAATATGATTGGATTGTATATAATGATATAATAGATCTTTATTACTATTTAAACTACGAATGTTAATTTCTAAAATTTTTAAAGGTAACATAATGGAAGAATAAAATGAAAAAAAAAACTGGAAAAAGAAAAGTTTATGTTTTAATAAATTTATTTAATTTAATTTTAAGTGAGTCTAAATTAGCTGGATTTTTATTAAAGTCATCGGAATTATTTAAAAGTGATTTGACATCATTAAAAATAGAATCTCTTTCATTTAATTGATTTTTTAATTCGTTTACTAATTTATTTAGGATTTGAATTTTTCTAGCATCAGAATTCATTAAGTTATTTTTCCAGGCTTGATTTTCAACACAGATATCATTAGCGAAATCTATTTGTTTAGGGACTTTTTGTTGGCTACTATAAAGGTGGCTTTTGGATTCTCTGAAACTAGTTTTATTTAAAATCATATGTTCCCTAATTTGTTTCTGCCTATATCGTTCATTACATCTGAAAAAATTAGTAACATGACCCATTCCACAAAATTTACAAGAAAATTTCATGTCACAAACGTGTTCTTGTTCGTCCTCTATAGTATTAGCACACGTTAGGCATCTATTAGTTTTAGATTTACATTTAGAAATTGTATGTCCGTAATTTAGACATTTTTTACAAAATAATGGATTAGGTATAAAATATTCTACCTTTAATAAGAGATTATCATATAAAATGACATTGAATGGAATAGTTCCAGACTCAAAAGTAAGTTTAACCAATTCAATTTCCTCAGCTGTTTTAGTGGCACTATTCCATTTAGTCATTCTTTCTACTTTAGAAATAGGGTATTTAGATCTAATATTTTCTTGTATTTCTTCATTAGAAAGCCCAATAGGAATGTTCCTGATTAAACCAATAGAAGATGTGAAATTTTTAGGAATGTATGTCGTATAATTATCAAATTTTTTAAAGATATCTGATTTAACACAATTATTTGCGTCTTCAAAATTACTAAAGATAACCTTAGCAACATTTTTGCTAACGCTAGAGATTTCTTTTACATTTTTAAAATTATTTATTTTAAGGGCTTTAGCTAAAAGAACAATATTTAAATTCTCTTTACTGATAAATACAGTAAATGGGCCATTATCTGATCGGTTATATAGATTAATTTTTTCAGCAGTAACTGACGGCATATTTGAGTTATTCGATGAATCAACAGATAAAGTTGAAGATGATGTTGGAGATGTTACTGTATTTTTGAAACTGCGACGTGAATTTTATTATTATTATTATTATTATTAATTTTCCTTTTATTTAACATATTGGGACTTTTATCAAATTCACCGTTTACTATTATTTCATTATTAAAAACAATTTTTGATTTTTTAGTATTTATTTCATCTTCGGAATCTGAGAAACCAGTAGAAGTAAATGTTGGAGGTACAAAGTACTGCGTACTTTGTCCCTCCTTGCTTGTGTTACGTGGATTTATTATTTTGTGGATAGAAAAAGACTATGAAAAGACTTACCCGACTGATAAAAAATAAACAAATCAAAATAAACTATAAGATATAATTAAATAAAATACAAATTAATCAAAACCAAAAGAAAATTGTAAAATTTATAACACTTCACCAAAATGAGACGCTCACACAATAAAGTTTCGAGAAAGAATTTTCGATGAATGAATTTCATTTTTATTTATTAAGAATTTAATTTGTCTGTCTGTAATCAGTTGATTTTTCGGCATTTTTTTTAGACAAATACATTTGCCATGAACAATTAATATATTTGTTTATAAAAAATGCCGAAAAATCAACTGATTCATTTTTATTGTAGAATTTAATTTCGAGCGAAAGTTGATCGAGCTAATGAAGGGACATCCGATTTTGTACGACTTGAGCCACAGGCAATATAAAAACAACGCAGCAAAAAAAAAATGTGTGGGACAATTTGGCCCAACAATTGGATTTATCAAGTATGTATTTTAGTATCTAGTACATTGTAGTATATCTAATGACCTGAATTCTTTTTTTTTTTTTTCATTTTTTTTTTTTCAGGTAAGGATGTTCAAACTAAGTGGAGAAATTTAAAAAAACGATATAGTTCGGCAATTCAAGAAGGACGCAGTGGAGACGCTCCCAAAATACTGAATAAAAAAAATATATTTATTGTTACGGAGATGGATTTTTCCGACAGTATTTTCAAGACAACAGGTAACCAATCTTTAGACGTATATATTTACAGATGTTTTAAGACGGTATTTTTTATTACTTTTAGCCCAACAGAGTCAAACTTGGAGCAAAATACTGAACAGGACACTAATTCAAGCGATACCGTTTTCTAGGAGCTATTTAATGATACGGCAGATAGCCTGGACCTGCTACACCTGCAGCAAGCCCGGCCCCTAAAAGAAGAACCAGCAAGCCAGATTCAGTTTTAACTGATCTTCTGGACACCATGAAAGGCCACAATCAAATTATTTCACAACAGGCGCCTCAATCACCCTGTAAGTGTAAGAATATTGACCCTTTTTTTGTCTCAGCTGGTGAAGAATTTAAGATGGTGGCAAATAAATATTCATTGGAAGCCAAGATCGGTATCATGAATACAATAAAATTTTATGCCGATAAATCGAGAGAAGAACAATAAATAAATAAAAAATGTAAATTTATAATTTTTAAATAATAAACAAATTTATTAAAAATAAAATAATTAAAATGTATTTTAACATTCGCTTAACGTTTGTGTGTTTTGCCATGGTAAGACGCTGTCATTAGTGAAATAACTGGCAAATTTATTTCTAATGAGAACCGCGTCGCCAGCTGGATTATTAGACCCCATACGTCCGACATTTCGCAACCCATCAATGTTTGCTTCACCTCTTCATTCGCCCAACACTAAATCGCCATGCTGCGTGTAATGATCCACAAAATCATTACCAAAATACTGGTAAGAATCACTAGTCTTCATTCTTAACCAATTATGCAAGCACACTGTTGATTTTATTATGTTGACCACAGTAGGTCTGCTTGCAATAATTGGTTTCCAGAAAATTCGCCACTTTGAGCTCAGAATGCCGAAAGCATTTTCGACGACACTTCTGGCTCTGGATAGTCGATAGTTAAAAACGTTTTTGTCGTGTGATAAAACAGTTGCTCTTCTTCCGGGATATGGGCGCATAATATTTGTTAGCAACGGGAATGCTTCATCACCAACAAAGCAATATGGTGCGATTATTGTACTGCCCGGCAATGCCGCATCATTTGGAATTTGCAATGACTCGCATTTTTTTTATTATACGCTTCCCAAATTCACTGCGTCTAAATATCACACTATATATTATTTCTTCCAGATGCTCCAATATCTACAAATATAAATTTATATTATGCATCACACACTGCCATCAATACTATGCTGTGCGAATGCTTGTAATTGTAGCAGACACTATTCAAATTAGCAAATGCCTGAAAACAAAAAAGTAAAATGAGATGAATAATATATAAAACATCTCTGTCAACTAGTTTAATTTACTTGAACAACGACATGCTTTCCGTCAATTGCACCTAAACAGTTCGGAAAATTTCAACATGAATTAAATTCGGCTGCAATATTTTGCCATGTCGCAGAACACAAATTTGGAAAAACATCCGTTTTTAATTTTTCCCAAATAGCAGCTGTCGTTTCCCTGATGATGCCAGATGTGGTTGATTGGCCTATTCGTTAACCGTATGGGCCTATAGAAACCATGTTGTCTCCGCTTGCCAAATAACTGGAATATAAATAAAAAAAAATTCATGCATTTTTACCAAATCAGATGTCAATTTTTCTTGCTTCTTACCGTAAGGTTAATGACAGCCTTTCGCCTGGAGTAATAGGATTAGTAGAAAACGCCTCGTACTTTTGTATAGCCGGTCCAACAAAATGCAAAAGAGCAACAAACAATTGGGGTCTCAATCTCATTTCAGATATTAAATTAGTGTAATGCCCGATTCTCCTTCTTTCTCTAAGTGTTTCTCGGACATTACAACTTCGTTTTGGTCGATATTTTTTTTTAGAATATGGTATATGATCATGGCGGCGCTTGCGTTCATCATATTTGACGAAAGTAATGCCAAATCCAAACCTAATTTATATCACAAAATATTCAACACAGATAGCACAAATAATCACAATAAATAGTTTTATAAATTTAATAACACGCACAAAACTTAATATAATCACCAATAATCACCAAACACAATCGATTCATGAAAAAATTTTAACCATCAAGAATAATGTCATTCACTTAAATTATTTACCTATAGATGGCAGCAAAATCGTTCTGCATTTTTTCATCAACCATGATATCGCAAACAAAAATATTCAAAACGAAAGAAGGAAGGAAGGAACGCAACACTGAATCCGCCTTTAACAACTAGCGTTCCAAATACAACAATCTAGTAACTAGCATTATTTAAAATTATGTAGGTAGGTATTTAACATAGAAAAATTACAAAGAGAACAGAAACTAAAACTACCATAGTGAAGCAATTTATAAACCAAGATGGCCGACAAAATCATCGTTGTCGACAAAACCATGATGGCCGACAAATTATTTTGTTTTCTTTTTTCCAGTGGCGTTGCATATTTTTTTTAATGTTTCCTATTTATATTATAAAATATCTATCTCAATATAAATAAAATTGTTTTATCAGTTATACATATATGATGTAGGGTAATACATTTAATGGAGTATAATTAATATAAAAAAAATATTGTTATAAGTGTACATAATTATGATAATGATTCTTATGTGTGTTGTGTAAGTATTAGATAAGTATATTTATCATAATAGTTTACAGTTACTGCAATGAACATAAAAATAACAATTTACAACGTAGCTAAAGTAATAAAACTTTTAAAACTTGTAATAACATTTTCTCATATGATTTTCTCATTTATTAAACTTCCATAATATTGAATATAATGAGACGCCTATGGTCTTATTCTTTGCTTTCGTCATGTTGCAATGGCGATTCATATGAGTAGTCAAAATAAGATTTTTGTACGAATGAAACTTGAAATTTGGACTTTAATTACAATTTTATGAAATACATTTTTTTTTTTGTGTCTGCTTAGAACATTATAAAACATAGCGAATTTACTGATGTGTATAAAATAAGTGTACAAAATTCGAAAAAATTTAAAATCATTGTGTACAAGTGATGTAAATAATTGTAAACAAATAATAATGTACTTACCGGTGAAATGTAATCCCTTTTTTCTCAATTTTTGCTTAATATCGGGCATTTTTGCACTTATACACACAACACTTATACATGTTTTTAACAAATAAATTTATTTTTAGAAAGAACACTTTTCTTTTTTATTCAAGATTTACCTTGTAAAGTTTAAGAAACTAAAACATCAAATGAAACAATTTTTCTAACCAATATGGCGTTGGTAAAAAAGAAAGACAAAAAACAAACGAAAGCGGCTTCAGTTGTTTTTATGATTTTATATGGGATTTTGGTTTTACCTTCTATCCTTTTGTTCATTATCTGTGGTATTTAATTGACAGTCGAAAACATACTTCAAACTGTTCTGTTTTATTTGAACATTTTGATATGTTGCAGAGTATATCGCTTATAACTGATTGAAGCTTAGTCAAGTTAGTATTATTAGCAAAATTGATGTTATTATTTAACTTGTTGACTTGTGCTTAGCTTCCTGGACCCCAGTTTCAGTGCTATTGCGTTCATTCCCGGTTTTATTGAAAATAGAATTCCAAGATGATTGTAGAGGCGAAGATTTAAATTCCGGAAGACCAGGAAACTCCTTTGCGTTGGAAAGGTTTCAAATTTGTCGATTAATATGAATATTCTGTTTGATTTTCTGATATTCTTTGAGTTTAGCGCAGTCTTTAGAGCTGGTGAGATGAGCGGCACCGCAATTAGCGCATTTCTAACTAACCGGATCAAGGTTGCATTCCTTAGTTAAATGATTTGCGCTGCACCATATATTAAAGTTTTGTTGCAATGCGATGAACCATAGCCAAACATTTGGCAACGGCGACATCGGGTTGGTACATTTGAATTATTAGAATAGTGTGAAAAGCGCACTATATGATTGTTTTTAAATTTAATCAGAAAGTATTTAAAAGCTGTTGTTGCATCAGGTTACTGTAAACCAGTTATGATATCATCATGATTAAAGTCAGATAATAATCTAGTGATGCCGACCTTTAGGGCTCTGTCAATAACAGATCTGAACGTAAAATACTTTATGTTATCAACTATTAGTTTTTCCAGTAGATTTTTATAATTATCATTATCATAAAGCAAAATTTTTGTTCCAATGCTGATAATTTTTATCAAATAATTTGTAATACTCAATGAAAGCAGCAGTTGTTTAATTTTGATGTAATTTAGACCTTCCACAACAATAGGTGGTACATATGTTTTGAGTTTTTTTTTGTTGTTATTCAACTTTATTATATCATCTGTATGTAGATTATCCGCATGATAGACAATCAAAACGGCTGTCCGTAGAAATATTGGGTTGTAAAATTATATTTTCTGATTCCGTAACGATTTCATTAACGGTATTAGATGATGAGGCAACGTTCTGAGTAGAAGCGGCAATGCTATTAGACAAACTAACTCCAGTTGAGATTATTAACTTGTTTTGCTTAAGTAACTCAAGATTATTACATTTTGATTGTTTAAGCCGTTAACCAGTTAAGTTTGTAAAGCCGTTAACCAGTACACGATAACACTGTTACACGACACCGTTCTAAACAATTATATTATTTTTATTTATTGTTTTATTATATTAAACACAAATTGAGCAAAATAATTTGATGTGTATCGCTACGACGATCAAATTGAACTGATTTAATTAATATAATTATTTGAAAATTCATTAAAATTTTTAATAAATTCTGGTATGTTACAGGAAAACTTTACTTTGACTAGAAAACAATTTGTTAAGAGCTTAAACTTTGGCTATAGGATCAAAATAGGTTAAAGTCAAGTTCACAAAACAAAAAATTTAGGAGTTTTACGGACCCGCGGAAACCTGTACGGGAAAAGGGGTATTTTTAATAAAAAAAATCGTTTGTCCCTATTTGCTCGGGAAATATTTTGTTAAAATAAAAGTTGTTTCTGACACAAATATCTTTAATTTGGTGTTTTTAAATTAACTTTATAGTAACAATTAACCGAAATACGGCCATTTATCGATGATCGATTTTTTGAAACAATAAATGAAAAGACCGAAGGAAATAGTAAACAGCATGTTATTGCTATATAAAGTGAGTCTTTTTGCTATATAAAGCGAAATGGATCATCCAAAAATGTAAAACTTTTATTGATGTTTGCAAAATTTATCTAAGTTATGTTAAAAATGATACAGATCGCTTATTATTATTTTTGATGGATACGACAATCCTAACAGCAATAAAAACATGAACAGCAACGTCGATTTCAACATGCAGGACCTCGCTTCACTATATCAGACAACACCCGAGTGAATATAAGCCAAGAAATGTTTTTGTCAAACTTTTAGCTCACAAATAAGCGGCTGCGCTACAACGAGCGCTCAGTAGAATAAAGGAAAAAAGGAACAATAAAACTGTTTACAAAAGGTTTACTTCGACAGCAAAATGCTATAAATGCTTTTTATAATGAAAATTTCAACAATCGATTAAAACAAAAAACTGCTCATTTGGAATCATTGCTTCCGACGGCTGCTGCAGCAGCACAACACTCATACAGAATGGAAGGCAATGAAAAGTTTCCTGAAGAGTGGGGATGGGGAAAAAGTGGAGGTATTCTGAAACCAGTTCAAACCATTTTAGATGCTGCACCAAAAGTCATTCTAAATGTAATAGCGTGTGGATGTACAGGAAACTGATCCACGTTACACGGCAAATGCATGAAAGCAGGACTAAAATGTTCCTGTAATATGTTAGCTTTATGGTGGAAACAGACGTGCATATTTCTGCGTGCAGTGTAGCAAAATAAATTTAGAAAAGATTGCTTCATATGGAATGAAACACATGTGTTCTGCATGTCATGCAGAATGATGCAAGTTGTCTCTATTTTTAATTTTGCTGCAAATTACTCACAGCTGACAACATAAGGAAAATAAAACTCAAAATGTTTACTTACTTCACGGTGTAATATTTTTTTTTTTCTAAAATTTTTGACAATACAAATTGTAAATATTCAGTCAAGAATTCAAGATGGAGGAAGCCATTATAAATTTTGTGCAGCAAAATGAATTTATTTTTAATAAAACCCATTACAATTACAAAAATGTTTATTTAAGGGACAAAAGATTCTCTGAATTATCAAAAAAAATAGGAATAGCAAGTAAGTAATGTTTATATTTAGTTTACATAAACACCACATACAATAAATATGTAATTAAATTTTTGAATCTTGTAGTGGACAAACTGAAAGCACGCTGGAGAACGTTGAGGGATAAATTCTTAAAAGAAAGAGCCAAACGACATATCAAAACCTCAGGTGATAAAGCACCCAGCCCCAAAAAAAGTGGAAGTGGTTTGATTCCATGTTATTTTTAAATGATTTTGATCATAAAAGTAGTGAATGCAAATTTGTATACAAATTAAAAATTAAATACATTTTTGAACACATTTTATTTAGTTTTTTACATTTTCTAAATACTCTTTTAAAGCGTCTCTAATTGAAAACGATTCTCTGCTGGCACTGTATCTAGTGAACATCCTGTATTGTGGTAAAGGCTAGACCTCGTTTCGCCAACTCCCTTGTACAAATTCACTATCCTCATTAACGTGGTCCACAAAATTATTAGAGAGTTAGCACCCTCATTTAGCCTTATAAAATTATGAAGCACAAATGTCTCTCTTACAATTTTTTCGGCATTCTCTGGGAACATGTTTAAAGAGTTTGTAAGGACGCGAAATTTAGCGGTTAGAATTCCAAATGTGTTTTCAATTTTAGCCCTTGACGAAGATAATTTTTTATTGAAATATTCTTTGTGTTTTGGAAGGAGACGTCCAGGATATGGCCGCATCAAATTTGACCGCAATGGAAATGCTGAATCGCCGATAAAGAAGCACGGAAATTCTTCATTTGTTTGCGGCAAATTTCTAATTTTTGGAATATTTATATTTCCTTCTAAAATCTGCTGTCCGAAACCACTCTGTTTCAAAATGCCACCATCACTCTGGCTCCCATATGCACCAACATCTACCGCCGAAAATACGTAGTTTATATCACATGCAGTTAGCAAAACAATACTGTGATAGTTTTTATAGTTGTAATATTAGGAGCCAGAGTGTGGTGGGCATTTTATACGTATGTGCTTGCCATCGATTGCACCTACGACATTTGGCATTCCGGTGTTAATGTAAAACTCATCAATAATTTTGTCCCACTCGGCTTCTGTTGGTGGAGACAGGTAGATTCCACTCAAATCATCCCAAATTATTTGGCATACCTTCAATATAATTTCACGAACGGTAGATACGCCGATGCGGAAAGACCACGACAAAATTTGCCAAGCTGCACCATGGGCCAAATATCTAAAAGTCACAGTTAATTGAATTAGTTTAATATTGACATCATATTCATTTAAAATAGTATTAATTTACTTACACTAGTGTTAAAACCAATCTAAATTCGGAATGTATTGGAGTTCGAATAAAATTTTGTTTTTGTAATTTATTTTTTAATAAATTATGTAAAATTTCAAACTCCCTTATTCCCAACCTAGTGGCTTTCCAAAATTGTTCCGGGTCTTTCTCTTTAATTTTAAGAAAAAGTTTAGAAAAGAAGCCGTGTAACTCGCGTTCATTTTCAGAAAATATTTCGCGCGTCCATATTCTTCTACTTCTCCATCTAGTTTGAGCATTACACAAGTTTATAAATATATAAATATTAATAATATTATATAAAACATAAAAATATTTTACATGCTAAATAGCATAAATAAACCAAAATTAGTTTATTAAAATGATCATACTTGACCACATTCATTCTTTCTAAATAAAATTGTTATTAAACACACAAAAATTGAAAACGATCTGATACGTTCAAAAGTTTATAACAATCTGACAGCTCGTAAAAAATTCTACTACCAACCAAAAGAAATGAAAATGTCATAAAAAGATGCACATGTGTTTCATGTGCAGGTCTGCACGCAGTACTGCATGCAGAAATTCTGCACGTCTGTTTGCATCATTACGAAGGTTAAACTGCATAATAGACCTTGTCCGAGCAAGCTTTGATAATTTTGGCAGAAACAACTTTTATTTGAACAATTTTTTGTAAATTAAAAATACCTGTGGTGATTGAGCCCTTTTGGCAAATTATTAATGCGAAATGTCATCACTAGCGTCAAAACAGAAAGGGTTGAACAATGCGAGCTCCGAATAAGAAAATTTAGTAACTTTTCGGTATTGTCCATAGAGCTCATTTTAAAAAGGTAAAATATGGAAACAATTATTTAAAAGAAAATACAGAAACCGTTTTAAAAAAAAACAAGAATTTAAAAAGTTGTTTTTTACGAATGAAAAAATTAATTAACTAGGGATTCGAACAATAAAAGCGCTGGTAGTCAGTCGCATTAGATTTACAAGATACCAGAAATAGCCAAGTCTCTATATAAAGGGCAAATCAAAATATTTGTAAATTTTTAATTCAGTTTAATATTCAATATTCAATTAATATTAAATAATAAAAAAAAACAACATAAAAATAAAATACGTTGTTTGATTACAAAAAACAATAACTAAAAAAGTGAAATAGCGCAGCTCAAAAATACACATCGTCTACCAGAGTCCACCGAAGAGACTGTAGACTGTTCCAGCTTGTGTTCACTGGAAGAGGACGCAAACTGGTGTTAGTTATCCGTGAGAATCTTCCAAATACCCAACAACAACTATGTTAAGTAAAAATATCCCTTTTCACTCCTACAGGTTTCCGCGGATCCGTAAAACTGCTTTAAACCTATAACCAAAGTTAGTAGTTTATTGTATATAATCCCCATAATATCTATTGATTTTCGCCCGAATTCATTAGTGATAAAACCGCAAAATAAGTTATTGGCAAATCTGGTGTGATAATTGTGATTATAATAATACAATTCTATGTAAGTTAGAGAGAAAAGAAGATACATTCAATATTTTATACTGATACTTGGAAATCATGTAATGCACTTACGGGCAAAATGTCTTTGGATTCAGTTTTCAAATAATCTCAACGTGGAAAATCGTGAGGTTAGTTTCGAAATAGCTTTCATACTTTGATTTTGCAAGTTTGTAACGAAATCGTAAGATTAGCTTTAGGGGCAGAAATCGTCATCTCTAAGGAACCTCCGACAGCCTACCGAAGTGAGTAATACGACCGGAAAGAGATGGAAACCGAACCCGCCGCAAGGACCCTACCTCACAACACATTCAATCACTCCATCTGGAATTACTCCCTCACGGTGTAAATAAACATGACTTCAATACCAAAGAAAAAAAAACAGTAGATAAAAGCGAAAATTCCACAAAACAGAAGCACTCAGAAAACCTTATAAAATGTTATGCACTCACCGGTAGAATAATCAACGGAAATATTATGGCTTGTTATTGAAGAGCAAAAGGAAAGAAAATTGTAATGTTAGAGTATTATTGTGACCAAACATGCGAAAATCAGTAACGGTAAGAAAACTGTGAAAAAAAAAATTTGGAAATAACGGCAAAAAAACAAAATTGATTCGGGAAAAAAAAATTAAATAACTGATATCATAAATTATTAAAGGAAATATCAGATGCATGATCACGCGATTACAATAGCTGAAAACACGTTATATAGTATAAAAAAAAATGTAATGAAACAAAATATAATGAAAGAAAATTCGAAAACCACTCAGTCAAATTTAGCTCACAATATTATAAGACTAGAAATTGAGAGAAAAAAACCTTTAATATTTTAGAATTACGTTAATCAAGCCGCGGCCAGACGATTGCAAATAGTAGACGAATATGATGTTTGCGATTGTATAGCGAATAGAGCACAAATATGTATAGTTGTGTTTGTTTTTTCTGTCCACACGATTTGTCATTTCACAAATAGCATCATATTCATGTATTATTTGCAATCGTCTGGCCGCAGCTTAAGCAACAACAACAGAAAAGAAGAGAAAAATCGTATGAGTACATGAAATACAAATTAACTTAAAAAAAACGATATGACCCAAAAAAAATTATCCGCAGTAGTTTTCGTTTTTTCGTAGATGACAATACCTCATTTCAGATCGGCCCGATCTGCTCACACGCCACGGAAGCAGGATTCCCCTATATCACGTTCATACCACCGTTAGCTGACAGGGTTACTGCCACACATTAAAGGCCGGACCCCACTTGATTGGTAGGGTCTCGTGCGCTTCAAAGCAATTGTCCACTTATACCGGAACATATCACTTTACCACTAATCACGGTAATCACGGTACCCCCACCGAACAATAAACTAGCACCCGGACACACAATGATTATCGTTTATTGTTGAGCTCAGTTGAACCGTTCAGAAATTTTTATATATCCAAAAAACTCAATAAAAAACCATGAATCGAGAGAAAAAAGGAAAAACTAACTCCAATCCATTCATGGATTAATTAACAAATATGTTGGTTTTTTTGACTGTTTTTATCATATATTTTTTTAATATAATTACGGTGCACAAAACCAAATAAAAATAATAGCCATCCCCCTAATCCCAAAGAGAAAAAAAATGACCACACGGCAATACATTTTTTAGATTAATTTTTTTTTTTTGATCGAACAAAATTTTTCTAAAAAAACACAATTTTCTGTTTTTATTTCACGGTAAAAAAATCAATAATCGGACCGCTTTCAATCACCGTTCAAACTTGACTGACCCATAATTTTTCTCTTTTTTTCATATTCGATTTCTTTTTTATTTCAAAAAACAAAACCCCGGTCCCCGAAGAGCAAAGCAAAATACACAAACATTATTTTTCGTATGAGAATAAAAAACAACACAAACGTGAACAACAGTATTATGTAAAGGGTAATCCATATATTTCATGAAAACACAAAAATTTCGCATGCATCTCTAGTTACGCAGCAGTTAGCGTAGTAAGTTCTGAATTGTTTTAGCTGACTATAGCCAACAGTTCCATACAGAATAATCTCGTACAGACACACAATTTGAAAGTGAGCCATTTTACTTCAAACTGTTATAATATGATTAAAAGAATTAAACATTACTCGTACAAGTATTTGAAATTGTCAACTCGATCAACTACGATATCTTTTATTATAAAAGATGTTACATTAAATGGAGTCTTATACAATGATTGAAAAATCATAAATTTCGTTTTTGATGTATTCAATGATATCATATTAGACTTGAAGTATTCAAGTAAAATGTTCATGTCATGTTCCATGTTATTAATTATTGTAAAAGGATCTTTTGTTTCATAAATGACTACAGTATCATCTGCAAAAATATTAATATGTCTAGTCAAAGGCAAATATGAAATATCGTTAATAAATATCAGGAACAATAATGGCCCTAATACGCTACCTTGAGGAACTGCACAATTCACATTAAGAATATTACTGATTCCATCAATTCAGTATTGTTGTTGATCAATTAAGTAACTATTGATTAATTTATGTTATATTCCACGAAATCTATAACAATGCAATTTATCGAGAAGTAATTCGTGGTCAACTGTGTGCTTTCTTAAGATCAATAGATCGTATTCCTACGGATTCCTTTCGATCAAAAGCATTATATATTAGATTTGTCATCTCTACTAGAGCCATCTCTGTACCAGCACTTGATTTTATCAAATACAGATAAAGTAGAAACGGGCCTATAGTTAGAAATTACACTTTTATCGCCACTTTTAAAGATCGGCGCAACTTTAGCAATTTTTAGAAGATTTAGATATACACCAGTTTCAAAAATTTGATTAACAATTTTCGCAAGGAACTCTGAGAAAAAAGCAGCGTTTCGCTTTAAAACCAAATTACGAATATTAGCTGGCGCACCACGCTAACTACTATTTAGAAGGCAAATAATATTATGGACTGCCTAGAGTAGTGGGGGAATATTCATTTATGAATATTTTTATTACTCCGAATTACCTCGCCCAGTGAAATCCCTATATTCGCACAATAATAATTAATTAAGTTCACTATATCTGAGGTATTACCTTATGTATCACCATTAACTGCCACAGTTTACATGTCATCCAGGGGCAAGATTTATTCTTCAGTTTAGCAACAACACTTTTAATTTTATTATACTTCTCAAAGATTAACTTGATAGTTTCTTCACAGTCAGTAACTATTGTATTATAACTATCCCACACCCACGTTAATTGACTAATAGGAAGACTTGGTTGTCCTAACGGTGAACCAATGCAGGTGTAAAAATTCAGATAGAGTTTCTCAAGACGAACCATTTGATCTCAAAAAAGACCTTTTCAAAAAATGTCAGATACGTTAATTGTGAATTAGGTCGACGATTTATATCCAGTAAATTTGCATTAGGACAAACCGCATGCATATACATGGTGTCCCAGAAGTGTAAATAGCCATTCAAAGTTTTATCGAATTGTTGATGGTTCAAAAGTTATTCTGCTTTTAGTATTTTTTGGTGAAATCGCATGAGCACTCACCAATGGTGATGGTTTTATGAAGCCTTCTTGTTTCCCAAAAATTTTATTTGATTTTTAAGCGACGCTGAAGGAAAAACAATGTACTACAAAAGGTTGACGAACTATCAAAAAAATTTGCGACACTAATACAGATTCTAAAACGGTACCACGCATAATTTTAAATATTATAAGTGTTTGAAAAAATTTGTTTTGAGCAAGCTCATTGAAATTTTGTCAAGAGAGGAAAGATCAGAATATTCAAAATTTTTGTCACAACGTTGTGCCAATTGAGCATAAATTGTATTTTATGCTCAATTTCTTGTCATTTTATGTCGTACAGTTTTGACAATTTAAATGAAATTTTCTTGTTTTTTTTGGCAAAATTTTACCCTTTTAATAAATTTTAGATGAAATAAAAATAAAAATTGTGTTATTAAATTAAAACATAAATAATAAATTGTGGAATATAAATTTAATATGCCAAAAATTATATTAATCGCAAAAGAAACCAAATTCAAATTTTTTCTTATTCTCAAAGATAGAAATTGGTTTTATCCTTTATGTTAGTAGTTGTACAAAAAATGTCATAAGCCGAATGTCATTTATTCTTTGTCAAGAGAGAAATATAGTTAAGTGTGACCAGTCATCACTGATTCTGTAACGCTCAATGCATACTATGATTTTAAAATAAAAAAAATAAAAAAATTTTTGAAAGGAGAACGGTAAAATTAAAAATGATCATAGCAATCATGATTCAGAATAAAAAAATTCAATCAAAACAAATCGCTTAGTTACTATATATAGCCCAGAGTTTGTAACATAACGCAAATTTTCTTAGAGTACGCATTAAGTGTATTTCCTTGACAAATTTACAAAAACAATTGCATAGGATAAATCCCCGCAAGAATAACATAAACCCAAAAAAAAATTGGGTTTAATTAAACATAATTCTAATTCTTGGTTATGATACCTGCCACCAGAGTCAGATTACATATTAAATTTATATTTTATTTCGAAAGGTTGGCTTTTGTCAACTAAATCAAATTGGCTATTTTCTTGGACAAAAAATAAACCCAAAATAATTCGAATTCAATTTTGGTCAACAAAATACGCTTATTGATAATTCGACTTTGTTTATTTTAGTTGTTTTACACATTGAAAAACGAAAAGTGTTTTCTATTTTGAACACCATGAAAATTTAATTTGATTCTTAATATGGGCTGTGGTTTAGTGGTAAGGGTAACGCAATGGACTAGAGCGGCAAAGGTATTCATGTAATGACCAAATATTTTACTTTAAATTAACTATTGCGCTTTATAGTTATTACAGTAATTAGACAAAAAAATATGTGGTACGCGTTTATGCTGCACCTAAATGTATGCGAACACTACTACAAATTATTTAAAAACTGTTATATTATGAGTTGTAGTAAGCGATGAGAATTTTTCGGTAACAAATTTTTTTCCTGTCATAAACTTCATAGCATGCTATGTTTGAAGAAATAAAACAATATAACAATGAAAATTACATAAACTTTCTTACGTTGGATGTGGCTTAAGCATGGTTTCCACGATGGCGAGGCGAAAAAATTAGTCAAACAAAAAGAGAAAGCAAAAATTCACCATTAGTTCGACAGAGAGAAAATAGCATTTTGACAGAAAAATTGGGACGTCAAGTTTTTAATATTTTAATTCAGCACTCCGAAATAGGACGTCTAATCCGAAAAAAAGATTAGATGGATCATCGATTTTCGGAATTCATGTTGTCAATTTGAAGAAAATTTTCGGAATAAATCAAATTTCAAAATAAAACCGTTAATTTGGATTGTGTTGTGTAAGGACAATTAATATATATAAGGAACTCGATTTATGTTGCAACGACGAATAATACAATATGTATACATTTAATTACATTTTTTATTATAATCATTAAAAAAACATAGAATTACAAAAAAAAAATGGTCGTATATTTCTTTTGAATAATCTATTTTCTAGATATTAAATGCAAAATTAAAATTATTATTAAATTTTATCACATTGGCATTCTACGGCGCCGCTAAATAAATAAATAAAAATTCGGAGTAACGACTTGTTGCTGTTTCACTCTCTCTTATGTTATTTTTTTTATTCCTTCCTCTTTTTAATTTGACTAATTTGTTCGCCTCGCCATCGTGGAAATCATGCTTTAGTAGTAGCGTATTGGACTGGAACGGCTAAGGCGTGAGGTTCGATTGTGCTCAAGGCATTTTAGTTTTGTTTTTTCAATTTATTTAAATTTTTTTTTTTTTTTTTTTTATGAAAAGCATATCTCCCGCTGTTTGTCAGTCTGTAAGTTTTTTCGTATGATGCCGCAACACAAGTAAAATCATCCTTTAAAAGCCCTTACTCTTTGGTTTAAGGTCTATTTAATGTACAATAATCTTTAAAAGTCTTTAATCTCGAGCTGCTCTTACTCGCTAAACAAATAACGGCCCAAAAAATATAAAATGGTGAAATGATGTATCTGTACCTGTATAAAAAGCAAGAGTTTCATAAACATTTAATAAATTGTGTAATTCAAGGAAATTAATTAAAAACGATATAACGTAGCGTAAAAAGTCTGAATTAGTTGCAATTCAACCACAAATATAGAGAAATTCTGGAGGTAATTTATAGAGATCTATCGAGACTTATAAAAAAAAACACAGCTATTGTTTCAGTCATTAGATTTTTATTTATTTATTCGATTGTTTGCCAACAGAAATGGTGATACATACATATAAATGTACATATTTTTATAAATTAAATTAAAATTTAATTTTTATTTAATTTTGGATAAAAATAATCACAATAAAATTTATAAAACAATAATAGTTTTTGTCGATTTTAATAGTTTTTTTTTGTTTGTTGCGAAATAAGCGTGACATTTGACAGAAAAATAGATTTAATATATTTTAATGGAATTATTTTTATCTCGATTGATATTTTTTTTTTACTCTATGTTTAGTTTCTATTTTTATTATTTTTATTTAATATTGATTTATAATTAATATAATTATTTATACATTTTTGTTTTTATTGGTTCCTGGTTTTTAATATTAATTATGGAATTAAAATACAGCAGGTACATTTCAATTTATGATGATAGATATGACTAGAATTATAAAATGTATATATGTATGTGCATAGATTTGTGTTAATGTGATATACATACACTGTTTATTTCAGTAAATTGTAGGGGGTGTGCGAATTAAGGATGCTGATAATATTATTTGCAGTTTTTACTCAAAATAGTACGGACATAAAATAGATGGATATACATAATATTGGCACAATTGTATTGCTTATTCCAAGTACAACAGTCCTCCAACAGCCCCCATTAAAAAAATAATTTACAATTTATATGTTTTGTCATTAATAATATATTTTACCATACTATGCACATCTTAATTCATAGAAGAATAATGTAATTTAATCAATATATTGCGAAATGTTAAAAATCACGGTTTTTACAAAATTTAAAATTAATGTATTCTAGAATCTACTGTTTTAAAAGATATTCAATTCAAGCGAAGAAATCAGTTTTTTTAACTGTGGTCCAAACAAAGGAGGACCAAATTTTTTTGCCAAAAGGACTTTAGCATTGGCATTGTACATTGTTATGAGCAAGATTTGTCATATAATTTTTTCGACAAGAAATTTGAAAATAACTTCTTAATTCTTGGCAACAATCTGCACTGAAAAATTATACAAAGGTTCAGACACACAATGGAGAGCCGAATTATAAGTAAATATGGCGTATGGAAGTTATTGATCCCTATTAAGAGCCAGGTTTATAATAATAAAAGGGACATGGCCGTCAAAAAACGGCCATAGATGGAGTATTTCTAAAGCTGTTTTTTAAAATTTTTTTTTTGTCGAAACAAAAATGTAAACAAAAGCAACCAGCACGAATAAAATTGACAACTAAAAATTAAAAATTGTTAAAGCTGACATCTTTGGAAATAATACCGTACTTAGTTTTCACGTATCAAATAATACTGCATTATCGATAAATCTACCTATATCACTGACCGCAAGTTTACTCTGGAAAAGTACAATGATGTCAATGATGAAAGAAAAATAATTTTTGCTCTTAGAAGTACGGCTAGTATATTTCTAGAAGGCACTGATGGCAGTCACACTCACACTCCTACATACAATATTATTAGCAATATAGACAAGCAATATTTCTCGCACATTCAAATAATTTTATGGTTGTGATAATTTAAATAGAGTTACAATATTAAATTTGTAATTTAAAATATTGATAAATATTTTGATATTATTATTTTTATAGGTTATGTTGCAATCGCTGTCAAAAATGTTCTATAAACTTTTGCTATAAAGTAAAACAGAAAACGTTGGCTTTGTCTCTTAGATGGGATTTCACATTTTTTTCTCTTTTTGTTCTTTTTACTATCAGCAAAGATCATATATTATAAAGATAGACCTTGTAGAAAGCAATATTGTAATGTGAAATAATAAGGGTAAAAAAAATAATCGCGTTTTTTACATATAATTTCTGTACACTTATATACATATACACATGCATTGTGATTTTTGCAAAGTGTCAAAGTGTGAATCGTCTCGGAGAAATTCAAACTTAAAATAAAAGAATGGTTGGCCGCAACTACACCGTTGCTTGATAATCTTTCCAAAAAACTAATCTGTGGCCGCCATTTTGACCCAATTTATATCGGAAAAAATCGACTATTGAAGGAAGCAACAATTCCGACTCTTAATTTACCTTTCGAGGAAAATCAATCTTCCTCTAGATCACCAGTGCCAGATATAAAGACATAAAAACTTACAAGTCAATAATAAATTACAATTCTTAACTTTATGGAATTGACAAATTATCCTGAACCAGTTAGTTAAAATATTCTCCCTTCTGACAGTTTGACATGCAGTTTATGCAATAAATCATTACGGACAGTCGAACAATACAGAAAATTAAATAACAGATTGTTAATAGAGACAAAAAAATTGAAAAAATTGTTAAAAGATAAAACATCCAAAATTAAGATGCTAACCTATAAAGTTTTTATGTATCAATGAAAAGCTATTTGTGCAAATGCTTTAAAAGTTTAAATGTCTCTAAAGATACTCCGTATTTATTCTATTATATCTTCCACAATCCCAACCACGAAGGTGGTTCGGCGGTTTACCCAGTCTTTTTAGACTAGGAGGCACGTTGATACCTTCATTGTAGCGCGCGCGCAGTAAGACCCTGTTGAGCTTGACTCTAGTCTGGCACTGTAAGGGGACATAAAAGGTGTAGCATAAGTGGGAGATTTAGTTTACTAGATCAACAGTGAAATACCACTACTCTTATGTCAATCTGTCCTTACAACAATTCGGTCATAACTTTTCCAATTGCGAAACAGATGAGGCTAATTTATTATTTTTCCAATTTGATGACAATGATACAACAAACGAAGATGCAGCTGATCAAGTAGATGCTTCTATCGCAAAGAAGATTTTTTTATGATGTACAAAATGCAGATTGAGGTTTTTCGGACCATATTTACTAAAAAAAAAAAATATGAAAGAAACATTAAAACCTTTTCGTCCAATAATGATTGTTTCAACCATAGAAAACGAATTTTTAGTTTTATAATCTTGGTACTTATAAAGAAATATTGCCAATGGATGCTCAATAGTATGAACAAGCCAACCACATTTTCTCGCCATTCTCGGTTAAGAATATTGGAGCAATAACATTTAACGAGCATTCTTAACATCTTCAAATGTATAAACACCAATTTATCTACAACCGTTGGCCTTAGCGCTCTGGAGGAGTTTATTGAGAGACGGTATAAAGAAAAGCAAGCGAAGAACTTTTCATGGCCATAGATTGGATTTTTTTTACATTAATAATTATTTAAACATTAGTGTCGATTGTACTGTGAGGTGTGTGGGGGGACATATACAGAGATGAAAAGGATTGTCCTTTTATTAGGGAAATGGCCAAGTAAAGTGATTATGGCTCCAAAATAATATTTGATTCCCTTGGGTATATTTGAGTTTTTGCTCATGAGAATCCCTACACCTTTCCGAGGACTCATAGGGTCTTTGGTGAGATACCAAGTATAGCTTGCGGTAGAACCTGCACCTGAGCTCATGTTGGTTTCTTGGAGGCTGCAAATCTGTCGGTGTGGCCTCAACAAGTGTGTAAGGGTTATTTGATGTATGAATAACGCGACGAATGTTGTCAGTAAAGCTATGAATGGAGGAATGTTGTATTGTGGGAGTAGATTGCGATAAAGAACCTGGCTGGGGTATTATAATGTCATAGGAATTTTGTATAGTGGAAGTGGAGAGCGGTAAGAAATTTGATTGGTGTATAAGACTGTTGTAGTGGGTTCCATTATAAAATAGGTTAAGTTCATTTGTATAGTTACCGCCATCCGGAATGTAGGTGGTTTGTTGCTGGGTATCAGTATGATGAACGATTATTTTGATACCTTTTAATCTGCATATAGCCGATAGACATTCGGCATCGCCCCAGAAGCCATCCATGTGAAGGTTGGAAAGATATCTAGAAGTAGAGTTGGTTAGTTATTAGTAAAGGGATGCCCCAATATTGGGTAACAATGGAGTAGTAACAGAATGATGATTATTACCTATATATTAACTGTATTTTGACTTGCTCCGAAATTTGGTTAGAATTATATATGTGGCAGGAGTCTAAAAGAATGGTAATGTTTTCACTTTCATTATTTTATTGATTAGGAAACTGTTGTGAAACCTGGTATTTTATGATTAGAGCACTGACAAAATCAAAGTTTTGTTGAGATTGTTAAATTGTCAAAAGTTTAGAGATGAACAAATTTTGAGGACAGGTAGTATACATGAATGATTATAGGTGACATCTATTGTGAGGATAGCGTGTTCGTGTTAATTAGGTTTTACAGTTCTTAATTCAGTGTAGAAGTTTTAATTCTATTTCATTGCATTAATGAACTTTATTCTCAATTATATAGATATAAATTAACTTAAATGATGGTTCAATAATTTAATTTAAATAAAATCAGGAACGTATCGGTTGCATTAAGATTTCCAGAATAAGAAACCTGGTGCAGCGGTGTATTGGTTTTGTCATCATTATTTATTTGTTAAATAAATTTCTACTTAAACACTAATTTTTCGGTTTGTTTCAGGAATTAAATTCTAAGTTAACTAAAATATTTTATCAGATTAATAGAAGGAAGGTGATGCTTCACTATTAATTCTAAATTTCAAGATGTAATGCAAATTGTTTCGTTATAGTGAAATGACAATAGATATCTGAGCAACCGGCCAAGGATTCCAAAGTGCTTTCCCCAATTCGGTTACGTTTCTTTACCATGATATCCGTCACCATTGAAAATACTCGCTCATCATCCGCATTTGAATGTGGCAATTTTAAGATATAGTTAGCAGCTTTGCCTAAGTTGGGAAAAACTAATTCTCCATTTATACTTTTCTCGCCGATATTTTTTTCCAAAAATCTTCTACATTAAGATTTTGTAAATTCTGTTTTTCCTTTGTTATTGATTCGAAAGGTAGGTCACTCCATTCGTTCTCAAGCCATCACATGCTGGCGTTATATATTCATGTAAAGACTGATCTACATTCAAAAAATTTCGCAGATGCAGATGTCAAATCAAAAATTCGTTTTCTTTACACATAAAAAGTAACTTTAAACAAAAAATGTCATAAACCAATCCAAATGATTGGTTTTCTTGTTTATGTAACCTTATTACAGTTATTTATTCACGCATCGACGATTTTACAGAAAAAAGATGAAACTCGACATCTGCAAAAAAAAGCAGACGAGGTTTTTTGGGTTTGTTTCTCGGGTTTCAATTGACTTTTTTAAGCAGATGATTACTTTTTCTCTTTTTGTCTTTGTACTTTTTCCTATGTTGTGTTTCAATTTTTTTGCAGACGTCGATTGTCGTTGAATGTAAATCAGTCTTAATTCAGCTAAAGATTTGCAACCGTTTTGAAAAAATTTTCACTTAGAGGAAATTTAGCAAGAATTTTGTAAATACCTTTTTCAATAAATTTCCCACAATTATTTCATATTTGTATATTAAATTTTTGTTCTACTGACAAATAGCCAGTATCATTTTCTAGATTATTTAAATTTAAATAATTCGAAAATTCGACGTCTCCTTTAAATTCTTCGACGGCAAGCTTGGTGTTATCATTAACTAAGCTTTCAAAGTTTGAAATTGTGATGTTTTTAATATCTTCGTATTTAATTTACACGGGATGGTTTAAACAAAACACTCTTTCCTTGTTGAGCTTACACACGAGAATGCTCTATTATATTCTTTAGCGTGAACGTAGTTACCATTTAGCTACGTTCACATATCGAACTCTTTATGGTAATGCTGCGTTTACATACACTTCAAATACGCATACATTACATACCTCCATTCTAAGATTTTATTACAGTATTCATTTTTATTATAATTTTAATTTAAAATACTATACTTATTATATGAAAACAAAACTACAGGACCCCTTCATTTTATTTTGATTTATAAATTTAACTTATCAATAGGTTTTTTCTGTCGTTTAGACGACTTTTTTTGGGTGTTACAAACAATTCTGGAAAACCCAAAAATTCATCACCAGAACTATCTGAAACATTTATTTCATTTGATACTTCCGGATTATGATTCTTGTTTACAATATTATTTTTACAACCGTTATTTTCGGATAGTTTTAACCTAATTATATCGTAACTGTTCGCATTGTCAACCTCATTGTTACTCTGAGTACTAATGGTTGTACCACCTTTAATTATTTGATCGGTACGTCTTTTTATTCTCCTTCCCGATTCCAGTTCGCACAAATAAGTTCGAAACCCTAATACCTGTACTATTTTAGCAGGCATCCAACTTTTCTTGTTCGGATTTCTGTAGTCCCTAACCATGACTTTCTCCTCTACATCGAAAATAACTCTGCGTCTCCCCCTATAATATTGTCGTTGCTTTGACAGACTTTTGTCTATAGTTTTACTGACTTCTTCAGTGTTTGAATTATGATTTTGATTACTTTCCGATGGTTTTACTAAATCGAATCTAGTTTTGATTTCTCTGCCGAACATGACTTTAGCAGGTGAGGTTCCTGTCGAACAATGTTCTGCTATTCGGTAATCAAAAAGATTCCTCTGAATTATGGTGTCTAAACACAAATTATTTAAATTTTCAGTTTGCGCTTGATCTAATGCGGCACAAAATGTCTTTTTGAAAGTTTTAACTGCATTTTCAGCTGCACCATTTGTAGCTGGATGTCCCGGTGGACTTGAGATATATTTGATACCATTTAACTTTACAAATTTTGCGAAGTTACCAGACTGAAATTGTGTTCCACAATCCGAAACTATAGTGTCTGGTAGACCAAAGCGAGAGAACGTTTCTCTGAGTTTGTTTATAGTAAACTCTGATGTTATGTCACGAATTTTATTCGGATTTGGCCAAGTAATTAGTTCTGTTTTCTCCGGGTCTGGACGTGTTTTTAGACAATATCTACACTCTTTGATTAGATTTTCTAAATCTTTGTCAATTCCTGGCCACCACATATATGATCTTGCAATAGACTTACTCTTGACAGTTCCAAGATGTGAAGCATGAACGCTGTTTAGCATGATCTTTCGCAGTGATGTAGGAATATTAATTCTATGTCCCCATATAAGAATATTCGACTCAATTGTTAGTTCTGCTTCTCGACGCTGAACAGGTTTGAAAATATCGCCCTTCAATTTGGAAAAATTACTATTTTTGACCGCACCGAAAACCTCTACTAACATTTCGTCTTTGGAAGTTTCCAAACTCATGAGATTCTCGTCTATTGCAATGTCCTTATCCAGAATAAAATTTATTTACGATTTTTCACTAGTGTGATCACTAGTTCGTAATGGTAATCTCGATAAAGCATCTGCTTTGTTGTCTATTCCTTTAACATATACTAATTTATAGTCGAATACTGATAAATTTACCGCCCAGCGCTGAATTCGGCTGGCTGCCATTTGTGGAAATCCTTTAGTTTCGCCAATTAACCCTAATAAAGGTTTCTGGTCTGTCCTTATTATGAATTTTCTCAATACTAGATAGTGATAAAATTTGAAGATTGCAAAAACTATTGCGAGTCCCTCTTTTTCTCTGCTTTTGACAAAGTTCTACTACAGAACGCTATTGGCTGTTCTGATCCATCAGTAGCAATATGGGAAATTACTCCTGATATTCCATAATTTGAAGCATCGGTTGCTACTACGATGGGAAAACTTGGATTATAATGGACTAATACCACATCTCTGACTATCTCTGTTTTGATATTATCAAACTCTTTCCGACAATTGGAATCCTATTTGAAATGTACGTCTTTCTTCAGAAGATGGTAAATACTGTGCATCTTTTTGAAATGTTTGGCAAAAACTTGGCGTAATAGTTGACCAATCCACTGAACGCTCTAACTTCAGTGACATTAGAAGGTTCTGGGGCGTTGACTATTGCATCAATGCGTTCTGACGACTTCGACAAACCGTGTTTTGAAACTTTATGACCCAAGTATTTAATTTCATCTTTAAAAAATTCGCACTTGTCTTTACGAAGTTTTAACCCTGCGTCTGACAATCTTTGAAACGTAATTTTCAAATTCCCTAAATGCTCTATGGTAGTTCTGCCCGTGACAACAATATCGTCCAAAAAGTTAACTAATCCAGGAATTCCTAACAATAGCTTTTCCAACTCTTTCTGGAAAATTCCAGTAGCAGGCTTGATACCATATGGCATACGATTGACTAGAAAAACTCCGCGGTGAGTGCTCCAAGCCACTAATTTGCGAGCCTCTTCCTCTAGCTCAAATTGATTATATGCTGACTCCATGTCTAGCTTTGAAAATTGTTAACCGCCTTGCAATTTATTGAAAATTTCCTCAATTAAAGGTATTGGATGTCTATCGTCAATTAACGAGCTATTAAGCGTAACCTTATAATCGGCACAAAGTCTAATGCCTCCATCTTGCTTCAACACGGGAACTAATGGTGTACCCCAATCGCTTGTAGGTACTGGTGTAATTACACCTAACCTTAATAATCGATCCAACTCACCATCGACGTTCTCCTTAAAAGCATATGGTATTTGCCTGGGTTTCCGAAAAATAGGTTTACTATGTTGTATCACACTTAATTTTATTTGGTGATATTTAAACGTACCCAACTGACCATCAAATAAATTTTTGAAATCGCTTAACAGTTTATTCAAACCGGACACTTGGCAAGCTTGTATATTATTTACTTGTGTAAAAGTTATACCAAATTTTGACAAAAAATCCCTGCCCAGCAATGCTGGTGCTAAATCATTATTGGTACTTATTGTGTTAACCACTACTAACGGGAATTTGAAAATTTTTCGACCGTACCGAATTTTCGGATAAAATTTACCTACTACCTCGATTTCATGACATGAGAATGCGGACAGTTTAATATTTGCTGTTTGTAATTTAAAATCTGAAAATTCTTTTTTGTATAAATGCAACGGTATCAATGATACGCCAGCACCGCTATCTAACATGAATTTAAAATTCTTATTTTCTATTTCGATATTTATAAAAATAGAATTATTATTAAAACTGGTATTTACGTTAAATATGCTTTCTTTATCTACATTACTACAAAATTTACTTTCATCTTTTTGATGAATTTCCAATTTGTCGACATTTGACACATAATTAATTTTCTTTAACTTACATACTGTGGCAATATGACCCACTCTGTTGCATTTCACACAGGTTGCTGCTTTGTAATAACAATTGTTACTGGTATGGTTTTTGTACCCGCAGTTTCACATCTCGGTTTCACTGCTGTATTGTACTGCTTTTGTTGATGATTGCCTTGTTTACTCGTATTCGATTTAAATTGTGTTTGATTGTTCACACTTTTTAATTTGCTTCCCTGGTGTTGATTTGTAAATTGTTTTTTTACTGCATTTATTATTGTGGATTGCGGTTGATATTTTAATACAATATACAACGCTTTCTGTAACGTTAATTTGTTTTCGTCGTCTTCCTCACAAAGCCAATCGAAAGCTCTACAAAATATTCGCTATGACTGACCACGAATTTATCTAGCAATTTTGATTCAAGATGTATACCGAAATTACAGTTGCTCGCCAGGCGTTTTATTTTGGCAACAAATTCTGCCGCTGATTCGCCTTCTACCCGCGTAGCATCATAAAAACTTTTCCGCTCCAACCATATCACGATTGGTTTGGTATAATACTTTTTTAATATATCACACAGCTCAATATAATTTTTGTCCATCGGTAATGATGGTGTCGCCAAATCGCGTAATAATTTATACACTTTAGCGCCGATAGAGTTCAATAATAAGATTTTCTTACTATCGTCGTCTGTTGTTTTACAGGCATTGAAAAAATTCTCCAACCTTTCCTGTTATAGCAGCCATTCATCTACTTTCGGATGGAATTCCACTCCGAAATGTGTGATATTAACACCATTTTGTGTTTTAATAATTTCGGTATCCGTTGATGTCATATTAATGCACATTTTCTTTTTAACCAATCAATAATTTATTGATCAACGTATTAATAACACTTTTTTTATTTAATTTTTTTAATTTTTTTACCTCGTCGCCAATGTGATGTTTTTAATATCTTCGTATTTAATTTGCGCTACGTTTTCTTTGTGATACACAATATGCAATCAATTTTATGAGTGTGAAGTTTATGCTAAAAAAAAAATAACAATTTAATTTGAATTTAAATTATATGAAAATTTAAATTTTTTGTAATTTTGGATTTTTAGTACCACCAAACAGATTCTTTTCATCAGAAAACAGGTTCTTTTCATCCTTTTCAGATAGCTGGACCATCTTTTTATATCGTTAACCAAAAGCATCCAATTGTGTTGAACATTACTATATTTCAGATAATTTAAAAGTTGACTGAGTTTTGATGGTTTAAATAATTATTAGGCGCCGATCCTTGAAATGTCCCGAAGATTTCGCACATTTCTTAGAATAGCTAAGCCATATAGTGGTCGATGTCACCAAGCCGATCCAATTATGATGAACTATAATATATTTCACAGTTTTTGGAATTTTTAATAATTTTATTGGTTTTAAAAATTGTTGTATCGCCGACCGCAGAGATATCCACAAGGTCTTGCCCATATTTTCGGATAACTTGGCCATGTGCCAATCGACGTGGTCAACCTTATCCAATTGTGATGAATTATACTATACTTCACAGAATTTAGAATTTTTAATAATTTTATTGGTTTTAAAAATTGTTGTATATCCGATCACAGAGATGTCCACAAGGTCTTGCCCATATTTTTGGATAACTTGACCATATGCCAGTCTATGTGGTCAGTCTTATCCAATTGTGATGAACTATACTATACTTCACAGAATTTCGAATTTTTAATAATTTTATTGGTTTTAAAAATTGTTGTATATCCGATCACAGAGATGTCCACAAGGTCTTGCCTATATTTTTGGATAACTTGACCATATGCCAGTCTATGTGGTCAGTCTTATCCAATTGTGATGAACTATACTATACTTCACAGAATTTCGAATTTTTAATAATTTTATTAGTTTTAAAAATTGTTGTATCTCTGATCACAGAGATGTCCACAAGGTCTTGCCCATATTTTTGGATAACTTGACCATATGCCAGTCTACGTGG
This sequence comes from Tipula vernalis, assembly GCA_958295665.1. Classification (NCBI taxonomy): domain Eukaryota; kingdom Metazoa; phylum Arthropoda; class Insecta; order Diptera; family Tipulidae; genus Tipula; species Tipula vernalis. The sequence continues at coordinate 346,137,253 of OY282558.1, read as the reverse complement.
TCAGTCTTATCCAATTGTGATGAACTATACTATACTTCACAGAATTTCGAATTTTTAATAATTTTGTTAGTTTTAAAAATTGTTATATCTCTGATCACAGAGATGTCCACAAGGTCTTGCCTATATTTTTGGATAACTTGACTATATGCCAGTCTATGTGGTCAGTTTTATCCAATTGTGATGAACTATACTATACTTCACAGAATTTCGAATTTTTAATAATTTTATTGGTTTTAAAAATTGTTGTATCTCCGATCACAGAGATGTCCACAAGATCTTGCCTATATTTTTGGATAACTTGACCATATGCCAGTCTACGTTAATTTGTTTTGGGATTAATGACTATCCTGTTAAATGTGTAAAAATCACGCACTTTCTAAGTTTTTAACTACCTTCCCTTTTGATGCGAAATATCCCGCAAACGGGAAAAAATCCCGCGATCTGGCAACATCGTCACGAGGATTAATGATCAATGATCATGAGATTACTAATTTAATATGATTGTAATATTACTACTCTCCTTCTCTCTCTCTCTCTCTCTCTCTCTCTCTCTGTTCTACAACTTAATAAAAGGAGAGAGAATATATAAGATCTTTGATAAAAGCGAATGAAATGACACACACAAACAGTCAAAAAGAAGTAAAAAAATGTGATTCTACTACATATATAGTAGGAGCGCCCAATACTGATTTTGGAGCGCCCAACTTTTATTTTAATTTTTTGTACTGGATGATCTCTCTATAAGCTTACAGACTTTTTGCTATCAGTCAATTTTTCTAGTGGGACAGCACCTTCATTAGTTTCTAAATTTGATTGTGCAGATATATTGCCGCTATTCTATGTATGTTCTTCTTCCCGAGCACTAGGTGATAGGGATTCAAATGAAGTCACCGTTTTGCAATAACAATTATAGCAAATCTGAACCTGTTTACCATATTTTTGTTGCATTTAATAAGACTAATTAATTGTTAATTTATTTAGATATGGTTTCATGGTAAATAATAAAAACAAATATTTAAATTGTACATTTAATTTATTTTAGAATTAAAAATTAATTTATAAAATTGAATAAATTAATTAATTATTTGATTTTTATTAAATTAACATCATTTATATTAAAGAAAACATAAAATTATTCTTAATTCAATTAGAAAAATAAACGCGATACCGATTTGTTGTTTGTTTAATAATTATAATTTTAGTAGATTTTAATTTTTCCAGTTTACAGTTTATTTTTCTAATTTAATTAAAAACAATTTTATAATTTCTTAAATATTCAATTTAGAAAATTAATTTTTATTTTCTTCAATTTTTATTTATCATAATCATAAACATACAAAATTAGAAAAATAAACTGTAAACTGTGAAAATTAAAATCTACTCAAATTATAATTATTAAAAAAAACAAAAATCGGATGTATTTTATCGACATAACATAAAAATCACATACTTGACATGGCTCTTTTATATTTACCGAAGAGTGTAGCACTTAGGTAAGTTAGATATATTGTAAGAAATATATTATTGTGAATGATGCCTTGTAATTACAATAATCATAAGATGCCTCAAGCCCTACATGAATAATCTATGTCGCTACCGTACACAATTTTTTGAAACCCCCTTACTTATGTTTTGGCAAAGTGTTCATATCTATTTGCTATATTGGCATTTACAATGATTATTTCCATCTATTTCCTCCTTGATTGTACATTTTTCAACCGCAATCATTTATATCAATCTTCGCAAAGCGGTTTCATTTCAACAATTAATTCGTCCCTAAGATTTAAAAAAAAACGAAAAAATTATCTAAATTAAGAAAACATCCGGGAAATTAATTTTGAAATGTTTCGGAAAAATTTATAAAAATAAATATTCGCTTTGATGTGTCATCCACAGATTTAGTAACTCAGCCTACAGTCAAGACCGACTGTGATTGTATAACATATATTAAAGCCGCCGCGCCGTTGGGAAATTGAATTTAATCAGATAATTCCTAAACCGGAAATTTATCTGTGTAACTAGGTAGTCTAAGCATGAATTACCTCGTCTGACAAGATATTGCTAAAAGTTTAATTTGCTCACGATTAATTTTATTTCTTGATTGTTTAGTGTGCGTGTGGGTGTGTGTGTATGTACGTTCCCAAAATAATACACAAAAAAATTTGTTATTATCATTAAACAAGAGATTCGTGCGATTTCCGTTTAGTTGTTTTCTCCAACCTATAAGAATGCAAACGGCAAACAAAATCGAAGAAACCATTAACATCACAGAACAATAAAGCAGAACAAAATAAAAAAATAAAATGGGTGGAATAGTATCGCAGCATCCTTAAATAAGAAATGAAAATAATAAACATAAACGCAGAAGAAATTGTATCTTTTAATTTGTATTTTCCTTTTGAGTATGTCTGCAAATACTCTTCACCTCTCTGCACAAAAAAAAAACAAATGAAAACAGAAAATTAAAATCAAAAAAGATGAAAATCTGAACATGGGAAGTTCACATAAACTGAATTTTCCCTCAACTATATACCTATACCATAATAATCTGTTGCTTTCATGTTTATCTACAGTATTTCGTTAAAGTTTATTTAATTTATTTCATAAGAAACAGCCTCTAGGTTTGAATCATATACAAAAAAAAAAAAATCTCTTCTTATTATTTGTTTTTATACGTTTTGATAAAATGCTCTGTCTGTCTATACGTTTATATGAGATTGTTTTCTTTTTGTTGTATGCGTGGGTGAAAAAGAAAAAAAAATATTTGGAAAATTATATTGCAGTCTTTCGGAAATTAACTGAAAAAAAATTTCATACGAATATACTGTTTGGTTATTTATTATGCTACCCGAGGTCAAAGCACAGTAGAAAAGTGAAAAACAAACTTTAAAAGTTCTTGTTGCATTTAATTCTAATATTAGAGATTGAAGCAATGGATTTTGCAAATTTCTAGGAAAAAAACAAAATTTGATTTAATTATTTGCGAATTGAAGTTCAAGGTTACAGTACAGACATTAACGACCGTAGGCTACGTTATGTTATTATTTGATTTTTAGCTGTTTTTCTTTTAGAATTTGAAATTTAATAGTAAAAGCAGCAGTCAGCGGCGGCCGATTATTTTATTTTACAAATATCCGTGACTTTACAGTGATTATTACAAAAAAATATTACGAACATCACTTAATTTTTGGTTAACGGACAAAAGTTTCAGAAAAATATTATTTTAAGAATCTGTTGGTTCGTTTTTATTATTATAATGAAAATGAAGTGAAAGGTGAATTTTCGAGGATTTTTAATACCTACCAGTGTCATAGGACATTGACTCGCAAAACAATCGATAAAAAATCAAAGTCATTAATTCACGGCTCAATGCTATCTAGACTGTAAAATTAAATTGATCATGTAATTATTTATTACACATTCATCAAAACCTTCAGAGCATGATTCTCAACTGAAAATTTATTTTTATCCCAGATGATATAATTTAAACCACAAAATAAAATATAGAAAGAATGATCTCTAAACTAAGATTTTTGCATGAATGTTCGAGAATTAAATTAAATGTCAAATTTTAAGCTATTATTATTTTTATGAGCGTACCTCAAGAGCCACAATATTTAATTTATTTTTTGAATCTTAACTCATCCAACAACCTTTCACGCAGAATAACTACACCTTTTAGTAGATGTCATGCAAAAAGCTTCCTTATTAAATATTAATGTTATAAGCAAACAATGAATAATGGCACTCTTACTATATTTCACTCTGTGGTTTAAATGATATCATCCGAGATAAAAATGAATTTTCAGAAGAGAATCATATTCTGAACGTTTTGATGAATAGGCAAATAATTACATAATTAATTTAATTTTTTGCCGACTTTGACTTTTTATTGATATTTTTTTGCAAGGCAATGTACTATGACACTGATAGGTATTACATATCGTCGAAAATCCACCTTTCACTTTATTTTCATTTTAATAATATAAACGAAGCAACAGATTCAAGTTTGATGTTACAAATTGTATGAGTAAGCTAACACCCCAACTGCGAGTTTTTATTTTAGTTTTATTTTATGATTCCAAGAAAAATTTGTTTGTTGCTCATTAATTTGTTCCGCGTGAAGTTGCTAGCGTGCCATCGGGCGCCTCCCCAGGGATAAGCCCTAACCGACTTCTCGCCGGGTAGATGGGAAATAAAATACCATTCACAGATCCAAAATAGCTAGGTTTGGTTTCCTGAATATAATCACAAATACGGAGGAGCCGAAAGGAGTAAATATTACGGCAGAAGGAAATGGCTACCCAGTGCCGGCGACTTTGAGGGTTGAGCAGGCGGACTCCCAGTCGTCGATATCCAATAACCGCAATTCTTCAGAAGTTATGAACAACTTATTTGGAAGAAGTTAAATAAAATTGATTAATTTAAATTGATAAATGTGATCTAAAAAAAGTTACAAAAAATGCAGACAATTATTAAAAAAGACCATAACAACTTAAAATAAAAATTAAAACTATTGTTACGTTTTTGGCTTGTCAATCAAGTTTCGAATCACTGGATTGTGAATAAAACAAAACACTTCAGTTAACGCAAATTAATTTATTTATTTCACACAAAAATTATTACAACACAATTTATTAACGATAATTCACAAAATCACTTTTTATAATTTTCACACAATTTTATTGATCACTTTTTAAATCACTTTTTAATTCCTTTTTAATCTTCACACTATCGCTTATCAAATACTAATTAACTCCACTTCGATCTCGTTCGCCATTTTATATACAAAAATCAAACTTCTAGAAATTTTCCAGTAAGAACAGTGTAGAAACATTTAGAACAGTTTTATCATGAAAATTCCATTTTAGTACAGTAAGTAAAACATTGAGCTATTAATTTTACTTATTCTATTACACCCTAGGTGTCACCGTAACATTATAATTTAATCATTTACAAGTGTTTAATGTTCGTAAAGTAGATAATGAATTGTACTGTCTGTAGTACTATTATAACAATTTATAAATTATAATTAGTCGATCAGAAAAGGAAAATGGTTCAAGAGATTTTATTAATATTTGAATTTTTAGTTGCTAAAAATTGAAAGAATTCATAGTGCGCTTGAAGAGCGTTTCGCTGTAAATAAATTAGACGATGTTTGCGAACGAGAAATACGAATACCAACAATATTAAAAAGAAAAATTAACTATTTAACAAAAACAACAAAAAATGAGCAATATTAATAATTTTTCTACTGAAAAAGTTCTCTTTTGTTTTAGTGCTGCCCCTGGTCATTTTTTTCTGCTGAAAATTTTCTGCTATCTTATACAGCATCAGATCCACTCAGTTCCAATCCATTCAACGGCCCAGTAAATTTATTAAATGTTTGAGTTATATATTGTGACGGTGACACCTAGCGTGTGATAGAATAAGTTAAACTAATAGCTCAATGTTTTACTGTACTAAATGGAATTTTCCATGATAAAACAGTTCTAAATGCTTCTACACTATTAGTACTGGAAAAGTCATGAACTTTCGAGAAGCTTGGTTTGTGTATATAAAAAGGCGAACAAGATCGAATTGGAATATTAGTATTTGGAACGCGATAGAGCAAACCTGTAAGATTATTAGTAATATTTGGTAACCGATAGAGTAAAGATTATAAAGGAATTAAAAAGTGAATTAAAAAGTGTTTTTGTGGAAATAAAAATTATAAGTGTACAGTAAAAATTTGAGAATAATTTATATAAGTGATTTTGTGAATTTTTATTAATAAACTTTGTTTTAATAATTCTTGTGTGAAATAAATAAATTCGTTGGTGATAAATTAAATTGATTTTGTATTATTCACAATTCAGAGATACGAACCTTAATTGACAAGGCAAAAACGTAACAATATATAATATGCATAACCCAAATTAATTCAATTGTGAATAAGTATTAACATTGCTTAAGACTTAAAATATTGTTACGTTTTTCGTTTGTCAATCATGTCCGGGAACTACTTACTTATTTTCTTACTAAAATATTTAGCAGAACATTTCGCAAAAACTTCACATTGCGCTTGGGCAACGAGAAAATTTTACTAATGAATTTACAAAACATTTTTTACTGTAGACGTATTAGTGAACTAACCTGTGTAAGACGAAAATTATTTTGTCAAGAGTTTATTTAAGAGATTTTACATGTCGCATCGTAATACTATCCGAATAACAAAAAAACACCTCCCTTTTTTTATGGATCGTCAGGGGCTTATAACTCCATTTTTCTAAGCAAAAATTTATTAAACAAAAAATTCTGTGGATCTGATTCTGGAGATTTTGCCAATTGGCCACATGCATGATAAGGTATCTAAAAGTTATCGCAGTATCAAAAAAATACCTCTTTAACTTTTGTGGATAGTCAGGGGCTTACTTTGTTTTATGCCATACCGTTCCCAACCATAATTGGTTAAATAAAAAATTCAGTGGACATTGGTCTACCTAAGTCAAGTTTTATTTTTATGGTACCTACTAAAACATTTTAAAAAGAATCACACAAAGTGTCAAAGGAACCCAATTCCATTGCTTATTTATTTGTTGAATTTCATTATAATCTATGGAAAAACAACAAGTTCCGTGTCCTAATTAGCGCTTCAGCTAAAACTTTTTTCGATTTCCATCAGTTTAACACCATTTATCTAACAAAATCTATCAAAATAATTTGCGCAAATTTCGGGTATAAACTTGGCATGAGCAAAATCAGTATAAATACAAACAATATAAATACTCATGCAAATTAAAATGTAGTAGGTAATGTCCCAATAAATCATTTAAACATATAAATTATTTATTGGGACATTACCTGCTAACGAAGCAATTGAACGGAAAACATGTGCAAACTATTTGAGCACGTCGGCCCAGCATTAGCAATTTATTAAGCTCACAGTACGTATATTCGATTTTATTATGTTTGATGATTATGTAAGACGAAATTGCAAGCTCTTGACGATCCGCAAAAATAATGGAGGTATTTTTTGATATTGGGATTGCTTCTAGTTACTTCATTATGTACATATGTGGCCAATTGGCAAAATCTCTACGTTTAGATCCACAGAATTTTTTGTTTAACCAATTTTTATTTAGAACGATATGGTACCAAATGGAGTTGTAAGCCCCTGGCGATCCGCTAAAATAGGGGTGGTATTTTTTGTTATTGGGATAGCTTCTAGTTACTTCATTATGTACGTGGCCAATTGTCAAAAACTCTAGTATCACAGAATATTTTTGTTTAACGTATAGATGTTGGTTGGCAATGAATTATGACAAATATTTTTCTTTGTTTTTTTATTTACTCTTAATACTCGTAAATATTAAGTTGTAACTTCACTTCTATGTTTGTTACTTCATTTATTATCTTCATTTTGTAATTAATGTAGTTACTTTGCAGATCGTTTCTTTAAATGACTAAACATTTATAAAATCCATTTCCCGTTTAACCCAGGAAACAACTTTTAATCCAGCCAACAACACAGGAACTTTACTAATACATAGACCGTTTAAGAATTTAGTACACATTTTTAAAAAAACTTCACTTTCGTTTGTCAATCATGGTTCGTACTGATTTATTTATTTAGAACAAAAATTATTACAACACAATTTATTAACAAAAATTCCCAAAAACCAGTTTTTGTAATTTTCGCACAATTTTACTGATCGCTTTTAATTTATTAATCGCACTACAACACTTTTAAAATCACTTTTTAATTAATTACCAAATACTAATAATCCAATTCGACTTCGTTCGCTTTTTTATATTCAGAAACCAAACTTTTAGAAATTTCATGACTTTTTCAGTAAGAATAGTGTAGAAACATTTAGAACAGTTTTATCATGGAAAATTCCATTTTAGTACAGTAAAGCATTGAGCTATTAATTTAACTTACGCTATTACACCCTAGGTGTCACCATGAATTTTCCAGTAAGAATAGTCTAGAAACATTTAGAACAGTTTTATTATGGAAAATTCCATTTTAGTACAGTAAAGCATTGAGCTAATAATTTAACTTACGCTATTACACCCTAGGTGTCACCGTGACGATATGTAATAATTTTAGCTCAAGATTTGATTACTTATTGTTAGTTTCTTCTATAGAAAGATTGAAGAATTGGCAGCATTAAAAAAAAATATATCTACTCGATGTACCAAAATTCCAACTGACTTTTATTGAACCAATATATTTTGACTAAATATTCGAATTTTCTAAATAGTTGGTTATGTACGTATTACGGTCAATGAAATAGACGATTCCTCATATTTTTGAAACTATCATTAATTGCGATTTCTCAAAAGTAAATCGAATGGCATCGAATTGTTCTTAACAATAGCATTATAGGCTGGCATGAAGCTATACAATTTGCAGGTAGTCTGTACGTAAAACGATCATACAGCCATACGCCATCCCAAACGAAATAAGAGCCAATTTGCCGAACTCTGTAAGTATTCGGAATTTTATCTTAAATATTTTCAAAATTACAACTTTTTGAATGTATTTTCGATGTTATTATCTCAATAGTATTCACTCCATAATTTTGCTATGAAGAGTTGAGTACACTCGCCCCCATAGCAATTATTTAATTTCAACAGAAGGAGTATAAAATATATTGATGCTGTATATTATATGTTCAATATTTAATCCTTTACCGCATCGATAAAACCAATTACATAAACCCTCTCTGCTGATTTGCGGTTTTACCATCGAACAAGAAACAAAAGAGAAATACATACAACCACATTGAATATTATATTGTACTGAGCGCAAAACTATATCCTGTTTAGTTTTTTTTTTTTTGCAAAAAGTAAAAAAAAAATGTTTCCATAAAAGTAGGATTAAATGAAAAATAAATATTTCTGTTTATGTTATAAGAAAGACTAGAAAAAAAAATACATAAAATGAAAAACTGAAATAAAATAAGAAGAATATATTGTAAATAAATTTATTTTAGTTAAAGGTAACATTTGTTCAAAGATTAATTTGAACGTGCTTGAAACTAGAGAAGTACAAAAACTACACAAACAAAATTTATATAAACAATTTTTTTCTCTCTCAATTTTCCTTAAATCTTCTCTTTCATTTCCATCTTGGAGTTCAAGACGAAAATACACAACAAAAAAAAAAAAAATACAAAAACAGAAATTTTCTTTATTGATTTTAAAAATTATTTCGGAATTTTCATCTTACCTTATGAAAAAATAAACGAAAAATAAAAACAAATAATAGCAACAACAATATGGCGAAAATTTATAGATTTTTCTTCTTGTCTTGTTACGTTTTTTTTTTTTTGTGTTTCTTCATCTTTGGTGGGGAAAATTAACATTTAATTTTATTTATCTTGTAATGGAAAAATCAATAAGGAAAATCGATTGTTCTAATTTTGTGTCTTATTTTTCGGTTGGTTGGTTAGACGTTTTAACCGTACGTACATCTACATAAATATACAAAACAGACGTAACAAAAAAAGTTTAAACGAATTTATACTTTTTTAAAGGATCTTAAAGGTGCAGACTTTGATTGCGGGTTACTGAAGCGTTTGAAGGACATACATTTTTTTAAATTGTGTATCTACTTACAATATTTTCCCATTGTACTTGTTATAATAATTGTGAAATCTGCATCACTGGCGTTTTGTGAAATATACGCAGATTATTTTTTGCTAACAATTTCATGGTTGTGCGAAAACTATACCTCGAAAAGCTACTTTAGTTACTAATAAAAACGACAACCTTCAAGACGATCAAGACTAAGTAAGGTTTCCGGTGAGATGCCGTGCCCACCGGACACCCTTTTACTCATAACAAAACCGAATGATAGAAAAGATTTATTAATATTAGTTAGTCGATTATTAGCATGTGTTTATTAGTAATATAAGCTTAGTGTAGTATAGGCTTAGGATTTGTAGGTTCTAAAAAACTAAAAAATATTGATTGATTGAGAACCTGTCTCCCAGATGACACCAGGCCCACCATACACCCATTACATATAACAAAACAGGAAGGACAGGAAAGGAATGTTAGTACTTTAGACTTGACCCTGTTACAGACACCTATGTTGTTCGGTACCTAGATAGAAAGTATGGTAATTAATACTAATCTTAGTAAATCAAGTAAATATAGCCGTCTATGAGAGAATGTTTGTACTATAATTTATGTTTTATACGAGTCGCTTTTGTATTGTTCTCTCTTCTTAACTCACCCACCGAACAGTATACATCAACATTGTAAATCATAGAAATATTTATTAAAACACAATTTATTAAAAGGTTGAGAAAGTCATATAGTCAGGCTCAGACAATTTAGAGAAGAGAAACCGTCGAAGTGGTGTACAGGCTATTAATCGCAATATAGTTCTCGCCATTTTGAGTCACATTGGTCCATCAGCATTTTTCACTGCGTGGAGCTTTGTCTTCAGGTTCAAGCACAAATCAGGATTTTGTGACAATAAAGTTATCATGAAATTATTAAATCAACTGTATATTGAGAAGTAGTGTTATTACTGTGTATGCGGCTAAGTGCATTTATATAAAAGTGTGGATCTCGAAAAATCGGCAGCTAGTTTATCATAAACAAAAGTGTGCAGTGTTAGTGTAAATATCCATTTCTTATATATCCAACAGCAATTTTACACAACGTAAACTAGTTAGCAACAAGGATTTAGCATTTTCGAGGTCATTTTTTGTGCAAGATAGTGTCATCAGTACTATAAATGTAAGCCAAACAAATCAAGCAAAACTATTCGTTACTATCATTTAAAACCGTTGTTTTTTCATGATTGAAACATGACCGAGTTTAAACTTACCAATATAGAAAAGGGTATTAGTACATTTGATGACACCACATATGTCGAGACCTTACTGGTCAGGTTAAGTAGAGTTGAGTCGGTTTTGAATGAGTTCACCGTCGTGGAGAGCAAAATATTGTACATCGATGATACGGAAGATGCCGACTTTGACTTCATCGAAATTTATTATTTGGCAAAAACCAAACTCAACTTACTCGTTAGACAAAAAAACAATGATCCGTCCGGAGCAAGTGCCAAGCCATAGCAGTGTCAAGTAAAGCAGCCATTTATGTGCTGCGTTTTTTGTCATTACAAAATGTGTTACCTGTTTCATTGTTCGCGATTCAACGGTTGAGATGTAAACAAACGAAAAGAATGGATAATGAAGGTTTGGAAAGGTTTTAATTTTTTTAGTAGCAGACATGTACTATACCGTAGGAGATCAAATCGTCGATGTCAAACCTGCTCACTTAAACATAACACATTACTTTTTCTCAACGAGTCTGAGAGTCTCGTATCATCATCTACGATAGATAGAAATTCATTAGTAGAAAATTGCGTTGGTCTCGAAGTAATTATAAGGTACAGTCAATTCTACAAAAACCACATATTTGCCGAGCCCTGCTAGACGTGAGATCGCAAGGGAATTTTTTAACCGAGTCGCCTGTACATTGGTTAAACTTGAAACAAAATAATTCAATAACCTCAGTAAGTGGTCTAAGATTATCTAAAACTTGGTATACGAGAAGTCGAATGTGCTGACATTCTGCTAGATGGAGCGATGACGTACACAGTTACACAATTTTGAATGCATCTTTTGATGGTGTAGCGGGCTCCAATCATCCAATAACGTTGTCTTAGAATATTCAAAACTAAACTATTGCCTGCATGCATGTTCGCAATATGAATTTCTCTAATTATTAATTCATTTACTGGATGGTCCTTTGGTAAGATGACTGGGTATTTTGTAGCATAATTTAGCGGAGACCGTATTCGTAACCGTCCCCCAACTCGTAGTAAGTCCTTGGAATCGATGAATGGATCTAGCGATAATAAATGTTGTTTGCTTCATAAACTGCCCTAATCGTCGTTATGAGGTAATGTGATTCGCACCAATTTTCGGAAGGAGTCGAATGTAGCTGATTTAGAATTTTTTCAACTTCCCAAAATAGTTTTATTATCTGGTTGATGTTGTCTTCATGGTCATCTATTGTGGATGTATTAACGTAAGAATGGACATTTGTGACTTCAGTTGGGTATGACATTAGTACACCTGCTACTAACCATCTAAATTTCGAATTTTGTAAAGTGGGTAAACCGGGTATTTTTTGCCTTTCTGCACTCAATATTTCAAAAAATGCATCTACACCTAGTAAAATGTCAATCTCGTTACGTTTGTGGAAGTTCGGCTCCGCCAACTATCATGACTTTAGAACTGGATGTTGTGTAAATTGGTGTTGTTTAATTGATACTAAATTAGTGATTCTTGGTATGATATGAGCTGTTATATTTATCGAGTATTGTTTATTTACTCGAGAAACAATCGTCATAACAGTTTTTCCCTTTATAATTCCAGCAGATGTTGATGTTGGGCCATATATGGAAATACGTGAATGTGATCGTTTTAGACCTAGGTTTTGAATGCAAGATTTTGTCACAAAGAACATTTGCGAGCCAGAATCAAGCAGAATTCGTGCTAGCTGGAGTTGTCCTGTACATGATGTTACATATACTAACGCTGTTGGTATAGTGTCATGTGCTGAATATAGTGTGTGTAGAACGGTTGACTGGTTAGATTGCGATGACGGTAATATCGAACTAGACTCGACTGAATTCATATCGGTAATTTGTGATTTTACCGAGTCACTGGAACATGTATGGTGACTCGCTACTGAGTCTGAATTTGATATTGTTGTGTATGTTTGAGTTTGTGAATGATGAAGCAACGAATGATGATGTTTTTAACAGATAAGACAAGAAGCTTTGTTGTAACAATTATTATATGTGTGTCATATTTTTGAATGTGGGGCATTTATGAGCAAAATGTGAGTCTTTACAAATAGTGCTTACTATTGAATTGCTAGTATTCGCTTCTAAGGCTCTAGTTGAAACCTTTACGGATGTGTATGGTTTTCTGCTGATTGTTTCGCACAGCTCCAGTGAATCACATCTCACATTCAAAAACTTCGCAAATTCATCAAATGTCGGAAAACTCTTGTCGACAGCTTGTTTGGCCCAGAGTTGTTTTGACTCGATATCAATTTTCATTAACATGATGTAAATGAGCCAAGGATCACGCCTCTCGGCATCACTGCCCAGTGCCCGAAGGCCTTCCCGTTTGCTTGTTGAAAAGGTTTTTGGCCAAAAAATGCTTGAATATGCGAATTTATAATGAGATTTATCTTATTATACCGATTGCAAAGTTTATCCCATGCTTCTGTATAGTTGGCTTCTGTGATACCGATATGTCTAATTGATGATGCTGCGTCACCTTTTAACAACCCAATTAATATCTGAAATTTATGTACTTTACTTAAACCATTATTGTTGTGCACTGTAGTTGTACATAAGTCATGAAATGACGGCTAATATTGGTAGTTTCCAGTAAATGTTTCTATAGTTACAACTGCTAGTTTTGTCGCATTAACGCCTTCATAAAAGCTTCTTTGTTGTACAGTAAAATTTTCAAGGGTTGTATTTAAGGTAGGAGGCCCCGTAGATACAGTGGCTCGTTTTGACGACGCTTGCGTAAGCAATGTACGAGCTTTAAAATAAATTTCATCTACCAATTCAGTAATGCACAGTTCGACTTCGTATTCGTTAAATGAAACAACGACATAACGTGTTTCAAGGCTCTCTAAGCGAGTAGTAATTGCTTCGACTTCTGTTGCATCGGTAATTGCTTCAGCGAATTTCAAGATGAATTTTATTTGTGCAACTGTGCGGTCACGCAGTCGTTCTAAACGATCTGGCATTGTATATTGGAATTGCGGTATTTTTATTGTCACAATTGGTTTACTCGTTCTTATATGTTAATTTATGACTTTTAATTATCACAGTAGCACATATAAAAAATAAATTAAATTGTACTTATCTTATCTTATCTGATGTATAATTATGCTTGTATATCCCGGGTTTCGGCACCAAAAAATGTTGAATTAAATTGTTTAGTTGTCCTTCCAGTTCTCAAGTTATCCAAATTCAGCAAAATGAATACATTATTCTTGCTTATTTTATTTTTTATTTTTTATTGATAGATGATCCGTTCAATTCAATGGTTTTTGGAAAAAGGGCAGGTATTTTAAGAAATTTTGATTACTTAGGTATCTCTAAAATCTAAATCAAATTCAATTATTCTAAGTAATGTTAATAGCACAAACTGAAATTATTTAAACTAAATTTAAACTCTGAAACATATTAATCCTATAAGGATTGAAATATATTAGTAAGATTGGTTTGCGCTAGCCATCAAGTTCCTGACTCGTTTCTCTGCCACTCGTTTACTTGAAATTCTGGAATGCTGTCTGGCTCCTCAGGTACCTGTGAATGTGATATTAGCCTTAACTCATCACCAGTCAATTATTTAGATACTGCCTTACTACTTTGATCAACAAGTTCCCGGAATAACCACCGTGTGGCGCTCCCATCATTCCGATTTGAGTTCTGTTTTTTGTTAAGTTGGTACATCTGTTGTTGATATTCCCTCTAAATTTTAGCGTCATAGCTTGACATTTGCAAAAGTTACGTAGTCAAGAGTACATCTACTCTGTGTGTGTTGGCGATTTTTCCATTATTTCCTCTCGGCTGCTGAAACGCGTTCCCCGTAATGGTTTTTTAACTCGATTGAACAGAAAGAAGTCACAGGGAGCCAAATCAGGTGAATTCGGTGGCTGTTGGATGGTGTTTGTGGCAATTTTTGTCAATAAATTAGGAATAATGATGCCACTGTGCGACGGTGCGTTATCATGGTGCAAAATCCACGAGTTTTCTGCCCACAATTCTGGTCTCTTTCGGCGAATTGCTTCACGCAAACGTCTCATAACGCCCAAATAATACTCTTTGTTTACGGTCTGGCCTTCTGACAAAAATTCATGATTCACTACACCGTTATAATCCATGAAAACCGTGAGCATTGCCTTCTTTTTTGACTGAAAACGACGTGTTTTTTTTTGGTGAACGCCATTCACTTGCCTGATGTCTGGATTGCGTGTCGTACTCATAAACCCACGGCTCGTCTCCAGTAATGATCCTTTTGATGAATTTGGGATCGGATTCAGCCTCGCAAATCATATCTAAAATTGTAAATAATCGCCAACACACACACAGAGATAGATGTACTCTTAACTACGTAACTTTTGCAAATGTCAAGCTATGACGCTAAGATTTAGAGAGAATATCAACAACAGATGTACCAACTTAACAAAAAAACAGAACTCAAATCAGAACAATGGGAGCGCCACACGGTGGTTATTCCGGGAACTTGTTGATCAAGGTAGTATATCAGCCCGTTCATATCTCTTACCATTAATTCTTCTAAGGTTATTTCCTTCATAATCTAAATTTATTATTATCAATTATGTATCTCAGCACCAACTTCAGGCCTTTCCCCTCACGAAGCTTGGAATCCTTTGCTTACTTGAACTATAGTGGGAATTGAAATTCAAATTGTACGTGTCCACATTTTCTGTTGCTGAGTTACTGAAAGAATTTACTGAGGGTGCTGCTGATAACACTAATTGAAGTGGGGTCAGCCAACGGGAATAAATACATAATTATGTTATTTAAAAATTTTTACTGTTTTAAATAAATTTTGTTGGTTTAATTTTTTAAAGTTTAAATTCCTTGTATAAGAATTTATTATTTAGACCACACGTCTATTGCAGTTCACTTTTTTACGTCCTACCTTAGCAGTAGCCAAATCGAGGACGTACGGCTATAGACCCGTTTTTGTTTAAACCACCTGCACATTGCATTGGTTCATGTCAGCCTATAGTGCTCACATGAAAGGTGGGTCGGCCCATGGATTCCGCACTCTCAGCAGGTCTGGGGATCATAGACGTTGGTCGGTATTTACTTAGTTAGTTTTACTTTTTCCATATTTTAATATTTAACTTTATTTTATAGACATTTTCGAACAATTTTTTTTTCTGCGGTGATCACTTTGTTTGTTTTATTGCATCTTTATTTACTGATCCCGAGGAGGCGAGAGGTTAAGCTTTGTTTTGTGATGCGTTGCTGAACCTGGATGAGGTTCGATACCGCCCCATTTGATATGACTGAGCAAATGTAGTTCGTTCATTTTTTTTTCAAAATCCTTACTTATCGCCTCTTCAATCGCCAAATTAGCCTTTGCCATTCTGTCACCCATCCCTCAGTCTAGTCAGCTACTAGAAAGTGTCCAAGGTCTGGAGAATTCTGTTATTCTGTGCCTGGTGCCACTTCGGATCAAGTCGAGTGTTTCTTTTAGTATGTTCAGTTTAAATAAATCTCTTACTTTTGACGAAACGTGATGAAACTTCAAATTGGTTGTAATAAATGAAGGCAAAATCCTCTTCGAGATAAAGAACGGATGGGTTTGAGCTGATGTGTTATATTTATATTTATCTATTAACCCAATTTGAGTAAGATTTCTTCGAAAATTCTGCTTGAAAGAGCTAAAACAAAGTTTAACCTTATCGGTTAAATTATTTCGATAGGTACTATACTCTAAAAGTTCGGGCATCTCATAGAACATTTGAAATTTTAGTTGATGCGATATCAACAATTGTCTTAAATACACTATCCAGTGCAAGAATTTCATCAAACCATCTTAAAACACTGCAGGGCAACATCTGTAGTAAGTCTGTTATTAAGCAGAACATAAAAAAGGAAATTAAAATTTCCTTTAAAATTGTTTTATTTCATTTCCAAAATATCGTACAGTTTTTTTTGTAGTAGGTACACTACATCGAAGAAAATAAACTCAAACTTTATTGTTTTTAAAGCTAAATATTAGGTTGGGGAAAAAGTATTGAGAGTTTTTTGTTGCTGGGTGGTTTTTGGTGTCATATATCGGGCAACTCTCTAATCGTCAACTCTAATATCATCTTTCAAGCCAGGGCTCGATGCTTGGCTGCCGCATGAATTGTCGTTGAAAAGTTTGATTGACCGAATATCCATCAGCGAATCGCTACTGAAACGAAAAGGAATCGACCCATTTTTGAAACAAATCATTACTATTAAATGGGCAAAATACGATAATGTCATTCGAAAAACCACCACAAACGACTTAAAAGCCAGGATGAACTCGCCATAAGGTTTTGCTGTGTGTATGGTGGGATTGGAAGGGAATCGTGCATTATGAGGTTTTAGAATCTGGTTAAACGATTGATTCTAGTCTCTACACAACAAAATCACTTGGCCAAGTTTTTCGACGATAAACCACAGAAGTTCTACACCGATGGCCCGAACAATGGCCAATATGTACTCAAATAAAATTCATTTTGAATAAAAGAAAAATTTAATCAAAAAATGGCAAAAAATCTCTCAATACTTTTCGCCCAACCTAATATTATACCACCCAACAAATCCAGAAAAACTCTCAAAATATGTAAAATACTAATTTATATGGAGAAATACGGGTAATTTCAGAAAAAAACGGAAAAATCCTGCAAAAATTCTTAGGGCATTTTCTTAAGATCTATTCTACGTAGAATAATAGAAAAAGGAAATTTTGCTGCCGTTTTCCAAGTTTTACTTACTAGTAAAATTAAATTGTTATATTGAAACAGGTTAAGACAGAAGGGCAAGAAGAAAAGAAGGAAACATTTTCATAGAGATTTCCTCATTTTTTTTTGCGCTTTTTATTTTTCGTTTGTTTTGTTTTATCATCCATCTGAATGATGATGTTAGTGAAACATGTTCGAAATGGTTTCAATTGATAAGATTTTTGGTAGCCTTAAGCTTAATGATTGCATTATACTCATATATGTACATATTTAGTTATATACATACATACATACATTCTTTACGTACATACATATCTATGTATGTATTTCTCATGTTTTTGTTTTGTTGTTGGTTAGTTTTTTTTATTCGGTTGTGATTTAAAAGGATCACATAAAACGGATAATACGACAGAATAAAGAAATTTGATTTTATTTTGTGTAAATTTAACTTAAATACATCAGTTTTGGGTTTTTCCCTATTTTACAATCGTTTTGTGTTGTTGTTCGCTTTTGGGGATAAATAATCCACAGTAAAACTCTTAACACAAAATTTACATAAATTTTGAAAAAGATTTTGTTGAACAATAAACCAAATTTGGTTGTATTTTGCATTTTTGAATTGATCGTGTTGTGGATTTCAAATAGTTTAGAATTAACAAAAAAAAAATATTTTTCTGGGCTTTTTATTATAAAAGATCATTTTAGAAATGACATAGTTTTTTACTTTCTTTATCTGATTTATCTGTTTTGAGGTCTCCTGAATCCGAAAAAGTGGTCCTCTGTACAGCTCAGATGGTTTAACGAATCGAACTGAAACTTCATATTTAAGCTTTTTTCAGAAATTGGGGAGACTGTTTACCAATGTATCCAAATGCCGAATTGCATATTAGATATCACGATGAGTGGACTGTAATTTGTAACTTATTGATTCAATGAAACCACTAACTATTTTAACTAAATTTTATTTTAATTTATTAATTTTACATCCTTTCAATACAAAATTTTTCTTGACTTTTTTTGTCCTCTTCCTTCTTAGTTTCTTATTATACAGCAAATTCATACACCTATACATGCATATTTTATTATTCTGTGCTGAATTAGTCAGATGATTACAGGGAGGCACAAAATACCCAACATACAGTAAATTATAACTACAATTTATATTATAAAATCGTATAAGGTTTAACATACTGCCATCTTTGAAAGGTAAACTTTCAACAAACCAATAAGTTATACAACTCCAATGTTTTCAAAAACAATTAAAATCCTTCGTTTTTCTTAATCTTAATTACTAAAATAATAATGAATTTCAAATTAAATGTTATAGCTAATTTGCAATGAAATAGTTGTTACATTAAATTCATTGTTAACAAATTGTATATAATACAATAAATGTTATTTAATTACAGGTAAGTTACTTCATTTATGCAAAGCAAAAAAAAATAAATGAAACTTATAAATAGTATTCTAAATTATTAATATAATTATAATTTGAAAGTTAGTAAAATGTTCAAGATCAACAAATCAATTCGGTGTCGGTAATTTTGCCAATTTGGCTATTCCTCGAGTACATATTCCATTTTTAGTCTTCACGCTGGCGACCCGAACCTTCTGATCCTTACCATATATAACATTCATCACACGACCTATGAGCCACTGAGTAGGAGGAACATGGTCTTCATGAATTAATACCAAATCATCCTTTTCTATGTTTTTATGTGCTATCATCCACTTTTTCCTCTGTTGAAGGGTATGAAAATAATCATTAGAAAACCGATTCCAAAAATGTTGGACCGTGGTAGTAACCTTCTGCCAATATGATAATCTGTTTTCCTGCAAATGAGTGAGGGAAGGCTCGACAATAGTATTGATGGGTCCACCAGTTAAAAAATGACCTGGAGTCAGGGGTTGTGGATCATTTGGATCTGACGAAAGAGTGGTCAACGGCCGAGAATTCATAATCCCTTCAATCTCAACCATGAGTGTATTTAATTGAGCCAACGTTAGTGTATGGCCTAGCGTGACTCTTTTGAGATGTGTTTTGAAACTTTTAACAGTAGACTCCCACAACCCACCAAAGTGGGGAGAACGTGGAGGAATGAACTTCCATACTATTCCTTGTGATGCACAAAACCTTAAAATTTCATTTCCTTGTTGGGATTGGAACAATTCAAAGAGTCTGTTGAGCTCATTATGAGCTCCTACGAAATTGGTGCCATTGTCACTCATTATATGCGCCGACTTTCCTCTACGAGAGAAAAAACGTTTTAAAACTGCGATAAATGCATCACTTGTAGCATCTTCGACCATATCAATGTGTACTGCCTTTGTTATGAAGCAGACAAAAATACAAACGTATACCTTGAATGTAGTAGTATTTCGTTGATTTCGGTACCTTATTTGAAAAGGACCACAGTAATCTACACCTACTTTATTAAATGGGCGACAAATTTCAAGACGATCATGGGGAAGATCACCCATATATTGTTCCATACATCTAGGATTAACACGGAAACATGGAATACATCGATGTATCGTAAATTTAACCAAATTTTTACCATTTATTGGCCAATATTTTTGACGAATTGCGCCAAGTGTAGTTTGAACCCCTCCATGGAGGTTTTTTATATGTTTGTCTTTGATCAAGAGCAAAGTGAAGTGGTGTTTTGGTAACAGGTATTGATGTTTATAGTCGAAAGGCAAATTACTATTCCTCAAACGACCACCTACTCGTAAGAGATTATCTGCGTCAAGAAAAGGCGAAAGACTTAAAATTTTTGAATTTCTTGGTAATTCTTTTTGGGATTTTAAATAATTTATTTCATCGTGAAATTCTTTGTGTTGAACAAGCCGAATGATGCATTTTTCAGACTGATGCATCTCTTCAGTTGATAATTCACCAAAGTTCTTATTTGCGCCATTACGATCTGTAATGTGATTCTTGATAAACCGGAGAACATACGCTACGACACGAATCAGTTTGGAAAAAGAACTATATTTTTCAATTTCCACAACATCTATTAATTTTTTGAATGTTAATTTCAAATTGAGAGATTGATTTTTCATTTCAGGAATTTTATTATTGTCCACCTTAACAAATTTGTCAGGCCATTCCTGTTCATTATTTTTCAAAAACGACGGCCCATACCACCATACTTCCGATAAAGCAAGATCTTGAGACAGAACACCACGAGACAACAAATCCGCTGGATTAGCTTTGGTATCTACATGTCGCCAAGTCATTTCCGAAGTCAATTCTTGAATTTCTGAAACTCTGTTTCCGACGTATATTTTCAACTGATATGGGGCCAGTTGTATCCAAGCGAGAGTTATACTAGAATCCGACCACAAATAAATTTTATCGAATTCTGTAGCCATAGACCTTCTGACTTTAACTACTAGTTTGGCAAGCAACAAAGCTGCATTTAATTCCAACCTTGGGACGGTTAATGTCTTTAAAGGAGCAACACGGCTTCTACTGCATAGTAAACTAACAACTATTCTATCCTGTGAATCAATACAACGAATATATATGGATGCACCATAGGCGACAGTCGATGCATCGGCAAAGCCGTGAATTTCTATTCGCTTTGTATCTTTCGGAATTACGCATCTCTTGATCGATAAATCATTTATACTACCCAAATTATCTCGAAATTTAATCCATACATTTTGTAAATCTTCGGGAAGAACGTCATCCCAGCCAACCTTTAGTAACCAAATTTTCTGCATCATAAGTTTTGCTGTAACGATAATTGGCGCGATGAGACCCAATGGATCGAAAATTTTAGAAGTTTCCGATAAAAGTAGTCTTTTTGTTATATTTGGGAACGGAATTGCTTTCTTGAATTCGAACAGGAAATTGTCAGTGTCAGGAGACCATAGCAAGCCTAAAGTTTTTATAGTTTCGTTATAAATGTTTAACGATTGTTCACGATCTTCTGGAGGTATTGATTCTATAATTTCAGAATGGTTCGAAGCCCATTTGCGTAGATGCATTCCGCTTGATTTTAACATATCTATCAATTGTTTTTGTAATTCTATAGCCTGATTTAAATCGTTGCTGCCTGTCAATAAATCGTCTACATAAAAATCTCTTTGAGCAACTTGAGATGCTAATGGGAATGATTGTTTCTCCAACTCAGCTAATTTATTTAAGACCTTTGTAGCGAGGTACGGAGCTGCGGATGTTCCGTATGTAACGGTTTTTAATTCAAAAACACTAATAGGTTGACAGGAATCTGAACGCCACAAAATCCTTTGAAATCTTGTGTCATCATCATGTATGGCAATCTGTCTATACATTTTTTCGATATCACTTGTAAAAACATATAGATATTGACGAAAGCGAAGCATTATTGACCAAAGTTCATCTTGGACCACGGGTCCAACCATCAGAACATCATTGAGCGAAACTTGAGAATCAGTTTTCGCTGATCCATCAAAAACTGTACGAAGTTTGGTTGTTGTACTGCTAGGTTTAAACACGGCATGGTGAGGCAAGAAATATTCTAAATCAAAGGGATTACTGCAAACCTCATCATTCGATATAACCATATGCCCCAAATCTTGATATTCAGTCATGAATTTAATGTATTCGGTTTCCAATTGTTTGTCATGACTAAATCTATTTTCTAAATATTGAAACCGTTTTAGTGCTAAGTGTTTAGATTTTCCTAAATTTTTGACCGTGTCTTTGAAAGGTAATCTCACCACGAAACGACCATCGTTTTTTCTACTATATGTTTTTTCGAAATAATCTTCGCACTGTTTTTCTTCAATTGATAACGGTTTGTCATTATCGTACGTATCTGTTTCCCAAAGTTTTTCTATTTGGCTATCAATATAATTTTCAAGACTTTCATTTTCAGAGTAATGATTTGATAAAAAGAAATTCTTTGTTTCTTGCACTTTTCCACTAACTATCCAACCAAAATGAGATTCTTGAAGAGTTGGCATATCTTCTGCCAATTTAAATCTATTATTCTTCATAATTTCGAAAAACAATTCTGCTCCTATCAATAAATCTACTGATCCTGGAACATTAAATGTCGGATCCGCCAATTTGATTCCTTTCGGTATCTGCCATCGAGAAATATTGATCTGTTGAGCAGGATAACGACTCGCAATTTCTTTGACAACAAGAAACTCTAATCTCTTCGAATAATTATTTAATCTAGACTTAATTGTTGTAGTGAATTTTTGGTCAATCATAGTTTCACTATGATTCAAACCTGAAACTGCAATTGAATCAATATTTTCCTTTTCAATACAGAGTGTGTTAGCTAAATTTGACGAAATGAAATTGGATTCGGAACAAGTGTCTAACAAAGTTCTACACGGAATAAATTTTCCCTTATTCGAACATATCAAAATTACTGCTGTTGAAAGTAACACTGCTCTTTGTTCAGTTCGAGCACAATATAATTTTGATTCAGTTAATGCATTGAAATCACCATTAACTGGATCTGAGCTAACACCCCTTGAGTCAGCCTGAATATTTTCATGATTAATATTCATATTCGTAGACGATGTGTTACAATTTCTCGAGTTTTGATTTGTATTATTGGACATATCCATGTGAAGTAGAGAATTATGTTTTTTATTACAAGTTTTACAACTAGCTGACCTACAATCGACAACGCGATGATTTGGTCGCAAACAATTTATACACAAATTCAATTCTTTTGTTTTGTAATAACGTTGAGTAGGTGAAAGTTTTAAAAATACCGAACAATTATTAATCAAATGATGCTCATTACACCCTAACCAACATCTTTCTTGATTTTTAATCTGAGAATTATTTGAATTCCCGACAACAAATGTTTTTTGCGAATTACGAAACTTATTAATTGGTTTTGATTTATGTAACTGTGTGACTGGTGTTGAAATAGAATCAGACGATTTGGTATGCTCGATTGATTCCAAAATTCTACAACGCTTATCAATAAATTGAGACATTTGTAGCCATGTCGGCAATGACGAAGGCGATATTTCATTCTCCCACTGTTTTCGAGATTCTTTATCTAGTACATTGGACACAATATGAATTATTATCATATCCCATGATTCAACATTCTGACCCAGTTTCTGAATCGCATTTAACTGAATGGAGCAATCATCCAGAACCTTACGTAGATCACGAGACGATTCGTGAATAAGCGGTCTAATATTAAATAAACAACTAATATGTTTCTCCAAAATGCTACGAGGATTATCATAACGTGAAAGTAGTGCTTTCCATGCGATTTCAAAACCATGTGATGAATATTGCACGGTATCGAGAGTTTTATTCGCATCACCATGTATGTAACTTTTTAAATAATGTAACTTTTCAATATTTGATAGCGATTCATTTTTTACAATAACTTCTTCAAAAGTATTTTTGAATTTTAACCAGGCATCCAATGCTCCATCAAAATGTGGAAGCTTTAATTCAGGAAGACGTATTTGACAATTCGACTTAATTTTTTGATCTTGAACACTTTTCACATTATCTACCTCTTTTGTTTTGAGCTGATCCATTATTTGCTCTATTTTTGACTTTACGTTAAAATATTTTGTTTCAAAATTCATTAAACAATCATTAATATTTCTCAGTTCATGTTCCTCTACTAATTCTAATATTTCCTCAAAGACTTTATTATAATTATTATAACATTCTTCTACTTTATTAATTCTTACGATTAAATCGAATTTATTATTTTCGTCAATATTGAAATCATCGATAAATTTCTCAAAATTATCTAATTGGAGTATGTAACCCCCACGTTTATTTTTAAGCTTTTTTAGATCCATTTAATAATCAAATAAAATAGAATAAAATAAAAATAAAAAATACCTTAATTAAATCTTAAACTAATCTGCAACTGATGAAATATAAATTCGTCTAACGAACAGGATGACGTCTGACCTGCTGTATGACTTGTGACATGCTGTATGACTTCCAAATCCAAATAGATTTTGAATTTAACCTACAAATTGGATTTTGTAGTACGGCGCTGTTTATTTATTTCGACTGTGCGAAAACGAGATGGTATGATTTTCAATTAACGTTCTATTGTACGAATACGACACGTTGATAAAGCGAAATGGCGATGAGCTTGTTCTTTTTTCGTTTCAACAATTTTGCGACGAATTTTTGTTTTGCGAACTCAATGGTATTCACCGATTTGTGAATAACTTTCCAAAATTTGTTATTTCAATAGCCACGCGATGTAAAATTAAAAATATGGCTGCGAACTGTGACAACACGAAAACTTGTTAATATCCGGATTGATAGGACCAAAATGTTTACCAATGTATCCAAATGCCGAATTGCATATTAGATATCACGATGAGTGGACTGTAATTTGTAACTTATTGATTCAATGAAACCACTAACTATTTTAACTAAATTTTATTTTAATTTATTAATTTTACATCCTTTCAATACAAAATTTTTCTTGACTTTTTTTTCCTCTTCCTTCTTAGTTTCTTATTATACAGCAAATTCATACACCTATACATGCATATTTTATTATTCTGTGCTGAATTAGTCAGATGATTACAGGGAGGCACAAAATACCCAACATACAGTAAATTATAACTACAATTTATATTATAAAATCGTATAAGGTTTAACAGAGACCTCAAGCTAATTTTAATCCAAATCGCCCAATCAGAAGTGGCCACTCTCTTAGGCCAGAAAATGAATTTTGCAAATAAATAAAAATACAAAAGAATAAATTTGTAAGAAATTTGCATAATAAGTTTCTCAAAATTCCCTGTTCGTAAAAGCAAGTCGTGTGTTTGCCACACTACCTTTTTTTTGTATTGTAAAGTGCTGGGAAAAAAAATTGGTCAAACATATTTTATTACAAATTGGAATCTTTTTTTGCTAAAATTACAAAACCTTTGAATGCAATAGGCTTATTGTTTTATTTTAAATACATTTATGACCCATTTTCGAAAATTGAATAAAGTAAACACACTTCTTTTATAATTTTTTTTTATTTTCTATTGGTTTATAGAAATTCTATCTTTAATATTAATATTTTGTTTACTCGCTTTTTGCTTTTATTACGGCGGTTATGTATTCCTAGATGTTTATCAATAAACTTTTTAAAGCTTGAATTGGGTTTAGGTCTGAGCTTTACGGGTGCCAGTCCAACGCATCGATATTTTTTGCTGCGAAGGACTTTTTTACGTTTAAATGAAGAGATAAGAAACAAATAGGATTTTAATAAATTATTGTTGTTTATCTGAAAGTCCATTTTATTATCTACAATTCAAAATTAATATATGCTAGTTACTCACAATTTCATGCAGTATTGCATGGAGTCGAAAACTAAATTTGAAAAAATCGTCGAAAAGCTTGTAACGATATGACGTCATATCGCCACAAATTGCCTATCTGATATGGTCAACTTGTGTTAATAATTAAACCACTAAAAGGCTCTTGTTGATGTAAGCATTATATATTAAGGCTATCATTGTTTTTTTTTCTACCCCTAATTTATCTGATAACAAATCTGAGCATTGTTATTTCGGATATTGAACCAATAAGTTGGCGAAGAATAATAATAAAAAAATAAAATGCGCTGTGTATATCCGACAACGCAAGAACAAAACATTCAAAAAAAAAATAATTTATTTGTTCGAGGCTATCACATCAAGGCGTTCAGGAAAATCGAAATACTTTTCGATTTAAACTATCTTTCATACGGTATGTTGGAAATCTTCTTCTCTTGTTCTGTATTCTATTTTAAATTTTGGCGTTATCTTCAAAACTAAAATTGTTGTTTTATTGTGAGGAAAAATCGACGGCCTTTAAGTGGGTATTCAAGTCGGTTATTTAAGTTGGATATTCATATTTATACATACCCTCCTCGACAAAATTAACGCATATATTTTTTTTTTGTAATAAAAAAAATCCCGCTGGTCAATTTCAGTGGAATTTGTATCAAATGATCCCAAATTTATATTTTTCTCAAAAGAGGCACAAATGTGGCGTTATGGAAATATAGCGGCTATTTTTCATTGCAAAATGTTAAAATGTGTCAAGCTATTTTTTTAAAATTTTCAAAAGCGGTTTATAAACATTAAAATTAGCTTTATTACAATTTAGTTTGATTAATTTAGTAACGAGTATTCCCCCCCCCCCCGTGCACGTATTACAGCTTCCATCCTTCTGGGCATACTAACTAGAAGGCTTTGTATCATTTCTTATGGGATGAAATGCCACTCTTCTTCCGCTGCAACTTTCAGCTCTGCTAACAAATCTGGTGCAGGATTTCTAGCTCTAATGCGGCGTTTTAGAATGTCCCATACGTGTTCGATAGGATTAAGATCGGGACTTATTGGTGGCCATTTAAGTGCACGAATGCCGATATCTTGGAGATGTTGTCGTACCGTTGCAGCTACGTGGACTGGAGCGTAATCATGCATTAACACAAAACTGTCATAACCTATGAAGCCCACATAAGGCAAAACGTGACCGTCAAGAATGTTCTGAACATACCAGTATGCATTCATCCTCTAACCAATCTCCACCAGCTCCGTACGGCCCTCCCAACTGATTCCACCCCAAAACATTATTGAACC
Organism: Tipula vernalis; assembly: GCA_958295665.1. Classification (NCBI taxonomy): domain Eukaryota; kingdom Metazoa; phylum Arthropoda; class Insecta; order Diptera; family Tipulidae; genus Tipula; species Tipula vernalis. Next base: position 346,110,145 of record OY282558.1, on the reverse strand, counting down.
TCCACCAAATCTTAGAGTTTGCACCATATTACACGGTGCGTAGCGTTCTCCAGCTTTTCTGTATACAAGATTACATCCATCTGGACAGCGATTTTGGCCGCAATTTGAGGATTGAGTTGAGAATTACAGGAAGGCAATAGTATTGGTAAATTGTATTGGTGTCCAAGGAATAGAGAAAAACAGAGAATAAACATTTGAAAAATAAAAAAAAACAATTCATTCAGTGTTTTCTCATGCATACGAAAGTAAGGTTGTTCATATTTTTATTTCCAGTAATTTTCTGTAAAATTTAAAACTAATAGAAAGGTAAATTGGATAATGATTTAAAGATAAATAAATATTAACTAAAAATGGAAAATAAGTCAGTAAAATATTTTTAAACTATAATTTTATTAATAATTTTAAATTAAGAAAAATCACACGACATACATCTTACCTTTCCTACTCTTGGATTAACACTAACTCAAAATAACTAATTTACTTCTTATATTTTTCACATTATCCCTCTTATTCGATGTTAAACAAAAAACTTTTTGCCATGTTAAGCATTGACCAGCGAGTCTTTAAGCATCCGTAATAAAAACTTCTGGAAATTTTGACATATCGCCCAGCGAATCAGTAAGACGATTTTACAAGAAAAAAAAACAAAGAAAAGCTAAACATTTTATTTGAAGTCAATTGAAGTGTTTGTAAAATTCAATTATATTCAGTCAAAATATTAAAATGTCGTCTAAATTAAATATTCAGACGATTGCGGAGTTGGAGGAACTATTTATCCTATTTAAAGGATTAAAATCTTTAAAGAACATTAATGATAAAATAAAGAAGAAGCGGTCTTGTGCGGTTCGGAAAATAAATAGCACGAGAAATAGATTCGGCTATTTCAAGGTATACATATTTAATTAATATTGATGTTAGCTATATAAAAGCTTATGTACATAATTTGTTTTAGGTAACGTTTACTGAAATAAAAAATTGCGACAAGCAACAATTTTTCGTGCATACTCATATGACGCGGGAGGGTTTTTCCATGCTGTTAGAACTAGTGCGAATGACTGAAAATAGCAGAAATTTTTTGAGCTGCGAATATCGCCTTGCTCAAACTTTACTGTAAGTGGATAATACATAGAAAACTTTAACAATGTTTTAATATTAAATATACATTGACAGATACCTTTCTCAAGGTTGTTCTTTCCAGAGCTTGGCTTGGAGCTGGAAAATAGGGAAAGAGACAGTAAGGATTATTATTTATGAAACGTGTGACGCTTTATGGAGAAGCCTAGGTGGGTTGTATATAGCAAACGATTTGCCATAAAATGCCCTCCTGACACTGGAAGTCAATTTTTTAATTATAAAGGCTTTTACAGTATTGTGTTGATGGCTGCATACGATGCTCGATATGTGTTTACACATACAGATGTGGGAGCTTATGGATCGCAGCACGATGGAGGTATTATTATTAATGTTCATAGATCGACAAGATTTGAATTTATTTAAATATCCTTTATATTCCATAGGAATTTTCAATAAAACCAGCTCCGGTAAACGGCTTGCAAAAAGGTGAACTCTCACTTCCAGGGCCAAAACCTATTCCAAATACATTCGATACAATCCCACATTTTTTCGTCGCTGAAGCAGCATTTCCTTTGACCCCAAACATTATGAAACCATATCCGGGTGTGGGTCTGTCAAAGGAAAAATAAATTTATAACAAGCGTTTGTCCCGTTCGAGACGCTGGTTTGTCGCTAACGACGTTAAATATGTTGCCAGATAACGCAGAAAAAATTGTGTTAGCTTGTGTTGCGTTACACAATTTTTTAAGGTTGACGAAAGAGGCCAAAAATGTCTACTCACCGGCAAAATTTGTAAACTAGGGGATGTCAATCACAACTTGCAGTCGGGGTTATGTAGGCAAGAGGTTAGCCATAATCTAAAACCCATACAACCATCACGCAACTTACATATTTTGCAGCAATGCTCTCAAAATCAGGGACACTCTATGCAAATATGTGAATAACGAGGAAAGTTTAAGCTGGATGGTGTAATTTCATCATTTTACTTTAATAAAACATAACAATTAAAAAGAAAAATAGTTTTTATTTCAAATTATTTACAAACATAAAAAAAAAATCAAATCACAGTTTAATCATTCACGTTATAATATGTTAAATAAGTAAAAAGACAAAATAATAATTAATAATAATATATAAAAAGGCAATGATAAATATGTATCACAATATAATTCAGTATAATTCAGTACCACGTATGAAAGAATATCAAACCGAGCCTGAACTTTCTCGTGTTCCGGCAAATCTTTTAGCAATCCTTTAACGGATTGTAAAAAGAGATCATCTGGGTCTGATTGGGTTGGTTGCTGCACTATGTTCTGCCGCTCCCTAAACTCTTGTTTAGCCTCTTTGAATACATTACATGTATCAGTAAAAGGGTCAACTTTGCTCCTTTTTACCGGCTGCCCCTCACTTTCCATTGTGTAATCGCTCTGCGATTCATTTTCGAAAGTTTCTTCGAAATGGTTTGATTTTGTTCTAAAAGATAAATTATATAATTATAGACACAAGATATATTATATACATACAAATAAGCACTTTCTGTGTTGAATGAACTTTTTAAGGAATATCATACTTTCTGTGTATGACCATTCCTCCTCATAAGGAAGTGGTAAGTGGAGAATCTCCCGATTTTTGCTCCAATTTCTTCTACTCCTTATTACATTTTTCTCTAAGCAGGTTCCATCTTTTCTTGCAGTCTTCTTCTGTAATAAATGATTACTCGATTACACCTTTTTTTTTTTTTTTTTTTTTTTTTTTAAACTATGCAATCTTTTCTGGGGCTCAAGGCACTCCCAACTCTTTCGCAGTCAATTTTACCGTCCTACTTTACGCAGTATTAGCCAAATCGAGGACGTACGGCTATAGACCCGCTTTGTATAAACCACCTGCACATTGCATTGCTTCATGCCAACCTATAGTGCTGACATGAAAGGTGGGTCGGCCCATGGATTCTGCACTCTAACAGGGGGTCATAGTTGTGTTCATCGTCATCACCGATCGTAATCAGATGATGAAAAATCCCTTTTGCATCCCACCCCTATCGGGATTCGAACCCGGTACCTCCCGATCCAAACGCCGCAGCTTTAACCACTGCGCCGTTTGCTCGATTACACCTACTGGGCATATCGGATGCCTAAGAAAATACTATATAGCAAAATTATTTGAGGTTATGATATTTGGTGTAATGTGAAAAGATATTTTTATTTTATTATGTTTAATAATATACAATAAGTTTTATCACAGTACACATCGCACTACATTATTTTAACTATTAAATTACATATTGAACTACATTATTTTAATTATTTATTATAACATAAATACTGACAAATATCACAAAACTGAATATACGTTGTTTCACGGTTTGACGTTTCTTCCTTCAGTTAGAGCGGTAATTTTCGCTCTTGTTACAGAATGTTAAATGACAAGTCACATTTAACGAAACTGAACGAAAAGTTCTTAAAGTTCGCTGGTCAGTAACATGCTTATTCCTATTGTCGCATTCTTACTTAAATTTCTTAAAGACTCGCTGGTTAATGCTTTAAACAAGAAACATTAAAAATTACACATTTGACGGCGTTAAATGGGCGATTGTTTTAGTCTTGTGTTTAACATGACGCACATAAGAGAAATAAAATGACACCAAAAAGAGGGATATAAAATATAATGTGGAAAATATAAGAAGTAAATTAGTGATTTTGACTTAGTGCTAATTCAAGCGCAGGAAAGGGAGGATGTACGTCGTGTAATTTTTCATCATTTAAAATTATTAATATAATTATAGTTTAAAGATATTTTTTTGACTTATTTTCCATTTTATTTTACAAATGTTTATTTCGACAAAACTCAAAAAAAAAACAAATTTCAAAAAAAAAAAGTTAAAAATATTATGAATGTGGTCGACGAAGGATTTATAAATTAAAAACCATTTATGTATTTATGTTGCTTTTTGTTTTTTATATTGACGATCACGAGCAATTTTTTTTTGATTGCGTATATTGTTTTGGATTTTTGTTAACGAAGTAAAATAAATCACCCATTCCACACGAGTCGCGCTTACGCTGTTGCATTTCTTCGTCTCTTACCTCTTTGCACTGTTTGTTCAACTAAATTTTGTTTATAGGCAAAAACAGTTCAAAGAGGTAACAGACGAAGAAATGCAACAACGTAAGCGCGACTCATATGGAATAGCTGAATGTCTCGGTTACAACAACAATAGATAGAAAAACATGAATTCCTCATGTTAGAATATAGGGAAAATTAACTCAAGGCGAGCGGAAGCAACAAAAAGTTGAACCGATTTCACCCGCTTAGCTTATTTTTGATACTTACCATCATAAGAAAACACACTAATACAATAAAAATATTTGACGGCACACAATAGCAAAATGAATATTATACGCCGTGTACATATAAAAAATTAACAATCCTCAATCCTCTTTTTGCGACCAAAATCGATGTACTGGTTTCCATAATTGGCTTCTGGTTTCATCTGAAAAGAGAACAGTGACCCATTGATCAGTTCCCCAATTTGCATGAGTATGGGCAAATTCTAAACGGCTGGATTTGTGGCGGGGAAGAAGCCGTGGAACTTTTACGGGCCTTTTGGGAGTAAGGTTCGCTTGTTTTAATCTTCGTCTAATTGTTCTGGCACTAACATTCACTTGGCGCGCACTAAGTAACTCATTTTTTAGTTGAGTAGAAGTACGCTTTCGATCACGTAACGAATTAATTTTTAAAAATCGATCGTCATGCTCGGTTGTGCACCTTTTACGTCGTTGTTCGGGCTTTCTTTTATACTCTCCGGTCTCACGATATCGTTAAAGTATTCGTGAAACCGAAGACTGGTCCACTCCTAATTTTCGTGCGATTTGTACTTGAGTACAATCTTCCTGATACAAAATGACGACTTTAACCGCCTCCAGCTCACGAAAGGGTGCCATATTACATTGGATCTTATTTTAGGTGTTTGCTTTAGAACACATTTACAAGAACTAATAATACTGCATTTACAAATAATTGATATGCAATGGAACAAAAGCCGATCGTTGCGTTGGATATCAAACACAATGTACTCTTGATTAAGCATTTTTGAAAATTTTAATTGATTGGCTTGCATTAGAATTTATTCAAGGTGGTTTCTGATAAAAATATAAATGTGCTATCATTTGACACTAGTAGTATTAAAATTGACCAGCGGGATTAATGAGCAATTTCATTTTAAAACAGCAAAAATTTTGGCAATTTGAACTTCATGATTTTTGATTTGTTTAACTTTTGGTGTACGTGTAGTAGTTTTTTGATATAGGGTGTGTATTGCGCACAGGGTGGTCCCAAACTTTTACAAAAATAGTGAAAAACGCCATTTGGAGTAAATTTCAAAGGCAAATTTATGAATTAAAAAATTAATCGATTTTATTTTTTTTTTTTTTGTGTTAATTAGAGTGAAAATTGAAATTATAAATTCTTATAAAATTATAATCAAAATTAAATTTTTTGGATCCGATATATAACGGTAAAATATTAAATGACATATTAAACTAAATACCCCTTTATTTTTTTAAATTTTTTTTTTTTGCTCAAAACAAAGCTTAACTAATTATCTTTTGCATACTCAAATATGGATCTTGTGTTATTTTTTGTTTTTAAACTAAACTAATTGAAACGTAAGGAATTCTAATCGCACACTTTTATATTTTTTCTCGTTTTAAATTTCCTTAGTTTAAAAAATACTCAACGTAAGTAAAATAAGGAGTGAAATTAGGAAGAATATCGTTTCAAGAAAATTTTTGATTTCACTTTTTCGAAATTTGCGGCCATCTCGAACAAAAACAAAGCAACATTGGCGAAAGGGTTAGACGGTAGAATAAGGATGAAAACAACAAAAATGTATAGTTCAATTTATAAATTTAATTTGAAATATAATGTTTAGTAATGATTTTCGAATTTGAAAGTGATTTAGTTACAAATTTACTTTTTGCCTTAGGTAAACTATAAAACAATGATAATCGTGAGTTCCCTTTATAGTAATTGAGTTTTGATAACGATTTTCAGGTGTAATTTGACTTCATCATAGTCTGCTTTCGTTGCATATTCAAAATGCATTGTTTATTTCTATGATCTACTCCATTCGTACAGCTGTTGTGAAGTTTGAATTGATCCCTTTGTTAAACTGTAGCGATAGGCACACGTCCCTTTGCCGTGACTGATAGCATGCATATAGCAGTGATAACCTTTCACTGAATCGTGTATGATAAAAGCATAATTTTCCACGAAATCACATTGTACATGCAGATCTCCTTTTTTGATTGCTTTTTCGATATAAAATGATGCGGTATTAACTTGGTTAAATTATGAATACATTTTTCTATAAACTTTGTCATTTGGTCTTCTAATGTAACCAAACTGCATCTTTGAACGGTAATCCATTGTTTATACTTAATTTTTGACACATCACTGTTATTGAAGTATTTACGCAACAATTCTTCAAGTTCTTCCAAATTTTTAGAGCACACTTTACATGAATGAAATTAAATTTTGTAATCTTTAAACGGGAATTGACTATTGTCTCGGGAGTGAACTGCTTTGATAGTGCCATCGATCATCATCTTCATGTTTTGGTGCATAAAACAAACACAAACATTATGTTGATTGCTAGAACCTGTAGTTGTGTTAACTTTGTAAATCCTATTTTAACTCCAGTGTGACGAGATTTAAACTCGATGTAGGCCTCATTTAGAAAACATACTAATACCCTCTTCTGAGTATTCTGAAGACTGCCTCCTCGGCATCATTCGACTTATTTCATCATCTTCAAAAAAGGTTTCTACTAAGCTCCGTGCAGTATCTGCGATATCTTAGTTTTAGGGAAACTGCTTTTAGTTATTGAAGAGAAACTACAATTATGTCTTTGAAGATCCTTGCAGTGATCAATTAAATAACGGGTATCATCTTCTTTAAAATAATCTTGAATTTCGTAATAATTTCTTCTTGTCTTTATAATCTCCTTCATCGAACTGGTATTTGAAATTATTTATAATCTCTTCATAATATGAAATCTTCTTTTCCTTTTTGGAGCACGTTGGATCCTCGTCGCAATTTAACAGCTTATAAATCGCTGTCGAAATTTCACTTGATTTTCGTTTAAGATATCTGGCCTTCTCACATAATTTTCTTTTTATTGGTGAGAACTGCTCCATCATATGAGGCTGCATATGTTGGTATCAACCAACAATTAATTGAAGCCATTCTACTTTCCTTAATTCTGAATCTACTCAATTAAAAACTGCTTAGCTGCTTCCAGCAATCGGATATTCGATCGTTTCTTCGTTTTTATCTGCTGTGTTTGTTGAATCCAATTTTATTTTTCCTAGGTTTAAATAATACGTAGTACGAATTCAAATACATTCGAATTCAAATACACAATCCTTTTTTTCTTTTCGTTTACAGCTATGATAATATGAAGACATTATCTAGAATACACTCCTCTAAGTTAAAATATTAATAAAAATTCAGAAACAATGTTGTTTGAGGCAGGTTTATTTATCTAATTTATTTTATTTAGCCGGACTATTGGTCTACACCCTTAATTTGGTCTATGGTCTTGGTTATATGACATTACTCATGTAAAAGCTAATTAGTTAAGCTTTGTTTTGAGCAAAAAAAAATTAAATAAAAAATGGGGTATTTAGTTTAATATCTCATTTAATAATTTACCGTTATATATCCGGTCCAAAAAATTTTATTTTGATTATAATTTTATAAGAATTTATAATTTCGATATTCACTCTAATTAACACAAAAAAAAATTAAAATCGATTAACGTTTTAATTCATAAATTTGCCTTTGAACTTTACTCCAAATGGCGTTTTTCACAATTTTTGCAAAACTTTGGGACCATCCTGTGTGCAATACACATCCACCCTACATCAAAAAATAAAAAAAAATATTATTTTTATTTTTTTTTTACTACTACACGTACACCAAAAACTAACCAAATCAAAAATCACGAAGTTCAGTCACTGCTACCCAAAAGTGAAATTCCTCATATACATATAAACATATATCTATATTTAAATTGAATTGGTTAATTAGTTAGGCCTTATTAATTGGTCTTAACTGGTCAGAAAATGCCGATTTAGAAACTACAATCAATGAAGTTAAAGGAATTCAAATGGAAAACCGGGAGAACTTTCGGAATCTGACGATGATAACGAACCACCTACATATATTCATTTACTCTGAATTCACAAAAACTAAAATGCATCAAGACCATACTAGTATTCCTCAGGATTCGCATTTAGTCGCACTTTAGCAATATCTGGTATTGCTTACGATGGCCTGTCTACTGCCATCCCGATTGAGTTATTTTGCTTTCAAGTGGAAACCTTGGTAAAATCGTTAAACTGAAATTTGTTTTGTGCTAAAAGGACAAGCTCTGCGCTATTATTCGACTTATCGCCGTTCAAATCCAGATTCAACGTGGCCGCAATTTCTTAAAGATATGATTGAAGAATTTAAGGATCGCAGAACAGAATTTGAAATTCGCCGCCTAGTTGATATTCTTGAAATTCACCGGAAAAAGTCACCGGTGACTTTAATAAAAAACACTTCACTAGAAAATCACAGGCAACTTTTTTTGAACGAATTTCAAGAATAGGGGGCCCTGGAAACAGCATCCGAAAGTAACCTTTCTAAATTTCTACAACGAAGTCTGGAATTTTACTTTACAATGTAAGAAATCTTATTCTGAGGAGGATTTAGTTGACGTACTGAGGCTGTCAATTCAGTTCACTCCTCCAACTGTTTCAAATATTCACCTTGTAATCAACTTTCTAATTTCAATTTTTCAACAGAATACAATATAATTCCTAATTATTCTCAATCATCGATTGACACCGAACACTCAATGTTACACTAGTCAGTTGCTATACAAACTTTAAATACTCATTTTGATCACCATTCTGGTATCACTAAATCATCTAAATTTCTATCGCCATGAGAACTTTATTGCTTCAATTATTGCGAACGATACTAACGACAAAAGACCATTTGTGGAAATCCTGATTGATGGCAACAAATACAAAGGTTTACTAGACAGCGGCGCTACTGTTAGCGTACTAGGTTCTGGGTCTGAATGATTTTTAAATGATTCTAATACAATCATATACACAATTTCCCAACCATAATTTTAACAGCCAGTGGCGACATACAGATGGTTTTCGGGCACATTAATGCCAAAACTAGTTTTAATGATCAATCTAAGCTTATGCAACTGTTCATTGTTCCTTCGTTACAGCATCCCTTGTATGATCGATTGGTGTCCACAGCATTGGTGTCGTATTATTTCAAAGAGACAGTCAAGGTGCCGATAAACCTATTGCTTATTTCTCTCAGAAATTAAACACGTCTCAAAAAAATTACTCGGCCACCGAGATTTAATGCTAAGCGTGAAAAATTTCCGGTGTTATATTGAAGGGTATACCTTTACAATAATAACCGATCTTGCCAGTCTAAAATGGTTAACATCACAAAAGGACCTTCAGGGATGACTTGCTCGTTGAAGCCTAAAACTACAATCGTTTTCATTTAATATCGAGCATGTGAAGGGATCTCAAAATGTTGTGCCTGACACACTATCTCGTTCCTTTGAAAACAACATTGAGAGTATTCAAGTTCATTTGGATATGTCGATTCTCCTCATTTTCAAGATGCCGGACCCACGGAACAATTGACCGCTTTACAGGGCAAATCAAACGTTTCTTGTAATCTCCGCGTGGTTGGTGATAAAATTTATTTTACAAACCGAAGCTCTATGTTTCCACTCCTTTAGTTCCCGATTTAATAAAGCAAGCTCATGACCTTCCGTGTTTCGCTCATCTTGGCGTAGAGAAAAGTTTAGAAAAATTGCAACGGTATTTTTACTAGCCTCAAATGTTTAGAAGTGTCAAAGAATGCACATCCAAATGTTAGTTGTGTAAGACTTGCAAGGCTTCCAATACAATTCTAGAACCTCCTATGGGTAAATCAGTTACAATGTATCGACCATGGCAACAGCTCTACATTGACTTTTTAGGTCCGTATCCTAGGACAAAGAACGAGCATGCATTTATCTTTATCATTCTCGATTCCTATTCTCGATTTATTTTGTTATTTCCTATGCGAAGTGCTAATTCAGCACCAGTCTATCGTATCGGATAATGGGTCTCATTTTTTAGCCAAAACCTTCCAATCTTTGCTGCATCGATTTAGTGTCAAACATATAACTACCACCAAATACTCACCGCAAAGTAACGCTAGCGAAAGGGCTAACCGAACTGTTTTATCTACTATTCGAACATACCTGGCAGGAAACCATAGACAATGGGATAGTCATCTCCAGGAAATTGATTCCGCAATTCGTAATTCCGTTCATGTTTCTACCGGTTATTCCCCACATTATTTAGTATTTGGGCAACATAAAATTTCAAATGGTGCCGAGTTTCAACTATTAAGAGACCTTAAATATTTAGAAGATTGCTCCGTCACAATTCAATCAGCTGATCGTCTATCATTAGCCCAAGAACAGGTCCTGTCGCATATGAAACATGCACGGCGAACCAATGAAAAACGATATAACTTTCGAGCCCGAAAACATCACTTTAAGCCTGGTCAGCTCATTTAAGTACGTAATAAAATTTATTTCGGCTAAGCTTGTACCTAAATTTATTATCGGTCGAGTTAAAAGGTCGTTCTTATTGGTAACAAAATCTAAAGAGGCAATTATTACGAACGTATCATATGAAAGACATTAAGATATAATAGTGCCCGGCTTTGAGATTCATCTTGAGTGTGGGACAAGCTCTAACACAAAGAGCTCAAATTCGTTACGTAGAACTTGCTGTGGTAATCGAAGTAAGGAAGCACATTCGCGCTATTTCTTCTCCAGAAAAAAACCCCAGGCCACAACTCTTCCAGTTTTCGGTGGAAGTCTTAAAAGACATTCGTTACTAAGCCTCTCTTGAGGTTTTCTTCGTGCGAGCATTCTGAGCATTCTACAATCTCAAAGATGCAGATTGAATTTTGATTCATCACAGAAAATCAAGATATTCCACATCTATTGAGTCCAAGAAACGTGCTCCTAGGCACACAGCAAATTCTTTTTGACTGTTGTTGTTTGAATCGTATAGTAAACTCTGGCTACTGGACTGTTTCAAGTGCTCGGAAGCCAGTTTTGACCTGTCTTTTTTCCACTAAGCTGGATGATATTCGTTTGCCCGTTGCTTGTCCAAGATCCCCTCTTACGTTCTATGACGATAGGCGTATCCTTAATATTCGAATTGCATTTAAACATTTTACAAAGTCAATGCAAATTTAGTGAAATTTAATTCAAGCCAATGTTGCTATACTGTTAAATGGACTCACAGTACTTCTTAAAAATAGTGAGAATGTGAATATTTCTCGCACGCAAACTATTTGGATAGAATTTAGAAGTTAGCTACGGGAGTAAAGTTTTAGTGTTTTTTTTAAATGTTTTAAATTATTTATTGCATAAATTTAAAATTTTAAATTTTCAGTAATAAAAACTGAATAACATTCGAAAACAACCCTTTATTTGAATAAATTCTAAGATATTCTGTTTCTGTTATTCGAAATATTATTTCGTTATATTCGTTTTACTTAATATGTGCAGATATCTCGTTTTTTACAACAACAGCTGTATCAATTTGATTTTGGCCACAGAATCAAAATTAGTTAACTACAAATGACTCGTTTTCAATAATTCATTTAATTTTTTTTTGTAATTGCGTAAAACGGTATAGTTTAGAAAACTTTTATCGTTCTATTTTGTAAAAGTACTCGCATTCAATATATCTGAAGTTAAACAGATTTTACAAAATATTTTTGGTTTCTTGAGCAGACCTGTTTCGAGCAAAATTTTGCTTGGAAAATAAGGATAATTCTTGAAAACTAATTAGGGTATATTATAAATCTTATTATTGTTAAGTTGATGGTGTGGTAATATCTCAAGAAAATCGAGAAGTATCTCCTTTCTATTTCTTGCACATTATATTTTCAAATTTTATAATTTTTTTTACATAACTTGTTGTACGTTGCCATGCCATGTTAATAGGATGTTTCACTCTACTTTCTCTACTCGTTTTGAAAATCATGAAGCTAGGGAAATTTATTTCGTTTACCAAGTGTGTTTCTATGAATCGGTAAATTACTACAAATAAAAACTGTTTAAAATTGATTGAAGTTTATTTTAATTAGATTAGTAATTATAGTGTTTTAATTAGAACTACCAATCACAAATTTCTACATGATCCTTAGTCGTAAAAAATCAGTGCAACACCCTGATTTTCACAGCACCCGTCTAAGATTTATAAATCGAATATTAAAACTTGAAATAATCTCAAAGATAACTGCTGCACCACTAGAATTCATTTATCGGAATAAACCATATTATTCACAAATCATCTTTTCTAATAAAATTGGCTAGAGTGCATTTGAAAATATTATATAATGAATGATTTAAATATTTTGCGACTCTCGAATTGCAAATTTATGTTAATATTGTATCAGAAACGTAAATCACGTTTCATTATACATCTTAATGGACACTAAATTAATAAATAATTCAAATCATTTTTAAAGATATTTGAACTTACCCATATCTCTTCCTATATCTGAGTTCATTGTATATTATTTACAGACAACGACCACGTGCACATCAATAACGAATATTTAATTGCTCAACAACATTGCATAAGTTATTAAGCCAGCATAATTTAAGTAATATCCGTTGCATAAATTCGGTAAAATACCGAATTAAGTTGCTTTAATTATAGTTATACAGACTGACCCTAGTGTTGAAAGTTTACTACATACAATTGTTTTTTCGGCACTGTGCTTAAATGTGGGGTAAATCGAAATGTATAGGGCTCGAATCCCGATCAGGTGACAAAGGGATTGTTTATTATCTATTTATGATCGGTGATCCGTTATATGACTTTGCGAAACCGACACTTATTACATACTTATTAACTTATTTCACGCCATCTCAAATAAGTAAAGAGTCATCCGAATTGATTTCACTTGCTTATTTTGACAGCAACAAGGGAAACCTGATTTAAAAAATTAGGAGATTTGGCCTTCTATTGTTTGAGCATTTTTTTAAAGTAAAGATGCTGCCTAGATAATTCTAACTAAATTATTTAAACAAATAAAACAAAGCTTACTTTAGTGAGCTCGCTTCCCGAAAATTCAACATCTATCTAAATACAGAAACAATAAAAATGATAAATATTTAACTCGAAATGACACATCAGTGTGGTTGTGTTATGGGTAATTTCAACGCTGCAATCATTATTGCAGTCAGCACCAAAGGTGATATAAAAGACTGCAAAAACTGCTTTTTTGCTGCATTCATAAATCTGATTTTTGAACGTCAAATTGTATTTTTCTGTGAATTAATATTTGAAAGAAGTGCTGCAAAATCTGCACAGCAGACAAAATTCTTGAAAGCACTTTTATTTTCCAAAGCTGTCCTTCATTATTCCTTCACGTATTATCTGTTACCTCAGTCTCCATATTTTTACCAAGAAAACAATAAAATTGTAAAGTTTATTTGGGAGAATTTCAAGTAATTACCCTCTAAACAAGGTGAACCGTTTACGAAACAAAAACGAAAATAGCCATTCATATAATCGTTTGTAAATGAATCGAACCAATTACGGTGCTCCTATAACATAATAATTAGACGTTTTAGCGAAGTATTATTAATTTATTGGTAGTTCGCAAACAGTTCACTTTTAGCGATACTTTAACGAATCTTTTTTTGTGTAACATTAACGCAACACTTTTTCGTGGGATTTACGAAGTTTACTCAAACTGTAATAAGCGAACAAATCAAGCTTGTAAATTAAAACGCAAATATTAAATTGTTTGGTTTATATATTTTATTTGGGCTCCAAATTTTTATGTAACATGCTTTAAATTATTCGCTGAAAATAAAGAACCCAATAGTCGTTAAACAAATATAAATATATGTAAGTTCCTATAAAGATTAAAATAAATTCCAATAATAACAAAAAGATTTTACTCGTAATTCAGAAAATAAAATAAAAAAAATAACCTAAACCAACTCGAATCTTAGGAACATAGACCTGGAATTTATTTCAATAAAAAATAAATAAAATCTTAGCAAGCTAACAAGTGAATTTAATTCATTTGATAAACAGACGTAGTCGAAAGTCAAAACAATTAAACAAAATATTGGCCTAAATTGCTAATACAATCTTAATCCGTTTGATAAAAAAAAAATATGTTTTAATTTAATAAGTTAACTAAAAATTTACACTTAACCTAAATTAATTTATTAAGTATAATTATGTATTAGTTTTTTTTACGCGATCCTCGCTACCATAGATTAAGATTTAGAAAAGATAGAAAAACAATTTTGTATGGAATCAATGAAACAAAACAAAAATACAAAAATGTTTGTACCCACCTCTTTGTTTTGATCAATAAAAATCAGTACAATTTTAAAAGGAAAGGGAAATATTTACACTTTGTAATGTGTTTAAAAGAGATAGACTAAACAATAAGTGGTCCTTTGTTTATTTTTTGATTTGATTTTAAAGTTTCGCAAAGCTAACTAGACCAAAATCAAAAATTATTTATGAACGTCTATCTCTTTTAAAGAGGTGGGTACAAAAATTTTTGTATTTTCGTTTTGTTTCATTGATTCCATACAAAATTGTTTTTCTATCTTTTCTAAATCTTAATCTAAATATTTGTTCACAAACTTAGGACTACTATATTCTGTGATTATAGTCCAAACTATATTTAATCATGTACATGTTCTTCTCAAAGCACAACATTTTTAGCTGTGTGAAAGGAACAATTTTGAAATTAAAGATTTGGGAAATTTCACCAAAATCAAACATATGGTATCTCTGGTAGATAACTGTATTAGCTGATATGGTTTTTTAAGATTTATATTTTTTAACACTCGAAGAAGTCCTAATGGCGAAAAGACTTCTCGATCTCACTGTGAGCATGATCTATTTCCTGCAAAGCTGCATGGCCACTTACTGAAAACGCATGGTTACTTTTTCTAGATTAGCGTTTTTCGACATAAAATATTTAATAGTCGTTGACATTACAGAGTTTTTGTTCTGGGGAACATAAGAATCGCTCCATAAAATTATTTCTCGGAAATCGTTATTTTCAAAAATTCTTGTAAGAATTTTGTACAAAGCGGAAGCAATATCATTACCACTTCTCCCTGCGATTGATTTATTCCACAATGCGCAGTAAACCGTCTTACTAGTTGACAAATGTGCAGTTAAATTATATACATTTAGCTTTGCACGGTAAAACACCTCACTAATTTTTGACTTTGGGCAGTTAATTACATTTTGCAAATCAAAACATATAATTGGAATTATATTTTTCTTATCGTTGCATTTCAGATCCCGCATGGATGTTTTCAGTAAATTATGATCGTTGAATTCAACTTCATTTAAATTCCCGCTTGTTTTTGAATATTAAAAAGTTCACACTTGCTGCAGCGATCGGTTTTGGGTTCGTGAAAGTCACAATTGAATTTTGTGTTAAAAATAAAACGGTAGTAACTTTCCTTTGTTTCTTTTTGCGTTTTAGCGCGGGAATAGTGAGACTGTACTCTTGGAAAGCTTTTAATATGTTCAATAATAATTCGTCTATTCAGGTTTTTACCTCGTTTAGATGTTGCTGGTATACCTAACTGCTTATCTTTATTTGCATGGACAGTGTTCCTGCGAAATACATAGTGTCCCTAAATAGAATTGTTTACATACCTGAACCCTGTCATTCCGAATATATAAAAAGTACTGAAAAGTATTATATCTGCGTGGCAATTCCTGTTTGGTGTGCCTTTTAACAGGTATTAACATGGTGGTTCTAATTAAAAATTCATACTTGCTTTGTTGATTCAGTTTGTAATATTCATCAAATAGCAATTGCCGTTCATCCAAAGATATCAGTTGTGAGCATATTTACAGTCAAAACAGTTTTTCAAGCTTTTTATAATTTTTTTGTGGTTTGACATTGCCGGATTTCGTGATATACTTTACCCGATTGGTATAGCCGTTGTTTTTTGACAGACTTCCACTCAGCTACCCGCCGTGATCTTTTTCTAGTGAGTTTTTTCGTTAAGTTTGATGATGTGTTGTTTTGTTAACAGGATCATTTACTATTCCGATTGCAATTGCAGTTGGTGCATCATTAGAATTATCTGGTAGTAAGATTGCCGATTTCGTTTGTTCACGGTCAGTTTCTCTTTCATACAATGTAAAGTTCGAGGCTAGATAAGACTCCGTGTCGATTTGACCCGTAATATCAGTTGAAACTACTGTTATTTCTATCGGTGCTTCCTCTAAACACACAGGTTCCAGTTCTAAGTCCCAACAAAAAACGATTTGCGATGAACACATTAATAGATTTCGATTACTTTTACTTTAATGAGCCACTCCTCAAATAATATATTACTCTTTTACAACCAAGAATATATAATTTTAAACTGACTACTGCACTAAATTAAAACGTAAATTAATTTAATTAGAATTTAAAAAGACGGCTGCTCTGATTCAAGATGTTAGCCGAACAAAAATTTTGACGTTTTTCCACTAGAAATGGAGAGAAAAGTTACAACTGTAACAGCTGGTGTAGCCTGTAATAAGGTCGTATGTGTAACTGAAAAAATAAAATAAGGTTGTAAATGCCACTCGAAAAATAGGGTATGGTTGTATGTACATTTTAATATATTTGGTGATAGGATATAGTTGTATATGTAATAGATAGAACTGTAGATTAGCAATTTTATGGTGAAAAATGACGCAGATACACCTTTAAAATTCTGGTATCTCGAAATCTACACGAAATCAAGAGTCGAATTTAGTTTTATCGGAAATAGGCTATTTCGCTTATAAAATAAACGATCGTAAAAAAAATATTTTCTATATAGACGCTAACAAACTCCCATGCCAACGTTTTATTCGTGAAACAAATGTGATATTTCATAATATAAAATTTCAAAACGCTACCAACGTTTAAAATCCAAACGAATTCCAAACGAGACTTTGTTGGTGGTTTTATTTGACCAAAATTAAATTCCACTTTCAAATCCAATTCTTGAAATTATTATTTTTTTCTTACTTTGGTAACGTTTTTAAATTTTGCTAAATCATCATGTTGCCTTACACTTTTTTCATAGCTAACCCGCGGTCTACACTATGCAAATCCACTGTTATTTTCTATCATGTTATAAATTTTATCAATGTATGTGTGTGTATATTAAACGCATAGACGGGTGTCGGCATAAAAAATTCTGTTTACAAAAAATAGCGGACGAAATGACCGTAAATGTTGAAAACGTTAGGAAAAAAATAAGGAATCTTCGAAATGTACCACATAAAAAATAAAAACCGAGTAAACCAAAAATCTGGAAGCGCTGTTGTTGACGATAAAAAAATTTGGTTTTTGTACTGCGAAATGAAGTTTTTGGACGAGGTGGTGGTTCTCCAAATTGTACAATTTTCTGAACAATTTTCTTGGACAAATTATTTTTAACCTAACCACAACTGGCAAGTGTTAAAAAACAACTAATTTTTACCTAGCATTGAAACAATTTTGTTTGACATTTGAAGATATTATTATGATAGTAAAATGCCCAGCTATGATATTTTTTAGACAAATATTTGTCAATACATTGAAAAAAAAACATATACAAACATGAATTTGCATTTGGTAAAATTAGATAGGCGAGCTGCTAACTGTTCCGCAATTCCAGCTACCAAAGAAGATGTTACTTAAATATTTTAAGAATACGACTTGTTTATTTGTGATTATATGTTTTAAACTAAAAATGCTACGTGTGCTAAAGTTTGCTAAATTAATTTAGAGTAGTTGAGGAGCATTTTCTGTTTATTCAAGGTAAACAAATGTCTCACTTTTCTTTGTAACTTCATAATAATAACTCTTACTTATAGGGAAACAGACAGCCAACAAAAAGAAGGTTTGGAACATTATTGCGGAAAATTTGAGTTTCTTTAGACATTCGCATATAAAAAATACTACTATTGAAATCATATTAAATATAATTTATTCTGTTTATTTTTTATTGCAAATAAATTAAAATCGGGCAAACTAAAAAAATTTTGTCAAAACGTAAAAATGTTTTGCAAAAATGAATAAAAATTGCATTTGCTGTAAAAAAAAATAAATTAAAATTTGAATGTATGTTTTTCTAGTCTAGTATTTAACGAGTTTTTTCGCTAAAATTTGCACTTGATTGCTATGCGGAATTGATAAAATTAAAATGAATAAATATAATTAAAAAGCCATAAAATCAAAAACTTTGCATCTACATCAACAACGACATCCAAAAGTTGTTTGGACGCAAAATCGTTAATTCTTAGTTTTTTTGGTTGGCGTTAATTTTTCGCTGGGCGAAAATGTAGAAATGCAAACTACCGCATAACAAAACCAAAAATATGTAAGAAAAATAAACCAAACTTACAAAATAATGAATAGTATTTGTGTCAAGACAAGAATAGTTTAAAGATTTAGAAATTTTAAAGTTTTGTATTTTTTAAAAATACGAAATTTTTAAGTTATTTGTCAAAACATTGTCACACAGACAATTAATTCATCGAGAATTCACTTACTATACAATAGTACATAATAAATATTATGTAATAATTTGCTTGCGAGACGAAGCACAGTGTTATATAGCGTATTTAACTACTATTGCTACACTGTATGAAGTATACTTGCATAAATGCATATGTTGTAATCCTATTTAATAAAATTAGGTATATGTATTTTATATTCAGTAATCTAAAATATAATAAGTCAAAAAATCAGTAGAAGCTCGATCTCTCAACGAGCTACATCAATAATAATAAAATTATAAATAATAAATATTAAAATTGGTAAAAGAATTGTTTCTTTTATTTAAAACTATAATTGTGGTGATATATCCTAAACTTCTTACGCTTGGTGATATAGTGAACTGAACACATAACATATTTTGGTGACAGCGGTGGGATATCGCGAAGAGCTTCATTCACGTTATTATTAACAAATGTTTAACGGAGAAAAGCACTTCGATAAAGCATCCGTTTTAGTGTTCAGTCGATCACTAACAAAACTTTATTAATGCCAATGCGTAAGAATAGTCCTATAAAATTCGATTAGTATATATAAAAATAATTGAAACGAAATATAAGTGAA
This sequence comes from Tipula vernalis, assembly GCA_958295665.1. Taxonomy (NCBI): domain Eukaryota; kingdom Metazoa; phylum Arthropoda; class Insecta; order Diptera; family Tipulidae; genus Tipula; species Tipula vernalis. The sequence continues at coordinate 346,090,810 of OY282558.1, read as the reverse complement.
TTGTGAAAAAAGACAAATGGTTCACAAAATCTATTAACATTATCCTAAAAACAGTGAAAAATGTACCGTACATATGTACTACTACTAGTGAGCTAATTTTTCCATGTACAATTGATTGATTGATTGATCAGGGTCTACGACCAAGCCTAAGCAAGGCTTCCGGATAACGCCGAGCCCTCCGCACCTCCTTCACACATAACAAAACTGAAGGAAAGGAAAGGTATGTTAGCAACAAAGAATCAACCCGGTTCCAGACACCTAAGTAGAAGATAGTTAGTAAATTATTTAGCACCAGACAACACAATTTAAAGTTCATTTACTGCTATGTTCCTGGCAAGTTGTTTCAGGTCCTTCAAAAATTTTCTACATTTAAAATCTGCATTAATATTATATAATAACTATTCCAAAATTAATTAAGTTTAAATTTAATTCCCTGAAATATATTATAAATTAATATTTATGTAATACAAATAAATTAACATTAATTGAAGTTTGACAATAATTAAAGCAACTACTACCAGCTCGTTACTCAGGTGTTTCTAAACTAAAAACCATTTTGGCTAATATCAATTATATTACCAAAACTAACATTAACATTAATATCAATATAAACATTACCACCAAGCCCAACAACAACACCAATACCAACACCAATACCAATATCCAAAAAAGTTAATTTCACTAAATTTAATTCAATTTCAACAAATTCAGTGAATCCCAATTTACTTCATCATTAATTTTTGATTTAAAATCAGCCCTTAATTGAAAGGGCACTAACTAATTATGCATAAAAATTCTTATTTCTAAATTAAGAATTTTAAATACTAAATACATTTTTTAAATAAAAATTCTTAAATCAGAAACTAAAAATCTGAAACAATATAAAATTTAATTTCCAAATCTATAGCTTAACTAGCTATTGACTCCAGAAATTAAAGAAATTAATTGGTTAGTTCCAGAAATACTACTAAAATCAAAATTAAATAATTAATTGTTAATTCTTTATCCTGCTTAAATAACTCTGCAAAATAATTTAAATTAATCTGGAACATATTAAATACTAATAGCTCCAAGTTGCCATACTAAATTAAATTAAATAAATTGAGTATAAAAATAAATAATAAAAATGAATAATAAATAAATAAAAGCCGCGCCCGATTTCTCATCTCAAAAATTCCAATGCTTCGAATCCGCTCCTAATTATCAACCAAATCCCAACACAAAAAATTTAATACATTTACTTAATTTTTAAACTAAATCTAAAATTCAAATTTTTTGAAACCATATAAGTTTAATTTTCAACTTAATACTCTATTCCGTTTAAATCGTACTGCACAACGATTTAATAAAACCGATTTAGTGAATTTTTCGAAATTAGTCGCAATGTGTGAACTTCGATTTAGTAATCCTTTGTTTTTGCATAGAATACTTAAACGATTTTAGCTAAATCGGATAAATCGGATTTATTAAACCACAGTCTGTCTAGGGTATAACATAAATATGGACGTAATAAACATGTTTTTTGGTTTTGAACATATCCAAAATACAACCGAGATTCATCAACAATACAACAATAAATATTTATACACACACGCATAAATCGTCTAACAACATCAAATATAATATCTATATAAAAAAGACTATCACCGACATACAACACAACAACACTGTCTCTCATGTTTTGTATTGTTTGTTTGTTTCTATCTTTGTAATCTTTTCTGGGGCTCAAAGGCACTCCCAACTCTTTCGCAGTTCGCTTTTTACGTCCTACCTTAAGCAGTAGCTAAAACGAGGACGTACGGCTATAGACCCGTTTTCGTTTAAACCACCTGCACAATGCATTACTTCATGCCAACCTATAGTGCTGACATGAAAGGTGGGTCGGCCCATGGATTCCGCACTCTCAACAGGAGGATATAGATGTGTTCATCTTCATCCCGATCGTAATGAGATGATGAAAAATTCTCTTTTGCATCCCGCCCCTATAGGGATTCGAAACCGGTACGCCGTTTACTCGGTTGTTTTGTATTTTGACAAAATCTGAATATCAATCTCTATGCAAAGAGAATTTTAGCAGGCCCCGATTATGACCATATACCAAACCAACAAAAAGTAAAAAATAAAAAAGTAAACGAATGTCTACAGAAGCCGCACCATATTGCCACAAACAAAAACTACTACTTCTATAAGCATTTGCTAGCTAATTTTCCCATGTACAATGAAAAAAAAAAAAAAAATTTCAACGGTCCAGATTCCATGGGGTCACTTAGTTACATAAAATCATACATCGGATTACATCGTAATACATCGGTTTAAAAAAAAAAAAAATACGCTGATCGTATTCATCTCCAGATCACCATCTTGCTATTGATGAAACAATTAAAATTATCATCAATCACAGCTTCGTCGAATTAGAGCAATATTCAGCGGTATCAACTTTATTAACCAGATTTTTTCATTCATCTATAACAATAACACGACTGCCTCATTGATGAATTTGTTTTATTTTATCCTAACTGTATCAACTTGATTTAACATATCAATTCTGTTACGGTAAATATTTCAAATTGGTCTATTCTGGGGAGCTATTTGGGAATGCGATTCGAAAGTGATCGAGTCTTCGATTAGGAATCTAATACATCGAAGACTCGATCACGTTCGAATCGAATTCACAAATAGCCCTAACTTTTCTAATTCGTATTATTTTGTTTGGTTTTTCATGAACTTCAACGAGTGACGATGAATGTATACAATTGAGGAATCGTAACATTGCAAAAATAATAAAAAGAAAATCAAAATCTTTATCCGAATTAAATCGTAAGTACTTAATTTAATTAGTAAAATCCCAAATAAACGAATCAGTCAATCTGCAACCGACAATTTTGATAATTCCGAAAAGCATTTCGATTTTTCATTATCTCCTATTTAAAATCAACATCCAAGTTATAGTTATATTAGTATTAGTAGTGATAGTGATTCAGACAATAACCGTCGTAATCAAATAACAGTCGAATCATTCAAAATTGCGAAAGTAGGACTAAATGTAGACTTAATGTTGAAAATTATCCCAGATTTTAACGGTGACTCGAATAACCTTCATAAATTTTTGTCATATTGTGTCGTTGTATATTCACCTCTAACGACGAAGGCAGTTACGTTATTTCTAAATATGTTGAAATCAAAACTATCAGGTCCGGCGTACGATTTAGTCAAATACAAAGATTATGGGAAATGGAGTGAGTTAAAAATTGATATAAAATTAAAGTTCACATATTCTCGATCAATAGAACATTTGCAAGTTGAACTTGTACAAGCCAAACAATTGAAATCCGAAGATATTAGAACTTTTGTAACCAGAATAGAGACTCTTTTATAGGTTTGTATAGCACGAGAAGGTACAATAGAACAGTATTGCGTTCCTTCTAAGACGGCTTAAGAGATCCTATTATAATCATCTTTAAAGCGTGCAAGAAAATTCTATTCGCGAAACTAATACCAACATATCAAATTTGCCACAAAACGGGACACACGGCAAATGTTTGCTACTCATTGCACCGGAGACCAACTATTCCAAATTTTATTTCCACTTCTAGTTCAAATCATAATAATTTACGTCAATACTTTAATCAATCATTTCAAGCAAATCCTACAGTACGTCAATTTTATATCCAAACAATTTATCGGAAAACATAAAGGCACTCGAGCGAAAGTAAAATATACTCGTGTCATGACCTTGGTCATGACGATTCTATATCATCCAAATGTATATTAAAAAGTGAAAACTCTTCTGGTTCAATTAATTCAGACAGTATTCTCCCAAATTTTAAAGAACATTATTGTGTCTAACATACCAAGTGCTTATTTTCGAATAGATACAGGAGCTGATATCAGTACTGTGAAAAAAAATTTTGATCCCAGTTAGGGGACTTACCACTTCCACAGATGTTCAAAATATTGTTTCACCCAGAGTAGAAAAGTTTTGTTTAGGTATGCTACTTTGATGTAGAGAGAGATGGTAAATGTATGGGTCCTTCTCAAAAAATCCAACCAGGTATTTATGTACCAAATTTTCTTCTATGTATAAGATCAAATTATTCTTATATTAGCATTTTAAATAGTAACATGTATCCTGTAGATATAAACAAGTCTAAAATCATTCCAGAACCAATAGAGCAATTCAATGTATTTCTTACTAATTCTTAGGCCAATCCATTTAGAGGACAGGTTAAATTAGAAAAAAACCTCAACCTAAATGATTTAAATGAAGATGAAAGAATGGCTATTTTAAAAATATGTCGAGATTTTAACGATATCTTTCATTCACCGGGCGACATTATCTCAACAGCAAATGAAGAGGTTCATGATATTCCATTATCACCAAATTCTCGTCCAGTCAATATAAAACCCTATCGTCTACCACAATCCACAAAAAATAGGACGGAATTATCGAACCAAACGTTAGTCCTTGGAATTCGCCTTTATCCGCCAAGGAAATTATAATCGGGAAGGCCTAGTTAAACCAGATAACGACCGTAGAGTACCAATTGGGACTCTAAATCTCTTGAATTTAAACTATAGTAAAGTGTGAACAGAAAAGTCCGATTGAAAAATCCGACAAGCAAGGCCAAAAGAAATGGTAGAACAACTTATGCAGAAATGGTCCGAAGATCATACCGAGGCACAGAAAAATTCTGCACATCGAATACTCAAACGGTACATGTCCATATTCTGTAGTACGTCGGATAATAACGGAAGAACCTCAATGGTAAAGCACCGAATTGATACGGGAACAGAGATGCCAATTCGTCAACTACCCAGGAAATTACCATTGGCAAAACAACAAGAAGTCAATCGGATGGTAACAGATATGCAGGCAGCAGGAGTAATCGAACCATTTAACAGCCCGGTAGTATTGGTCGAGAAGAAGAACGGTAGCATGAGATTCTGCGTTAATTACCGAAAACTCAATGCCGTGACTAAAAAAGACTAGTTCTACAAAGCGGCTATTGGCAGGTGGAAGTCCATGAGGAATATCGCTAGAAAACTGTGTTCAGTGTGGGTAAAGGGCTTTGGTAATTTAATGATGTGCCGTTCGGATTAAGTAATGCCCCTGTGACTTTTGAACGATTAATGGAGCGCCTGTTAAAGGGATTACATTGGAAGACGAGTCTAATACATCTGGGCGACATCATCGTCATGGGGAAGGATTTTGACGAGCATCTAAGGAACTCGGTGAAAGTTTGGGATCGGATACAGGCCGTCGGATTAAAGTTAAGCCCAAAGAAGTATAAACTGTTCAGAACTGAAGTCAAATATGTGGGTCATCTAGTAACGACTAATGAAATTCACACAAACGAAGAAAAGATCGCAGCGCTAAAGAACTGGCCAAGACCTAAAATTTACACGAATTACGAAGTTTCCTGGGGTTGTGTACCTATTACAGACGCTTCGTGCCAGGATTCGCCAACATTGCCAAGAGTTTACACGAGTTGACCAGGAAGAACAAGCCATTCGAATGGAAGATGACCAGGAAAAAGCATTCGCAGAACTATAAGGAAACGGTTATGTGTCGCGTTAATCCTCGCGTACCCTATACCCAACGTGAAATTTATTTTGGACACCAATGCAAGTAATGACGGTATAGGAGGTGTGTTATCACAGGAAATTAATGGCCAAGAACGAGTTATTGCATACTACTCCAAAACATTATCAAAACCGGAGCATAATTACCGCGTGCCACGGAAAGAATTGTTGGCTTAGTGGAATGCGTAAAGCAATTCCGTATAAGTACGTTTATGGCCAAAAATTTAATTTACGGACAGAGCACGGTGCTTTACGGTGGCTGTTACAATTCGAGAATCCAGAGGGACAAGTAGCAATTGGTTGATACTGATTTATCAGTTATAATGGAATGGAAGGAAAAGGAACACCGGCCAACTTGGAGCGGGATCGCAGACAAAACTTCCATTGTCAAGGCTTATTGGGCTCAATGGGATAGCCTCCGTCTTGAGAATGGGTGTTTAAAACGATTGTGGGAAAGCACGAATGGCAAAGTGAAGCAATTGTTGCTGGTGATACCAATGTACCGGATTGCGGAAATCCTGAACGAGTGTCATGGAGGAGCAAGGGGGAGCCACCTAGGAATTCATAAAACACTAGCAAAGATACGTCAACGATTCTACCAGTCAGTATGTAGGCAGACAGTGATAGAATGGTGCCAAAAATGTGACCAATGTGCGGCGGTGAAGGGACCCGCACGTAAAAGTCGTGGAACCATGAAACAATATAACGTTGGAGCACCATTCGAAAGAATTGCAATGGATGTAGCGGGGCATTTCCCACCACCGAGAGCGGCAACAAATATGTGCTAGCAATAATGGATTATTTTAGCAAATGGCCAGAGGTGTACCCTATTCCTAATCAACACGTCAACAATAGCTGATCCGGTGGTAAACAACTGGATTAGAAGATTTGGAGTGCCGATGGAGACTCATACCGATCAAGGAAGGAATTTTGAATCGGTGGTATTTCAAGAAATATGCCAGATGCTCGACATAAATAAAACGAGAACAACGACTTTGCATCCATAGTCTGATGGTATGGTGGAAAGATTCAATGGTACATTGGAGGAATATCTAGCAAAGGTCATTGAGAAAAACCAACGCAACTGGGATCGGCATATACCGATGTTTCTGATGGCCTATCGATCTGCAATACACGACACAACCGGAATGATACCAGCTAAAACGTTATTTTGAGATAATCTACGATTACCTGGAGATCTAAAGTTATGGGCTATACCATCAGCGGCTTTATGTGGAGAGGATTACGTAGACCGGATGAAAGTGGAATTTAATCATATTAATCAATTTGTACGGGGGAAAATACAGATGTCAAGTAATCGGATGAAAGCTCGATATGACATACGAGCAAATAACCAAGGCTTCCAGGAAGGGCAATTAGTATGGCTTCGCAACCCGCAACGAAAGAAAGGATTATCACACTGTCACCACCAGGATGAATGACATGGTTTATCGGATTCAGAAAGGACATCGAGGTGAACCGAAGGTGGTGCATTTGGAGAGGCTGGCCCTCTACATAGGAGGTGATTTGGGTCCTATTCGGGACGAACAGGCTTAGGTGATGGGTAGTGTGACGGTGATACCTAGATTGTAATAGAACAAGTTAAATTAATAGCTCAATGTTTTACTGTACTAAAATGGAATTTTCCAAGATACAACTGTTCTAATTGTTTCTACACTATTCTTACGGGAAAAGTCAAGAACTTTCTAGAAGTTTGGTTTGTAAAAGAGAAAATTATAAAAAGTGATTTTGTGAATTATCGTTAGTAAATTGTGTTGTAATAATTGTGATAAATTGAATTGATTTTGTTTTATTCACAATCCAGAGATAAGAACCTTGATTGACAAGGCAAAAAAACGTAACAATAGTTTTGTGATTAAATATTGTTACGTTTTTGCCTTGTCAATCAAGCTTCGAATAAGTGTCTACCCAGTGAAATTGAATATCTAAGTTTAGAAGCCAATCCTATAAGCAGTTCCTAACATAAAATCGAATTATTCACGCTCTGAAAAATCCCTTGGTTTATATCACTTGGTGGAGACATAACAACCAGCGCAGGTAATTATATGATGTTCTCTAGTAGAGTAGACACACACGAACAAGGCGTTGGTATACTAACAACGGCTAAAGGGAAGAAATCACTACTTCAATGGAAACCTATAAGTAGCAGGATAATTACAGCAAGATTCCACTCAAAAATTAGAAAAACAACGATTATACAATGCTATGGGCCTACAGAAGACGCAGATGACACAACAATGGATGAATTCTACGAGCAATTACAAGCAGCCATATCAAGTGCACACCGAAATGACATCAAGATTATCCAAGGAAATTTCAATGAAAAATTGGAATTGACAACACCGGAATGGCAACAATCATGGGTAAGCAGGCACTAGATTCTGCTAAGAATGACAACGGAGACAGACTCATCGACTATTGTGTCACAAATTAGCTATTCATAGGCGGCAGCAAATTCCCACACAAGAATATTCATAAATACACCTGGACATCAGCAGATGGCAGAACGAGAAATCAAATTGCTCATGTACTGGTAAATAAGAAGTTTATATCCTCCTTACAAGATGTCAGAGCAATGAGAGGAGCAGATGTACCCAGCGATCACCAATTGGTAATAGCCACCTTCAAAATCAAACCAGCTGCTGTGCAAAATGCAAGAACTAATCGGAGGAAATTCAATATAATAGATTGAGAAACACTGACATAAGAAACACTTTCAATGAAACGCTCCAAATCAATCTACCAAATAACGAAACCAGCGCTATAGATCAAAAATGAGAAGAACTAGAAGAAGCCTACGTAAAAACTGCTACAAGTATGCTTGGCTACAATGACAACACAAGAAAACCATGGATTAGAGATGAAACGTGGAAGAAAATTGAGGAACGCCGCTAACTTAAAATACAACTATGCAATCAAATACGGCGGAAATTCGAAGAAAATATGAGGACACAGCTAGACAAGTGAATAAAATGGCAAGGAGTGATCGCAGGAAATATACGGAAGACATTCTCACCACCGCCGAATCAGCGGCAGCAAATAGAAATATGCGCACATTACATCAATGTGTAAGAAAGGTTACCGGAAAATTTACAAATGTACCACCTATAGTATAAAGGATTTGAATGGAAAAGTCCTAACTACAGACGACCAACAACTAAATAGATGGAAAGAGTTCTTTGAGAACAACTCCATAGATAGCGAACCAGTTGAGGAGCTTCCAGATGGCAACTATAACAAAGCCATTAATACCCATCCACCAACGGAGCGGGAAGTTACAATGGTGACGCGTTTTCAACTGCAGGAGCATGTTACGGCCGTTAATTTTTTTTGCCTCAATCTTTAAATGGAAATAATTTGTAAATTTCAATATCCAATAGCTCGATAGTATCCATATCTATATAGTATAGTATAGGATCAACCATCACGTATTTGATATTTCTTTTTATGTAGGTCAATGAACTTGAATTTTGTCATTACGTAATTTCTGACCTATATACTTATTAATTATACGTATTTATGGAGGATTATTGTATTGGTGCAGGTTGAGTAAAATGCAATTTTTTTTTTGGATTTACATATAGTATATAAAATACACTTAAACGTGAAATGATATAGCATTTACAAATACATACTATGTCTAAAAAGTAGATGAAGCTATAGGTATACTTGATTTGCTTTTTATTATTTACTGCGTTAATATACAGAATGATTACAAATTTTAGGCAGTTTAATTTAAGTACATAAGCGTAAACGAATAACAACAAAAAAAAACTGAGTTCAAGACATGTATTTGTGATAGTATATAATATTCTAATTCACGTCCATGGAAAACTCTAGAAGAAGCAGTACCATTATTTTTTTTATGAACAAAAAAAAATCCCAAATCATTATTGAGGCTACTGTGATTGTAGAAGCTACAAATAAAAAAATTAAAAATTAATTTTAATAAATTTTTTTAAATTATTAAAAAAAAATTAAAAAAGTGTTTAAACGAGTGATGGGAATATATCTCACTCAAATTATAGTATAAAATTTGAAATCAGTGTAGCGGAATTAAAATAAAAAAAAATTCCTTTAAATCTATTTGCTATCGGTAAGCTCTTTAATATTGTGCCTATAATTATTTGTGATGCATTTTATTATGTGAGTTATTTCGATTTACTTAGGTATTAATCGGTAATCCATAGTGGAAATATAGAGAAAGGTTACCAAAATTTTTCTGCCATCTGGTTATTCTTAGAGCTTCGGTCGCTGCATGCGCGGCGAAGGCAGCGGGGCCTCAATTTTTTTTATTTGAGGAATCATCATTTTCTTGTGAGCAGTGTTCTTCAACAAACACCATTCGTGTTTCGTGACACAACCGCTATTCATTTTGACGACCACAGTGATCGATAAGATAAAAAAACGGAGATTAAAAAAAATAAAAATTAAACTGTTTTGTTACGTTGCAATAGCTATATAGTGTTGTTAAATGTTGCCTGCTATAAATTATAATTCACACAGTTTTTTTGTCATAATTCACATTCTTTTAAATTAATTTAAAGTAAAACAAAAAAAAAAGGAAATTACCTTCTATTCATTTTCTTAAGTGTGCCTAGATTTTCTTAAAGTAGAAAACAAAAAAAAAAAGAGAAAAAGTAATTGTTGTAGTGTCGAAAGTGTGTTAGGAGCATATAACCAAATTTATTTTGCAGCTTCCATATTTGCGGAGAGTACTCTTTGGCGATATATGTGGTGAGTTTTTCCTTATTTTTTTTAATTTTTTTTTGTGGTTTGTGCCTATATGTGCTCCCAGCACAATTTTGTGCAATCATTGATTTTTTTTTATGCACACATTTTTGTCTCGAAATTTTATTTTTATAATTATTTAATCACCTTATGTGAATTTTATTAAAATTAGGTTAACGGGTTTTTTTATTAAGATTATGGAATTAAATAAATCTATTAAATAAATTTTTGTAAAAAATATGGAGACCTAAATTTTTTTCTTTATGATGATGATGTTGAGGGATGGGAGCTCCAATGAGTTCGGATTCTGGGAATAGTTTATATTAAAAAAATTCAACACGTGAATATGTGTAATGATCTAATAGAGCGTTTGGCGGCAAAGGACCTCCCTTGTCGATTTCAGCATACCCGGAAAAAAAGAGCGTGTTGGCCGCCAAAAAGATCCGTTACAAGCACTAGCACCACTATTAGTAGAAGTGTGGAATACCGGTAAAATTCCGCAAAAATGGAAAGAGGGCTTAAACATAACGATTCCAAAGAAAGGCGACTTAAGAGAAGCAAAAACTGGCGAGGCATCTCCCTCCTTAACAGTATAATGAAAGTATTAGCAATGATCATCCTTGTACGAATATCACCAACTGTTAACCAACATATAAGAAATGAACAAGCTGGTTTCAGACCAGGAAGAAGCTGTACAGACCACATTAGCACAGTCCGAAATATCAAGCGCAATCTGGAAAGCACTCTGCGAAATAGGCATTCCGAGGAAAATAACCGAACTCATCCGAGAAATGTACCGGGATGCTGGAAATAGAGTTCAACACAAAGAAAGGCAGAGTGACACGTACTACAACACACAAGGAGTCAGACAAGGATGTGTACTATCTCCACTACTGTTCCTCATAGTACTGGATACTGTCATGCGCAAGCTAGACATCGCAGAAAACTCAATGATCTCGACTACGCAGACGATATCTGCCTGCTAACACACAAATACACAGACATGCAGCAAAAGCTACAGAAGTTATCAGAAATAGCACAAGATGTCGGGCTCAAGATAAATATAAGAAAGACAAAGGCCCTGAGACTGAACACAAGCATTAGTACACCACTTCGCATCAACCAAGACACAATAGAAGATGTCAAAAAATTCGTAAACCTTGGCTGTACTGTGTCAAGATTAGGTGGAACGGAAGAAGACATTAACCAACGCATCAACAAAGCGAGAAACACGTTAAACATGCTCCATAAGATCTGGAATGCATTCGTCCTGTCAAGAAACACCAAGATACGAATGTTCAATGCCTGTGTAAAATCAGTACTGCTGTATGGCTGTGAAACGTGGAAACATACGCAGAAAATAACAAGAAGGCTCCAAGTAGTTGTGAATAAATGCCTTAGGCGATTAATCAAATGCTTCTGGCCGAATACCATCACAAATGAAGAACTGCTGCAACAAACTAACCAAGTGGACATTGAGAATGAGATCAGGAAACGGAAATGGAGATGGATAGGACACACGCTGAAAAAGACATCAAGTGACATAACCAGGATGTCATTGGAATGGAATCCGCAAGGAAAGAGGAAAGTTGGAAGACCAGCAATGACCTGGAGGAGAACGGTGCTAACCGAAGCAAAAAATCTCGGGAAAACATGGGGGGAGCTAAAGACAACAGCCCCAAATAGAGTTCGATGGTCTAGTCTAGTAAACGCCCTATGCTCCTAAATGGAGATAAAGGAAAAAAATAAATATCATTTGGGGTCGGATTTCTTAAATAAAATAAGAGCCAAATTCAAGAAATATCGTTAATTTCGTTTCACCAACTTTTTTACATAAACAACGAATCCAGGCAGTTTTTGGATGGATTTTTGGATGGATTTTAATAAAATTGAGACACATTTTTGGATGGATTTTAATAAAATTTTACATCTGAGATTTGAGATGTGAAGCGGGTTTTTTAAATAGTTCCTTATATAAAATTGATTAATTGAGGCTCTGGAGAATTCCTTGGCCATATCTTCTGGGGTCGGATTTCTTAATTAAATCTTAGCTCAAATTTAAGAAATATTGCGGAACACTGCCAATGATGTTTTGGTCAATGTAATTCCAAAATTATATTCATCAAATTTATTTGTGCAACAATCAACGCAGTGTGAGACGATGCATTATCGTATTACAAAAAACAAAAGTTGTATGAGATTATGGAACCTGTCAACGGTCTCTGGCTATACTCTTTTTTTGATTCAACAAATTCTATAAAAATTGTATACATTTTTTATCACTAGGTATCTTCAACTTGGTGAAGGCAAAAATTTATTTTAATGATTGTCGACGCACTTGAATACTTATTTTTACATATTTGATTTAGAGATCAAATCTATTTTCCAACTTAGATGAAAACTGCAGATGTAAATCCCTTATTTCTAAATGATAAGGCTGCCAGACAAAATATAAGCAATTTAAAGGATTGATGTTTCCAGAGAAGTACATTCAACCTTTCTCCAAATTTTGTATCAATAACTATAGTGGAGAATTTTAATTTCTTCTTATAATTTTGCTTCTAAGTAATTCTATACAATTTTTGAATTGTGTTTTTGAAACGTCATTGTGGTATGGCGGAACTATTCAAATGTCATTATAGTAAGGCGAAGTCGTTGTCTGTATAAAGTGCAAAAAGTCAATTAAGCAAAGGACATAATGCGTGAATTACAATTTGTGCTAACAATTTAAGAAACAAACATTTTTTAGATTAAAATTTACTAAACTAAAATTTACAAGCTAGTTTAAGCTCCAACATTTTTTATGTTAATTTGACAGATTACATTATTTACTAAATTTTGCTTAGTACATAATTCATATTTATATCTGTGATCTAAGGCCGCTGAAACTACAATTTAAAAAATGTAGAAATGTACCATACATTAGGATAGGTGTCTCATTGCTAAAGTTATTTATGTTGTTTTAAATATCACGCCCACAAGTATACCAAACCAAACTAATCAAATGTTTGTGTTATACTTCAACAAAGACATAAAAATGAATAAATTATGTTCCACCGCCAATTGTAAGTATGTATCAACTAAATAAAACCGGCAAGAACAAGTGCAATTCAATTGCACAATGAATTTATTTTGTAGCTATCATAAAGTGTGATAGAAATTGATTATGGTAATTTGACTGAAACTTTGAAATGTCTAAAATTTGTGCTTACAAATATTTAACGTTAAGGTTTCGGACACGTCTAGAAAACACAAATGCTAAAAGTTGACCTTTACCGTAGGTTCGCCTCCGCAGCCTTACACAATTAATATTTGTTATACTATATTTAGTCAAAGTATGAATGATTTAAGCAAACATATCGCAATACTAATGACAATCTTCGGTAAGTATTATGGAATTAAAATGTGGCGCTTATTGCAACTCCACCTTTAGCTAGTGCACAAACAATATATTTTCTCTTTATCTGATAACCAAGATTCAAGTATTTAAACAGTACAGCAAACATACAACTAATTGATTCGCCTTCTACATTATGTAGGCCCTTAGTTTCGGTTGATATAATTTTCACTTGCATTTCAGAATTACGTCTACACTTTGTAAATGTTTCTTTAATTTCATCAGGTTCAAACTAGGTAAATTTTGTACATAACCAATTTTTTATTTTTATTTTTTGACAACACTTCGATCATTTTATGCAAAACACATATTTTGTTTTTGATAATGATCCATGGTCACATTTATTTGAAAGTGTAATCTATTTTCAGGGTTAATTATCTGGTTAATATTGATTTTTACACTATTTCCTCTTTACTGTAATCGGGGGACCGTATTAATTTTTGCTAATAATGGCTTCCTGTTCGATTTTATATCTGATTTAATGCAATCAGTTTCTTAGTACCGAACCTGTTTTGCTGCATAAAATATTCAACAACAGAATATTCCATGCCATATATCCTAAACATTTTAAAGTAGCATCCCGAACACGCATTTTAATTTTAGTTAGTAAGGTGTCTTATGAACAACTTGGAGTTCATTAGCTCTCATTGTACTACAGGTCGATGGCCTTTCGACAATTTATAGTCTGGCTAATGCCCGATAATTTATTTTAACTATTTATCACTATTTAGTATTTAGAAATTAATGTTACCACTTATTTAACAAAAATGTATTCAGTTTTGTTAAGAATTTTGTTTTATTTAATTGCTTTTTTTGCTCTATGAATATGAATACAACAATCGATGACTCATCGAATCACAAAATATGAAATGATAAACGTATAAAATAATTTGTTGCTTCTTAATTATGAATAAACCAAATCAGTCTATCCGACTCCTTGGACGATACTCTTCCCACAGAGGGTCATCTTTCTGTATTTGAAAATAAACGGTTCAGAACAATAATTAATTGGGTTCATGCGACAGTAGCCCTTGGGAGAAAGGGAGAAATAACCAACAATGCTTGAAATTCTTCAATACCTGATAATTTTTTTAACCACTGGCCTTTGGTATAATTCACCACCAGACCAGATAATATACCAAAACATACTTAATCAAGTGAATATGGGAGTGTTACTCATTTGATGGTAGCAGCGTCTAGTTGGAAACAATAATAATTTAATCATCTCCGTGCTAACCAAAATTTGAGGTCCAATTACAATTTATTGCACGGGATTTAAATTGTTCCTTAAAATGTTTCAATATAATCTCCTTTTAACTCAATACAAGTTTTTTTCCAAACATTGATGCAAAGAGGTTCGTGTTTTTGTTTATTTTAGAAAGTGCAGTGATTATCCCTTGATCTAACGGTTGAACTAGAGATGTAAAGTAAAACTTTTATTTCAGAAAGTAAATAGCTGGGCAGCATCCACCGTGTTGGATTATTATGGCGAACATCATATGCTATTCTTTGACGGCTGCCATGTTGCCAGAGGCCATATCAACTCAACCAGTTCATCCGTTGAATTAAACTTACTTCAAGTGACGTTAAAATCATTATTTCGCTGAACCGAATTGGTTGCTAGGCTCTAAATTTTTATTGAAATAACTTCAATAGTTTAATTAAGCCAATTCCTTTCCTTATGGCATATTCCAGAAGAAAAGGAATGGACAGCCAAATCTTCTGATCAAAAGACAAAATTCTGTTTAAAGTGAAACCTCATTTTTATGAAGCCAAAAGGACTGGAGAAATTTATTTTATGATTTATGTAAAAGGTGTGGTGAACAGTCATGATTGGAGGGACCAATACTTTAAAAACCAGATACCAACGTCTTGAGAAAATCTGCTAGGGGCAAACATAGAGGCATGGTTTTACTCTTAGAGTAATGGTATCCTCCATCGGGTATTGTTGCTGATACTAAGAAGTTCAACAATATGTTGGGTTCACTAAAACAGGCCCTTTTGCCACATATGAATAGAACTATCAAAGCCGCCTCACAAATACGACGATATAGAATTCCATTAAAAGTGACCTGCATCCAAGCCAATGAGGTCGTCAAGAGTTTAATGGCTTAACGCTTGCCAGAATAAGCGCAAGGTGCAATCGTTGCAACATATGGAATAATCGGAGGGATTATTCGAACTGCTGACGCCATTATGGGTATGTTATAAATGTGTATAGTCAAGTAACAGCTTCAAGTCCAATTGAAATTAAACCGGTCGCCTCATCGTCAACAGGTCCATTAGAAGGATTCGTTCAAATAAGCATAGAAATAAATAAACTTATCAAAACCATGTAGAAACTTAGGGTACTCAAATTACTCCCCCAAACGTTTCAATCAAGTTACCGCGGCAATCGGTCAAATTACCTGGGTAATCGAGTATTCGAAACAGGAATCGAAAGTGAATTGAAACATGAAGCAGTGGCACACTTAAGGGTCAGATTACTCAAGATGCTCGGCAAACCTTCCAAGTCTCTGAAAAGAAAAAAAAACGCAAAACAATCAAACCTTACATTGCCAGCGCGGTTCGCCAATAACAACGTACTGCACAATTCCACTTCAGATAGACTTAAGAAAAGTCGACAATCCATTGAGAAATTTCTTGTAATTTTTCAATTTTTTTGAATGTTAATTAATTCATGTAATTTCTAATATGCTACCGGTGATTAGACCATTTTAAATGTGTTTTTATTAACACGTAGAAGAATATTAGTATTTACGAACGATCATTCAACGAAACCGACTAATAGACAGAATTCTATTTATTTAATTTTTAATTTTTAATATTTTAATATGTTCCGAAGATTGTAAGAGGATTCAATCCAGTTTCGAACTGATGAACTAATGATTATGAAAAAATCAATCTTCTCGTCAGGCCACGGCGACTGGACTGATTATACCACAATCTACATTCTATATATATACAGAATGCACTGTGCGTTAAGTACTAGCGAATCATACTAATACAGATAAATTCTCTTACAATTTTTTCTTCTTCACGACATTCACACAGCTCTATTTCTGTGTAAGCTAATTTTACTTTTTCAATTTTTTTGAGAAGATTGATTTTTTCATAATCATAAGCTCATCAGTTCGAAACTGGATTGAATCCTCTTACAATCTTCGGAACATATTAAAATCATAAAAATTAAAAATTTCTTGTATTGCGCTCCAATTTCAAATTGAACCGAAGTTTTGTCACTGAAAAGTTCTTCCAAGACTACTTAATCCTGTGGCAGCACCATCGTGGAATTACCAATAATGATAGGTCAGGACACCAATATCGAAACGTTCAACGGGTAACACCAATATAGAAAGGTACAACGGGTAACACGAAAAACGATTGACATATAGTTTTTTATTATGTGCGTCCGCGTATTAACACGTTTAAATATTTCGACGAACAACACAGATCTTTTAATTTTTAATTCTTAACGAGTGTTGAACTACGAGTCTTGCATAATTATCACCGATCATCATCATTGTTAAATTGTTATAAATAAAACATTTCACTCTGAATAATTGCGTTTTTCATTTTTAGAGAAATATAACTACACGTACACACTACCGCACGATTATCGCCATTTTATCAACTTCGCCATGGTTGATCTCGCTACACTTCGCGCACACCATAGCTTATAATTGGTGAATCCTATATTACTACAGCGATTTCCATAATTGGTGACAACCGACGCATATTTTCAAGTGAAATTATCAAATAAAATTTTGTTTTAGTGATTTCGACAGTGCGCGATTTTTTTGTACTCGTATATTAAGTGTTAACAGTACGAGCACGCGGTAACGAAGCAAGTAAGCAAGTTTTTTTTATTCGCATATTAAGTGTTAACAGTACGAGCACGCGGTAACGAAGTAAGTGGAATGATGGACTTACATTACCGGCAACAACGGGCCAGATCACGAGGCCGATCGCAAAATCGTCAGCAATCGCGTAGTCAATCACGAACGCCTAGCCAGGATGAATTATGTTGGTACCATCGAACCTACGGAGACAAAGCAGCTAAATGTCGAGAGCCTTGTTCTAAAAGGGCTAAATGTCGAGAGCCTTGTTCTAGGCGCCTAACGTAACCATTCCAAAAAACTAATAGGCCAGTCGCCTAATACAGGCGACGCGGGTCGTACAATAGCGCGACTTATCGCTATTGATAATTTAACAAAGTTGAAATTCTTAGTCGACACAGGCGAGGATGTTTCAGTGCTTCCGCCTACGATCAGCGAACGAAAAAAACCTCCAGCAGCGACAAAACTATTTGCAGCTAACGGTAGAGAATTAAACCTTTGTTTTTTCGTACCTGGACGATATTTTTATTGCTTCGAAAACACCGGCGGAGCATAGATGTCACGTCAAGATGGTTATTCAGCAATTATCAGAATATGGCTTATGCATCAATACAGCGAAATGTCAATGGGGTAATATAGAGGTGCAGTTCCTAGGACATCTGGTGACATCAACCGGCATTAAGCCATTACCAGAAAAAGTACAAGCCATTGACAACTTCCCGAAACCGAAGACAGCGCAACAACTGAAAAGGTTCTTGGCCATGATAAAATTTTATAGAAGATTTATACCGCGCGCCGTTGAATGACACTGCAGAAACTGATAGTTGGCAACAAAAAGAATGACAAGACCGAGATTTCATGGACAGAGGAATCAACAACCGCATTTCAGCGATCTACGAAACGCAACATTGCTTGCACATCCGAAACTGAATTCCAAATTATCACTTTACGTCGACGTATCAGATGTGGCAGCAGGCGCTGTCCTTCATCAATAAGATGAAGCAGGAGTTATCCAACCGTTGGGTTTCTACTCAAAAAGTTAACAGAGTGTCAGCAGAGATATTCTACGTACGATCGTGAACTTCTAGCGATGTATCAAGCAGTAAAACACTTTCAACACATGCTTGAAGGACGAGATTTCTGCAATTATACGGACCACAAACCATCGGCTTTCATGTTTCGTCAGAAACTAGAAAAGGTGTCACCGCGACAGGTCCGTCATATCGACTACATCGGGCAGTTCACAACCAAAATTTTGCACTTCGCTGGCAAAGATAATGCAGTAGCGGATCTACTGTCACGAATCGAGATGATTGATAATAACGATATTATCGATTTCAACGCAATAGCAGAGGAGCAAAAAGAGGATCCCGAATTAAAAACCTTATTGACAGGTAATAATTTTAATCGTGTTCTAAAGTATTTTGCCATTCCAGGATCTAAAGAAACACTGACCATTTGTACCCAAAAGGTTCAGAACTCTGATACTAACCCGACTTAGTACATGCAGGCATTAGAGCAACGAACAAATTGTTACGACAAAAGTTCTTTTGGCCTAGAATGAACAAGGATTGGAACAGATTTGTAAGAGCTTGTCTAGCGTGTCAGCGAGCTAAAGTTCATCGACACAACAAAACGCCAGTGTCCGATTTCAACACGTCAATATGGATATCGTCGGCCAATTACCGATCAGTTCAGACAAGCGTTACATTTTGACATGTATCGATCGTTATACGCGATGGCCAGAGGCTTATCCGATGTCTGACATGACAGCTGAGACGATCGCACGAGAGTTTGTATCAAACTGAGTATCACGATTTGGTACTCCAACGCGAATCACCACAGATTTGGGTCGACAATTTGAGTCCGAAATCTTCAGAGAGTTAACGAGACGTTTGGGAATTAACCATCTTAAGACGATGCCTTACCATCCCCAGTCGAATGGGATGATCGAGAGATGGCATCAAACGCTAAAAAGCGCATTCAAAGGCTACCAAACTAACGACTGGATCGATGCATTACCTACAATACTACTAGGGTTGAAGTCAACGTTCAGAGAAGACATCAAGGCGACGCCATCAGAATTGGTATATGGGATGTCACTACGGCTACCCGGCGAATTCTTTCACGAGGTTTCAGCAACAGAAAACGAAGCTGAGTTTCTGAAAAATCTAAGGCGAATGATGAACAAACTTAGACCGAAACCTGCGATCCATCACGATCGGTCGAACTTTTTGTGCAGAAGCAGTTAACAGATTGCACTCACGGTTTTGTGTGAAACGACGCGGTGAGAGGTCCACTTCAACCACCTTACGACGGACCATACGAGGTCGTGCAACGATTCGACAAGAATTTTAAAGTCCGGATCCATAACCAGGCAAGAAAATCTCCATCGACCGATTAAAAGCAGCGTTTTTGCCCTTAGACGATCAGCCTATCGAAGTGCCAGTGGAGAAATCATACGACAACGAGCAACCTATCCAACCTATCGAGGTTCCAATGGAGAAACAGCATGATGGTGAAAAAACAAGAACAACCACATCGAGATCTGGACGTCGTGCTCAGATTCCTCTCCGTTACCGATAACCTGAACACTACGAGAGGAGTAGTGTGGCAGCACGAAAGGCGCTCTCGGAGGCAACTTTTATACGATGGCTCTCGATAGATTGCACCGAAAAGCAAATAGAAACGCACTCATAATAGAAATTTACATATTTTTTATTAGATAGGCTAATTGTTTTTTAAATTTTAACCTTAACCTTTCCTACTAATATTTATATTACATTGTTAAATTCATGTAAATTTGATTTTAATAACGCATTTTAAAAAGCTTATTATGGCGATCCAAATCATTAAAATTCTTTTATTTGTTTACTATGTACTAAAAATCAATCAACCGCCTAAATCTCCACAACGTTTTATTTAGGTCATCAACATTTAGGCGAATATTATGTTAGCTATTTGCTATGTTTTATCTTCCGCATTTCTAATTCACAATAAGCAAATCATTAATTAATTTTATGGTTAATTTTCACTTAAAAAAAATTCGCGGAAAATAATATTTCTTTATTTTATGTTCATATTTTGATTTTTTTTTTGTTGTATTTATTAAATGAAGACAAAATAGAATTTAATGCGCATGATAGATGTCACTGTATATATATATATATATTTTGTGTTTTTCTATGTTTATCGAACGATTAGAACGAGAAAGCCATATATATTTTGTATATTCTTGTGGTTGTGATGTTTTGTTTGGATAATTTTGTTATTGGGCTGGGGTAATCCGAATAGAAATTTGAACTACGTTAATATTGATTTTTAAAATTGATTTGCACACAAAACGTAAATGATAGCAGATAATTTTACATTTCTTTTCTATATTTACTGAGTTTAATAAAAAGATATAATTTTTGTTAAAAACTACAAGCTTATTTAATAAAATTATGTAAACTTACAAAATCATTTTTATTGTACGTCGGTACAATGTTGAAGAATGGTATTTTTATCCCATATACGCGCATGTCATAATTTACTCGTTATTCGGAATTTTTATCGTTTTTTACCAATTTCTCCTCGAAAATTTGACAGAAGTAATTTTTTTATACCATTCATTTATGTTTAAACATCATACGTACGTTCGCTTTCATCGCGTAAACATCATATTTGTTTGAAGTGTAGTAGAAAAGAATAAACAAGATTAGAATAAAAAAAAAAAAATCTTGTATTTTATTTTTAAATTTTATGAAAGAAAATATACTTCTTATCAATCGGTTCATTTGTAATAAAGTTTATTCGTTTTATATAATTATAATTGTGCATTTGTAAATCGTTAAAAATTGCCGTGGAAAAATTTGTAGAGTGTTTTTCTTTTGTTTTTCCGAAATGTCATTTTGGAAAAAAAAAAATTTGTTTTTTCATCTAGTTTTGGTTTTTGATTTTTAGTTTCTGTAATTAAATAGCTATTAGTATATAAATATATATATATATATAAAAGTGAAAATATCTTGTGATTTAATATAAAATATTTTGTAATAATCTAAATTATGTTTAGTGAGTGATTCAATAATTTAATTGTTAAGCTGAAGAAATAAAAAAGAGAAAAAAATAAGAAGCAAAATAAGAAGAATACGAAATTTTACAAAAGTGTTTGGTTTTTATTTATTGTTGTTGTTGTTGTGATTTGTTTGGTGGAAAGTGAAAAATAAAATATTATAAAACGGAACTGTTAAAAGGCTAAAGGCTTCTTCAAAAGCTTGGCTTAAAATCGTGTGTTAATATTTTTTTTTTTATTCTGAACTTTATAATGGGATAATGGCGGATGTTATTCTAAAACGGGATTACGAGGTTTGTGTGCATAATAATATGTCGTGATCTTTAATTTTGTTTATATTTAAAAAGATAGTCCATTGTTTGATGGCGCTTGATGGTTTATTTGAAGAAGAGAGAAATGATGTTTAAGAAGATTTTGAAGATTTATATAAGAAGAACAAAATTAATAGTGTTAGAATGTGGGCTTAGCAATGGTGGTATGATTGAAGTAGTACATATGAAACCCGTTATTCAAACAAGCATTTTAGTTTATTTTAGATAGCCTTACATCAAACATTCAAACAGGCACATTGTTGGATTTTATTGTCTTACCGTATTCCACATGAAGAAGAATTTTGTTGTTTGTACCAACCAAACGGCACAGTGGTTACAGCTGCGGAGTTTGGATCGGGAGATAGCGGCTTAAGATCATTGATGGTGATGAAAACAACTATTATTCCCTGTTCACCTCTCATGCCACATTGGGCCTGTAAACCGTACTTCCCTTAGGTTAGGGATTGCGTAAGGTTGGACATTAACAGGGAAGTGCTAAAGAGTTGGGAATTCCTTAAGGCCCAGAATAATGTAATATTATGTTCTTCTGAATCCACAGGCTTTATTGAAAAGTCATTTACCTAATCAGTAATTTTGCTTCTAGCTAGCAAAACGTATTCATTCAAAAAAAGTGTTTTAGGGCAACAATTCTAGTGTAAATTTATATTTTTTCGTTTGAGTGGAATATACTTATATTCTAAATTTTAGAATATCTCAATACTTAGTAGATTCCATCGAAGGGCTGTAATAATAGGCAAGTACTTACTCGATAATTTTATGTAAATTGCACAAACTGACCGATATAGCGATTGGATCGGGAGATAACGGGCTCGATTCCTGACAGCGTGATGTAAAAGGGATTTTTCGTCATTTGGGCTGCATAAAAACGGAGCTATGCCGTGGTTTCTCGATTTGGCAACTGCGTAAGACAGAATGTTAAAAGTCAACCGCGAAATAGTTGGGAGTCGTGCTCCAGAAAAAAATACACAACTATTTAAATACTTAACAAATAAAAATCATTTTTGAAAATTTTACAAAGACAGTAACCACGTATTTTCATTCCTTTTTGGAATAGTTTTAAACCAGTTTTTTGTTGGTATAGAATTATTCTAAGAAATATTTTGACAAATTTTATAAATAAAATATTTTATTTTTGTTGTTCAACTGATAAAAGTAAAGAAATATTTGTGGTTATTACTTAAGCAACATTTTTATTTCTATTGCTATTCCTATTCCAGTTACCAAATAATGTCGATGATAGAATCCGCGGTAGCGCGTCAATGGCGAGTCAAAAACGGCTTATAAAAAAATGGGAAACAGTTTATGGAAATCAGAGTAGTCTAGAGAACTACTATTCCCCATACAAACTCAATATTTTAGCGCGTTCCTACAGGTTGGTTGAAAAGTATTGAAAGCAAAAATGAAAGAATGTGAATTTTTTAATGAAATTACTTAGTTTTTTTATTCAATATAATCTCCCTCAACTTCAATACACTTATTCCAATGATCCTCCAATAATTTTATACCATCTCTGTAATGATTTTCCGGAAGCTCTGCAAAATACTGTTCCACGGCTGCAATAGTTTCTTCATTCGACGAAAAACGCTTTCCACGAAGGAATTTGTTTCTGAAGAGATAGTAATCGCTGGGAGCCAAATCTGGTGAATACGGTGGATGTTCAAGCAATTTGTACTTTAATTCGTTCAATTTAGCCATCGTCAAATAACTCGTGTGAACACGTGCATTGTCCTGATGAAAAATTATTTTTTTGTACTGTAAAGCGGGTCTTTTTTCACGAATTTTTTTATCCAACTGGTCCAAAAGGTTGCAATAATATTCAGAATTAATTGTTTTACCTTTTTAAGATAATCAACAAAATCCCTTTTGCATCCTAAAAAACTGATGCCATGACGTTTTTTGCCGATCGTTCTTACTTCATCTGTTTTGGAGCTGAACAACCAGCTTCAGTCCACTGTAAACGTTCTTGTTTCAATTTAGGATCATGATGGTAGATCCAAGTCTCATCCATAGTATAAATCTCGTTTTCGATTCAGTTTTTGTTGACGGCACCAATTTTCCAAACAGTTTTTTCATACGTAATTCTTCATGTAAAATATGTAGTACTCGTTCGTCCAAGATGCGTATGATGTCAGCAATTTCACGCTTAGTCAAACTTGGATCTTCGCAAACAATATTATACACTTGCTCTATGAGTTCTGGTATTGTTGCGCTTTTTGGACGTCTACTACGTGGTTCATCTTCAACCCTTGAACGACCACGTTTAAACTCTAAAACCCATCGATGCGCAGTTGGAAATGAAGGAGCAGATTTCTTAAACCCTTTTACCATTTTTGTATGAATTTCTGTTGCTGATAAACAAAGAATTTTATCACTGCACGATATTCAATTTTTTCCATTGTAAAATTTTTATGTGTTCAAATGAAAGATGAAATATTAAAATGGCGTATAAATTTTGATTCCTGTACTGGTTAATAGGTGTCACTTTCAATACTTTTGAACCAACCTGTAAAATTCGTCCGTTTATACATAAGGACAAATATAACTTTTCCATATAAGTACTATGCTACGACCTAAGTATTAAAAAATAATCATGTAGCCTGGGCTTTTTCTAAAGGAAATTAGTTTGTGAACTCAAAGATGGTTTATTTGAGAGAAGTGGCACCAAGAGACGCAGAGGTCGTTGTCGACGATGATGCTCCTCGGTATAGAGAACAGCTTTGCTTCATCTGGCTGTAAAAACCGTTTATTAAGTAAAGTTATTTAGCAGAAAAATTCTATTGTTGTTTGAAAAGTGTACAAAGTCAAATACATACTTACTTAAATTTACATTTGTGGCATGCTAATAATTGACTTATTGTACTCTTACTTACTTATCTCTCTTAGAATTTACTTTTAAATTTGATTTGTTTAAATATAGGTAAGTAATTCTTACCAAGTATTTATTTAAGTAAGTAGCGGTTGCAAATAATTTTGTCAAATTAAATTTCATTATTTCGAATATTATAAGTATGCTCTTGAGTATGATTGTTACGTGGTTGCGACTTTGCATTGTAAGAAATTATTAAAGCAACAAATCTCTCAATACTACAACTATACAAATAATTTAAGATTGCCTGATATTTATTGGGCTTGACATCTTCTTTCAAAGATTTGGTACGATCTTATTTGTTGTTGGATTTACAGGCGCTCATTTTCTGATTGTATTGAGCGCACTCTATTCCGCCAACTGCTGGCAACATGCTTGGTAAAATGAACACTTGAGATATGAACAAACATGCTGCATTAAAAATAGTATGTCATCATTTCGTCGCGCTAGTATTTTTATACTATCGTAACTACAAAAATAAATGGTTTCAAAACTTCACTCCGTTTTATCGTATTTTAGTGTAGTTTCACAGTACCTTAATGCTTAAGTATAAAGAATTTTAAATTCTTGTAAGTCCTTGTTACTTCAAACTTTTCAACTTTAAACGTAATAGAGAGAGTACCTTAAGGCTTAAGTATATAGAATTTTAAATTCTTTTAAGTCCTTGCTACTTCAAACTTTTCAACTTTAAACGTAATTTTCTCAAAACTATAATTTTGGACTTGGACAGTTTTGATGAAATTTGAATTTTTAAATATCTACTCTATACAACTAAAAGTTGTATGATTGTAAAAAATAGAATGAGGATTTAGTATCAATTACTGTATTGTATTAAAATATTTCCTGAAAATGTAAAACGAAAATAACATTATTTTAATTCGGTTAATTGTTGCAACCGGACTTGTACGGTTGCAATAATTAAAAAAGAAGATTAAAACACCGAAATAACAAACGAAAGACGATTTGGACCAAGACGAGATTGGTGAGAATGCAAAAATGATACAAAGTCCCATTTTCAATGAACTAAGGTTTTAAGATCCGATAACATTTAAGAAATTTAACGGATTGATAGAACCTAAAGGTCAGGTGCTTCTGTCAAAAATGTTGCACTGTTTCACACACATTTTATGAAAATGTGGTCGGCTGCAATTTAAGTGCAGTTCACAATAGTAGTTATATTGTATAAGAAGTGGAGAAAACGAGTCATTGCAATACGAAAGTGAAATTTGCAGCCTGAGCGATAGAGGGGGCTGCAATCCTTAAGTATTGCAATTACACGTTTTCACACGAGTTATACACGCTATTTTTTCTACGATACAATAGTCCTGTAATATTTATAATTTATAAATAGTTAATTAGTAACATAAAATAACATAACATAAATCAACAAAACTTATAAAAAAAAATGATCACAATGCCATTAAAACATTTGGGTTTTCATCAGAAATCGTCTGGCAATTGAGAAATCGTTGTGCAATGAAAATTGCCACACGGTTTGTGTAAAGCACCCTTTTCTTATATAATTTAAATTCAAAAATCATTATCGAAAGCATGGGTTACTGCACGGATCCCATTGAACGATTGTATACTAAATATTGCATGCAAAACGCAGAGTGTTAAAGTTGACACATTTTTCATGCCGACATATCGAGATAATTGAACTCGGGTTTTGAAAAAAAAAACGTTAAAAATTTTCGTCCGTTTGATGCGGAATCCGATGACTCCAGTGACTTACAATTGGGTTAAGTCAGGTGTAGAGAGACCATTCATTCTAAATTTAATTTTTTTTTCATTTCCAAAATCTTTCGTTTACAAGTGGTTGGGCTCCAAAAAACGTTTCTAAATTCGTGGTGCTATACGCTAAATGTAACGATATTTTACAGTGGATTACAATTTATTTTCAAAATTATTTATAAATTAACTTTAATACCCCAATATTGTAGTCATAACATTTGTCATACGAAATAACAGTCAAGTTTTGATATTCCTTCTATAAACTACGATTTTTTACGACTACGGTCATTCCCCAAGATTACTAACTAGCACAGCTACTGCTTACTTGAAAATATATCGTGACAAAAAAAGTGATTTGAAATGAATTCGGTCGTATACAAAATTCGTCTAGGAACGTTAGTCGTCTAGGATTTGTAGAAGAGATATTAAAACTTTTCTGTTATTAATGACAAGGGATACGATTACTGTAGTTCTCTTAATTAATTTTGTTTTCGCTGATTCACTCATTGGAGTCTATAACTCCAGACCACAGTTTTCTACAGTATTTTGTTCATAATTTTTTCTGTAAGTACTTAATACTTACAGAAGTACTATTTTAATAGAAAAAGAATGATTATTACTTAATTTAACAAAACTCACGTGTTAAATTATAATCCATGTTAAAATTTATTCCATCAGTTTTTTTCGAAAACTAGCGTCTCACGTATAAGTAAGTGACGTCGAGTGACGAACATATTAAGTTGTATGTATTATATGGGTTTCGCTTAATATTAAGCTCATCAGTCGCCTTGAAGAGATCATTCCGCTTGTTTAGTTACCTTTTGTTATCCGAGATCAAACCAAAAACATCGACGGATACGGAAAAATGGTAGCCGCTCTTGAAAAAAATGGCAAGTATTTTTACATACACGATTCGAAGAGCGAGAAAGAAACCACGGTCATGATAAAAGAGATCGAGTCCACCCAGTAGCCAGAAGAAATAAGCATGATCTGATCGACACAATCGTTTTGCAATACTTATACCAGTTGTCAGGAATATGGACATACACGTAATTATTGCAAACTCCCTCTGTTGTGAAATATTCGGAAAATTGCATGGCAGCAGCTAGTGTGAGCTGGCTAAAAGCAAACCAGAGGCTAGAAAATGCAGTAATTGTGGGAAAGTTCACACTGGAATTTTTAGAGGATGCGTGGTTACAAGGCGTAAAAAAAATGTCTACGCCAAATCGGAACAACAACCACAAAACCACTTTAGGGAAATGGCTCCTACGACAAATCCAAAAATATCGTACATGGAATCTATCAGAGGCTCTTAATCCCAACTCCAAAAGATGACCGGGAACCCTACAAAGTGATAAATCTCCAAATATGAGTCTCCACTGGAACTCCACTGGGCTAGTGCATCGTAAACTAGCGGTATAAAATTTCATTATTGAATATAACATCGATTACTTATACTGTTTTTTGTAACATATTTCCCAGTTATGAAATATAAAAAGTTAAATGATTCACTTTTTAAGGCTTCCTAGTCGAAAGGTACGTGGTACAGATTGAAAAATAAACAAACATATCAGCTATTTCCTTGGCGTCATATCAGTGCTGTCGGTGTTATTGTAAGACATATTTGCCGGGTACTTACCCCTCAATTTCTCGTTTAGGGGTCAATATCTGTAAAATTGTACAAATAGAAATTTTTTGGTTTTGTTTTTTTATATTTTTTTTTGCACTTAATGTTTTTTCTCATTTTAAATATATAAGCCGCGTTTTCCATGAGAACTGCACTAGAACTCGATAAACTTTAAATTCCTTTTATTCCATGTAAAACGAAAAAAAATAAATTCTTAAAGCGCGAATGTGTAGTGTAGTTGATATAATTACATATTTTAAGTTTAAAAATTTCCCCCTTCAGTTATTTCATCAATATTTTCTAATTTCTTGCTGACGTCATTACACGCAACTACACTCGATAAATTCATGGGTTTATCCAGTGTAACTAAAAAATAAGCTATAATTATCATTATTTATTGCTGTAACAACTTAAAATGTGTATTTATGTGAAATGCACTACACATTATCACTTTATGAATTTAATTTTGTTTTCTGTTTACATAGAATAAAAGGAATTAAAAATTTATCGAGTTCTAGTGCAGTTCTCATGGAAAACACGACTATAATTAACAACACAATTCCGTTGCTGGCAGGTAACTTTACTAAATATTTTATAAGTTATTTGAAAAATTGCAGTCGTTCTTCCTAATTTATGTCAGCTTTGTTACCGGATAAAAAAATTTAATATCAAAAATCTTATTAATATTTGGTTTCACTTTCACATTCCCCTTCTCATTGTATTCAATTAAAGATTAATATAATTTAAAAAAAAAATATAAAAATAAATCAGTTTATGTAAAAAAATTGAAATTTTTGTCAGCTGAGTTACCAAGATCACATTCAAGAAATTTTCTTTTAAAATTAATTTAATTTTAGGGTTATGGGTTTGAGATGTCAAGTTATTTCCTAAATGATATTTTCTCTATGATTCGGAATTTGCATTTTAAATTGTAATAATTACATTCATTGATTTAAAAAAAAAGAAAAGGAAGAATTTTTCTGGGGACAAAAAGTAACGCAGGGGAAATAAAAGTAACACAATGGACAGTTTTATGATAAAATCCATCCTTTAATTAATAAAATAAATAAAATCAAAATGCTTTTCATAAGCTATACATTTTTAAAAGTAACATAACAAAAATAAATTCTTTCCATAAGAAAAACTAAAAATTAGATATATAACTATAATATGAATTTTTGGATCTAAGATATTTCTTCAAGTACATCTATTGAATTTTCAAATTCATAAAATATCCGACTTGCTTTTAGTTTAATACAAGGATTTTGCAGTTTTTTTATTATATGTTTGGAATGGACATCCACAACATCATTTTTTTCGATTTTGAAAATGGTTTTAGCGCTATTTATTGATTTTAAAAAAATTACTTTGATTTCACCTTCATTATCTATTTCGGTTTGGGCTATGGCTACGTATCTATAATCAATTTGTTTGCGTTTATTCTCGCTGGAGATGTTGATCAACACATAACTTCCGCATGTAATTTTTGTGGAGTAAGACTCTAGAAATTCTCCTAGGCAAGGATCAGGTTGATCATCTTCACTATTACTACAATTCGGCGAATAAATTAAGTTATACACACTCGCTTTCTTTTGATATGATGCGCTGTATACTTTCGGTTTAAAGCATTTGCAAAAACCTCTACCAAGTGTGCTGAACTTTTCACAAAAGCAACTTACGTCACGGTATTCCAGTGTTCCCTTTTGTCGTAAAACTAGTTGGTGCAAAGTCATTGTTCCCTTGAGAACTGGAATATCGACTGGCAAAGATGTTTTAATAGCATCAATTTCATCTGTTGATATCAAAAACAATTTTACACTAGTCTCAGGCTGTACTAGTTCAAAAAATTGATCAGCATTAACAATATCTCGACCATGAGCAACAATTCGGTCAGCTGTTCGTTTAAGAACACCACCAATTCCATCTGCAGCACCTTTACCATGTCCGGCTTCAAAGAACGACCAAGTTGCTTGACCATATCCAAAATCAAATATTTTAGTGCTAAAGCAAAAGAAATTTTGTTTTTGACGGTATTGTGTTGTAGGACCATCGGAAAAAAATGAAGTTTTTGAATATTTGGATTTTTTTCTTTAATCATTTGTAAAATAGGTGCTAAATGAGCCCAAATCGCAGATGGACCGTGGTCGTTATTTGATGATATTGAACAAAATGAGTAAGGTTCTTGATTGGCTATATAAAGCACACCTGTGTGAAGAGAGATTTGATTTCGGGATCCTCCGAAGTGGTGAGCTTGTATCTCTTCTGCAAACTTACAATTATAATTTTCGCTGAAATCTATGTGAAGTGCTGCTTCGTTTGGTTCAATGTTGTCTATGCAAGTTCTAAAGGCCTGATATTGATTTTTAATATTAAATATGTGTTTTTTAATACATATTATTTCCTTATTAAATTTTAGTACAAAATTTTCTTTTATCTCAGTTTGCTTTTCTTTGGTTGTTCTGAAAACTTTAGTTGAATGTCCATCCTTTTCAAAAATTTCCAATTTGCGCACCCATTCATACCATTCTATAGTTCTGATATCAGTTTCAAAATTTAACATCACAGTATTGTCTTTGCATAAACTGCATACATTATACATGCAATCTTTCTGTCTTGGATCGCACACCGCAGATTGTACCAGTAAAGTAAGGTCACTTTCTTTTAAAGCATTAAGTTTTGTTAAAGCTTTTATTTTCAACTTGATATTGCTGTGAATTTTGCAGCACACGTTTCACGGACATTAATTGATGGATCTACGACAAAAAAGGGCGATTCCTAGTAAAAAAAACGTAAGAGCAAGTATTATCATTTTCAGCAATGAATTTTTTATGCAGAGATTTTTGAGTATCCAACAGATACCTTTTTTGTACTTTACTTTTGTTTTGAGTCACGGTTTCTCTCTTTCCAGCTGAAGCTCGACTAACGTCGTCTCTCATGAAAAATTTGTGGACGTCTTCTCTTAATTTAATAAATACTGCGTTTTGTTTACGAGGTTGTGGTGCTATGCGAAGTGACCCTTTGAGACCTAATGTTTCAAACGAAGCTGATCTCAATAATTTATATTTCTTCAGTAAGTTGTTTACAACAATTGACTTTAAATATTTTTTTTTCAGTGGTTTTGATTGACAATACTTTTCTTTCATCGATTCAATCAAAGTATAATATTTTAGTAATGTTGGCTTAAGTCTTACAGCACTTGAAGATTTTGGCGAGGAAAAGCTCATTTTTATTAATGCATTCGCTTTTTGTAATGGCGCTGAAGATAATTGCTCCTTTTGATTTAATCTTTGTGCTCGCTTTTTATATTTTTCAACACTTCTTTTTAATTTCTTATTTTCGTTTCTTAGAACCGTATTTTCCCTGAAGAGTTTAGTTCTGTCTCGTCGTAATTTTTTTCGTCCCCGAGCCACACTTGGGTTTGGCACAGATTCGCGATCGGGCGAAGATGGTGGCGTTTCGTTTAAGCCGACACTTAAACGTTTTGATCTTTGTCTTTCATCGGCTTTATATTTTCTCCATTTCCGTCTGGTTAACCTTTGTTCCCTATTCGATTTTTTTGCGATAAGTGTCTTCGTTTTGTGATAACGATCCCTTGCCTTTTGTTTTTGTATATTTTCTTTTTCGCGATTATTCTTTAACCGCTCTCGATATCGTTTTTGCTTTTCTGCCGGTGTAAGTGGCATTTTATTAAAAGACCTTAAACTAAAATAAAATTATGTAGTACAAAATATTCTATATGATATAGTGAAGAGTTAACAAATATTTCTTATTAAATAAAATTTACAAAAATTCATTTTCTAAACAAAGCGCAGTCTACTTCCATAAAGAATATCAACTGCGTTACTATATTGTCAGTCGCGTTACCAAATTTAAGTAACGTAGGTGACCGGTAACACAGTTGACGTTTTTTACGAAAATCAATTGCACACATTAAAATTAAAATATTTAAGACATAATTTTTATTAATATTTATCGTTAACATATTCTTGTTCTATTACATAATATAATACATAGATTTTATTAAATCATTTAATTAACTTTCTAGTAACACAGTTGAATAATATTAAAAATACATACCTCAGTTTCGAGAAAACATTGACACTACAAAGCGATGCTAACACGTGCACATTCTAAAATAAACTGATGAAATTATGGAACACGTTACGACACGTCGAACGTATTTTGTTTTTTTGAAATAACAGTTTTTTGTTTTTATTTTCTCGGTAACTTAGTTGAAGTAACACAGTTGAAAATTAATAGGGACACAACTTCATAATTATAAAAATCACAGAAAAAAATAGAAACTATTAATTATGATTAAGGATAATCTTTAAGAAAGGTTGAATCTTGAATAATAAAAATACAAAAATAAATTAAATTTTAAGTAGTGGTCAAAAGTTATAATCGTACAATTAATATTGTAGTTTGGGACAGTGAGTTTTTGGAATACCATTGGCAAACTTTTAAAATTTTTCGAAATTTATCCTTTGATAATTTTCTAATTTAATACGTTTTAAAGCTATAAAGATTTAATAAATCGAAACTTTTCTTTTAAATTAAAAAAAAAGTTCAAGTTGGAAAATAATTAAAATAACTAGCTCCGGGACACCATTGTACAATTTCACAGATAATGACCCTTAGATCTAAAGTATTTCCAAAATTGTTTAGGGTTACCTTTAATTTTATCTTGGATACCAGGGGGGGCTATTTCTGAATACGATACGAATTCGAATGTATAAGATTCGTATTTGATTTTAATAAAAAACAAGCGAATCTCATTTAAATCAAATAAGAATCTCACACTTTCATATTCGTATCATATTCAGAAATAGCCCCTCAGGCTGGATAAGAAGTGTATTTTAACTTAAAAGTAAATGCCGAATTCATCATTGTTTTGGAGAAAAAATGAGTATCCGATTGTAGCCCACTTTTTATCATTCTAGCATAAGCTTTCGATTTGCGGTTTATAAATTTATGAGTCGATCATCAAACATCGTAGACTTGATTATTTATGACCAATTGTTTTTAGTATAAGATTCACAGATAAACTTGTGAGACACACAGATAAATGGCGTTGGTTATTCTCCAACTTTAAATATATATCTAATTCATTGGTGAAGAAAACATCTAAAAGATGTTCACATTTATTGGGTATGTTTTTGGTTTGATTTAACATAGCATAAAGCAGAGTATCGGCGAAAATCTTTCCTACCTCTGATACAATGTTGTATGGAAGCATGCCATTCACTTTGTGGTCGAATTTATAGATGATATTTAGCAGATTAAAGTCAACAAGCATTAATAGAATATCCGAAGAATATTGTTACGTTTTTGCCTTGTCAATCAAGGTTCGTATCACTGGATTGTGAATAATACAAAATCAATTTAATTTATCTCCAACGAATTTATTTATTTCACACAAGAATTATTACAACACAGTTTATTAATAAAAATTCACAAAATTACTTTATATAAATTATTCTTAAATTTTACTGTTCACTTATAATTTTTATTTCCACAAAAACACTTTTTAATTCACTTTTTAATTCCTTTTTAATCTTTACTCTATCGCTTACCAAAAATTACTAATCCAATTCGATTTCGTTCGCCTTTTTATATACATAAACCAAACTTCTAGAAAGCTCATGATTTTTCTAGTTAGATTAGAGTAGAACAATTTTATCATGGAAAATTCCATTTAGAACAGTTTAACATTGAGCTATTAATTTTAACTTATTCTATTACACACTAGGTGTCACCGTCACAATATGTTTTATTTATAAATTAATTAATGGCATCACTACATCTAGCATAAGTAGTGTTTTTTTATTCGCTCCGGATAGCGGCTATCGAGAGCCGTCATTTTTATACGTCTAAATTTAAATTTGACGCGCTATTTATTGGTAAACTAAACTTATTTAACATCAAAGTATCATTTTTAATTCAATTGTTTAGCGAAAACTTGATATAAAAAATATTTGGCTCTACCTATTTATATGGAGCGCTATCCGAAGCCACTTTTCATATGACGGCTCTCGATAGCAGCTATCCGGAGCGAATAAAAAAACACTACTATAAACGTCACTTCC
The DNA here is from genome assembly GCA_958295665.1 of Tipula vernalis. Taxonomy (NCBI): domain Eukaryota; kingdom Metazoa; phylum Arthropoda; class Insecta; order Diptera; family Tipulidae; genus Tipula; species Tipula vernalis. The sequence goes on along the minus strand of OY282558.1, from coordinate 346,056,537 downwards.
TGAATGGGGTGGTATTTAGGCTGTTTTGATGTATAAATTTCTTTTTTTAATGTTAACCTTCGCGCAGATCTATTGCAAAATGAACAATGTACGACAATAAGGACACCTACACCAGATTTTTTTAAGCTAGTTGGTCGAGAGCGGTCATATAGATACCACGATTACAAAGTAAAGAAGCTTTAGATGCCATTTTGCTTATATTTGGATTTAACAGGCACTGCTAAACGATTTCTTGACTGGTTTGTCGCATCGGTTTACAACACTTAGGTTTGATAGCTGATGATAAACCCGTGGTATAAACAATTCTACGAGATCAGGCCTTCATAAGTGAGTTTAGTCTATCATTCCCAACTGGTGAACATTATTTAAAGCACGTGTTTATCTCGATATTGCAACTATAGCAAGAGATGCACTAGCAAATATTTTATGAGGTTTAAAATTTGTTCTTACACAAATACTTAACATTTGGTGATGTTAAACCTTGCGCTTCATGGATCGTCGTGACTCTACTACTTGATGGTACGGGGCGTTGAGATTCTTATTGTTTATCTGGCTTGGTCAAAATTAGATAATTTGTATTTTCTAAGACATAAGAATTATATAAAATTCCTTTAGAGCAAACGTAACACTTTAGGATATCTGTCTGTTAAATATTTTGGTTAAGAATTAATTTGCATCGAAAAACTGTTTTACATTCATAACCAGCATGAACCATCATGTACTTAATCATCAATGAAAACCGTTTCATAATTGAGGCAAACATTTGTCAGATAGAGGCTATCGTTTTATAGCTATACTTACCTTTAATTTTAGTAAATCCATCTTTCTTCTTTATTATGCAACAAAATCACCCCGTTGTTTATAATCCAGGTAGATTTATCAGAACCAGAAATACCTTGGCTATTTCGTGATGTTTCCCTTTTTATAGATATCGTTTAAATGGTTGTAAGTCTGGAGATCCAACATGATTTCCGTGCCCGACGAACAAAATATGCGTCTCTGTGAAGTTAAAATTGCATTTGAGGATCTCTCACAATTTAACCAAATTTTCGCCATCGAAACCTAATTGATGTTTATTAGAATATAATAATTACCGACCGCCGGAAGGAAAACGCTGTATTATATTGTTTATGGAGGTAGCTTTCTATAAGATCATTTGAATGTTTCAAATCAAACATTATTTCGATTATAGTGTTTTTGTAGTATTATTCGGCAGACGAATTCTTCATCTGTTATGCAACGTGACGATAGAAACGTTTCATACGGCGGTTCCAAATCGAATGGTATATTTAAGATGCTTTCAATGCATGCACAGTTTCTAATATAACCTAAACCCATTTTTAATTTATTTACTAGTCAAATACCGTCTTTTACTAACACAAAAAAAAAATCCACTTTCTGCTGTTGTAAGTAAGATGTTAATAAATTAAAATTATTGATAAAAACTGTGTGTACAAATACTTTCAGCAACCTAGTTACTACTTCAGATGATTAAGAATATGTTATGATAAAGTAGTTCAACATTACAAATGTAAAAAATACTTATTTACTTAATTAAATTTAATATTCATATTTCAGTTGCATTTCACAATTTAGTAAGTTTATTAGTTTAGGGTTTACGGTTGAATTCCAGTTCAATGGCAAAGTTCGCATCAATTTCTCATAAGGAATGGCGATTTCGCTTTAAAATTCTTAAGAATGAAATATTTCTATGAGAAGTCCTAAATTAGAAGATAACATATCAATTTTGATAAGTTTCTTTTTGTATTCGTGAAAGAATATTGGAAAACTCTTGAGCTATTCTAAATATTGTGTCTGAAACTTAAGTATATACTTACTTAAATTTCATTAAAATTACATATTATGAAATCCAATGCTTTAACACTTTTAAGAGAATGAGGACCACTTTTCTTTGGTTTCGTTAAATTCTCTAAGGTTTCATAGGCAAATTCTATATGGTTCTGGTTAATTGATTGTGGTTAGCCTTTCCAAAATAGATGTCGTATTCAATGTCACAATGAGTTCTTAATGCCACCTAGGTATTTTCGATGAGTTTGAATTTGAACCAAATATGGTTGATTGTTTCTAGGGCTGGTTAGGCACAAACTCTTAAAAGCTTGGTTAAAACTAAATTGGTAAATTCTAAATTTTGTTAGGATAGCTTATGTCTGTAATAAGCCTACCATACTTGTATCTGTTTAGGGAACGAAATATTTTTGTATTACTTAAATTGTATTACTTAAAAAACAATCTTGCTGACAAGCTCCTACAATTGAATATTATTTATTACTTACTTAAGTAATAAATAAGTGAATTTCTATTTCACGGGTACTCATTTATGTACTTAAAACCTGTAAAATAAAATATGGCTTTAAACAACAAACCATTCGAAATAAATTGTCAGTCGACATTTATTTCAATATGTCATAGCTCGCGAATTTACAATAATTATCTCTATTAGGCTAATGAATTTCGCTTTCATGCAACAATTAAATCACAAATACTTACTTAACTGACTTACTTATACTTACATCAAAAAGTAAATTTATTATTTTACTATTAATACTCATAACGATTATTATTACTATTAGGCAAGGTTATAGATAAAATTATACGATTTTATGTCGAGAAGTGTCGCCATTCTTGTTGAAATTATATTTTCCATATTTATTTAAGAAATCATATTAGCTACATTACTTAGTTATATGTTGTTGGGTATCGACAATTTATTTTTAATGTACGTTTATACTTATACATAGCCGTTTGGAACATTAGGTAAATTAGTTTCAATTTGAGGTTTTGCAACTTTTTAAAATCTTATCATAAAAAAGTAAAATATTTATTTTTATGAGTAATAATTTTTTGGCTGGATTAACCCCAAAGATCAAGGCTTATTCATATAACATAACTAATTTAAAACGCAGATTATTTTAATATGATTTTTACATAATTATTTACGGTGAAATATCCCCCCTTTAAATCTACTAAGTACTGTACAAACGAAATATCCAAAAAAAAAAAAAAACATTGTTTATATGATTCATGTTGCAACCACTTTCAATTCATCTTCAAATAGATTTTGTGAAGTGCGTATCGAACATAAAAATCAAAAATAAAATTACGATTTTATGAAAAACATGTCAACGATTCAGTTGATTCGTTCTTCTAATTAAATAAATTATATGTGTTGTAGCATATTAGTCAAGGTTTCTGAGAAGAAACTTCACAAAGGTTAGTCACACAGGTTTGGAATCTAACTAGCTGACTAATATATAAGTATGGATAAATTGTACCGAAATAAAAGCTGTGTTTATTCATTTGTGACTTTGCCAACTTATATTAATCCAATTACTTAATCATATAAACAACTTTATGTAAATTTTATTCTAAAATCATGTTGCAAGTAATAAAACAAAAAATTTATTATTGTTGGTATTTTTTATGTATGTATATCGACATCACTCAGAAATTTTGCGATATCATTAATTCATTCAAATTAAGTATTTATTTTAGCTTTTTCCCTTACGTTGTACATTTTCGATTTTGTTGTTCTTCAACTTGGCAATGACACTGAAATGTTTTGTTCCTTTTTTATATATACATAAGTGAAGTTGTATATAAATGCTTAAATAACTAAAAATGTAAAAAAAAGTCCGGCGGTGTTTAAATTTGATATATAAAAATTATTGTTAACTCATTCATTATTAATTAAATGAAATGGTCGCTGTTATTTGGTTAATAAATTATATGGTTAAATATGTATATTGAATTTATACATTTCTATATACTTACTTTATTATTTGTGTGCGGGGATTAACTAGTTGTTTACTTGTAAGTCTTGAATCAGGTGTTTTTTAATATCGATTTTTGTAATGGTGGTGGTTTGGGGAATCTAAATATTTTATTTATTAAAAAGTACTTACTATATTTGTTAACTTCGTTTCGTTCTCGCTTTATTAGATCTAAAAGGAATTACTTACTTATGGTGTTACTCGAACAATGTATTTAGTAGTTTTTATTGTTCAATATTTTTAACAACTCGGTCACACTAAATTATTAACATTTTGTATGCATTCATTTAAGTAGTTTCATTTTGTCATTTAATACTCATATCACGGCCATTAGAATAAAAATAAACCGATTTTTAATAGTTAATAAAATATGAGATGCATTGTTCAGATTACTTAACTTGTAAACTAATATTATTTTACGTAACTAGCTAATTTTAATTCGATTTCATATTGGCTTTGTATTCTACGCCTTTAGTTTATAAAGATCGCTTTTGGTGATTAGAAACGTACTCAATGTTTGCTTTTAGATCAATCAAAATATCAAATTTACTGGGAACGATTTAAAATCTGTAATTTAATATAATACAGTTTTTTGTAAACGTTGAGAAATATTTTATAGATTTGATTTTATATTATCATAATACCATATTTACTAACACACCATTTTATGAAATTACAAATTTGACGATAAATTGTACTTAAAACTTCAAAAAACCCACACAATGCAATATTAAAATTACTAAACTAAAAATTTTACATTTAAAAGAATTTGTTAGCCTCCAGATGAGCAGAAATGAATCTGAAATGCCAAATATGCCAAAATAACACGAAAATATAGGAAGGTAATGCACAACATATTTTCAGGGACAATATTTTCAGGGCTTAATAAAGAAGCACAATAAAACATTTTTAACAACAATTTATTCGAAATCGGTAATTAATTGTAATTAATTATTTACTAAGGCTGCGGTCGAATTTTCGAGTAAATCCACTAAATTCGGTAAATGCATTGACCATTTTTTTATGGAGGGTAAACGAAATAAAAAAAGGTAAATGTTTCATGTTTAGATACTGTATTCTTAATTGTAAGACTACAACTTTCCATCTCCAGATAACACAATGCATATTCCCTCACAAGTCACCAAAGGCGATTCGTAAACATTCGCCCTGAAGACACTACAAGTATTACTCTCGCATCGTAAACGAATCGTTCAAAAGGCCAAATTTCAGAAAAATAAAAATAAACACAAGTAAAAATTAAAAATTAAAAATCATAAAAACACGAACTGTAATCACACAATACCAACCCCTACCTAATTTCCTTACTGTAAAACCAAAGCCGCGTTTTTTTATTAGCTCCGGATCGCAAGCTATCGGGAGCACATGGGAAATTTCTATTGAAAGTTTTGCTCTGCGTAAGTATTCGAATCGAATTCACAAATAGCCCCTTTGGTATGAATGCCGACGTGGAAAAATTTTGAATGTTCAAATAAATGTTGCCCGTATTAATAATAATTAATTTCGTTAATGAATCAGTTCGAACTTAACTAAACTAAATCAACAAAATCAAAACAAATTTGTTTGTGTTTCTTTGCCCTACACAAAATCTATGTCTATGTCAAGGCGTGCATACATACTTTGATCCAAAAACTTTTCATTTTAAAAATTACCGGATTTGCCGTCAAATAGTAGGTATATAAATAGTAAGAAAATTGATTTATCATGCTCGTAAAATTGTTAATCGACTCGCTCGCTAGCGCTCGCTTGTGAATTAAACAATTACACTCGCTGGAAAACTATCACTTTTCTTTACTTGTAGAACAATCTACTATTCTCATTTTTACTCAAAAGTGAAATTCAATTTCTGTTCGCTGAAAGTAAGTAAGTATTATTATATTTCTTTTATTCTTTTTACGTTTATATATTGTAAAGAAGATCTTTGCGCGTCTACGTCTTTGTAGTCCAACTACCTACATATCTTGGCCATACCGTTTTCTTTATATCTGGTCAAGGTCTACTAGTCTGTGTATTTCATGACAAAATCAATTTCATCTAAAATCGTATAAGTATTCGAATTAAAACTGCTGTTGCAATAATCCCAAACAACATAACTCGAGTTATAGAAATTTAGAACAACATTTTCTTTTGTGTTACAGCCACAGACTTATTTACAGGCATACTATATATCAGCAGCGATTATATAAGACTGCGACAAGAGTGTACGCGATAAGCGATGCGAATGCTAAGCGATCTGCTAAGCGAATTTTACAATGCTTTCGCATCGCTTTTCGCACGCACTGTGACCGCAGCCTAAGGCATACCTCGGGCTGCAGTATCACTTGAGTTGAGATGCCTAAAAACCACCGCTTTATTTGAAGCGTATATAATATCTCTTAGAGATTTCATAGCAATTAACGCGTTGGAACGGTACTCCTGTGCATTTTTGCGAATTTCATTAGCCCTTCACTCAATATGTATTACTTCGATTTCCTTCTTTAAGGCTTCTTATTTCCAACTGATAATTCGCCTCTATTAAAATTACTAAATAACGCCACGAGTTAGAATACTGGGATCTTAATATACATACATTTTGTTTAAGTAGGCATTGAGAAATTCTAATATTCAATGTTTTGATATTGTGTCACGTTTTGTTAATTTAAAATATCATAATTGGTGGTCATAATTATAAAATACTTATGTACTTAATATAAAATGGGTAGAATATTAGAATATAAGCAGCTAGATATTTATGTAAATGTTGAATAATAAATTAAATGATTCATCAAAGTACGATAACAATTTTTTTTATATGATCGCAGCTTGCATTCAGCAGATAAAAGGTTTTTGCCACTGCAATCTACAAGCTATATTTTTAACTTTGGTAATCTAAGTACTTACTCTTGGTACCTTGCAAGATGCCTTGGAAGTGCTACATCCATTTTTACAATTTGTGGTAAACACAATTAAATTTTCAGAAAGGTATTCTTTATAATGCATAATTTTGTTGTTTGATACTATAATATTTCGGTACATTGCGGACATTAAAAATATGGTGCTTTATGCTGGAAACACAAGAACAGATTTTCCGCGAGCTGCGAGCTTTCTGCTGCCGGCAGAAATTTGGATAAACTACAACAGCGTCTTTTTTGACAAGCAGAATTTTTTTTTTGTGTTTATTTGATACATATTTAATTTTAAAGTACAGCTTTGTAATGATGCCTTATTTTGTCACAAATTAATAAATTTTTATCCACCATTTTGGCACTTGTCACACAAAACTTATTTTCTGTCAACAAATTAAAGAAATTGATTGAAAAAAATAAAAAGGATACAAATTGTACTAGATTTGTTTTTTTACCTAATGTCAGTAGCCTACATTATATAAAAAAACAAATCTATTACAATTTGTATACTTTTTATTTTTTTCAAAGCAAGCAGCAAAATTAGAAATAGAGACAACTTGCAGAATTCTACGTGGCAAGCACAATATTAAGTATTATACCGGGTGATTTTTTTTAACCTGATACACTCAAATATCTCGGAAAATAAGCACTCTACGAAAAAAATGGTAAAGATCAAAATTTAATTATTACGTGGGGAGTTAGAATTAGTACCCCTGCCTCCCCCTTCTCCTTGTAGGTGGGGCGGCGAGTAATTTTGAAACTAAAATATGAACCCCCATTTTTTATTGCAGATTCGGATTCTACGGCTAAAAATATGTAGGATTTGACTGAAACATTTTGTTCGATTCATGATAGATGGCGCTGTAATTGACGATATTCTTTTTCGATTTCTCCTACTGAGAACGAACGCAAACGATTCTGCAATACGTAGGTGGTAATTTTAACACTAATGTATTTCCCCCACGGAATAATTAAATTTTGATCTTAACCATTTTTTTCGTAGAGTGCTTATTTTCCGAGATATTTGATGTATCAGGTTAAAAAAATCACCCGGTATAATATTAGTATAGTAATTTTATTTTCTAATTTTGAAGCTTGCAGAATTCTGCACATCTGTTTCCAGCATTATGCTGGAAGCACATTAGCAGAATTTCTGCTAGCAGCGCTGCCTGCAGAAATGCATGTAAACTACATGAGCGTCGTTTTTGACGCAGATTTTTTTTAGTGGTATTTATTTGATACAAATTTAATTTTAATGTAGAATTTTTTTAAATGAATGATGCCTTATTTTCAGGGCTGTGGAGTCGCAGTCGGAGTCGGAGCCGCGGAGTTTATGATTATTTTCGTATTTTTAAATGAGCCGGAGTCGGAGCCTGAGCTATGTGGAATTGACCGGCTCGGGCTCCTGATTTTTATTTGTTTTTATTCCTATTTCCTGTTCTCAAACGTAGTCAATTCTTTATATACGCATTAGCGCATATTATCCGAAATAAGGGTTTCTTCTCGAGAAATCTTCGACTTTTTTAGATCTCGAAATCTCGAGAAATATCGTTTTAAAATTTTCAGGGATAAATTTGGGTCGAGATTTTCAAGAAATCCTAATTTTTTCCATTTTTATATTAAATATGCAAATCTAATTAAATATTTTGTCATCATATTTGACGAAAAATTACTTACATATCGTCGCCTTAGGATTATTCTTGTCTATGTCCATTTTGTCTATATAGGAGAAAACGGCATTTGAAGTTCAACCAAAGAATTAAAGGCGTTTCTAAGTGATTTTTCTATTTATTTTGAGTTTCCACGCACTTTAAACTCAAGTAGTATTTTAATTATTTATGATTTAAATTTATCACTTTTGTCTATGTCCAATTTTGGTACGCCTTTTTTTTTGAACGGCTTGTCTATGTCAACAATAATTTATCTATATTCACGTAATTCGAAAAAAAAAAAATTTAGTATTTTGACTATCAAGCAATATTAAAGTAGAAACAATACTTATAATATAAAACAAAATTATAAACTTCGTTAATTAAAACTTAAAAACATAATAAAATCCATTATTTAAATAAAATAAAAAAGTAAATTAAATAAAATTCATTAGATTGAAATAATATATCGAAATTGGGATGCAATACTTTTCTTGTGATCGTAGATGTGAATACAATACGTTTCGTGTGATCGTAGGAGTGGAATCAAACAATATTATCAATCAATTTATCCCTACTAACTAAAAAGTCGTTAAATTTTCATAAAAAAAAAAATACAAAATCAAGCATTAAAATAGTATATTATTCAACGAGCATATAATAACAGCCATTATATGCGAGTAGAATACGATACTTTGTCCACGACCGATAAAAAATTGTGTTTTATTAACAAATCCTCTAAATAAACCTAAAATAACTTCCGTCGACATTTTGACGTCTCAGTTTAATAATAATGAAAATGGCAAGAGATTACTAGATAACATTTCCAAAAATGAAATTTTTATTTGGTAGTAATGAATAATAGAAGAAGGGACTACTAGATAAACTAGCAGTGAATAATGGATATCATTATAATTGAAGAAACACACATATAATGAGTATATTATACGTTAGTCGTGGACAAAATATATTATGTACTCGTCTCTCTTTTGACCACGTAAAACTAAACTTTCCGCTATATTTACCCGAGACGAATGTAAAATGATAAAGCACGGATATAGACAAAATCATACCAAAAAGAATCAAACCACAATTTTTACACAGTTCTCTATGGAGATAGACAAACAAGCCAGATTTCAAGGATATAGACAAAACAAAGTATAACAAACGAAAAAATTATAGGATATAGATAAATTTAAAAAAAAAAAATCTGCAAAACGGTTGCAGATAGCCAAATTTCGACGGGAAATTTGAATTATTCGTGATTGTTTTACCCTAGCTCCATATATAACTCAATTTGACCAAAAATTGGACATAGACAAGAATAATCCTAAGACGACGATATGTTAAACCAAACAAAAAAAATAGAAAAAAATAGAAGAATTAACAGGGAATTTAGGAATTTGAAAAATTTAAATGTATCTTAGATTATGCCTTAAATATATCTTAAAAATGAATGAAATAAAATCTCGGGGTGTCAAAGAAGAGATAAATAATTCCGTTACAAAATAGCCAACGCTTATTGAAGATCTCTCATCGCAATCCTACGGGGTAACTCTTCTAGAGCTGGAAATAACTATATCCGAAAATGTTTTTTTTATATAGAACTCAACTCAAATATTGAAGATTACAATTTCAGCCAGAAATCAATCTTCTTTTCTTGTCGTTGAAACAACGATTCGGACATGGTTTCCGACGTTCGATGTCCAATTTCCCACCTTCTGAACCAACATTCGTTACGAAACAAATTGTTTGGTAACACTCTGAACTCTCTTTGGGAACACTCTCTCTCAACTAACTGTTCTACCAATAGTTTTTCAGTTTGAAATGAATCTTCGTTCTGTAATGCTTCCTATTCCGCTTCTTCAAATTTGGTTTTGATCCACCTTCAGTTCTTTGTTTCTTACGTCGAAATTAACAACTTTGAATCGTTGAAAGCACTCTTTGCATGTTTTATTTGATGGATCATGTTTGCCGTAACCTTCCAAGAGCAAACCATTTATTTCCGCTGCTCTTTTCATCAACAAAAAATAATGAAGTAAAATTTCCCACAAATGCGTTTTTAAGCAGATCCGTGAATTTATTTAAAATAATTAATTTTGTAGATCTGACCATTTCTCAGATATCAGCTTGACATCGTACGATATTTTCAGCCCCTCTCATCGTCATCGCATCTTCTTCAATTGTTTTGCAACATCATCGTACTTATATAGCAGATATTTTCCTCGAAAATTTAGGAGCGCTTAATTTGAAAAATATTTGTTAATAAAGCCTAACGCCATCTGCTCCCCCAAAACTGACTGTCAAATTTTATTTAGCAAGCTTTCTGGATTTTGTTTTTTTTCCTAGATGACTTTTGACGATTTTCTCCATTGTCGCCGGTCACATGGTAAAGAAATAAACAAGTTTTGAATATCCATTGTTTCATTGCTTTTAGTATACCAATCGCCTATTCATATGTGTTGCGGCTAGGATAGACATATTTATTGAAAAAAAAAAAAAAGAAAAAAAAAAAAGAATGGTGGAATTGTAAATATTTTTGATGATAGGGATTAAATGGGTCAGCCGCGTAGTTTCATAACCCACTTTCCGTTGAGTTGGCGGGGGAACAAATTTACCACGGTGGATTATACAATCCCAGCAATCGGTGAGGCTACATTTAGTAGAATTAAATAAATATCTACTACTCCCGTGAGGGGCAGGAGTGCGGAAAAATTTGACATTAGGTGATAAAATGGGGTTTTTCACATCTCGAGATGTTTCTATTATAATTATAACTAACTCATTTGATAAAATGCATAAACAAGGCAAATGACTTGCGATGTATTACAATGATAATTACGATGTAATTATTTTTAAACTGAGTACAATTTTTATTTATATTTTTTTGCTGTTATTTGCTGATTAGTAGAGATTTGTACAGTGGAACTATTCTGATGTATGAAACACCTGAAATTAAAATTTGATTTTGCTGCTGGGCAGTGCAGAAAATGAAATATTTTGAATGGAATAAAAAAAGCGCAGTTACTGGGAGTAAAATTTCTCAAAAATTGATTTCGATTCTTGTGACTTATGTAGAGAGGTATTTTACATGATTGCACCTTATCATACGATTTATGGCAAATATTTATATCCATATTGCTAAACTCAATTTGGTATTCGACTTATAATTTATTATTGTAATAAGCGGCTTACCATGCCGTAAAAGGCATTATATGAAGCTTGCCATACCACAATACAGAATAAGTCACTCGTCTTACTGAAAGAATCGTGCGGCTTCCAAGGAGGATCCCCTCAATATCTGTAATTTCTTGTGTTTTTTCAGTAATCGTGATTTTATACGTTAGAAGACGCCTTGCGTGTCCATCTGAACATCTACTCCATCAAACATTGCTTTTTATGGATTGTGAAGTATAACAATTCATTGAAACTACCGGATTTATATTGGCATTTAACTTTTATTTAAGAGGCGGGTCTTAATTATCTTTCTTTGAAGTAAACATACTTAGTCTAGAACTATCTGGAAATCGAAAATTCTGCTAATCATGATTTAAAGAGTGATTTTAATTCAAATCAATAATTCAATAATAATTTCTCCACTCCCTTCTCCTATGTATATATTGTATATTTACTAAATTTAATATTAATCTCCTTCGAATTTGACAGTTTTATGTTTTACTTTATTTAATCGATTCGAATAATTATAAATTATTTATAAGCAGTTTCAGTATTTCAATTAGAAATCTCTTTTTTCTACCCCTCTCATTGTTTTGTCAACCCGAGTTACAGAAAAAAAAAAAAAAATAAGTTGGAAAATTTGTAGCATGGAACCTCGAAAAATGGTCATTTTTCTTATTTTTAGTTTTATTTTGTTTGTTTGAATAAAAATAATAAATAAATTTTATTGATTTGCGATAATAATTAATGATTCTGTAATAGACTTTGAATTATTATTAAACAAGAAATTACCTTTTTTTGTTCGAATTTTCCGATCCGTTTTTTAAATAAATACATGCTATGGTTGTTGTATTTAGTAAGCATGTATGTAGAGATATTAAGCATGTGTTTGGTTATAAGAAATGGAAATGGAGGAAAAATATGGAACTGCTTTTCTGCTTATCGTGCTTTTTGATAATTAATTATTTTGTTTCATTTTAGTCTTGTTTTTTGTGTATTTGAAGTTTCAAATGATTTGTTTTAAATGTATAAAATTCATAAAATATGCTTGTTGTTTTTGTTGTTGTTTCGAACGAACTAGAGAGGTTTGAGTTTAATAATTTTATTGCCTGATGGCAATTTATATTCTGTTAGTAAGATTTTTACTTGATGTTTATTGTACTTTTTTGTTGTTGTTGTTCTTGTTTTGTTTCTTATCTTGTATTTGATATGTTTTACAATATACTTTATATACCATTTTGGTAACGGATTATACCATTATATTGGGAATTACATTTGGTGGATTTTAGAAAAGAGTGGGCTGGTAGGAGGTTTATAAATTTATTAGGCGATTAAACAGTAGTATTGACTTGTTTTTCTTATTTTATACGAGTATTAATACAATCATGATATGAATAAAGTAGCTGGTTTATCTAATTAAATTGAATGAATTTTCTGTACAGTGAACAACATTATCAATTTCATTTTCTCTATAGTCATTCCTTCGCACAATCCCTCCTATATTTATAGTTACATAATTGTATAATAATACCACACCACACTTGTTGGTCAAAAAAGTGGATAACCTGAATGACTGAAAATTTTTCTTCCATGTAATATTGTATATAAAGTAAAATTAATTAAAAATTCAATTAATCCATTTCAATGGCATAAAGCCCCATATTTTGCTTGTGCGCCCATAATGAAGTATGGGTGATTTCACTATTTCCTTTTTATTTCGTGAACAATACTTATGTATATATACATACTTACGTATATAACCAATCAATTTTTATTAAAATAAAATATTTGTCAAATACAATTTTTAATAATTTAATAAATGATTTGCAATATTGTTTCAATTAAATATTGGGAAAAGGAAACAGAATTGTTATCTTGGTATATATACGACATATACTTTATATTATATGGAAGAGACAGCTTAGTGTGTGTTCATATTGTATTGTTTACATTCATTTATATATGTATCTATGTAGATGGTAAATATAATATTGTATGTATTTACAAGAAACAAATTATTGAGCTATCAAAAGCAAAATAGTAAATGTACCATTGTAAAAACCAATAATTTGAACTGTTTTTACAACTCAGAAACATATACTTACTGAGATTTTTTGTTCTGTTATTATTTTATACATATTGTGGACTATAAAATGTTTTAGATTTTTAAACTACTTAAATATAAAAGTAAAACTATAAGCTTAAATACAATAAAACAACGTACAGCTATTATAGATATATGGTTTTAACAAAAAGATCAGGATTTGTTCTGCACTAGTAGATTGGCAAACATAGCTAGCTGCTATAAATTGGATACAATTTTTATTTATATTTTTTGCTGTTATTTGTTGTAAGTAGTCAGAACTTTATTTAAAACAAAAACAAAAATTTAATTAATTATAATTTTTTACAATGATGTTGGGAGCACTGAGTAATATAATAGTATGTAGAAATTGTTAGTGTATTTGATTTTTTTTTTAAAATTTAATTTTGAAATGCTACTTTTAGTTTTAAAAACTACTTACATGCAGTATTGAAACTTCGATAGTTATATTTAATTTTTGTTTAATAAAAAAAAAAAAATGTGAATAAATAAAATAAAATTAGTATTTTCATCTGCTGGGTGGAGAGTAGGATGGATGAAAAATATTTTAGTTGTTTGTGAAAGTCCATAAGAGAGAGTCTTCCTCATATGTGAAATGGCTGACATCAATTTAATGCTAAGAAGTACTTACTTAAGTATTTATTTGCTAATCAAATGCCGGTTATTCTTTTTAATATTTGACCATGACTACATTGTTATCTACTTCATCCTACAATTTTATAGGAAGTCGAATACCATATAAGTTGCTTAATATAATTTAAAAATAAATAATATTTGGTTTCCCACAGAAAAAATAAAAGCAAAGCAAAATTGAAAAATCGGTAATTGAATTTTAATTTCTCAATGCCACTTGCAACATTTAATTGAAATTTTTGTTTTTGATTTATTAACGATAGATACCGATAACCAAAGTATATTTTGTGCCGACAAATTTTGTTAACATTAAACGAAACATTTTTAAGCAAAAGGCAAAATAAAAATGTGCACGAAAACAGAATATAGTATGTCTTGAGTTAATCATTAATTTCCTAATTAAACGCCGCCAACTTTCAATCATTTGTAAATTTATAATATTTTTAACTCTTCAATTAGTTTGTGTTTGTTTATGAGAAATGTATTGAAAATTTTCGTCTGGAGCCGTCACAACCAGACATCAAAATATTGTCCTCTAACAAAAACATAAATAGTTTTGAATATCAAAAGAAATTCTATATTAGAAATATAACAAACAAAAAACTTTTCTAAATCAAAGATAACTCGAGTAAGATCCTAAACAATAATATATCCAAAGTAATAATTGTATTTTCCAAGTCTAGATAAATGTTAAAAAAAAAAATTCTTAAAATGATTAGAAAAATCAAAAAAAAAAAAAGTCGAGAAAAGAAACAGGAAAACTTTCTCTATAATAAATCCTTTTTTTATAAAATTCTTCATAAAAAAATAATAATAATAATAAAATAGAAATTAAAGAAAATTTACCATAATAGGAAGAAAGGCAAATGTAAAAATTGGATTTGACATTATCAATTTCATAAAATCTTTATGAAACCTACATAGTAAAAAGGCATTCTTCTTATTTCTCGTCATTTTTGAGTGAGTGAAAAGATATGTTTGAGAATAATTTTTTTAAAATATTATTCAAATGAAAAATTTTTAATTAAAAAATTGTTTCGGGCCAAATAAAACAGTAGAAATTATCACACATTGAGGCGACCTTACGATTGCTCTGGTACTATCCAGAATATAAGTAATTAGTTTTTTGTTGTAAAATGACTGATATGTATTTTTCATAGCTACAATATACAGCCGTACAGTAATTCTGCATTAATTTATTTTTTAGTGTAAAATTATGAAAGTATTCTTTAGGTTAACATAGCTTCTAGATCCCAAAAGCGAACCGTAATCCTTCAAATATTTTGTTTATCCCCCACTCCTCCCGAACTAATTTCCATAATTAATTTTAAAGTAACAACGAATCAAAACCCCATGGAACACAAATATTTTTAAATTCCATTCCAGCGAAAATTGGAATAAATATTTTTCTTTGACAGTAGTGAGAAACTAATTTTATTCTATAGATGTTAAAACATGGCACCCACCGAAATAAAATCCTAAAATTCTCAATCACTTGGTTTTTTAGAAAAAAAAAAACAAAGTTAAGTAACATATTTAAATTGTTTTTCATGTTTCTACATAACCAACTTAAAGGATAAAAATGCGTTAAAACATATTGCTAATCAAAAACATGCAAATAAAAAACACAACGTAAAAGAGTAAAAGAAAAACCTAAATTTTCCACGGAATTGTTAATCATAAAATAGCCTTAAGTATTTTTTTTTTCGTTCCGTAAAAGAGAAAAGAAAAGCAAAACTTCTCTCTCGTTTTCACCAATGTATTCATCACTTTACCAGGGTTTCCATAAACCACAGAATTGTGTATAAATAAATGTACGTATGTATGTGTATTGTACTGGTACATATTCAACCTTTTCTTAATTTTATTCAGTAAAAAAATGATAAATGAAAATGAACCACTACCACCCTATTTTTCCAATTTATGTGCGCCACCCCTTATAACCAAAAATGTCTACACAAAAAAACAAAAAAAAAAAGTAGAAAACAATTTCGTTCACTTAACATAATTCCGTACCGCTTACGTGCCACGCTATTTTAAACATGAAAAGATGAATGTTTTTTATGCTTTTCTACAAAAAAAAAAAAAAAAAAAAAAAAAAAAATTGAAAATGTATTTTTTTTTTTTTAAATACAATTGCCCCAATGTGAAAGAGAGAAGAAAATGGAAATTTACGGAAGAAAAAGTTTTATTCTAAAAAACACGAAACGCAAAATGAAAAACATAACAATAAAAGCTAATAGAAAGAAGAATTTCTTTTCTCAAAAAAATAAAATTGGGGAAAAAACTAAAGGAAAACTGATGAAAATGGAAAACCAAATTTTCCCGCGATTGAACGAAAATACGGCGAAATGTGTTTATTAATAAACGAAAGGAAGCACAAAATTTCTACGAGGAAAATTTTTGTTGCTCGAAAAAGGCGAAAAATAAACAGCAGGCTTTTTCTTTCTCTAATGAAATATAAATGAGCTTTTTGTTTTAATTTTTTTTTTTATTTTTTTTTTGGAAAATTATAGTAGTAGTAATAATAATAATGATAATAATAATAATAACAAAGTACTAATTTACTAATTGTTTGCGGCAGAATTTCTCTTTCTTTCATTTTTTGCTCTCAATTTAATTTTTAAGTTTTTTTTTTTTTTTTGGTTTTGGTTTTAATTCTTTGATTTATGGAATTTATAGAGAATATACAAATAGAGGGAATGTACTTTAGTTTAAATGTGATAACCCCATTTGGTAATGGCATCGTTTTTATGGATTTAAAGTTTATGCTGAGAATTGGATTGTTGTCTTTTTGCACAGAACACAGATGGGCGAAATGGTTTAATTAGTTAATGGAAATAGGATATATTTATTATTGAGGAGTTGGGATTCTAATTTTGTATTTGGACTGAAGTTACGTCCGATGTTGCGGGTAATTGTAAGAGTCAGGCAATATAAAAATTGGAATTGGTTAAATTTCATTGAGTAGTTTTATTTAAAGTTCCAGGTAACGTTTTAAAATTAATTTTTCTAAGGTTTTCGACCTAAATGATTAAATTCGGTTTCATTATAACCATTAAATTAGTTTAAATTGGACAATAAATTAATAAATCGATAAACGTATGGATTAATTTAATAAAAGATGTGTTAAAAATACACATAAAAACTCATAAGGAAATACAACCATTTTTCCTGTCTCCAAACCAAGAGTACGATATGCTTCATAATTACATTATAATTCCAGTATATTTTAATTCCACCGTTGCAATGAAGTAGTGTAATATAAATGCTATGCAAAAATAGTTTTAACACTTAACGGACGTGAATAACGTTTTTTTAAGGCAACTTCCTAAGACGAGAGATAGGGTGCGTCTGAAATGGAAAATGTGCATTTAGCGAGGACACATTTCAAAAAATTATATGCGATGTAGTTTTTATGTGCATTTTTAACACGTTGCTCGATGTCAATTTATCTTTTATTGAATCATATTAATCGATTTTTTTAAATCCAGAGTTGTCCAATTTTAATTAATTTATTGATTTTAGTGAAATCTAATTTAATCCAAAAATGCGCATTTTCAAAAATGTGCATTTAAGTACGCAGTTCGGACGTACCCATAGATTGACGCTTTTGCTCGTTTTTTAATTTTAAGGCAGTATTTTATCAGTCTCATGTACGTATTATGGTTTACTTAGTATCATTAACCTTGAAGTATGTATTTGTCACATGGAGTGCATAAGGTTTCGTTTGAGATTCTATTATTTAGAGGAAAAAAAAACCCGTCTATTAAACTAATACCTAAATGTACAAATTATATTTTCCAATGTTTGGCTCATTTTGATAACTGAATTATTTGAATATCCGTTAATTATTTATTTTTTCAGTTTTTTTATACAACTGATCTTATACAAATTAAACTGAAACTAATAATAACTTAACAGATAAGTACTTAAATACAGTCCTCTTCAGATAATTTTTGAAACATACTTTTTTATCGTTCCGCGCAACCTCTCCTCTGAAATAGATAACAAATTATAAAAATGGCCGAATTAACTTTAATTTGTAACTAAATTAATTAAACAAAAATTATGCAATACAACATTTCAGTTTAAAATACTAAATATTTAAAATATATACTTAAGTAGGGTAATTTAAATTTACCGGAATAGTCAAAAATCTCGATGGGATTGAGATTTGATAAATACGATACTTATACATTTTTTAAGAATTTAATTTGCCTGTCTGTAATAAGTTGATTTTTCGGCATTTTTTATAGACAAATATATTAATTGTTCATGGCAATGAGGTTTCTCCATGGTTTTTATATTTGATGTAGTGAATAATAATTCGCTATGTCAGTACGTTCTGGCTAGATACTTAATATTTGAGGCTAGAGTGGAATTTTTTGTAGTTTGGTCGTAGCTGCCTGATGAGTCATGAGTAGACCATACTTTTCAGTACGAAACCAAACTACCAACAGAAAGAACTCATGGAGGGTTCTCATTTTTGCAGAGTGGTACATTGGTATAACTCTTTAGGCCTTAAGTCAAAATTACGGGGAGGGGGGAAGATATTTCTACTTTTTTTCAGTAGATATATTATGAGCGATTGGCCTCTGCATATTTCTGATTTACCAAATCGAAAATATTGGGATTGCCATGAACAATTAATATATTTGTCTATAAAAAATGCCGAAAAATCAACTTGACCTATAAACTAAAGTTGTACAAACAAATTTATTAAATGATAAAATTTAATTGGCCTTAAGTTTGACTTTTTAACGCTCCGTCAAGGTCATCGTAAAAATGTTAATGGTAGAAAGCAGAATTTTCTTTTTCAAACAATTTTTTTTATTTCGACTTAAACTTTCCGATTTAAGTACTTATGTACTAAATATCCTTGGCAGACTGTGGTTTAATAAATCCGATTTTTCAAATTTTTCAATTTTTTCTGAAATTTCGATAAAACCGAAGGCAAGAAGCGACCAAGTACTATGTCGCTCGCTAACATTAGACAAATTGTTAAAGAATTAAAAAGACATTGTGTAAATGGAGCACTAAGGTTTTGTTGCTCGAACAAAACAATGATTGACTAAGGCTATATATATATAAACAGACTAATATAAAAAAATATTACGTTGCGTTATGTAGGTACACAAACAATTATTTTTTAAACAATCAACGGGTTTGGTTTAAGGGTTCACAAAATATATCAGACAGAGCAAATTTTGTGCATAAGTACTTAAGTATTTACTTATTTCTAATAAACCTCACACAAAAAAATCCACTTAGTTTAGTTTTTCAATCTCAAACTTTAATTTTTGTAATATTTAATTAAGTATAAATCTAAAGTAAATTATAAAATATAAATTCAAAATTAAATCAAAATTTAATAATTTTCAAAACAAACGTTGATCATAACTTAATTTATTTATGATTATATTTGTTTCGTTTTTATTTTCGACTAAAATCTAAAACTTAAATTTATCTGATTGTCACAAATGTAATTTATTTTATACTCGTATACTTACATATTAGACAAAAATACTGAAGTTAATAATTCAATTATCAATAGAACAAAAAAAAAAAAATCTAATCCACTGAGAATTAGTTTTTCTCTTGGTGTAAGTTTCGATAACTAAATATAATAACTAAAACTGATATATTTTCATATCTCGTGTGTTTTTCATTGTCTGTCTCCATTTCTCATACAAATAATTAAATTATTTTAAAATACATAAATAAAATTATGCATTTTATGGTTATATACTTTTGTTGTTTTGTATTATATGAGCTTGAGGTAGAGTTATTTTGCTAATTGTTCCATTCTTATAATTAGATCTAACCTTTAACCCTTTGCACTCGAGTGGTAAGTCTCGCCATGCGGCAAATCGAGTCATAAGTGCTACTCTCCAGTCTTTTTATATATTAGGTTTCGTTGAAACTCCAAGTATTTTTGGATTTTCAATTTTTTCTAGTGGTCACTTTGTATTAATATATTTTGCTACAGCAGAAAATTTTGAAAATGCTACCATTTCAGATAGGCTTTACATAGTCCCAGGGCTTACAATATAAATAAGTGGTGTGCTTTTATAGAATATATTACAAGCCGCAAGATAATTTCGAGTAATATTTAAAATCCATATTTCAAAAGATAGAATATTGAATTACGTATAATGTTTTTTAATTATACCTAATTGGTTATAAAATAAGGAGCTCATCAAATACGGCCAACATCGTTTCGAGTTTCTGCTTCACCCGACTGAAAAAGTCGTCGAGTGCAAAGGGTTAACTTAATGTGTTTCAATTTATCCAGAGTCTCATTTTTTGTATGTCTACTTGTATAGTTATTTGTGTATACAAATAAATGCAAATTAATGAATAATAATTTCAAATCAAATAATCAAATCCTCGAAGGAGCCAAACAAAAATTTTGTATAAACAAAATAACAAAATTACATTAATTTAAATTTTCCAAAAATCTAATGCATAATTTTTATTTTTATAACAAACAAAATTTTTTTTTTGATAAAAATCTTTTATTATTCAAATGATATACATATTTTTATGAATAAATTATTGCACCTCAATAGTTTCTGATTATGCAACAAAAATATTACTCATACACACAGCTTTATGTTTTTTGGTTTTAGATGTTTCAAATTTCAATCGATCGATACATTATGTAGATGCACCTGTTTGTGTATTGCAAACCTTCTTATTATGCTGTCATTTTATGTAATATGTTGTGTTGCAAGGTAATAAGCAACGCAGGTGTGTTTATCAGCCATTAAGTTTAAATTCAGACCAGGTTATACCGTAGAAGCAGATGCAATTTTACAACAAAAAAAAAGGGTGTCACTCCATGGTTTATGATGATTTGATTGTGTCAATAAGGGAGACTTTTCATTTATTTCACAATCCTGTTGTTGATGAGTGTAATTCTGATTAATGACGCACAAGATTTTTGATCGTTTCATTAAATGGGTGCATCAAATCAAACTGTTTTCTTTGCTGTATTTTTTGAACCCCTATAGCTATACAGTTATTTTTCTAGAATTTTTTTATTTTGTTCTGTCATTTATATCAATCTCATAACTTCATATTACTACACAATATTCCCGCAGGTAAAATTTCTGCATTTAAACAATGGATGATTTTACATTTCATTTTCAATTTAGTTTAGATTTGTATATTATGTCCTGGCACGTGTACGGGCACATATTTACAATGTCGATGGTCGTAATTTTTCCAGCAGCAACAATACCATAACTAGTATGTGTATTTATCATACTACTATAAACAATGCCTAGGTATTTGTTTAAACTTTATCAACCATAAATAAGTAAAATGAAAAAGCAATAAGAAGATAATAAACATGAAAAATGTAACAACAACAAAAAACTTTTCCAAACGAGGTAGCTAAAAAGCTGAAAGGAAAGCGCAGGTAGTTTTTTGTTTTTATGATGGTGTTGAAAAATTAGAAAAAATTAGAAAATTAAGAAAATTAGTGTGGATTTGGAAGACAGCATTGTTTCGTAAATCCAGCAAGGGTAATCGTCTAGGAAAATTGCCCAAATGGTGAAAGTGACTCAAAGAACTGTATGTCTAGTGCAGAAAAAGAAGAAATGTGATGGTAAAAAAAAGTATCGGAGGTCGTTCAAGACTTTTGTCAGATACAGAAGCTTGCTTAATTTATCGTTTGATGAAAGCTGAAAAGGCTAGAACGTCCAAGGAGTCTGCACGAAGCGTGAACAAAAATGTGAGTCGTAAACACAAAGAGCATTGGGAAAGGCTTGGTTAATATCTGGCATAAAAAAAGAATCCGGCACTAACTGAACAAAATAGAAACAACCGATTAAAATTTTATCAGCGACACAAAGATTGGAGTGTTGAAAACTGGAAACGTGTAATTTGGTCCGATGAAACTAAAATTAATAGATTCCAGTCTACGGTAAATCTTAAAAATATCAAATTAAGAAACTTTAAAGCATGGAGGAGGATAGCACAATGGTCTGGGGATGTTTCACATGGTGGTACGTGGGACCATTGGTTAAAATCAAGGGGATAATGAAGAACGAAGACTACCTTCAAATATTGCAGACCAATTTACTCACTTTTGTAGACGAATGTGCGTATCCTATTGAAGAAATTCTTGATGGGACCCAAAACATACCGCTATAATAGTAACAAAGTAGTTGGGAACGGAACAATTTTCCATCCATGTGTCGTTTGACAACGGAACCAGTTTTTGTTCACAAAACCCTTCCCTAGTACTATTTCACAGATTTTGCTTATCGCAGGCTATATTAATGTCTCGCCTATTATATGGTTTTTGTCTTTTGCTATCTTTAAACTTCATATAGCCGTAATAATTTAGAATCACCAATTACATTTTTATTTACTAGTTTCTGTCCTATCAATTGATTTGTTTATTATTAAGAAAAATTCAATTGGCTTACCTCGACAGTGCTCATGTTTTATAGCAATATGTTGTGGCGGTTCACCCAGTGTACCGCCACAATATTCTCTCATAATATTTTTCCGACGTAAACCTCGCCGCGAATTGGGTCTCTCCGCTGTCATCACTGATTCTCATCGCAATATCGTACGTTTGCATTTCGAACCAATTGCGATACAGCTTTTTGCACTACATACACAAACACAAAACAAAATAAATTAAAATAACTAAACTTTATTGATTTTGACAGTTTTTGGCTATATGTTTTTTCTGGTCGAGTTATTTTAAGCCACTTTTCCATAGTGTGTGATCATTCGCCACAGTATGCTTTGGAAAAAATAATACCAAAATACTCTAAAAAAATTACAATAACCAAATTTTAATTCCCAATTCCCCGGAAAAACCAGAATAGTGCCACTGGTGGGAAAAAAACTAAGCTTGTTGATTATATTTTTGTATCAACATTTTTATTTATATAAAGTGTGGCACGCTAAAATTTCATATAAAAAATAATCAATAACCTTGTGGTAGATGTTATTTCCAACTTTCTTGTAGTCAATAGTATATAAATATTTTATAATTCTATATAATCTATATTTTGTTGAAAATGCTAGCGACCCAAAATTTAGATCTCGCGACCCCAATTTGGGTCGCGACCCATAGGCTAAGAGGTAAGAACACCCGGTATAAATAAATATGTTTTAAATTAAAAATTGAACAAACTGTAATATAATTTGTTTTGGTTTTTTACTATAGAGAACTGTTTATAGATCTGGCGACAAAAAATTAAAGTTTGATAGGGATAAAAAACGAAACATATTTTTTTGTTTATTTACTTATTAAAATTAATATTTTATTTGTTAAGTTCAGTTGGGTGGAACTGATATTTACTAACCAGCATTATTTGTGGGATTTGCATTACCGTCTCTACACAAATCGCGAATATAAATCTCAAAATACTGAATTTATATTTATTGCTAGGTGTCACTTACACGTACTTTAACAGTTCAGAATATGCAGAGAAAAAACAAAAAATTCATAAAACACAACAACTTACATGGCGGCAACGTCGTATAATAAAACGAATATTTCCTGCCTTGTATTAATAAAATGTGATTGTATGCCGTTTATAAAAGGGTTTAATGGATGTGTTTTCCTCAGTGGACACCTAATGCTAATTCCACTTCCAGCCACACACCTTATTCAGGTGCTGATAGAATTTTACTGTTGTCTTAATTAAATGGAAAAATGTAGATTTATTTAAATGACCGCTTATCGACCTTCACTCCCCTCGCTTCGTTAGAACAACTATACTTCCAAAACAACTATACTTCCCATCACCAAAACCATCAACCTTGCTATGTTTAAATAATAATAAAAATAGTACGTCTGGTCGCTTCAGCCACTATGAAAAATAAAAAATACAATTTAAAATATCGCTAAATTACTAGTCATATAATTCTTATTTTTCATTATAAAATATATTTTATGTATTTAAGCGTCCGTACGGCATCAGCAGAGTCTTTATGAATTTTGATAGGTTATTTTGATTGGAAGCGGCTATTTGTCCGAGAAATATGGATTTAACCATTTTTATTTAACAAATACTTACATTGCTAAATACAGTTTACTAACCTACGCTGCATCACGTCCTCATACTTTATGTACCATCCCTAAGTTTCAGCTAAAGCCAAAATGGGAAACACATTAAAATACCTTCAGAATTTTCTTGGTCGTTATTGTACTCCGGTTTTGTCCGCTCTTTTTTTTTTGTTTTGTTCTGTTTTCCCATTCATGCAAGTTTCTGCTACATTTAAATTGATCAAATTATTGAGATAAAAAACAAAAAAAAGTTTTCCTATTTGATGGTGGCTTATCACAACTATAAACATTAACAATTCAACACATAACCTTTTGCGTATGAGCTACTTTTATTCGTATAGAAAGCTTTATTTGTGCTTTGATGCTAATCAATAAATTTACTGTAATTTTTGCGTGATTTTTACCTTTTATTCGCTTGGTGGTATGTTTGATGATTGTTTACTTCGGTTTATGATTGGGGCATATTGCTTTTTGTTGATTATTATACACAAATGTTCGTAGAACTACACTAGACAGATATTATTGTAATATGAAATTGAAACCAGGAATTGGTAAAAATCTACTCCTCTTTGTTTTATTTTTGTGTTTCAATTTTTTTTATTATTACCATCATTCTCTATTGGGAAAACGAATTAGAACAAAGCGGAAAACTTTTTTTTTTTGTTCTTTTATATTATGTATAAATCTATTATGGCTGTCTATATATATATAAATGTATTGTACTTTTTTCGAAATCATTTTCATGTATGTATGTGTGCGGGTGTGTGAAGAATTTTGTTTTGTATTTTCTTTTCACGTTTTCATTAAAATCATTGACGTCCTCGTCACTGATGTGATGATGTCCTTATTTCTTTGTATGTAGATTGTGTGTGAGAAATCGACAAATTTTTTTTTGTTCTGTTGTTTCCAATAGAAAAATGTATACACACAATATACAATTGCTTTGTATTTTAGGGTAAGCTTTCCTGTTTCGTTTACGTATATGTATATTTGTTACTAACAGATATGTATATCCCATAAAGATATTTCCTTTTTTTTTTTTTTTAGTTGTGTTGTGCCAAATTAATTCCGTAAGTGTTCATTTGCTTTTCCTACCCTTGTTTTCCGATCACTTAAATGTTTATAGCCTTTCCTTTCGATATATTTTTCTATATCGTGTTTAAGATATTTGGTCTGTGGTGTTCAAATAATGGTGTGTCGGCGATATTATATCGAAATAATTTACTGGAATGAGAGATAAAAATTGATTTTAATCAAAATACAATTTTTCTATAATATAATGCATTTTTTCACACATCCTAAATAATAATGTTGGAAAAACTAAATCACCAGTATAGTGAACGAGCTTTTAAATTTTGTTGTGTCGTATTTATGTCAACTTTTATCCAACTAAAAAAAAATATCATCAATTATTATTTTCATAGTAGTATAGTAATGATGGTGAATAGTCAAATAAAATAGCTAAAACAAAAAAAAAAACGTCGGAAAAATTGGGAAAAACTTTGTTAGAAAAATCATAAAAATTTATTATAAAATAATTTGACAGGTTACATATATTTTCTCACCGTCATTTCGGTATTGGTGGGTGTTGGGCGCTCATTGTTTTGTTTCTATTTTTGGGCTTGTATGTTGTTCTTATGTTCATTTATTATATGTGGGTAGGTGCACTAGGTATATATGCGAATGGCAAGGTACAAAAATATATAATATTACCTGAATGATATTAAGATGAATGATGGTGAAAATTATTATTATTTTGATGTTGTGAACATTTTTTTTTGTATTTTAATGGAATCATTTTTGATTAATCTTGATGTGAGTTGGGTGGTTTAGCAAGTTTTGGCCTGATGGGTGATCATTTAAAATTAGCGATGTAAAGGTTATTTATTGTATTTGTTGAGATTCCTTCTGATTTAATTTATCTCTTTAAAATGAAGGAGTAGAAAATCAAAGCAAACATTTTGTGAAATAAAACTACATCCTAATCAATCTAATCTGTTATCCATTAAATTTTCAATGAATTATACCTAATATTATTTCTAGGGCAAAATATAAACATATATTTCCAAGAAAATGAAGAAAAAATCTTAATAAGTTTTCACAAAAATAGAAATAGCAATATAGGTGTACGAGTACGTATACTTTAATGTGTTTGCTTATAAATATATTACACCCATGTTGTATGTATAAATGTAGAAAGGATATAAAGATATTTTGCTTATCTGGAATTAAATTTATTGGAATTTATTAGGAAAATTACGTAATTTTTATGTAGTATAGAGTCTTTATTTACTTTCGTTAATCCAATTCAATCGCAACTTTCAAAATAAATTCAATGTAATAAAGATAGGCGATATAAATTCACCAAATATAGTAGTTAGAAGTACCACCACTGTATTTCTTAAGTTCCATTACAATAATCTAATATTGATGCTTATTACGTACATAAATACTTCATTCCATTTCCATTTTAAATAAATAAATATTTTCTGTTGTTTCTGTCATCTAACAAAATAAAATTATTTCATTCCACAATAATTAAGTTATTTTTACTATAAATGTACTTTTTCCAAATTTAATACTACACAGATTTTGTCTTCTAAAAAAATAAACAAAAAAATGTGAAATTTTAAATCCATAGAATTAATATTTATATACTTAAGTATGTATTAGATAAATTTTCTCTAATCTACCTACTATCTATAACTATCACTGTCTATTGTTTACAAAAAATAATAATTAATTCCACCGAAATACAAAACGCATTTTTTTTTTATCTCTTGTAATAAAATTTAATAGAAAATGGTTTCTCTGTTAAGCATATAATATTTTCCAAAAAATGTAAAAAGACTGGAAAATCATTTATCATCGAGTATTCCCGTTTTATTGTTTTAAACAAAACAAAAAAATCTATAAGTACGGAGATATATGTATGTATGTATTTACATAAAGTAGATGAGTAAATTCAGTTTTGGGTGCGACACAATTATTTTCTCGGAATTTTAATTAATGAATGTGTTTCTTTTGTCTTTATTTTGTAAGTACGCATTCGGAAAATTGTGGGAACAATTAAATAAAATAAATATTAAAAAAAACATGTTTAAATATAATACATAGTTAAGTAAAATATATTAGTTAATATAGTTTTAAATAGCGTATAAGACACAGGTACTAACCAAACAACCTGCTTCCGATCATAAATTAATAATTTCCACGTCAGTAATTTATTAAATTCTATTCTCTAAACATAAAATAGGTAATCAGTGATAATTTCCGTTTTCCTATATACAATATTACAACTTTATAATATTTTATAGGGGGTGTGAAAAAAATATCCCGCATATACATTTTGTTTCCAATTACATTTCTAACAAATTTTCCTATCATTAAATAGTTTTTTATTTCATTTTATTATATTTCGGCTCTAATTAATCAAAAAAAAAAAAAAAAACGAAATTACGATGTCGTAAAATTATAATTTGATTTCAAATTGCCATTTCAAACATGTTTGGTCGTTGTGAAAATGGGTCTTTTAATCGAAGGGTTTTATTCGTTTTGGTTTAAACCCAAATCATACTAATTTTTTATCGCGTTTTCATTAATTTGGTGACATTGTGTAACACTTGTCATTTCTCAACAAACAGTTTTTTTTTTTATTAATTTCAATTTTCATTCAACTGTTAGTAAAGTAACATACTGACAGTAACATATCAAACTGGTGTATTCATATTAATACGAGTATCGAAAAGTATTTTAGATAAAGCTAGGTTTGGTAATAATTGAATATTGTTTTTCCGATTGTGTTTACATTACATATACGAGTATGTATGAATGTATGCATGTTCAAATTATAGCAAAAAAAGGTATTATATGATTTTATTGTTTTTCAATTTTAATGGGTTTTCATTGTCTGTCTATATACGTAAACGTGTAGTATGGCAGCCACATATGTGATATCTATGATTTTTATAGACATTTTATTCATACATACAATATCTATAAAATATAGCTATTATATATATATATATATATATATATATATATATATATATATATATATATATATATATATATATATTTATCTATTCATTTTTTAAAGTTTTTTAAAGTTTCAATTTTATTTCCAACAAAAAATATTAAAATTTTATGTTGACCAGATGGAACTTTAGAACGAAGTCGTATCTATATGAAAATATATGGTATCAAACAAAAATCTTGTGTACAAGAAGGTATCGTTCATCAAAATCGGTTTGAACCGTATTCATTTATATCATTTGATTTTATTGAAAACATTTTTGAATGCTTATTACCATTTTATACTTGCGAGAGATCGTAAAATAATATCTTGTGAAAATAATCGTTGTTCAATTTTTAATTAAATTTTTATTTTTCATAGTTAATGAAAATTTATAAAATATCTGATCTAATCGAAGTCCACAATAACTATTTCAGCATTATGGTGACTCTTTCTGCAATCTTCTTGATTTTTTAATTTTTCCTGTTAATTGTAAGTTTGATTCTCCATCGAAACCTAGTCGTTTTAGTTTTAAAGACTTCTCTAGGATTTTTAGATTTTTTAGAAATTTATCGGAGTACTTATGTAATTTTTTTGATTTAAATCGGATTTTTTAGATTATAATGATTTAATATTGGAATTAAAACTTCTTATTTAGATTTAAATGAAATTTATTACATATATAAATAATACTTATAACATTTCTGTTAGAAATTATTTATTTAATTGCTTTCCCAAAAATGTTAGTTTTACTTCCTTTTCTATGCCTAACTTATTTCTGAATTTTGAGGGCACCAAACCAAATGTGGAAAACATACATTCTACATCTGATGTAACCTATGATTGTGAAGGAATTAGTGTGAATTGATAAAAATGATTCCCACCATTCAAACGCACTCATTGATTTAACAACCTTATTATGCATGATAGGCCGCTTAAACGGTTGAATTCGAGCTTGAAATTTTAAATAAACTGGCATAAATTTTAAAGTAAATTCATCCTCCATATACTCTACTTCCAATTTATTTTTCGTCATTAGTTTGTTTGAATTCTTTTGAGGCCAGAGATGGTGTTGAAGAAATGGCCCGCAAAGTGGCATGGCCGCGGTGCGAATATATAGTATATCTATTTCGAAAGAAATTCTTTTGTGACTTTGAAAGAATATTATTTAATTCGTTCTCTAATGCTTTCCATCCTTTCCATTTCCTCGAACACAGGCTGCTATTTTGCAATTATTTCGTTTTATCACACACCTTCACAATATTTGACACCTTCACAGTTATTGTCTTGTAACCGCTATGTACCATTCGTTAAGAAGACGGTGGTTTCGAAAATATTTGATTATTTGTACGTATTGAGTTAAACATTCTGTCAAAAAAGTACCGGGAATTGTGAAATAAAACACAAATTTTAAGTTCAATCATAAACATTTATTTTGTCGTCTTCAAAGTATTCCCCATTCGAGGATATACACATATGCCAGCGTTTTTCCGATCATAGAAATATTTTTTATAGGCACTTTCCTGGAGGACCCTCAGTTCGCGTGCCGAATTTTTTTTTATGGCTTCAATGGAGTCAAAACGGGTTCCACAGAGTAGCAATTTAAATCTGGGAAACAGGAAAACGTCATCTGGTGCTAAATCATGCGAATGTGGTGGTTGATCGAAGATATTTATTTAGTTGTTAGCCTCACATGTTCGTGTAAAATCCACGAGTTTTTTTTCCATAATTCTGGTCACTTTTTTCACACATCATTAAAGTCCTGTAAACAAACTGGTTGACAGATCGCGATCAAAGTTGGCATCATAATGAAAGACAGTCCTCAAACAATTTCAAGTACTTTTTTCGAGCTTGAACTTTACTTTAGTATTTGTCTTCTGTAACCTTAATTACCTGTGTGGTTATATTTGCTAAATACTTAACATCTTGTTTTTTGGCCAGATTTATTCATTCTGTCAACCAAAACCACTTCGCCATCTTCTTTTATTATACAAGCACGTATTATCGGCCCGTTTCTGATATTCGACCACCCGTTTAAACTAAACCAATCGATTTGATTTTTAAATTTTTTAGTACAATTACGTTGCTCTTAATTTAATAACCTTCCAGCTATCACT
This sequence comes from Tipula vernalis, assembly GCA_958295665.1. NCBI lineage: Eukaryota > Metazoa > Arthropoda > Insecta > Diptera > Tipulidae > Tipula > Tipula vernalis. The sequence goes on along the minus strand of OY282558.1, from coordinate 346,026,103 downwards.
AGGAGGCTTATAGTCAAGTCGAACCATATTACAAAATTTGATAAATTCAATGTTTTGCACCTTCTTGAAAGCCTAATTTGACGAATAAAAAAATCTACCTTTAAATCTAAGGTTTTGATGGGATACTTTTAAATCACAGGTGTTTCATTTTTGTCGTTTGCTTTATTAGCGGTCGGTGTAACGGAATTATTATTTAAAATTGGACCACATGATTCAGTGACAATATTACCAGAATTTTTCTCCAATATTACTCGGTTTTCCTTTTGACTACAAATATATTAGGCTGTGCTTTTTCATGCGGGAAACGATTCCCTACATTTCACATTGTCATTTACTTATTACATTTAACTCTCGTTCCAGTTTTAAAAATAAGTACTTACATACCTCGATGAATTTACCAAAACTGGTCTTATACGTTTCTTAATAATTTAATTCCAATTCGCAATTGGCTGACACAAACTGATATTTAACCACATTTTAAATTTGTTAACATGATATACGGGCCGAATTAATACAATATTTCGAAAATTGAGGTGTGACCAACACATGATTTGCTTTTCTGAACAGCGAATTTTTAGAAACTTATGCGAATTTCTTGCAAATTTAAGATTTTTTTATTTTTTTCATGTTTTCTGTAAATTGTATATTTTTGAGATATTTGCAAAATAAATTTTCTTGTTCACGGAAGCTGGGAGCTGCAACCCCAAGATTTATAAAAAAAGTTTAAACATGAAGTTGCCGTTTGATTGGTTAAACATCTAGGCTATAAACTGACATATACACCAAAGACACCACTTCGCAGAAACAAAATTTTTCCGACCCAAGGTCCGAAAATTAACCTAACAATTTTTTTATTTTGCTTTTATTTTTATTTTCTTTTTAATTTTTTTTTCTTTTTTATTTTTTGGGATCATTTTGTATAGTAAATGTACTTAAAAATAGTTAATATTTTTTCTGTAAACCTTATACTTTTTGAGACATTTGCAAATAAATTTACGGGCCGAAAGGAACGGCCACTTCCGGTTAGCCGATTTGCACTAAAATTCACTGGAACCTCCCAATTTATGAAAAAAGCTTAAATCTGAAGTTTCAGTTCACCTGGGCTGTGGAGAGAACAAAGACTGACAGTCAGACATAATTTCGAAATGCACTTTTTCGAACTCGCTTTTTCACCTCAAGACAGGACATAACTTTTGGTCGTCTCATGAGTCGGTGAGGCGAGAATTACCGGATCGTAATGGTATTAGTTTTTGTGTGTGTTTTCGAATGCTCTTTTAATATTCATGCTCTTCATGCTCTTTTTAGTTTTTCGTATTGTTATTTTATGTTCTTTGTTGAGATTAGGGTTTAGTATACGAATGAAATTTTTAAAGGGACACGAAGATGACGATGTTTGAAAAAAAATCAATTGACTAAAACTGCAAAATTGTGTATTAAAATTTAATTAATTTCAATTATAATTGTGTACAACCTGCAATTCGATATATTTAATTTCAAATTAATAAATAAAGACGATGTAAAATAATGAATTTGAAAATCCCATATGATTTTGTTTACGTTCCATATGGCATTGGGAAAATGATAAAATGCTAGTAGTAGTTAGCAAGATAAACAGAAAATAAAGGAATAAGAAAAAGAGTTTTAATAATAGGTGCATACATATGTATGTGACGCTGTACGTAAAAAAGATTTCGTAAAACATCATTATCAATTTCAAATACAGCTTGTTAAAACAAATTGCGATTATTCTCGATTTGTTTTAAATTTATCAAATTTTCAACAGAGTTTTTTGATGGCTTTAATATTAAAATGAATTAAATCAATAAAATATTGTGCAAGTACAGTTTACATTATGTATTTTGAATGTATTTGAGTGTAAGTATTTTTAGTAACCTTTACATAATGTAAACTGTACTTACACAATATTTGATTGATTTAATTAAGTTTTTAATAAAAAATTAATCTGCTTTTGCAACACGAAACCTAAAAAATTAATAAACAAACATGTTAAAACTAAAGAAATACATTTTTTTAATTAACAATAATAGAACTTTACTAATAGTAGAATATAGTATTCAAAAAATACTTACAACGAATAACACAGTATTGTTAATTCTCCTGCTTCATAGCAAGTGAAATATTCTCACACGTGAGCATAAGCATCAAAATTTTTTCCCGATTTCAACCGATTGGCTTATTTTTGATACTTACCGTCACAAAACGATACACTAATACAAACAACGAAAATGACAGAACACAATAACAAAATGTATCTTATACTCCTTGTACGTATACAAAATTCTCATGAGGCAGTGAGGAAATTTGGGACCAAAATTTATATACAGATAAATCTCCAAAAATCGCAAGGTTCAAAATTTTCATGATTACTATAATTTATTTTACTTACGTAAAAGAAAGCCAATCCATTGGTATTAGTCGTGTTTTCCATGAGAACTGCACTAGAACTATAAATTTGAAATTCCTTTTATTCTGTGTAGATAGAAAAAAAAATTTAATTCATAAAGTGATAATGTGTAGTAGTGCATTTAAGATAAATACACAATTTAAGCTGTTACAGTAAATAACTACTACTTACAGTAAATAACTACCATAACTTATTTTTTAGTTACACTTGATAAACCCATAAATTTATCGAGTGTGCTTATAATGCCGTCAGTGAGAAATAAGAAAATATTGATGTAATAACTGAAGTGAAAATTTTTTAACTCAAAATGTGTATTTACGTCAATTACACTACTTATTCGCGCTTTATGAATTTAATTTTTTTTCGGTTTACACAGAATAAAAGGTATTCAAAGTTTATCGAGTTCTAGTGCAGTACTCATGGAAAACACGGCTATTAATGGATTAAAACGCAAAATCTTAAGAAAAGCTGTTTCCGTGATTTAATACGTGGTGCAACAGCTAAATAGGAAAGAATAGGTTTAATAGAAAATATTGTCACCTAACACACTGTACAAATTTTCAGACTCTAATTTAGTGAAGTTTTTTTAATTGTAAATTTATAATTTGTAAAATAATCCGTTTATGTTGTACAAGATGTACCGGTTTTCATTCACTTTAAAACTCGTGCAAAAACATTTCTCTCTTATCTAATAGTTTTATTACTTTAAAAGGTTGATCTAGTTTTAAAATAATGAAATTACTTCAGACCACGTGGTGTGGAGTGTAATATGGAGATGTACCTATATGTTAATGTTTTAATATACAGTGAGTCACCGTGAAAATGGTCCACCATTAATAACAAAAATATTTCATGAAAAATTTCAAAAAAATCAAACAATACACAAAACAAAATATATTTGTATAAAAGCTTATTATATTTTTGTTTAAAAAAACAAAAAATGTGAATTTAATAGCAATAGCAACTACAATTAAGAAATGAACGAAAAGAGACTAAGTTTAATCTCACAATGAAAATAGTCCACCTAACAAAACTTTCTCAGATAACGGTATTTTTTCAAAATTTTGTTTTGTTCTCTTATTTGTTTTTTATGCTCTCCTGCACTTCAATGCAAATGCATTAGTTGTCGACAGGTTTTTGTTAAGTTTAGTAGTGCAAAATGGGACCTCACACGTCATTTGAGTGGCGAAAATTAATTATTGCACATTATAAAAATGGAAAAATTCAGAGGGAAATGGCGAAAATTGTTAGCAAACCTCGCACAACAATTCAAAATATTATTGGCAGATACATCAGAGAGAAAAGAATTATTAATAAGCCAAAAAAAAGTCCGAAAAAACTGTTTTCTGATCGTGATGAACGTTGGATTGTGAACAAATCGAAGAAGAACCCAAGACTGAGCGCACCGAAACTTCAAAATATGGTGGAGCAACATCTAAAAATTAAATGCAATGCTGAAAGGGTTCGAAGAGTCCTACGAAAAAGTGGTTTACATGGTAGAATTGCCAGGAAGATGCCCTTCGTTAATGGGAAAAATAAGAAGGTTGGTTGGGCTGGAGTTCGCCCATAACTATCGAATGAAAGATTTTTCGTTCTGGCAACATGTCATATTTACAGATGAGAGCAAATTTAACCTTTTTGGGTCTGATGGCAGGGTAAACGTTTGGCGAAAAACAAACCAAGAAATGAATTCACAATGTTTGCGTTCCACAGTTAAGCATGGTGGCGGTCATGTGATGGTTTGGGGTGCGTGTTCGGCGGCTGGAGTCGGGAAAATTCATTTTATTGACGGAAACATGGACAAATACTAATATTTAAATATATTAAAAGAAAATTTAAAACAGAATGCTGTGAATGGCTGTTGTATAATTGTCCTAAATATAATAAATTGGAGTGTGAAATTAGGAAACATAATATATCCAATAAAAATGATTTAAGAAGGGTCTTATTGGAGGAATGGGATAAAATTAGCCCCGAATACACCAGAAAACTTGTGGAATCTATTCCAAACCGCTTAGAACTAGTTATTAAGCAGAAAGGGTTTCCAACTAAACACTGAAGTAGTCTCAGTACTTTTTTGTTATATATTTTATAACTATAAAATAACATGGAACATTTCATTGTGATATGATTTTTTGTTTTATTTTTATGAATGTGTTATTTGTTGTTGTTACTGATATTGAATTAATAAATTTTTTGGTTTTCTAAAACTAGAATAAAATGAACTTTTAAAAATACTCATTTTTATTTCTTACATTATTTGATTTTTTAGGAATTTTTCACAAATTTTTTACTTAAGGGTGGACCATTTTCACTGTGACTCACTGTATATGTTAATAATATGTGTGTTAATATTTTTTATTAAATTCATATATATATGTATATATATATTCAACCATCTAAATATATAAAATAAAATGTATGTATTTTAAACCTATTCTATTTAAATTTTTATTTTTATTTTAAAAACAGTTAATTGAAATATATTTTTCTGTTAAATATGTATTGTAACATTTCTCCAAAGCCGTTGTGCCATAATTTGTTTTTAAGATTTTTAATTTTCTCGTATAATAAGTGTATGTTGTGGTATATAAAATTTTTTTTTTTTTTTTTTTTTTTTTAATAATTTTATTTATGATAACAATAAATTTTTTTTACAAAGTAACTAGTCATTTTTGACTAACAGCGTTTGACTCTGACAATATAATAATAAAGCACTTATATGTGTTCTTTACATAAAGTGTTGTTTTGGTTGATGTTGCATTGTGCGGACTATTCTGGCAACTCAAAAGGTTTTAGTCTTTTGAGTCTTCTTATTATACCCTCTTGATGAAGTAGTCTTGCAGCTTCGATGTTAGGGTGATGATGGAGCCTCTCCTGGTGTTTTTGAGCACATTTCTTTATTTCACTTGCGACTGTGTCTATTCCGAGATCTCTATGAAGGTCACTATTACGAGTGTACCAAGGGGCATTTACAATTCCTCTGAGGACTTTATTTTGAAATCGTTGAACTATCTGTTGATTGCTGATTTTGGTGCATCCCCATAGTTGAATACCATATGTCCAGACCGGCTTGAGTACTTGTTTATAAAGCATAAGTTTATTATGAATGGATAACTGAGAGTTTCTTCCAATTAACCAGTACATTTTTCTATATTTTATCTGAAGCTCTTCTGCTTTCTTTTTCACGTGTATTTTCCACTTTAACTTTGCATCAAGGTTCATACCAAGGTATTTTGCTTGATTGCCATGTGGTACAGAGATATTATTGAGAGTCACAGGTAGTGGTTCTATTGATCTATTAGTGAAGTTAATGTGAGTAGACTTCGATTCATTCACTTTAATTCTCCACTTAGCTAGCCAATCTTGTATATTATTTACGGCTATTTGTAGTTTGAATGTGACTTCACCGATTGTGTCACCAACAGCTAGAATTGCAGTGTCATCTGCAAACGTGGCGATAGTTGTATTGCTCGTCTGCGGTATGTCGCTAGTAAACAGCACGAAAAGGAAAGGCCCTAAGACACTCCCCTGCGGGACTCCTGCTTTAGCTTCTTTAATACTGGAGTAAACTCCTTCCTGTTTAACTCTAAAATATCTCTTTTTCAGGTATGACTTTAGCAGTTCGCAATACTCAAATGGCAGAGTTTTCTCTAATTTAAATATTAAACCATCTAGCCAGACTTTGTCAAATGCCTGCGCTATGTCAAGAAATATAGCTGAACAAATCTTTTTTTCCTCTAAGGATTTTTCTATTATATCTGTTATTCTATGAACTTGGTCGATTGTGGAATGTTCCTCTCTAAATCCAAACTGATGGGACGGAACAGCTCCTGATTTTACAACTTCTGGTTTAATTCGTTTTAATAACAATCTCTCAAATAGTTTTGACATAGTTGGAAGAAGTGATATTGGCCTGTACGAGGCCAGTTCACTTGGTGGCTTACCTGGCTTAGGTATCATTATCACTTCCGAAAATTTCCAAGATAGAGGGACATAACGGAGTCTGAAGGAAGCATTAATTATGTCCGATATTTTTTTAATAGCTTTATTAGGTAGTTGTTTTAGAATCTCTCCAGTTATCAGGTCATATCCTGGTGATTTTTTAAGTACTACATGGTTCTTTATTACTTGTTTTACTTCTTTAGCATTAGTTAATGGAATTTCCTGTCTCAGGATAGTTGTTTGGTTTTCGAACAATATATCCTGTTGGTTAAGTGTTGTTAAATTTGGCTGAAAGGTACGCTCGAGATGATCCGCGAATTTTTCTGCTTTTTCTTCTTTGCTTTTAGCCAGGTGACCATTATTTGTTCTTATTGGTGGTATATGCATAACTGGCCTTTTCAAATATTTGGTTGCTTTCCACAATGAATAATCACTACCTTTATCATAGGTGAGAGATTGTAGGTATGAATTTATTGATTTATTTTTAAATTCCCTTATTTCTCTACGTATTCGTTGTGTTAAATTATTTAATCTATTTTTGACGGTTGGGTCTCGTGTACGTTGCCACTCCCTACGGGTACTTCTCTTCTCTATAACTAGTTATTTAATTTCCATTGGATAGCATTTGCCAGCTATTTTTTTTTTTGTGTGTTAGTACTTTTCCACGCCGCGACCTGTTTGTCCTTGACGAGCTTCTCCACCTCCTGTTCTAATGTTTCTTCTGATGAAAGTTGTGTGTTTAAAATGATGCTATTGTTTATTTCATTCCTGAACTTTTTCCAATCAGTATATTTATTTGTTAACAGTGGCTGTTTATCATTAGTAATTATTGTATCACTTATTATCATTAAAATAGAGGAGTGGTCAGATGTGGAGTCCAATCCTTCCTGCACTTGTATATAATCAACCGGGATTTTTCTTGTTATAAAGAAGTCAATTAGGTCTGGTGTTTTATTTTGATCACTGGGCCAATAAGTTGGTTTTCCAGTAGAATGCCAGTTGCAGTTGTATTTAATTATTGCTTGATGAAGCTCTTTCCCTTTAGTTGTGGTTAGTCTTGATCCCCAGTCAGTATGTTTAGCGTTGAAGTCACCCCCGACTACAAATTTTTCACCGAGCTGCTTGAAGAACTGAGTATAAGCATTCTCTTTGATGTTATATCTAGGTGGGCAATATATTGCGGATACCACTAACTTGTGGTTGCGGGTATTAATGCTAACGCTAATTGCTTGTATTTCATCACTTTCAAGTTTTTGTTGCAGATGGTATTTAATATCTTTTTTTATAATCACGGCACTGCCCCCTCGTGCATTATTATTAGGATGAACTGCTGAGTGAACTTCGTAGCCGCGGATTTTTATATGACTTTGAGTAGTAAGGTGTGTTTCAGATAATAAACATATATCTATTTTTTCTAAATCAAGAAATAGTTGTATTTCATTTTGTCGTTGCAATATACCATTGCAGTTCCATGCAAGAATTTTTAAATTATTTGCCATGTTTTTCGAGTAGAGTGAGCCTTTGTAGGATTGATATAAGGGCTTTTTCTTGCTTTTCTTCTTGTGAACTAAGTCTATCAAGAATATCTTGTAGTATTTTATTAGTTTGGTTATTATTTGAATCATTTAATAAAAGAGAACTATGTTGTCTTCTCGAACTTCCAGTAGATAGTACATCAGCAAATGTTACATTTGGATTAGTTCTTGATGGCTGGATTAATGTTTGGTGTGGCCTTAAATTTGTAGGTATTCTTGTTGAGGCTGAGTTAATTTCTGGCCTGGTAATTATTGAAGTTTCCCTTGTTTTGTTGCGAATTTTTTGCAGCTCTTTTATAACAATGCAACCTCTGTAGTTGGCTGGGTGTGTCTCTCCACAGTTAACACATTTTGGTGGGGTGTCTTTTAGTTTCGTACATTCAGCCGTACGGTGTTTTCCTACACATTTCACGCATCTGGGCTCCTTATTACAAAAGTTTTGCGTGTGTCCGTAGACTTGGCACTTTTTGCACTGGGGGATCAGCTTAGATTTTTTAACTGCTTCTATTTGCACTTTCATATGGAGTATTTCGCTGATTGCATAAATATTTTTAATGTCTTCTGTTCTTTCAAAAGACAACATATATAATGGAAGAGGTGTTTTGTCACCTCTTTTTAGCAGCTGTGTAACTTCTTTAATTTTGTATTTTTTCTCCAAAAGATACTCTTTTATCTCTTCTGGTTTGCATGAAGCGTGTAGCTTCCTAGCAATGACTTTGGTTTGCCTTGTCTGCTTATCTTCGTAGGAATACCACGCTGTCTTTTCTGCGTTAAGAGCTCCTGTTAACTTTCTATAGCTATCACTGTCTGTGACATTTATTTTGATATCACCACTATTTAACGCTGTAGCTTGAAACTTTATATGATTGTTGTCCATGATGTTTCTAATACTCTGATAATTATTGCAATTAGATATTATTACTGGAGGTGGCCGTGGCACTTTTTTCTCTAGTTGTACATTCTTACTTCCGGTTGGGAGTTCATTACTTGATCGTTTCTGTTCCGACGGAACCTGAGCTTTAACCTCCTGTTGCACGTGCCTACTTCCGGTTGGAAGCTGCTCAACTGATTGTTTCGAATCGGGTGAAATCTGTGGTGATTTACTCATCTTACGTTTCTTATTTTTTTTGTTACGGTTCAGAATCCATCCCGTTTCTCTATTGAGTTCTTCCTCGTCTGTTTCATACATAACCTCTATATGATCATTGGTGTTGTTTATCTTAGTGGTTTCTTTCTCAGACATTACTGCATTTAGAGCATCTTTTAACTCCTTGTTTTCTCGCTGTAAGTTTTTGAGGTCTTTGTTTAGATTTAACGTTAACTTTTCTATTTCGTAAATCTTATTGCGCAGTTCTGCGTTATCCCTTTCTAAGGTGTTCGCTATTGGTGGTGGTGATCTACACACCCTGGATTGTTGTTTAAATGGGTTGGGTTGCCCAACAGGGCTGTTAAACAATGATTGGCTCACCCCAGAATCCTTTGAGCCAGCCTCGTTAGAGGGTGGATTTGCCAGCTGATTAGCTGGGTTACCACCTGGGGTACAATTTCCTGAATCTGTTGTACTCATTGTTTATTTTACTGGTCATAAAGCATCTACCACTCTGACCAGTACGAGTTGGTAGTGGGTCTGGTTTGAGAAGATCATTTACTAAATTCTCGATAGTCAGTTATACCGCCGTGTCTCGGTCGCCAGAGCCTCGTTAGTTATCTAGCAGGGTGCACCACGTGCAGGTGAGGATGACATTTGGACTATTTGTAGACCAATAACTTAAGCCCCCTTTCCCACCCCGGTATATAAAATGATAAACATTAATATTGTAAAAGATATCTAGTTTAGCTGCGCCATGTTATAATTTTAGTTTATAAATTAGCTTTAATGTTTTTTGTGCATTGGAACTTGGTTGAAAAATCTATATACAGGAATGGTAAAATTAAGACAAAATGAAGCCTAAATCAAGTTTAAACTATATACTCAATTAAAGAATAGAAGTTTTGCAGGAGCTAAAAATGGCAGTTCGACTAAATTACCTAGAAAAAATACTAAAATGTTAATACCTCTAAGTACAATCTTACATAACTTCGATCGGCAGCCAAGGAAATCAGCAACATGATCATTAAATAGAAACACTCACACTTTTCAAAAAGTGAAATAGTAGAAAATATTTGTGTTCGTTGGAATAATCTGTGTTGCGGTGGAGGCGGTCGCTTCGGGCCCCGCAAGTTTTGGGGCCCCCAAATTTGGTCCAACATTCATATTTTCATATAAAATATACTTACGTAAAAAACGTCAATAAACACAAATAAAATAAACCGACGTCGACCGAAATAAATCCTATTTTAGAAGCATTTCAGAAACACATTTTAACTGTAAAAAAGCAAATGGCACGCGAGTGTTTAATTTTTTCTGAATCTAGCAAATGTATTTATTGTTATGTTTGCAAACTTTTTTCAAAACTCAAAACCAAATTTGTAACAGGTTACAATGACTGGAAACATTTAAATAAAGGACTAAAAGAGCATGAATCATTTTTCAGCTATGTTAATATTACACAAAAATATCGTCCTTAAAGGAAGAATTGATTCGGATTTAGTTCTTCAAATTGATTCGCAACAAAAATATTGGCGAGATGTTTTAAAAAGGGTCGTAGCTACAATTAAATTGCCAGCCGGTTTCGGTTTAGCATTTCGAGGACACAGGGAAGGATCAAGTTCTATCCCGTATTGAATATTTGCCACAATTTGGCGAATTTTTGAAAACTCATTTAGATAGGTATGGTAATATAGGAAGGGGCAATATTAGCTATTTATCTTTTACTGGTTGTGATGAATTTATAAATTTGATGGGAACTGAAGTGAAACAGGAATCAATTTCTCAAGTAAATGCAGCTTTATATTTTTCCATTATTGTCGATTTTACTCCGGACATAAATAATATTGAACAATTAACCTTCATTTTGAGGTATATTAATAAATGGGGAATGTGAAAGAGAGATTTTTTGGATTTCTGCAAATTGAAAATCACGATGCTACATATCTCGGAAAAGTTATATTGGAAACACTGAATAATTTGTCATTAAATATTAAAAATTGTCGAGGCCAAACCTTCGAGGCCGGGTGACTCTTTTGAATTCTTTGTCACAATTTGTGGGAGATATACGAAATAATTTTAAAATCATTGAAAACGAAGCAAATTCATTGACAAGCAATACGAATTATAAAGAAGGCAGGATTAAAAAAAACATCCAGTTTGCCAAATCGTCTAAAAACGATACAATTTTAGTGCGGCGAGAATTGTTTATTGCCAATGCTTATAACATGATATGTGATAGACTTACAACATAAATGTCTAGAGGAACATCCGTCTACAAATCCGTTTTAGAAGATTTTCATTTATTTTTCAAACATTCATTGACCAACGAGGAGTTTAGTGATTGTTTCTGGAGGTTGCCGAACAAATATAAAAAAGATATTAATTCGCAATATTTTCAAGATGAAATTCATCACTTTTTAAAGTATATTAAAGCAGAAAATATAAATACACCACTTTAAATGTACAAAACTATAATTAACGGCCTGCAATCAACTTTTCCAAACGTCGAAACAATTTTGAAAATATTTTTGACATTGTCCATTTGCAACGCAAGTGGAGAACGTTCCTTTTCAGTATTGAAAAGAATAAAGAATTTTTTAAAAAATAGCATCAGTCAGACGCATTTAAATCAATTATCAATAATGTTTATAGAAAACGATATTACCCAACAAAAAAATATTGAAAATATAATTGACAAATATTCATCTTCGAAAAGCCGAAAAGTGCCGTTATAATTAAGATTAAATTTGTTTGTTAACTTTTTGTGAATTGCATGAACCGCCACTGGCGGTAATATTCCATATAAATAATTCAATTGTGCCACTGCATAGGGTCCCTAATAACTAGTATAGTCTAGTATATCGAAAATTATTCTATTTCATCAAATAATACCACACTACTTGTTGATTGATTGATTAGGATGTACGACCAAGCTTTATAGCAGGAACTTCCGGACTCCCGGGCACACACCGTACACCCGTTTACATGTAACAAAACCGAACGATATAATTGAATATGGAGACTTTCCCAATTCTGAGTTAAAATTCTAAAAGAATGTTTAAAAATACTAAGCTACGATTTAAATTCACAGCGCTTGTTCCATTAGTTCCATTATCATGTAGCTACACCCTTTTACGAATAACAAAATCGAGGGAGAGGAAAGGTATATTAGTAACAACGTATCAACCCGGTTCCAGACACCTACACATAAGTAGTTGATAGTAAATTTGTTAGTAATAAATGTAGTAAAATAAGTTAGGACAGAAATCAAGTAATACAATACCACTTGTATGTAAGTATGTATATTAAAATTGTTTGATTGTAAACAGGGTTGGAAAAAACCCGGGTTTTTTTTAAAAAACCCTACCCGTTGGGTTTTTTCGGGTTTTTTATTCAAGTGTTAAAATTCAATTACAAAATTAACTTTTTTTCACCCATTTGTATGTTGGTTTTATATTGAAAAGACAAGGATGATTCTATTTGTTTACATTTTTTTATATTAGGATTTAATGATTTGTGTGTAGTTGTTGAAAATAGAAAGGTTTTCTTTTTTCATTCATTTTAAAATCTAGAGATATTTTCTTCTAGGATTTTAAAACCTATGAAAAGTCATATTAAACATGCAAATTAACCAACAATTGTACTACATTAAATTGAATTTTCATTAATAAACTTACAAATCAAAACTTCCAATTTTACATTGGTTCCCTTGGAAAACAGAAAAATGTTCACCTCTCTTGTATATAGAAAGCTTGTATTTCTACTTTACGGCTATGATATATTAAGATGGCTATGCAAGAAGAAACCAATATGTAATCAGAAACAAGTTTATTAATTATATTATAAAAATTTTCAGTTTGATTTTGCACGATAAAACACGATCAGGAATATTTTGAATATCGAAACAATATTTGTGCCTGTTCACAAGCTTTTATATGCTCCTTCCGTTTTCTAGTGTTAGTTCAATTTTTTAGAAATCATGTTTATTCGTGTCTTGAAAAGGAAAATACTCCAATCATTATTAAAGTGAATTTTAGTGAGGAATGTTGTGAGTTTATTGAATCGTATATTTTAAAACTAAGTAAAACTAATGTAAGTACATATGTACATCTAATTAAAACAAATAAATATTTAGTAGTAAAATACAGGATTGAATTTTGAAATATTCCCCATAGAAATATAGAATGCCTCGAGGAAGTGGACGTAAAAATGCTGCTGAGTGGAATAGCGTAGTCCATATCGAAAATTCTACAAAAGTAAAGTGTCACTGTGATCGTGAAATTAGCAACAAAGTAGAGCACATAAGAGCACATTTATTAAATTGTAACAAAAAAGTTACAACATGCGATAGTGATACGGGTACTGATACTGACATTTCAATTGGAAATACGTCTCTTACTGCCAATAGTAGTCATCAGGAGATGAAACAAAAAACCAAACATGGTACTCAACCATCTAAGATAGAATTTTCAATTAAAACTACTTTAAATCAAAAAGAAAAATTGGACAAAATTGTGGCACCATTATTTTCGCGAATAACATTACTTTTAACGTGGCTGATAACAAATATTTTAAAGAAATGATAGAATCTCTACGACCTGAATATTCTGCCCCTAGCAGAAAACAACTAGCTGATCAGCACCTTCTTGAAATTTATGAAGAAATAACCGATCATTTAATAACTGAATTGAAGGATTCCAGTTTGACACTCATTTTAGATGGATGGACGAACACTTCAAATGATCTACTTATCGCGCGTTCAGTCCATACCGGTTGTAATAGTTTTTTAATAAGTGCAGAGGACACCGGGTCCGAAAAAAAACTGCTGAATATTGTGTTGCTGTCGCAGAAAAATCAATTGGCTTCATAAAAACTACATACAATAAAGAAATATTCGCCTGTTGCACGGATAACGAAAACAAGATGAAAAAAATGAAGGATATTTTAGAGGAACGCCATGGTATTTTTTCTTATGGCTGCTCAGCACACATGATCAATCTTCTATACAAAGATATAATTCCAGTAGAAGTCACCAAACAAATAATAAGTGTACAGAAATACTTTAGAAATCACCACCAGCCACATGGATGGTTAAAAGAAAAACATGGAGTTATGCCTCAACTACCAAATGATGTAAGGTGGAATTGTTATGATGATTGCTTAACAAAATTTATTGCTAATTTTCACCTTTATTCACAAATAAGATCAGAGCATTTAAATGAATTTCATAACGATATCCACAAAATTTTAAATAATGTACAATTGTACAACGAGGCCTTAAATCTTCAACAAATGTTATCTCAAATAAAAATATCATTAGATGGTCTGCAAGGTGATTCCACTTCAATTGCCACAGCTGTCGAAATCTGGTATAATTTGCTGAATAACGAGATCTTATTAACAAAAAGGCCTTTAATTGAAAAACCAATGAAAAGTGTACTCACTCCGGCTCACTATTTAGCAAACATGATGTATCCAAAATATATGGGCAAACTGCTTAATGAAGAAGCAGAGAGCGCAGCAGAAGACTGGATAAGCCAAAAACACCCTAACTTTTTGGCACACTGTTTGGCATTTAAAATTAACGATGGAGAATACTTCTCAGAATCTATGTTCAAACCGGAGGTGCTCGAAAAATTAAACGAAAAATAATGATGGAAAATATTACACGTCAAAAACGAAAAATCTTCAAAGTTGCCTGAAAATTTTTGCAATCTTTTGTATCACTAATGAACTGCCCAGCAAGCTCGGCTTCAATTGAAATAATTTTCTCAACCTACGGTTTAATTTGGAATAAACTGAGAAACCGACTTGGTTTCGAAAAGGCGTTATCTCTAGTCAAAATTTATCGGCACTTAAGATCTGAACCACAAGATTGGTAAATTCCAAAGTTATTAATTTGAATTTTTTTTTTTTATTATTTAGTGAATTATTTATATTGTACTGATCATTTGTTTTTAATTTTTCATATCTGTGATATGTATTTATTCTTTATACATATAGTATATTAGTTACCTTATTATTAAGTCTACAATTTAATAAATGAATTTTTGAAACGACTATCCTCTTTATGTTCTAAAGAATGAATTTTATAAAATCATAAGTTAAAAATATGTAATTGAATCTGTTTATTAGAAAAAAAAAATTAAACAAAAAATATACGTTTTTTTTAGAAGTATTATTACCCCCAAAAAAAACCACCCCGGTTTTTTTTTAAAGTATTACCCAAAAAAACCCGGGTGGGTTTTTTTGGGTTACCCAGTGAGGAGCCAACCCTGATTTTAAAACTATCTCCATCTTCACATAATTAAATCAATAATGCTTAATATTATTTTCAAACCTGCGAACAGCTACACTAACCGATACTCAACAGTAAACCGAACAACATTCCATATAAGATAATATATTAAATTAACAAAAAAAAAAAAAAAAATCTTAAGCACACCCACAAATTACTGATTTCAGATGAGATAACTTGCGGTAATTTCCCTCGGATGATGTATAATAAACCGTATCTATACACATATTTATGTGTATCATCTACATTGTAATTAGTTTATTTTCCATGAAAATAATCTTTTTCTTTTTAGCTTTTTTTTTTTACTGTAAATATTCACATACATTTTTTTCTTTTATTCGAGCTTTTTTTATTAATAATTTTCCTGTGTTCATCTAAAGTTAATTTTCATCTCTAGAATTTTGTTTTTGTTTTTGTCGGTTTAGTTGAGTTTTTTTCTGTATGTATAGTACACAAATTTTTTGTTTATTATTTTTGTTTTTATAAGTATACATATTCGTTTTTCCTTCTTTGTTGGTGGTGGAATATCTTTTTTTTTGTTTGTTTTGTGCTATTTTGCAAGCACACACACAATAAAATACAAAAAAAAAAAAAAAAATGAGAGCTTACAGTAAAATGTATAAAACTAGGAAAAATAAAAAAATTGTATACAATAAATAAAATTGAAAGGGTTGAAAACACTTTACTTGATTAGGATGAATTTTAATTTCCAGTTTTAAGAAAAGATTTAGTTTTTTAAAACTTTTTACTTCGCAATTATTATTTTGTGATGTTGTCTTATTTAAGTAGACTTTCACGTTTATGTATTTATTTATATTGAAGTACTTATTTACTTTTATTTTTTATGTTTATTTGCTTGCCCTCGGTGCAGCAGGGAGGAAAGATTTTCCCAAAATAAAAAAAAAATTCAAGATTAGTTTTAATTAGAATTTTCTTGATAAATAAAAGGTTAAATGTATAAATATAACTATTATATATAGAAGAAGTAGTGTGGCTATTGTTATATTGAAGTAAAAGTTTAAAGTTAAATTAATTTAAGTTTTCTATTTTTAAGTTGTGCTTTTCTTTCATTGTTTTTGTTTTCCCTGGTTCAGTATTACTTTCAACTACAATTTAGTGAACGAAGAATATTGTTGTATTTTCTAATGTTATTGATTGTTTTATATGCATTTTCAGTTGTTCATTAAAAAGTTTATGTTTTACTTTTACTTATACAATATATATTATTATGTACATGTATACTTCTAGAAGTATAGTACAGTATAGTATATACTTAACTATAATATGTATTGGAAAATTGATTTTGCATAGTAAATAAATCGAAAAACATTTTTTTTTTAAATTTTTTATAAGTAAGATGTTTATATAAAGGTTGAGATAAAGTTTTTAATTAAAATATAATGCAGTAAGATTTAATAGATCTTAAGCGTTTTGAAGATAATGAATTTATTGTTCTACATGTACTATTTTTTTATATTCCGTTTAGTTTTAGTTCCAAGAATGAATAAAATAAAAAGTTATAATGAATCGGTTTTGTAAAATTTTCTTTAAGTTTAATTACTGCTGGTGTATTGTAATAAAATAGATAAAATATTGTAAACACTTCATATATTTTTATTTTTCTGTTAAGACTTTTAGAATTTCCCTTAAACTAATTTCTTAAGTATGTATGTACATATGTATATGTTTAAGTATGTTACAGCACAGAAAACAACAACATAGGGTGAAACATAAAATATTATTTTATGATTTGTTTATCTGTTTGTTTAGATGTGTTGAGCGAAAACTGAACAAAATTCATTATCTTGTGAAATGGAATGGAATTCGGTCATAATTCATTTTTGAAATGTTGTTTTCTTGTACCACACAAATAAACTTTGTTTCATTAGCTTAAACATGTGTTTGGCTCATTACATAAATAATCCTAGCAAATACAAAGCGACAGCTTTAAATATAATTACTTAACTCGGATGTAACTGCGAGCAATGCCCTTCAAACTTAAAATCACTTACAAGACGTCTTATGAAAACGAACCAAGAATGTTACAACAAACAATATAATTATGTAGAGCTTCATAGTTATTAAATTCTCAGAGAGACAGGGAGAGAGTAAAATAGATTATGTAAAACAAAGCATTCTTAGATATACAAGCCGTCAGGATAAAATTCGAACTTAATTTAAGGGGGATAAAAAAACAAAAAAAAAAAAATGGATTTTTCATACAAATCATATGAAAAGTTATGTTTTTTTAATATCGTTTTTCTTAAATGAAAAGTCTTTCAAAAATGAATTTTGATTTCTACGTTATCAAGAAGAATAATTGATAAATATATGATTTACAAATCAATTAATAATATTTTGTTTATAGATATTTAATTAATGTTTTACTAAAACCCCTTTATTTACAAACACATCTTTACACCTCATGACGTCACACCTTTCGTTCATGTTTTTTTTTATAAAAACAAAATGTCGATAAATAGCAAATACGTTAAACCAGAACCATCTTGATATGAATAGAGCCGGCATGTAAAAAATGAACTTAAAATAAAGGACATAGAAACACTAAAAAATAATTTATTTTCATAGAGTTTGTATGAAAAAACGCGATTTCGATTGACGAAAAAATATGAATTAAAAATTAAACGTAGATAAATAATTTTTTCTGAAATCACTCTAAAACAACTCAATGACTAACTGATTTAAAGCACAGATTCTCAAGCTTCCCCATTTTCCAGATATAATCAAAAGAAAATAAGGGAAATTAATTAAAAAACGTTCTACAACAACAACAATATGTATTGAAAAGAGAATATTGTATTTATTGACGTCACCACTTATTCACAACTAAAATCAATGGTAAAAAAAAGACAATACGTTGAACAGCCAAAATTAAAATAAATCAAAGAGAGTCAAAGAGAAAAAATTATAATAATATGCATTGAGCGAGAAGAAATCAAAAAAATCAAATCAACAATCAACCCAGATTGTTATGCATCACAAATAAACCACATAACCAAGAAACATTAACTGTAATATAAATGCCTTATTTATTTCTCAAGTATTAAAAATATTATTTAAATTAAGTCACAGCTGAAAATAAATACAATATGATTAATATTTGGCATCGATTTTTATTCCCAAAAATTAATGACACATTCAAAATAAGTTTTTGTTTAGAATATTTGAATTGTCATAACATTTGAGAGCGGTGTATAAAATAAAATAGCTCTTACTTATTATTCCCATTCCTAGATGGTCACTTAACACACAAATAAAAACAACAGGGATTCGAACTGAGTAAACGATTTCAAAGAAAACTTTTTACGTAAAATTAACATAATTTCTTTCATAGCAATGGTTTAATTTTAGTAAATTTATAAAAAAAATTATATTAAATTAATTATTATTACAATTTAGTTATTACTATAGACAAAAACCACCAAAAATATGGTTAACCGAATCAAAAATCAGACCGATTTTAGAATCCGACCGGTTCGATCACCTATTTGATTTTTTTTATATGTTTTTAATTGTAGGCGACATCTATGGTTTAAACAAAAGTCATTAATAAAGCATTGCCACATGATATGAATCTGTATTCGGGTAGATTTTTGTCATGTGGCAATGCTTTTAGAAGGAGACTAAAAAGGGATGGTTATAATTGTTTATAAATTTTATGTTATGACGTATTTTACAACAACAACATTCCATAAAAGTTTAGCAATAGTTTATATTCCAAGAGGATTTTCACTAAGAAATAAACATTTTCATGATTCGATTTTTCAATCAAATAAATCTACATGTTTTATGAACATTTTCGTATAAAAATAATGTAAAAGCTCATAATTCTTATAGACTAAAAATGTAAATGAAAACAATCGTTTTCCCATATAGTTTCATAGTAAAGAAAAAATTGTATGTACTTTATTTTAAGCTTAGTAAAAAATACAGTCAATGTGGAGGCTCTTATTTATAGAGTAGGCTCTGGTTAAACTAAAGAGGAGCAACAAACTTTTTTCCTTACATGTAAAAAAAAAACATGTTGTTTTCATTGTTGTTAAATAGTGGTTGTGCGTAGTTTGTTTATTTCTGGTCTATTATATTTTAAAATCTTTTGAATCATTGATTTCGGTTTTATAATTTTATACTGTATTTTTCACATAGACATACAAAGAAAAAGTAAATTTGTACAATTTTATTTTAATCATATTAATCAAATTACTAAATTTAAGTTGGTTTTAAAATATGTTATACTAAAAGGTTTGATTTAAATATAAACCTAAAAATATTTTCTGGTTCGAGTATTTTTCATTCATAAAATTTTAATCAAAAATGTTCAATTTTACGTGGGTTCTTATGGGAAATCGTAAAATGTATTCCCCTTAAGTTAAGTTTCTTTTAAAATTGGTCTGAACCTGACGGCTTGTATATTTAGGAATGCTTTGTCTGACAGGACAAACACTGAAAGTAAAAACATGAAAAAGAAGAAAAAAAAATATAACACGAAAATTAATATTGACACGAAAATTAACATTGATTTTATTTACGAGATAGCAAATAACCATTCCTACAAATTTATGTAAACTCAACTAGGATCAAGTTGTTACATACAATTATTCATTAAAATAATTGTTAATAGGTATAATAATTGCGTATGGTGGTTAATTAGAAAAAGAAATAAAAACCGTGTACGTGTAATACAGAGTTAAAAGAGATAAGGATAATTTTCAAGTTCTTAACCCCTTGAGCGCTGTGTGCACCGCCGTTTGTACACACTCGATTTCATTTTTCAGTGCCGTGTGTGCTGCCGGCGGTGCACGATTAGATGCAATTTCAAAGCCAAATTTCTCGCTCTGTGCTGTAGCGAAACAATAAAGATAGGTATAACGGCACCTAGGAAATGCTGGTTTTGTAAATATTTTTAGTATTTTCCGATTAACTTTTATTTCCCATTAGTAAGAGTTTCCATTAAATAAAAACTAATCAATTTATTATAAAATCATTGATCATTTTAATAAAAAAATAAAAATATAACTCTATTCATATTTAGAAGAAACATGAATAAGTAATAATAAAAAAATTAAAAATTAATGCAGTTTGTTAAAACAATCTAGATAAAAGTGTGGATTATCAACACAGCCATTACAGTAATCTGTAACTTCATTTGTTTTGCTTATTGCTTCGCTACGGTGTTTCCTTATGATCCTATTTCGCTTGTCCCTGGTCTGATAAGTTTGCAATAAATGCATTTTCGATGAAGATCAACAAAGGCTCCCGTAAATAAGCTTTCGAAAGCCTGCTATCTCCATATTCGGCTTTATCTGCTTGTATAATACCAAATTGCTTACGACAGTTGTGCTCAGTAAAAATTCTAAGGCAGTTTTGTGGTACCATCGAATGGTTTTGCGTAACGGTGAGAAGTAACTCGCCATTTGATCGGATAAATCAATACCCTGCTTCGCAAAATTGTAATCAACTATCATTTCGAGCTTTTTAATATCTTCATTGTTTCGCCACTACAATCCCCGAAGACTCTCGACCAATGATTTCATTTCTCTTCAGTTTTGTGGTAACAACATCTTTGGGATTACGAACTCTATTCGCTCTTAGCGTTACTACTAGATGGACGTATAAAAATTATCAGTTACTACTGTTCTGCCTTTGTCGATATACTGCTCAGCAAGATCCAATACAATTTGAGTATTGTGGGAGACTGCAGGTGTTGGTCGTCCTCTGCTCTCCGGCTAGTTCTTCCACAATATATGTAGCTGGTGCGTGTCTATCCAAGTGGGCGCAACGTTTATATGATTTTACACCGTACTTATGTGATTTCCCAAGGTTATATTGCCTGAATTGTAGTCTGCCACACCACGGTATCATGGTTTCAACTACCACGAACTATCACCAACTTTTCACCGGATATTGTGTCTGCAATAAAATTTTTCTCAAGCGTTTGTGCCAAATTGGAAACTTTTCCCAGGCGCTTATTTCGTGTAGCAGCTTCATCAGCAAAATATATGAATTTCAACAATAATTGAAATCTATTTCTGGGCATAATTTTTGGGACAAACTATTTTTATAAAATTTATCCATGCTTTAATGCAGGTACATTGACGGATAGTTTACTATTCCCATATAATAACACAAGAATTTTTTTATTTCCGGAGTATTTGTTTCAAGCCAGCTTTTCATGCGAGAACGTCGGCTTACGCGTTTATTTTGAATTTTCTTACTGGCATTCAAATTTGTTTGTTGAACTATCAGCTCATACACGCCTTCCATAACCATCGATTGGCTTCATATTCTGATTTTGAATTATCATCTGCGGTGGAGCAGCAGAGTCGGCAAATATAAACCTTTTTAGTGAATATCCAGTAACGGTTTCCCAAGCACGGGGAAGAATATGTGGTGTTATGTGTTCTTAAAAAAAACAGCATTGCCGTCTTCAATTTCGTCTTCAAAATCGCTCGCATAGAGTCAGATGGAAAATATTCATCTGAGTCTGTAGAATCAGATGGAAAATATTCATCTGAGTCTATTGGTGGGTAATGCATTTGTATTGATAAGGGATAATTTACATACCATAATTTTTTTCTATTCTACTTTCGGGTCGATCAGCTAGCACAATTTTTATTCGCTCATTAGAAATCGAATAATAAATTTGGAGGGAGTTTTAGAACCCTGGTGTTTACAATTCTTCTTTAGCTGCAAGGTAACCAAATAATAAAATATTTGTGCGTGACAGCCGACGATGCACGCGGCACACGAGTGAAACAATTTTACCTGAGTGCGACGTGTTCCGTCGGCTGTCACGCTTAATAGCGGTACGTTTTATACGTCGTTAGACATTTGTAACGGCTCTTATATGTTGGTACTCTATGAATATTTATTGCATATATAGCGGCATTCAACGTGTTAAGAAAACAAAAGTGTAAAAGTTAATCAAATCAAATCAACCTATTAGAGTGATAAAAAATCACCAACATGGAGTCCATTCTAATAAATGTATTAAATAAAATGAATATTAAACGATTGGAGCATGAATTGAGAGAAATAGATTTAAATTAGAAGGGGGAAAGAGAAGTCTTGATAAATCGACTTGTAGACTACTTTGGTAGTGAAGTTAATAATATTAATGAAAGTTCGAAAACTGATGAGGCAATCAATTAACACAACAATTTAAAGTTTGAACGACTACGCTCAAGTTCAAAAATTGTCAAAACAAAGTATGTACTTAACTTAATATTGAAAAATATTCAACTGATGACAATGCTTGTGAAGGTGAAGAACATGATTTAAAGCTTATGGGAAAATATAAAAAGTAAAGAAAAATTTGAAAAACGGCGTTCAAATAGAAAATAAAGTTGTAAAGCATGAAAACAAGCTAAATAATGGAAAGAGAAAAGTGAAAATGTTTTTACATTTAAAGACATAGAAGAAAGTTTAAATTCGTTCAGTGGTGATGATAAATCGAGTGTAGTAAAGTGGTTAATAGATTTTGAAAGCTCTGTGGAACTTTTGTATTGGTCGGATGTTCAAATCGAATATAGGTGGTATATCTATGCCAAAAGATTGTTAAAAGAACAGGCTAGACAATCATGAGTTTTAACACAAATGTAAATTGGTATTAAATATTTAAACCAACAATAATTGATAAATTTAAAACAAAAGCGAATAGTGCGACCGCACACAATCAACTATTAAATATGCCGCGCTTATTTTTGCAGTATGTTAGAGTTTGCAAGTCAAGGCAATATCGAAACGGGGGCAATTATTCAATATACGTAATTGATAGAATACAAGATGTTAAAGATGTTCACCGACTGTAATGTAAAGGAAGAAGGTTCAAATTGTTTTAAGTCCGGATGAATGAATTCGGGCACATTGCACCAAAGTTCATTGAGAAGAACGAAAAACCGAAAACTGTTACATCGAATCACAAATGTCGTAGTAGTGCAATAGGCAACTAAGCTGAAATTTGTTAAGGGGGGCTGCTACGAACGTTTCTAAACAAAGATTTTTACCTACAACTAGAATATTTTTGGGACTTGGAAAGGCTGAAATAGTTCCATTCGGAATGTTAAAATCTTAAGTTAGAATTGAAGACGAGAACTTTTAAAGTGCATTTTATGTTGTTCCTATGCAATCAATGTCTTCAAGGCAATATTGGGTAAATAAATTCGTATAGAGGCGAATTGCGAAGTAACTTCAAATAGCATCACAATTCAATTTAAAATGAAAGATGAAGAGGAAATGAAAACAGAAAACGAAAGAGCAAATAATTTTGAAGGAAAATTTGAATCAAGTAACGTGATTGAAGTAACGTCATTTATCTGCCACCAGGAAAATTTAATTAGTTCAAATAAACAAGCAACAAACTGGGAAGAAGATGGCCCCTTTTTATGAAGAACATATCCTGCACAACAACCATATAATTTAATGACACTTTATGAAGAGCATATTCTGTGCAACATACAAATTAATGATTGGTTTACAGAAGAAGATGTAAATTTAACTCATATTACGAACGAAAATACAAGGATTGTGATTAGTTTCATTAAAATTAAAATGAACATAATTCCATCAGATGAATAATGTACCTATTTATGAACAACCGAGACAATTGTCACGAACAGATGAAACCAATTAAGCGACAAGTTGCAAATTTGTGCATCCTAGATTTTTGCAGTGCAGTGCTTTTGTTGTTTGTGTTGATTACAGGAAAATCAATAAAAAGATAATCAAAGACAAATTTCCTATTCCCAATAAGGAATCAGCTGGATCAGCTTCAAGACGGTAGGATTGGATTTAAAGAATATAATTTTACTTAACCATGTTGAACTAGGAAGGAAGTATACTTCTTTTATTCTAGCTGAGAGTCAATACGAAATTACAAAAGTTCCGTTCGGGTTATTCAACTCGCTTTCAGTAGTCCAGCGTTTTATTAATTCAACATTTAGACAATTAATTAATGAAGGAATCGTTTAACATAGTTAGATGATCTTGTAATATCAGGAAAAAATAAAGAAGAAGCTGTGTATAACTTAAACAGGTACTAACGAGAAGTGTCAACTTCTTCGGAAGAAAATAAGTTTCCTTGGACATATTGTAGAAGATGGCATCTTCTCCAGAAATGACAAAAGCAAAATTTTCAAGCAAATTGAAAGTTTTTTAGGGCTGACTGATGAAGATTACACCAACATGGGAAAGCCATTTATCAGATTTATTTGAAAAGAATTAAAATTTTAAGTTCAATGATGTCGAGCAAAATGAATTTTTGTTACTAAAGATCTGTCTACAAGAGTCGCCAGGTAGGTACTTTTATTGGAAGAGCTTGATTATAAAATAGAACACAGATCAGTAGACAGCTAGAAGAGTATCTTGTATATGATGGAGTAACCGATTGTCTCATAAATACTCAGAACAAAGAAAAAGCTACTCAGCAAATAATAAAAATATAAGTGAACGAGAGGACTACATATTTATACTATATCGGTCAAGTCGGGGTATAAATACCTTTCAGAGATCCAGAAAGCAGGCCGCTCGGGATTTTAAAAACAAAAAGCTTAGTTAAAACAGAATTTCAGATTACGAAGTTAAGGGAAAAAGTAGATCAATGTATGTTCTCAAAATTGTATACGAGGGCGGATTGAAAATGAAGCTACCTAAGTAGGAAAACAAAATTTTTTTTTGCCAAAAACCATTTATTTCTCAACATAGTCTCCATTTAATTCGACACACTTAGTAAGACGATATTCCAACTTTTTTATACCATCTGAATAATACGATTTCGGGAACCCCTCAAAATACGCGTTAATTTCGATAATCACTTCTTCGTTTGAGATGAATATTTGTCCTGCGAGCCATTTTTTCAAGTTTGGAAACAGGAAAAAGTCACTAGGAGCTAAATCTGGACTATAAGGTGGATGATCAACCAATTCGAAGTGTATTTCACGTAATTTTAGCATCGTATCTAATGCTGTGTGAACCGGTGCGTTGTCTTGAAGAAAGAGCACTTTTTTCTTCTTTAAATGTGGTCGTTTTTCCTTGATTGCATCAACCAATTGATCCAATAATGCACGATAATACTTTCCTGTGATTGTAGATCCTTTTTCAAGATAATCGATGAGCAATATTCCGTGTGCATCCCAAAATATAGTGGCCATAACCTTGCCAGCCGATTTCACTGCCTTTGCCTTCTTCGGAGCACTTCCACCAGCTTTGGTTTCAGGTGTATAGTGGTGGACCCACGTTTCATCAACAGTAATTAATCGACGCCAAAAATCAACAGGATTACGCTTTATCATGTCCAAACACCGCTGTGAAGTGGTCTGTCGAACTCGTTTTTGTTCGACACTGAGCAAACGCGGCACCCATCTTGCCGATAGCTTTTTCATATGCAAATGTTCATGCAAAATGTTGAACACACGTTCATATGATATGTTTACCATTTCAACAATCTCACGCAACTTGACTCGGCGATCATTCATAACGATATCGAGGATTTTCTTGATATTTTCATCAGTAACCACCTCTTTTGGCCTTCCTGTTGATGGTATTGTTGCAGTGCTTCTTCGGCCGCGTTTAAATTCAGCAATCCAATATTTTACCATATAATCTGACGGAGCAGACTCACCGTAATGTTTATCGAGCTTTTCTTTTGTCTCTTTCGCCGTTTCCCCTTTCAAATAATAGTGTTTAATCACTGCACGAAATTCGTTTTTTTCCATTTTTCAAGATACACAAAAGTTGCTTACTTCAAACGACTACAACAAATAAACTAATCAATGAATTTGGGTGAAATTTTAACAGCTGACGTTTGACAGATCGTAATTTCTAAAAAACAAAAATTTTTTGTGTTTGTGCTGCCATCTAGCGCTAGGTAGCTTCATTTTCAATCCGCCCTCGTAGAATGTATCAGTGGTAATAAGCTTTTCTAAATAACATAACAAATAGTGAATTCCATTGGATACTTTTCAAGTATAGATCACATCGGGCCAGTGCCTTCTACAAATAAACAGTACAATTATATTCTGACTGAAATCGATGCATTTACAAACTTCACCTGGTTATTTCCGACAAAAGGTATCACCGCTGTAAAGTATTGCTGATACTAGAAACTATTCAAAATGAGGCAACGGTCATGTTGAAAGCCAGTTTCAAAGGTTCAAACATGTTTTAAAAACACACTCCAAAGAAGCATAAACACAACACCATTTAGTATTTCAAATGGTGTTGTGTTTATAGGAGTAAAATGTCGTCAGAAAGAGAATTTTGAAATAATGACAGCTTTTCAATAAGAAATACAACAAAATTTTGTGGCAGAAAGAAATTAAATTTTAGAGGTACTGTATGAAAATCTAAAACAATTCAATAAAATTAGAAAACCTGTAAGTGAATATAAAATCGGCGATATTGTTGTTATTAAAAAGACACAATTCGGAGTAGGAACAATGTATGATGTTGAAAAGGTAGAAAAGTTTTGAAGGGCCAAAAATACCCGCACAGCAGTGGATTTTATTAAAAGTTGTGGAATGGTAGTACGAACATCCGGGACGAATGGTTCTTCAAACGGGACTTAGTACAGCGATTGACGGGCTTCATAGTTATTAAATTCTCAGAGCAAAAATAATAATTAAAATAGGAGACAGTCCATTGACACCTGCCTACCTTGTAAGTTGGTCATGAATTTGTGCGTCAAGTAATAGTTTCTCTCAGGTCGAAAACCGTAAAAATTGGACATCTAATTAAATTTTTCTCTACGTATTATCTTTATTGCTCTTTTGAATACTTATTTCGTAGAAAATACCGAAAGTCAATTTATATTCGTACGAAACTTTTTGAACATTGGCCACCTTTACAAGTTCAACAATTTTTAGGGAACCGTGAGTAACCAACTTAGACAGATTCTGCTGTATTCGGAAGCGGCGATCAAATCGTATCTCAAAAATTCATTTCCTCACCTTGAAAGTTTAATTAAATCTAGATACTAGTAATGACAATATGTTTTCCACGATAGTCTTTTTAAATCAGGATAGGAAAATGAAAAAAAATAAAAAAATTGAGGTGTGGCCAACACACGACTTTCTTTTATGAACAGCGAATTTTGAGAAACTTATTGTGCAAATATATTGTTCGATCAAATCTCAATTTTATTTTTTTTTTGTATTTTTTGGAAACATTTTATATTAAGTAGTTTTTTGTGAACCTTATACTTTTTAACCAAGTGAGTGGCCACTTCCGGTTAGCCTATTCGTAGTAAAATTCACTGGGATCTCCCAATTTATAAAACAATCTTAAATCTGAAGTTTCAGTTCAATTGGTTAAACCATCTGGGCTGTAAAGAGTACCAGACTGACAGACAGACACCATTTCGAAACTCACTTTTTCGGACTCAAAACAGATAAATATCTAAAAACTAAAGGACCAAAATTTTCCTGATTAACTAATATACTTTACTTACGTAAAGGAAAGTAAAAATCCTTGTATGTATTATGGAAATTTTCTTTTTCGAAGTCTGCTTTATATTGCGGACCTATAATAAAAACGTAAGATGGAAAACAATTTATTTTTGCCTTTTGTTAATTTTTGTTCCTTTTTCTAGAACATTTAAATCGACCACAAGATTTGCCTGACAATTTATTTATTATAACAAAAATTTGGTAGGGTTTGCCACTTTACTTACCTATTATGCACATATGATAATATCACGAAATTAAATCTATCATCTCACTATTTTGGCATTCTTTTTCTTCTAAACTGAAGGAAAAACCACTTGACAAATTTTCCTAAATCACAGTTATAACTACCATTTTTTTTTTTCGATGTGAAAGTTATATAGCTATTGTTTGTTTATTAAAATGAAAAATGATTTTTATTAATGTTTTTCCACAAAGTACAGTGAATGAAGTATAGATACACACAGAACTGGTTTATTATAATATGGTGTGTAAAACTGAAAATAAATGAAAATGGGGAACAAAAACTAATCTTATTGGTTATAACTTATAACTGAAGTATAATTAAAATCTTGACAAAAAAAATTCTTTACTGTATCTATACGTTAAGAGTAATCAAGACTTTTTTTTTCATGTGCACATTACATACATGTATATACATATGTATTTACGTAGCTATGTATAGATGAAAAAAGATATATTTTCCGTTTTTTTATGTATGTATATATTCTAAATTAAATTTTCCAGTCAGTTCTTCACATTCATGTACGGATAATGTGTCTGTATGTAGATATCTGGAAGAGTAATATTGTTCACTTTATTTTACCGTTTTTTTTTGTGCTCCTGTTTTTTCCTAGATAAACAAGTACATATTATTGTTTGTTTATGAAACAAATTAAAAATTGAAATTTTTTTGTATACTGTGCATGTATATACAACAAAACGGATTTACGGAAAAAATGAACGTGGAAAATCAGTTTTATGTTATTTTGTTTGTACAATTATCGTTTTATTAATTTTACGATTTTTTTTAATATCACTGACTGATTATGATTAATTAAAATTTAATACATAAACTAAAGAACATATTTCAAGATTGATTGTGAAATTAACAAATCCATTGGCAAGGTATTGTCCCAAACTCTAAATAAACAACAGAACCACGCCTATTTTTTCCATGTAAATTTATTTTCATTGGATTATTTTAAATATTCATTTGTTGGTTGTCAAATTGGATAACTAAAAAAAAAAACCAAAAAAGATTTTCTTCGGAATGGAAAAGGGATAATCCACGTGACACAACAAAAACAATCTTAATAGAATAAGGACTTGTTTAACGATGCTTAGTTTGGAAATTTAGATCTTACAAAATAAATAAATAAAAAAAATCTATGTAATAATTCACTTAAATGTCAGCCATTTGTTTTATATCAAATTAATCTTGCAAAATTGTAATATATTAAGTAAATGCAAAATTCCATCAAAATATTGCTGTATACAATTTTTTTCCATATTAAGAACATAATTCGAGTTGTGGCTTATGAGTACATGTTATCTATGCACTTCTTATTTGTCAAAACAAAATTTATTTATTGCAAATTTCACTTAGGTTTAAATTGTGATGAAACTATTTGAAATATAAATCATCCATTTTTTTTTCTTCAATTCAATTCGAAATCTTAATCGATATATTCAAGAGTGAGGTAGAGATATGGTTACTCAAATAATCATAAATTTTTTTTGTAAGAACTAATCCGGCTACTATGGTGAACAAATTGATGGGATAATATGTACGTCAATTACCTTCAGTATGTTTTAAATCTTATGATGATGTGGTGGAAATTTTAAACTGTTATTTTATTAATGAAACATTAAATGGTTATTTTGATAAAAATTGAAATAAATTGGTTAATTAAGAACATGCTTGTTGGCTGGTTAAATTAAGCCCTCAAGGTAAAAGACTGAAGGCTCCGATTTAAACAATATAGAAAAAATAAAGCATTAAGGCTATATACTATATAAGCCAAAACTGGATTAGTTCATTTCAATCTGCGTTCAGTGGTCAGTTTTATGCGGTATGTTTGTAAAGATTGGACGTCATAAAAATATACTTCAGTAATGATAATTTAGTAAACTGCTTGAATTATATTAAAAAATATTTAGATAACCATTTACAGTCGCATTTAATAGCACATTTTATCTTATATTTATATACTCCCAAAATTTCACAAATATAAACTTTTTCTACGAAATACTTTCGTTTCTAACCATCCCTTTAAATTCTTTCTTTTTTTAATTTAGATAGCAAAAATCAAATTGAAATTAAATTACAAACTAAAAATACAGTGTAAGCTGAAGCTCTTGCAAATCCAACAAATCCTTCCAGATAATGTTGTAAATTTATTACCTTATTCTTAAATTTTAATTTACGTCGAATTATCAGTCTCAAGGCCAAAAGTTAGTTTTTTGTTAGGATTCCCATGTTCTGTACTAAGTAACATATTGAAAATTATTATTATTTTTAATAAGCTTTTACAAAATGTGAGGAGTTTTTCAATAATAAACATTCAGTTATGTCAAAATGTTAAAAATGAACCTCGGCGCAAATCAACTTCTCAGCAGAAAGTAAATACTATTGTTAGTTTGCTTCAAAATTTTCAACCACCTCTGCAGCTTTTAAAATATATTTTAAATCCCTCTGAATTTCACTGAAAACTGTACTATTACATCCACAACAACAAACAAATTTCAAATATCGACAGCTTTTACCCTATCTGATTAAATTGGAATGAAATATAGGTATATACTTGTATCATATTGTTATTTAATAAATAGTTAATATCATGTTCTTGGTCAACCTTCCATTCATACGTACACATATGAATTATGATTGTATTAAGTTACAATTTATGTAAATAAAATAAAATTTATTGCAATAAACATATAACTTATAGTGATTCAATATTTGATTATCCTTCTTAATATAATCCTTTCTTGTATATCATAGATAATACACAATTATTTATATAATATTTCTGTTTTATTTTCAGCATCAACAATACCATCAATTGTTAATAAAAAGAAATAGGTTCTGGAACACAATGGAACCATTTCATATACCTCCACCACCACCAACAACAACATCACCACCATCACCACCTTTGTCCAACAATTACAATTGTAATAATAACATTAGTGATATAAATAATAATATTAATACTAATAATGGACAAAATAGTTTAAATAATAATAATAACAGTAATAATAATCATAAAAATAATTTAGAATATTTTAATAATAATTTTAGTGAATTAATTACTACTAATTATTATTATATAAATTTTAATAATCAATTTACAAGAACAATATTTTGGAAATATTTAATTGTTGTGATTTTTATTGTATTAACATTATCATCAAATGGATGTGAGGCAGCTAGACAAGAAGGTATGTTATTTGTTTATGTAATATTATATATTCTGAATTATGTACTTAATATTTATGATTATTGGTATTCTATAAAGAAACCAATTCAATGGGTTTATTTTTGCAGTTGACTTTCTTTTTATTATAATTTATAGATATCCAAATAAAATTATACTGAAATAATAAAAGATGGGTGGTTAACTTTCATAATGAAGTTGCTTCTGCAAGAAGAAAGGGCCGAAGAAATAAAAGAAAATTGTTTTGATTTATTTATAAAACTTAACCTTTTGAAGAATGACAAGTCTTTATTAGAGCTTCTGGTAAAATGATGTGTTTAAATTGCAGAGATTTTCAGATCCATACATATTCTCAACATTTATTACAAAAACATTTCCTTTCCTTTTACCATTTTATTTCGCCCGTCTTTTAGGCAATTCACGGATTCCCTTTCTGAAAAAGTCGTCGTCTTTTGAAGCGATCCGTTCGTCAAGCCAATTTTTGATACTTTCGTAAGATGTGAATCGTACTTCTTGAAGGGCTGACTGCTTCGACCGGAATAAATAGTAATCCGATGGAGCAATGTCTGGCGAATATGGCGGGTGGGGATAGAACTTCCCAGTTCTGCGCTTCTAGGTAGGCTTTAACGACTCTTACAGTATGTGGTTTTGCGTTGTCATGCTATCCCACCAAATACAGAGCAAAACCTTATCACAATGAACATATCTTTTGGCTGTGATAAACCTTTTTCAAATTGCCTAAACCACCTTCTACACATACTATCAAAAAAACCATGTTCTCCGTAAACTTCTGCAAGTAAACATGTCTTTCAGCAGCGGTTTTCCTTATACTAAAAAAATACAACAAAACTTCCCGCAAATGACGATTAGTTATTTGGCACAAAACTCTCCATTTTAAATCGAATAAAAAACTGTATTGTTTATATTTTAATCAAATGTCATATACTGCGTTTTGAAGGTTATGAAGAGATTTTTCAGAAACATGTATTACCAGATTCACACAATACATAGAAGCACGATTACGCCATCTATTAGAAAAACGGAACTTACTTTTACATATACCCAATATTTTGGTATTCAAATACACTTAACACATTTTCTGAGTAGTATGACTTTTTTAATCAAATAAAATTTAATTAAGCCCTAAAACTGTTACAAAATGAGAGCAAAATGGAATTCCTATTAAAAATGTCGTATTACATGCTAATTTCGTTTTTTTTTTAGTAATTTTGAATTAATTTTCGAGCTTAACTAATTTTAATTTGTTTCAAAACATCATACTTTAGTCTTATAAATAGACAACCATTTCGGGCAAAATTTTTTTTTATATCATAATTAAAAAAAAAAAAAAAATTGATTATTTGGGTTTGCTATACGCGCTGGTGTGAATAGCTCCTAAAGAATTTTTTTTATTGTAATATAAGTAACAAGTTACTGCTTGAGCTTTAAAAACCAATATCAAAAAGAATGTACAAATATTGTCTTAAAATTAGAATGTTTCGCGAGACAAGCTTAATGTTTCTGGATATTTTATTTTCATGGGCATCATGCCATCCTGCCAAAATAAAACCGGAATTACAAGACATTTCTCTCGCAGAAGTTTTTGTATTAGAACTTTAAAATAAAGCTTTTCACCTGGTAAATTTAATAATATGTACAGCCGGATTCATTTCTTATAACAATTATTGGTTTTTATAATTTTATTTTATTCTCTCTAATAAATAATTATTGCGACATATGAAAACTATTTACTACAGCTTAGTTTGGTTTAAATAAATATAAAGAGATACTTACATTATATAATTAATAAGTAGATATGTCATATTTAACCACAATTTTAACTCAGTTTGAATTTAGTTTCGAAATGATGTAACGTTCCATTTTAAGGCCGAAAATTATGGCTTATAATGAAATATGTATACAAAAGTGACTACTTTTTGAACCGCACCACAAAGAAACTTGAAACAGAAACCAGGGCTTTACTGTGTAAATCGTCGAACCGGGTCACTCCATTTTTTTTTTCTTGAAATTTACCGTTATAATGTTGCAGTGGTGCTGAATTATTATTTTATCATTTGTGTATTTTATATATAAAGAAGTACAACAAGGATTCGGAAACAAAATTTCTTTAATTTAATTAAAATTTAACAACATTCTCAACAAAAATTCTCGATTAAATTACATTTTTACCAAAAAAAACCAAAATTTCGTAATCAAAAGCCAAAGCACACTAGCGCGTGTTGAAAGGGCTTTAAATCATTTTGAAGCTGTGTTTTGTAAATGTCAAAAAAAAAGCTCAACCTCATATGTTTAGATAGCGTTGAATACATTATTTTAGAAAATTAAAATCATTTTTAACATTATCCAACATTGTAAACAACATAAAATGCTATCGATTGGTATTTTAAAATTTTGAAGCCGATCGCTCGTAAAACCTGTAAAATTTAATTTAATTTTTAACTTACTCACATTGATTTATTCAGATTATGATCCTTAATCGTAAATTCCAAAATTTCGGGTTTGGCCAAGTTTGTTGAAACCTCACGTTTTATCTCCAAAATTAAAAAAAAGCTGCAATATAGAATGTAAACTTTCTAAAATTTCTGGGTCATTTATTTATTATTACCAACTTTTATATAAATCTGGTTACAATTTTATAAGTAGATCCTTTTCTTTTAAAAATGTTGACAGCTAAATTCATCGAAGTATAGGGGAAATAAATAAAAATGATCGCAGAAAGTGAAATAAAAATGAATTAGTTGGCGAGAAGTAGAATGTGTAAAGGTCGAGTTACAATGAATCCGTCTCGTTTCGTTCCGTCGCTCTCCGTCTCGTCTTTTCCGTTGGTTGGTTACATTGCATCCGTTCCGTCTGTTTAAACTGACATTTAAAAAACAAATAAAAAAATAAAATGGAAGACTACGAGACTCTAAAATTTTTACTTAGAAATTCTCTTTGATTTATTCGTTTTGTTTAAACAATATTATAGAATTTATAAGAAAAAAGGAGATGGTGTCCATTAAATCGGGATAGGGACGAATCCGGGTATTTTAAGACTAGCTTTCTCCAGTAGATAGAGTTAGATAGTGAAGAATTCTTCATCCAAACTTGAATGACCAGGGATATCTATAACTTGTTATTAAATTTAGTTAAAGAAGATTTGACAAAAATGTCGAATCGTAAACCAATTTATTTTAAAAATAGGTTTGTGGAAATATTCGAGAATCCCTATGTAGTTACAGCCTATGTCTCACGTTGTCAAAAAAAAAAAAAAAATTAAATTGATTTGTTTGGTTAAGATGTTCCGTCTTTCTGTATCTAAACTTTTTGAAAAAACAGATGAGCTCATCCATCTCTTTCCATTTTATTATAACTAACCATTCGATTTCTTCATATAAAATTTACAAAAAATGTCTAAAACTAATTTGTACGGAGGAGCGGAACGGAATTCGACGGATCCATTGTAACTCGACCTTTAGTCGAAAAACAATTTTTTTTTAGGAGACATTGAAAACTGTTTCACTTTCCTCATTGGCTATATGCAAGCACTAAATTGCTTGTCAAATTTTTTCCTTTGGGCTCATACTTCAAAATTGTCGACAGTAACTTTTAAATCACAGAAAATGAAATATCAACACTGTTGTCTAACGCCTTCAGCTGTCAGTTTACTTCTTTTAACGTTACAGAAGGAAGATTTATTGATCAATTTAGAATCCAATTTTAGGAAAAAATTTGACAGAAAATTGGAAACATACTTAAATCAGATTTAACATTTTCAAATTTGAATCAGAAAATAATTGTGAAACATACGTTTTCTTATAAAATCAAATAAATCGAAAATTTGGCTGACGTTCCACACCAGTTGAAGAAATCCACACACGACAAGGAATTTCTTCCTCTGTAGCACTTACCAGATTAAATGTATAACATTTGCGAGTTATTTGAGATTACCATGTGCACAAGGGTTTTGAGGGACATTGAGAAAGGAAATCCAACTACTCTATTTTTGCTTTTAAGCGCTCATGAAATCCTGGTCTGAATAGCTGCCAATAGCGATGGAAATCAGCACGAAGTGGACTAGAATTTAAATCGATCATAACGACCTTCACGTAGAATATTGTTGGTAGTTCGCAGGAAACTACCTCGCGGCTACCACCAACACTCCAATATGGCGCGATAATGCCTCAAGTTATTGTAGTATCTTAGATCAAAATGAAATTGATTTATTTTAATCTTAATAGTTGGAAGGCGGGGTGTTTGATAATACATTTCTTCAGACAAATTGTTCCTTATGTAAGTATGTATGTACATACAAACAAACTTACAATATTCTCAGTTTTTATTTAATTTATTATTCCTACACCAAAATTCAGGCTATACGAGTGAACTTGGTTTGTGGACTCACAAAAAACGCCCCTTTTGGTGTCGCTTTGGTGCCAAGTGCTGGGACCAAGAAAAAGCTGTTTGCCTGAAAAATTTCATAATGAAAAAAATTAAGTTCAGGTTTGGTAGAAGTTCAGTATATTTAAAAAATAAATAACTGAACGAACTTTTACAAATATATATTGTATCTTATTTTATACGTCTTCTATGGTGCTGAGAAAAACTGCTATATAATGAAATTTTGAGCGTTAAAAAAGTATACTTAACATTATTTATTTGTTGCAAGAAGGATATTTTCAGTTTCTTTCAGAATTTAACCAAGTCTTTACAAAAGCACGATTTTTCTCTGTAAAGGAGGACGACCAACAATTTTTTGATTAGGTTTAATTCTTAGTTATCAGACAAATTTTCAATATTAATTATTTTTTGAACAATAATTTGTACTAGGTATTTAAAAGGTATTATTATAAACAACTACTATATTTGCTTGTGTTATCGTAATTATTATAAAATTTCTCTATAAGAATTTATCATCACAATATATAATCATAACGCATGTTCTGTGATAAATGTACGGTATACTTAAATATATAAGAGTTATATGAATCGACATAATATTTAAAAATGAATGATAAAACCATTTTCCTATGCAATTATTATCAACCCCCTATACATTTTCTTCTTATCACTTAGTATAGTCTGATTGATGTTTTTCAGTTGTTGTTCCCACATAATTTCAAAGTAGATATTTTGATTGATCCCCTGTTTCATTTTCTAGAGTACATTCATTGATATTCTATTTGCACAACGGTAAAACCGCTTAAGATAATATCGAAAATGGTTGCTATATAGATAAGGTCGTTATATTTTTGTTATCAATAAGTAATATATTTTCCAGATTTTTATTTTTTTATTTTTTATTTTTTATTTTAATAATAAAAACGTTCATCACTTTATCATACTTTTATAGAGTTTTTTTTATCTATTCTGATGATCAGAATTTTGAATTGGTTTTCATAGTTACAATTTTTTTTTTTTGGTATTTTCTCTATTATTTTATTAGTTTTATTATGTGTATTATTGAGTGATGTTTTATAAATGGAATTTTCTTTTGATTTTTCAAAATATTATTTCTTTTTCGAAATAAGGATTATTTGGTAAATAAACTAATGAAAGGATATTAAATATCATAAAATGACAATTTTCAATCATATTGAATTTCTTTCTTCGTCTCTTTGAGATCTGTCTTCTATGTGATGAAAAATATTTTTGGTTGTGGTTTTACGTCTGTCTGTGTATATGTGTATTGCAAATTGAATAGATTTTTATCTAGATGTTTACGAGGCTTACCACGAAAATGAGATTGTTTGGTGGTTTCTTGTTTTTTGTAAGAATAGTATCAGAACGCAATCATTCCTGATAAATTTAGGATTTCAATTCTTGTTTGTTTTTAATATTTATTTGCGTGCCTTTATCACATCTCCCCATTTTCCCCGCAAAATATAAAAACAATCTATCCTTTTTTTTGTCAATATATACAATAGATTCAGCCATGATCTCACATCGCTGGAGGTAAACGATTGCATGTATATACGGCAAATACAGAATAATACGACCCTTTACTGTATTACTGTTATTGAATTATTATTATCAGTTTTTATGATAAGAGAAAATGGTATAACAACAAAGTCGTACCTATAAAAAATTGTAGTATACAATTATATTAAACAATAAAAAAACGAAAATGTTTATTCAAATCATCTCCATTTGACATTTATATTTTCCTTTATCTCTTAGAAAAAATACCAAGAGATAGCAACACATTTCTCGTAGAAAGGAAAGAAATTGGGTGATATAAGCAATTTTCATTTTAAGATGAGATGGCTGAATAAACTAAATTAAAAATGTACGAGTAGTTATTCCTAGAAATTACATAAGCATACACAACAACAAAACAAGATTCGATTCGAATAATGGATTTATAAAATAAAAAATCGCAGAGTACACAACTGGAAATGTTTGTTGATGGATTTCAATATGGAGATTAGAAGCACAGTTTTAATAAAATGTTCGTCCGAGATGCAACATGTATCAATATATAGGGATATATATATATATATATATATATATATATATATATATATATATATATATATATATATATAAACAATTACCTACATTAGTAATATGCGGCTTTCGCTTAAACTTAAGTTAAATAAAGCAGATCTGTCCAATTGGAGCAAAACTAACCAGTAAGTGTCACTCCCGTCTAAAAATAATACAACTTTCTACCTTGACGGATGAGATGAAAGTCCATTCCTTTAAAGGTTAAAGTATAAAATTATTCTCGGTTGGCTTCAGACACACCACACATACATTTTTTGACTTTCGAATATTATTCTGAAAACCCGCTAATACACTTTCGACTCGAATTTCCTTTTAATTTTAATTGATAAATTTCGAAGTAAAATGTAAGAATATTTAAAACTTAAGGCAAATGTATTAAAACAGATATGTACTACAGTTATGTGATTCCCGCATAATATTTGAGCAAATCAGATATATAAAATACCGCATATTAAATGTTGAATCTTACCAAAAATAAAAAAATAAAATTCTTATCTCAAATTCATATTTATTTTTGGTGTGTGTGTTGTTATCTTCGATGAATTTTATTATCGTTTTTATAAATTTTTTAAGTAAATTCACCGCCTAGCTATAAGTACACATTTATTATAAATGAGTTGTTTTTCCTTGTAACAGTACCTACAGTTAGCTTTAGTGACTAAACAATGAAAAAATCAATGAATCACTGATGATATCCTCTTATGTGTAAATGTGTAAATACAACATTCTCTAATGTGCATACACTTTTTGGAAAAATTTACGAAAACAACGAGGAGAATATAAAGGGTGGCATCAGCAAATCAAATGTCACATATGTATATATGTATGTATACAAACATGTCTTGTACGAGTATACCTGAAAATGTTTTTCGATCTAATAATGTGGTATCATCAGGGGTATTATGACAACTATAATTATATGAAAAATAAAACAAAACTTTTCCATTCAAGCTATGTATGTACATATGCAGTAGGTACGTATTCTTATTTTCGTGTCAGTCATTTTATTATTTCCCAAACGCGTAAGTATTATGTTCACTCCTCGGCAAAATATGGAAAAATCGCATGATTATTATTACTGTTATTATCATTGTGATGTCAAAGATATGTATGTGATGCGTTATTGTTTACCCTAAATATACAGCAACACCAAAATATATAAACATTTGTTTTCTATAGGGAAATAAAGATTTGGAGAGCGTGCTTAAGTGTGTCATTGAAACTCGATCGATCTTTCAAGTTTAGATAATTATCGATCGACCATCTTCCACCACTACTCACACACCTACATTCTCCTTCTCGACGTGCTCATGTCATTGTAACATTTATTATACATATTGTTTACCCTTCATGTTACATTCTTTTTATACTATTTTTATCTATTATATATAAATATTTCCACCTCCCCAGCCATATCTTGTCGTGTTGTTGTGAAAATGAAAAATAGACGTGTAATTTTGGTGGAGATAAAACAGATTTTATAACAACCGAAAAATAAAAAGAAAGGTTCTAGAAGTATTTTGTTGTATGCGCGATAACGCAGAAAAATATACGCGTATGAAAATGTTGTTGGTTTTTTTTTATTGCAATGACATTTTTGGTGGAAAATTTATTATGTTTTTTTTTTATGTTGTAGGCCCATGTGTTATTGATTTTATTATTGGTTATTATATTTCGGTTTTTTGTTTTTACAGAATTGGTTTTTTTTATTCAGGTGAACTAGACATTACCTAAATGTATAATACATCACTTATCCGAAAGAGAAAAAGAACGAATACAAAAGAAAAAAGTTTCCATCAAATTGTCTAGAATTTATCCGGATAACTTTTATTTTACTTTTAAGTTCCGCAATTTTGTCTAAAGTTAAATTTCAAGTGTCAATTACACCTCATCCAAAACTAAAATAAAATTTGTTTTTCTTTTCCAAACAAATTATCTTTAATACAACCGAGACTTTTCTATACATCTTACAAAGAAAAAAGAAAAATTTCCAAATATTTTACAGACGACACCTTCCAAGGGTAAATCCAATCGGGATTTTTTGTTGCTCCCGCTCCTTCTCTCGATTTTGTACTTTATTTTGAACCACAAATATTATTCCAACCTTTTGAAATATTATTATTATTTGAATGAAAATTCATAAATTTTCTTTTTACAACAACGATACAATTATGTATGTATTCGTCTCTACTCTATATTATTATATACAAGAGTTTATGGGAAAAAAAATAATAATTTTATTTATTTATATAGAAAATTTACAATCCTATTGTAATGATCTTCCCTTTTCCCATTATTAAATTCTCATAAGACCGAAATAAAATTTATTATGATAGAATATAATGTATACCAAAAGAAAAACCGGTAGACATTTTTAAAGGGTTTACTTTTGTGTTGTATACATATGCGAAAACAAAGTAAATAAAGAACGCCTAAAGCAAACTTCATTGATTCGATAACAAAATGTATTATTTTAATGACATACAATTTTTTTTTCTGTTTTACAAATCAATTCACATATCAAAAAATTATACATAATATACAAGATCAATTTTGTCTTACATGACAGATATCAAAACGTCAACGTCATCGCGGCATTTTTTTTTTTTTTTTTTGTAACATCGACATCATAAATATTTAACATAAATAATTTTAAAATCGATTAAATTGACATTTGATAATGATCTGTTTGTGAGAACCGAAAAATAAAATTGATAATTTTAATGATAGTTTTTTGTTGTTGTTTTAATCTGTGTACTTACTTAGAAACTATAACGAACACTATATTATTTGTTGTTAGGATTGTTTTGTTGTTGTTATTTTATAATTTTATTTCGAAATGATTATTGTTCGTGATCATTGTACATAAGTAATAAACTATAATTTATTCATAAATTAACAAATTGAATTTTAATTAAATGATTTTGTTATTTCGTTTCTAGTTTTAGTTTTCATAGTTTTAATGGTGATTTCAATGTAATTTTTATTTTTATTTTTTCAATTTTATTGTAACACCAAAGTTAATTGGTCATTTTTTAGTATGAGATTTTGAATAGACAATTCCTGGTGTTTTATTTTTGGGTGAGGTGGTACCAGAATATAAAATTAATGTGTTTAGAACAAAACGAAGTCAACGACCTTGGCCAAAGCATAAAATCAATAAAAAAAACTCGTTAATTGCTGTACCTATGCTTATAATTACTAGTTTCAATTTACTTTATATTTGTTACAATTTCGAATTTAAGCAGATTCCAAATATTGCGTGAAATCAACTCAGTTTGGGTTTAGTTCACTTACTTCATTCAATATACATATATTGTCTATAGTTTACACCAAGTATTATAAAAGTGTGTCCACTTCGTCCGGGCGATTCCACTTGACACAATTCAACTGGGGAACAATTTAACTTGCACAATTTCATTTGAGTAAACTTGTATAGTTACACGGAAACGCAAACACACACTTTAATATTTTATTGATGTTATTGAAACATAATTACATAATATAACTATGGTTTTTAATTTAATAACAACTAAAATGAGCATAGAAGCTAATATATAATAAAAGAAGGGTAGACCATTCAAAAAAATGGTGAATGTATAGGAATAGTAAAAAATATTTCCGTTATTTATTACGAATCTAGGCCTATTCCACTAGCGCAATTCACTAGAAACGTTTCCACTGCATACGATTCCACGGCACAATTCCACTACTTTGATATTCGTAGTTATTTCTTTAGGTAACTTTTTAAGTTTAACTTTTTTTTTATAATTATACGAATATAACTTGCACAATTGGGTTTCGCGCGCGCGTTTGATTATCAAAAAGTTAAATTGTGCAAGTTGAATTGTGAAAAATGAAATGTTGAAATTTGCAAGATGAATAGTGTAAGTTGAATTGTGTAAGTTGAAGTGTGCAAGTTGAATTGTACAAGTTAAAATGTCTCAAGTGAAATTCTGCCCACTGGAATTGTGCCAAGTGGAATTGTGTCAGTGGAATTGAGTGCAGTAGAATTGTGTGTAGGGGAACCTGGAAGCGGAATCAGGGGCATATATTCTGTGTCATTTTCCGCAAAAGACTGCAACATCTAGGAGGGAGAATAATGAGCCCAGATAGTATGCATCATTTATCGGCCGGTAGAATTATCAGGTTCCATTAAGAGCCTGAATATTGACTGGACGGCTAATTGAGCAAGGTCCACGCACAAAAGATCTTTTAAGTCGCAGTGCGAGGTGGCTTGAATGCCTGCATGACCCTTCAGTAATAATAATAATAATAATGTGACTAGTGGAATTGTGGTTGCGGAATAGACCTAGAATCCAATATAGCGTTCACATTATCTAACTACTTTTTACTACTTACATACTTTCTAATTATAATTGGTGTAATTGGTGTAAGGGTCGGTTTCGTCTATAAACTTGGGTAAGCACAGTGTTTCGAAAAGTATACGCTTGCCAAAATATACTTCGACTGAAAAAAATGTCTCTGTTGTAATTGTATTACAGCCGAATTGATTGATTGATTGATTGATTTGAATGCACGGCCAAGCTTATGAAGCAAGAAATCCCGTGTTAGTGATGTGGTCATTAAACTGTCACACCTATTTTATAACACAGGTGAATGCTATCCCCACTGAAGATACGTAAGCACCATTACAACAAAGAGAGC
The DNA here is from genome assembly GCA_958295665.1 of Tipula vernalis. Classification (NCBI taxonomy): domain Eukaryota; kingdom Metazoa; phylum Arthropoda; class Insecta; order Diptera; family Tipulidae; genus Tipula; species Tipula vernalis. The sequence continues at coordinate 345,983,728 of OY282558.1, read as the reverse complement.
ACAACCACCCACGATACTACATAAATGTGACAGCATCATGTCCACCCCTAGCCGGGTCCCACCGTGCATCCTTTCACACATAACAAAACCGAAGGATAAGATAGGATAGTTAGAAGTGATAGAATCGGCCCGGTTACAGACACTTAGGTATAGCCGATAGTTAGTAAATTGTTAGTAATTACATAGTAAAAATAGCACAGAACAACACAATTTCTAAACTACAGCTTGTTCACTATTTGTTGATCCTGGAGGGTTTATTCAAGCTAAAATTTAAATCTGAAATTCGGGATCAATTTTGATCCCTGTAATACCTATAATAATGATTAATTCTAGAACTATGTTTATTCTGAAAATTGAATTATTTATTAGCAAATTAAGGAAGATATCTCTTTAAATATTTTAAAACTAAATTAATTAAAATATATTAATGGACAAAACAGAATATATAGTATTACACATTACAAAAAAATTAACATTTTATGAAAACAAATATGGAGACTTCCCAATTCAAGGCTGAAAATTCAAGAGGAATTGATTTGTCACACCAACTTTATTACACAGGTGAATGCTTTCCATTGAGGACATCGAAGCACCATTACAACAAAGAAAGCACAACCACCCCCGACACTACATAAATGTGACAGCTCCATGTTCAAGCCTGGCCGGGTCCCTCTGTGCTCCTTCACACACAGCAAAATCTAAGAATAGGATAGGATAATTAGTAGTGATAGAATTAGCCCGGTTACAAACATCCAGGTATAGCCGACAGTTAGTTTGATTAGTAATATTTATAAAAATTGAATAAAATTGATAAAAATTGTCAGCACTAGACAACACAAACAATTCTCTGAAATAAATTATAAATTATTCCCCATAGAACAAATAAATAAATTTTAAAAATATTAATAATATTAATATAGCAATATAATAAAACTAAAAAATCCAAACAGAAAACATCACAACGGTAAACCAATGGTTGTCATCGTGATTATCATAAATATTTCTGCCGTCTTACTTTGGTCACAGGAATAGTTATTAGTATAAAAATAAAAATGCAAATTATGCTCAAAATAAAAACCGAAAATAATTTTCTTTTACTTATATCAATCGACATTAAAATTAAATAAAACAAACAAAATTTTTAAAACCATCACTAGAATAGTTCTGTACCAACAAAACCAGGTTTGGAACTATTCATTCCGGAATGAAAATACACGACACTGCCGCTGTAAAATTCCCAAAATAAGACTACAATTATTTACAAGAGAATAAAATGACATCCAAAAACTAAAAACTAAAGGTGCTTTGTACATGAAAATTAAAATTAAAATAAAATTTCTAGTAAATAGGCTTCTTAACAATAAACATATAAAAAAAAAATATAAAAATATCGATACATTTTCAACAATCAAACTAAAATAAATAGTTTAATAAAAAAGGAAAAGGTTTCTAGAGCAATAATAATTACATAAAATCATTGATTGATTAAACATATGTCTTGTAATTAGGGTTTACCAACAATAAAATAAAACATCCAAAAATTTTAAATAAACGAAAACAATTATTTTACAATTTGGCATGCATAAATAAATTCTTCCTTGCGTGTTGCAAAATAAAACTCGTCAACCAAAAATTAATGTTTCTACATTAGTTTTATTTATATAATTTATTCAATTTGTAAATTCTTAATTAAATCAAAATTAATTTAATAGAATTTATATAATTAAAACGTCAGATTAAAAATAAATTTTCAAATAAATAAATATAAATATATCCATAAAACTTTAATCCAGTTCACGGACATATTACCCTGCCAAATCAAGCATGCAAAGTAAGTAAATAATAAATCAATGCAAGGAAAATAAAACATTATTTTCTTAAAAATTTATCGGTGTGCCATATAAGTAATCATGACGTTTGTGCGTGAAACCTGCAATCTAAACTTCAATAAATTCCATTAAGTTAATAATTAAATTCAAAACATTTAGCCTTCCGAAATGTTTTTACATAATTCCATGTTATTCACATTCGTTTAACAAAAATTTTGCACACATAAATGAATACGTCATTATGTGTTGAAAACCAAATCTAACTCAACTCAAATTAACATTTCCAAATTAGCATTTTATTTATATAGTTAGTTAATTTATAATTTTATAATATTAATTAAATTAATTTAAAATCAATTTGATGCAGTTTGTAATACCCTGTAAAAAAATTACAATATTAATCATACCTAAATAAACTATTTTAAATGAAATGTATAAGGCGGTTTCTAATTCGACTCAAACTTATTCGATTATACAAAGTATAAGAATCCTATATGAGTCGAATACACTAAAATTTCATTGCACTTGTATAGTTCATGTTTTATCAAGAATATCATAGTTGTTTCATGAATACACAAAACACAAAGAGAAAAAACAACACCGACATACAAATAACATAATCTTCTTTACTAAATCACACACCTTAAAGGTAAATATTTTCTACCAACATTCATGTGCGCTTCAGGAGATTTATCATGTTTTCCTAATATTATAGGTACTGCCCTTATAGCGCACATACAAATATAATACAAAAAAAACCTGAACTATGTATCAAGATACAGGAAAATATTTGTGACGACTGTACCAAACTCAACATAAATAAAAAATTTCTTTGTTTTGTTGATGTTCGCATATTACAAGACAAAAACCAACAATATAAACATAGTACATTTCCTTGACAGAATCTATACAAACAGCGAACGAGACGGCTGCATAAACCCATTGTTGCCTTTGTTATATAACATGTTTCAAGCAAATATTTGTGTCGATTGTACATAAACTATAAACACAAGAACGCTTATAGGTGGGCGTACTAATAAAACCTAATAAGAAATTAACTACGACGTATTTCTATTTAAGTTAAAGTAATTTTAATAATATCCAATTACTAAATTTAGTAATTAAAATTGAAATTTAATTTCATGTACAATCACACAAAAGTCAAAACCGTGAACTTAAGCAAGAAATCAATAATTTGATTTCTTTATCCATAAATATAAAACATTGCCTGACAAATGCATCCCGGTGGATTGCATTTTCCAAAATTACACTTTAATTATTATTTCACTACACTTTAATTATTATTTCACTAAAATTGAATTTAATTAGAATTAAAATTAAAATTAAAATGTATATACATATGTATATAAAGTATATACATAACACTAAGTAAATAAAACAAAAATAAAGATAAAAATAAAATAAAATAAAATTTTTGAAGAGGATAGAAATAAAACACGTCTATCCTCTTTGACGAATATTTGCCCATTCATAGTTGTATTACAGCCGAATGAGACAAAAATCGGACTTATAAATGAAATAAATTGGTTAGAAGTATTTTTGATGTATTTTTCACATATATTAAGAATTCGATGAACCCGAATTTGAAACGGTTGATAAAATGTGTTTTTTCTCTTTTTAGAGGGTGCCCGCTGCGTTTTCGCAAATATCTCGGTTATTTTTCATTTTAGAAAAAAAAATCAAGACATTTTAGTTGTTCTCTGGAAATTTTCGGTCGATATAAATATGTAGTTGGCTATTTAATTCTTTTTTTAATAATTGTCTGTATTTCTATTAAGGAACCCTAATTATCAGAATTCCTACAGTTCCTCTTTTTAAATATATATTTTTCAAAATAATTTTTAGCTTTATAATATAAAAGTGGATCCATTTTACCCCATTATCTACCTTTTCCCTTATCGATTTAGTTCAAAATAATTAAGTGAGTTATTTGCCCAAAATCGAAAATTTTCAAAACCGCCCTTTTTGTTACTCAAATTTCTTTGTAAAAAAATTAAGTTAATAATGAACTACGTAAATCGATAGGAAATTTCCCGTAGAACAAATTTGCCGTTGTGACATTTTTGCCTAAAATGCAATATTAATGGAGTTATTTTTCGAACCCTTGCTATTCGGCAAAAAATATAAAAAAAACTTCTGACCAATATACATATGTACATAGATGTATTTATGATATGGGTACGGGTCATTTTTGTGTCTATGCCTGGTCCTAGTGGACCGCCATCCAAACCTAACCTAGATGTATTTCCTTTATAAACCTTAATTCTGCTGGAGTATTAATAGGGTAAGGCAAATAATGTTGGATCGGTTTGCTAATGTAATGGTTTATTTAAATACGAAATGGGTACCGTATTTAATCTGGAGGTTGACAAATTCTCCGGAAAGTCCTGACGATTGAATTTTCATGATCTTCTAGGATAATGTTCCTTTGCAAAGTTATTGACGACGGTTGAGTAGTTTAGCCTTAGGCTGGAAACACACCGAATTAGACAAAACGTTTTTTTCTTGTCTTAAAGCGACTTGCGGCCAAAATGCATACGATTGTATAGCGCTATGCACACTGAATCAGGCAAAACAATTTTACGTCAAACATTTTGTTTCATAAAACGTAGAACGGCAAACATTGTATTGTGCTTTATGAGTCCATTCACACATAATAAAGCAAAATTGTGTTAAGTCTAATTTGATTAATAAAACATGATTGAAGGTGTTCATACTTCATAAATCAATGTGCTAATTCACACTGACACAAATCAAAGCAACACAAGACAAAACTGATTGAATCAAAAAAAAAAAAAGTGTTTGAAGTCGTTTCGTGGTCGCTGTTTTATAAATCAAATTAATAAGGATTTTTGTGGTACAAAAATTTTTTTATTAAAATATAATATACTTAACATCAATACAGGGTGGCTGAGACCAAGTGTTACCAAATGAAAACGCTGTAATTTTTTTAATTTTGATTATTTTTTATTGAAATTTCGTGGAATATGTTGAAAACATATTACATTTTATGAAAAACATGTTACTGCTCGATATGACCTCCTTTGGCTTTGATTATTTGATTCAGTCTTCCATAGAAAGCATTGCATGCTGACCGAACGTGGGCTTGCGGAATTTTATTCCATTCTCGAACAAGAGCTGACTTCAATGCATCAACACTTTCGTATTTTTTAGTGGACACCTTACTCTCCAAAATGGACCATATGGAGAAATCCATGGGATTCAAGTCTGGTGAATATGGTGGCCATTCTTTCGACGAAATCAGCCGCGGAACGCAATTTTGTAAAAATTGCTGTGTCGCTCGAGCTTTGTGTGACGGTGCCGAGTCCTGTTGGAATGTCCAACGGTTCGTACCAAAGTGTTTACGTGCCCAAGGTAGCAAAGCATCGTTTAGGATCTTTTGGCGGTACATCTCTTGGTTTACCTTGACTCCATGTTCGATGAAAACCAGAGGAGTGCGTCCATCTGCAGTAACTGCAGCCCAAACCATAACATAAGCTGGTGATTGCTTGCGCATGGCAACTCTTGTGTCCAAATTATCGTTGGACTTGTCCTCTAACCAAACACGATCATTTTGTTTATTCACATGCTGTTGAATGGTGAAAATTTTCTCATCAGAAAAGACAATTTTTGGAATCTCATCACGTTCGGCCAAGGCCTTCAATGCTCGTGTTCTTTCAAGCCTAACTTTTTTTTGTGCCTCCGTAAGATCTTGAACTTTTTGTATCTTGTAGGGCTTCAAGTGTAGTTCATTTTTCAATATGGTTTGAATGCTGTATCGTGAAACATGTAGACGTGCGGCTAATTGATTGGCACTTTGACGAGGATTTCGTTGGATTCGTTTCTTCACCTTTCGTATCATTTCTTTTGATGTTGCTGTCTTTTTAGGACCGCCTCTGTTGCGTTTAGCGATGCTACCAGTTTCGTTGTATCGAGTTATGGTTCGATACACAAACATTTTATTCACATTCAAATGCTGGAGCTGACGAACTATTGCTGTTTGTGAATTTCCACCCAAATATAGTGCAATTACACTATTACGTTTGAATTCCATTACGATTTTTTTATTAAGATATTAATTTAGAACAATTATTTATTGACCACATATAAACAACTAACCAAACTTCAATCTGTCAAAAAATTAATGCGCGAAAATGACAACTACACAAATGACAGCAGAGTGAAGTTAGTAACATTTGGTCTCAGCCACCCTGTATTTGTACCTACTTACAATACCTACAATATACATACTGCCGAATCTTTAGGTTGGCTTATCATATTTATAAATAAAATAATAAGCACGTAATACAAAATTATCCTCTGACTCCGACGACATTTTGTATTCTATGTAATCAATTCACACCAACCTATAAAGCAACACGAGACAATTTGACTAAAAACAATTTGTTTGATTGAATGTGCACTATGTTTAGAGAAATCGTCTTGCCTACTCGAAGCAAAATCGTTTTGAATAATTCGGTGTGTTTCCAGCCTTAGGTTGGTGGATTCAAATAAGAATAAAGCATTTAGAACTGATGAACCGGGTAAATTAATATATATAAACTATACAGAACATCATATGAATAGTTTTCGATGTGGTTAAATTTATTGCTTAACCCCTGGCAATGTTCATGCGCAACATATCGTTTCGTTTTCTTGCAAAATACGTTTAAGTATAAAAAATGTGTAGATTGCCTTACTTGCGTTGCGCTGATTTTTTAGTAGGTGTAATAGAACTAAATGAGGAAAAAGATAAAAAGAAAATTAAAAAAAAAAGATGCTAATTTAAGAAAGTTGAAACATAAAGTTTCGACGGCCATTTTGAAAAGGAAGAAATGAAAGATGGTACCATTTTTATAATTATTTTATAATCCCAATTCATTTATCTTTAAAATGAGCCCAATTTTATAATTTTCCGATAATTAGTTTTTTTCTATAGCAATAAATACAACACCGAGAGCAAGACATTTTTAAACATTTGACACCCTGTATCTTAAAAAGCAGTAACAACATAAAAAATAATGTTGCAGAAATTGTTTGTTTTACTCAGTGCTACGAGTACACAATCAAAACATACAAATCATAAAATTCAAACATGACTTCCGGTCCCATATAAAGGAAATTCGACTTTACTTATTTTACTCCAATACAAACATATGTATACGAGATGCATACATACATACATACATAAGGACAGCTTCACATAGGTTCATGGTGTATTGTGTTTTTCCATGAATCCCAGCGATAGGAACAAGTTTCCGAGCTGGGCAATTATCTACAAAGTTACGTGATAAGCAGGTGGTTATGGCCCATAGGGATTTTTTCTTTCATCCCCGTAATACCGGTTGGTCAGGCATGCTGAATCCTTTGCGGCTTTGAATCAATTAACTCAATTCAAAACGGGGACTCCTTGGTACAACCATGAATGCAGAGTATTAGCCGAAAATATTACAAACGACACCGGAACAATTTTAGATTCCAATAATAAAAGTCTAAAATTTTATGCCAAAACTTTTCCATTTGGAGGAATCAAATTAAATGCTTCGAATTATGGCCCAATCGGTATATCTCTATGTTCACCAAAATACTAGAGAATATAATCAATTTCCATCTGGTGAAATATTTGGAGGTGCAGATGAACCACCTAATTTCGGATCGTTATAATGTTATGTCACACACGTTATGTCACATTTCGAGAATATTTTAAATTTTTAAATTAAAGCTCTATTCTATTATTTAATTGTCTTGATTTATTTTTACTTTCACGCATGCAATCCAGCCTGAGAAGAAGTTTCCAAAAAAAAATTGGTTCAGTTTGTACTTCATCAAATTGAGTAAACAGAATATGGTTTGTTTTAAAGAAAGGGCGGCGCGCAGATTGTTCGAATTTGTCTTAGATGTCTGACCTATAAAACAAAAAAAAAAATAATTTACTTCGGTTAAAGAAACTTTTGGCGAAATATAAATTTCATGCCATGATATTGAGGTTGAAACCAACAACAAGTCACACAAATCGTGAAATATTCGACTTACTGCCAACCATTTCAAAAAATTCTGATTGGCCACCAGTATTTGTGTTTTTTTTTTAATATTACTAAAGAAACTAAAAGATGGAACACCTTTTATATCAAAGGAATTGTATTGCTCATATCGGTTCTTATACTGATTTATATGTATTTCATGTTGTGTTTTGATTGCCTTAATACTTTGGGTTAGTATAGAATCAACGAATGTATTGGAGCGAATTGCGAATTTTTGTTAAATCGGTAAATGCTTCGTCAACCTTGCAGATATAGATCAGAGGAATTGTACCATTCGTATCGCTTCTATTGATACCAATGTTTCAAGTTGTGACAAAAGTCTAAAAATGCCTGTAACATTGAATTTTTTTTTCATTTTTACTAAACAAAGTATTATTCTGGATTGGTATTCTGTTTATATGTGGATTTTTTCGGGCAGTGATTTTAAAAAATTATTTCGAACTTTAAAAACTTAGGGTTTGGAAAAACCCAAACTTTTTTAGTAATTTAAAATTAAAACACAAAACACTCGGTATATTTCAGATTTTTCGTATTAATTCATTGCGATTGTTGAAGTTTTTTCTTGAAATGGAATTGGGGAGCACTTTATTTTACGGCACTTTATTTTACTGGTAACCTTGGCAGATGGTTTCTTGAGTGGTTTCGTTTATGCGTTCCGAAAATTATGAACGTTCCGGAAATGTCATAAAACGTACTTTCAGTTAATAGTTGGCATAAAATGAATCTTCTCTGGTTGGATATTTTGTCGCTCATCACAATAGAAGTGTTCAAATTGAATTAAATCATTATATGTTATAACTTGATTAAATGAATTTGTAACTTAACTGATATAACATTAGGAAATGTACCATTTGGTATATCGAGTGGGATATTTGCGAAACGACCTAAGCGACCATACACGATTTTTCTAAGTTTGATAAACAGCAGTAAATCATTGAATTGTGATAAAAAATAATTTTTATTGTAAATTAAGTAGCTAGGCGCGAACTGGTGTTGAAATGAATATTTTTTCACCAGTTTGTAAAATATTCTTCATTTCCTAACTATGTAGTTGAGAAAAATATGTCGTTTAAGTTATTTATTAAATTTTATTTTCATCATACATCAATTTATCAAAAATCTTTACAATTCCCTAGATTTGAGGGTTATTACAATTCTTTTCCTTTATTTTAGCACTATCGCTTACCAAACAAAACGTTCCAGACTACACTTGAAAAGGGTGTTTAGCCTGGCTATAATTCGTCTCAACATTTGGTTATCCGCCAGAATTTTTTGCCAACAAATGTTTTATTCGAAATTCGGAAATGACTTAATAAAAAGGCCGGGTTAAAATAGTTTTTACATTTTGTAGATTTCGTGAATCTATCAATCCGATCATAGTGACGGATTATTTTAGCTTTCCATTAATATTAATTGTGTATTATTATTATTATTATTATTGAAGGACCATGTGGGCGAAACTATTATAAAAGATTTATTGTGCTGGACCCTGCTTAATTATCCGTCCAGTAAGTATTCAGGTTCTTAATGAACTTGATAATACTGCCAGCCGTTTTTGTCAAGGTTTTCTCCTTTAGCGCCGTACTTTAGCCTGTGCTAAATGGTCTAAAATGTGCCAAATGGCCTTAGTTACCAGTGGTTGCCACGAGGAGGCAGCACGTACACTTGCGAATTGTGAACAGGTCACCCCTTACACAATTGTACCCATCACGCAGCTGCCTAATACATGACCAGAACAGCTCACGTGATGCACGCCCTACTAGAAGGTTACGGAGCTGGTAGATTAATCTACTCAACTTTGGTCCCCTCTTCTAATAGACGCCAAACCGGTATTAATTGTATAATATAAATACATTTTTTTATAATTAATTGAATTATTTTCTAAACAATTTCATTTGGTTCCTTTGTAAATTCAATTGATTTGCATTTTTTTATTTTAATCAGTATTTTAAACGTTTTACAATTTTCGTGTGATGCTAATTTAATTTTTTAACGTTTCTATCTAGCTAAAGAAAGAGAAATTGTTGTCAACTTTCTAATTCATAATAATTATTTTAATTTAAATGACAATAATTAAAATAAAATTATTAAAACTTTTGAAATTTGTTTGATTTGGTAATGAAGGTTAAAAAAATCCACTATGCTGGTGTACCGCACACATTTTTTAATTTTTTTTTTTTTTGTCAGAAAAAGAAATCTCGTTTTTCCATAATAATCATCAGCCATGAATTTTTTTTTATGAAAAATAAATTTCATTTCGTTCAACATTTTAGTTACTTTAGTAAAATAAATGTAATGTTTGAAATTAAAAGTTTTCCATCCATTTCCACCTATTTTCAGTTTTATTTTAAATCCTTCCTTTCTTTGTTTTTACATGACTGCCATGTGTATACATACATATATGCATATATCAACATATAACAGTATGTACCTTTGTGTAAAAATCAGTTGTGGTTGTGATTTCAATTTTTCATTTTTCCCTGTATTACGAGTATAACTGCCACCATGCTATGGTGGAGAAAAATCTCTATAAAAAACATAAACTTAATAAAATAAAAAAAAACACAGTTTTAGTATTTCCATTTTTTATTTCCTCTGTAAATAAATAAAAATTAATTGGAAAAATGATGAAAATGAAACATAGGAACAACAAAGAATGAAAATGGGAAAATATGTTTTCCACTTTATACAGTAGAGTTGTAGCTGCTTGAAAAAAATTAAACACATTACTTCCTTACCATACAAAATAATTAAATTGTTAATAGTATTCATGGTTAGCTATTTGGATTTTGTTATGGGGAAAACTTGTGGCAGAAATATTTAAATTATTTAAATAATTAAGTTTTTCACTTATTTAAAACAATTTATAAAATACGAGTTTATTTGTGAAAAATGGTGTTGTTTTAGGCTCCCGAACCACGATGGAAAATTCTAAGATACGTGTGCATTATGTATGACGCCTACAGGATATTTATTTGTGTAAAACAGGCATTTATGTACTACATCCACATATATATCATCTCAATTATTTAGAATGAAATACAACCAAAAAAAAAAAAAAGTTTCGAGGAAATTAAATATATTTATGCGGTAACAAATATAAACCATCTTCTCGAAAGGATTAAATGCCATCAAAAAGTTAAAAATTTTCCTTTTTCATTTCCATTTGTTTTTAAACCCTCGTATTCATTTTTTTATCATAAATTTTCCTAAAAAACTTTTTTTTTCTTCAAATAATACAACTTAGAAAAAAACTAATTACATCATTTAAAGTTTAAACAAAACGAAGAAAAGTGTTATTAACGTAAAACATAAGACAACATAAACTTTAAACAAACAACATAATTTATTTGTGTACATTCTTCAAGTTGACAATAACACAAAAATACACACTCAACAACAACAAACAGCAGCAAATTTTGCTTCCCCATTATTTTTTTATTTTTATTTTAATTTATTTTCCTCTAAAAATTTTCATTTTTTTTTTTTTTGTCATGAAAATCATATCATACACGAATGATTGTTGTTAAACAAATAAAAAAGCAAACAGCAATGAAACATGAGATAATACTTACATAAAAATAATGTGGAACAAGAAGCAACACACATTACACATAAAAAATTTGTAATGAAAGAAAGAAGAAAAAAAAATCATGAAAAGTTATGAAAAATCACAAAGGAATGAAACGCAATACAGAAATGACATCAAAGAGAATAGAATCTTATGAAAATACATCAGTCAATTATTTGATTTGTACAAAAGGAAATGTGAATTCGTGTTCTTCTTCCTTTTATCTGGAGAAAGTGGTAAATAATAGGTTTTCCAGAAACATTATTATTTTGCTGCTGTTTTTTTATTTTTATTAATTTTGTGTGTGGAATTTTATTTACTTTTGTGCGGTGAAAATTTGCTTTTGGGTATTCGTTTTCACTTTGAATTTTATTAAATATTCAGCTTATGTAAGTTTCTTGTGTAATTTAATTTTGTTTTGTTTGTATATTGTGTTCATACATATGTGTGGGTTGTACAGTGATCATTTTGTAACACAAGCTTGACATTATTAAATCTCAGGGTTGGGTTGATGAAATTATCTGCTCATGCTTTTGTGAACGTCCTATCTTGATGGCTTTGAAATCTGAGTGAAAATGCTTTATTTCTCGAATCATCTGCAAAATTGCATTAAATATTGTATAAAGCTAATAGATCTAAAAATGTCGTCAGCCTAATTTTCTAAACCTTCAGTGTTTATTTTATTTTCTACTAATCTTAACGAGAAGAATATTATTATTGGATTTTCATACATAAGTATGTATGTGTTGAACTATTTACCCATTGCACGTCGATTTCGAATTTTTAAATCGACATTTCTGATTCTGTAGACCTAAACAAATTTGAAATTAGGCCGAACTTATATAAAAGTGGGTTTTTAACTAGGGAGCACAGCGACTCAACAGTTTTTGTTTTAGTTTGGTTCGAATTTCCGACAAAATTAAATTCGACTCAAATTTGCCCATCTAACTTAGGTTGAATTTCCTTAGGTCGAAGTTTCAACGGGGAATTAAATTTGAACTAAAAACGAATGTCCTTCTTTTTTCTAACATTTAAACTCCAAAATTGAATTGAAATCGGGCCATTTAAAAGCAGATGTGGCTCGTTAAAATAAAATACATGTTGGTCTGTCCTTTGGGTAAAATGTAACCTCAGACTAAAGAAGAAGTCATAAATTCATATCTTGTGAACTGCTATCGGAAAATTTTATCGGATAAGCGAATTTAGTAATATAATTTCCGGCAATATAGGTTTCTTAACTCATATTGATTGAACGGAGATTGTATTGGTTCTCAATGTAGAGAGAAAATCGCAAAATACTATGCTTTCACTCTGGTTAGTAGATTGTCTTCTCCAAAATTTCGAAAAATGGTAATAAATCAGTTATTTTTTAACTTTAAGGCGCCCTATCAGATCCGCCATTTCCAATTTAGTTTTGTTGACCTCAGATTCGTATTCACCGACACCAAAAAATACTTCGTTTTATGGTTAACAGCGGCCATATTAAATCCGCAATATAACAGTCAATATTTTTTCATGATTACTACACTTTAATTTACTATAATTTAAAAAAAATAATTTCGAAACAAATATTCTTAAATAAATAAAAATACAGTTATTGACAATATCAGACATTTTTTTGTCAATAACTTGTTTTATTACGTTTATTAATAAAATGGAACAACCCATATTGCTCAAAAACAAAGTTCGGTACTCAAATAAATAATTCCGAAGATGATTAATTAGATTGAATATGGCCTATATTTTCAATTGCATTTCATCGAATTGAAATGAATACGACTAGCAATTACTAAAACATAATGTTATGCAAATTACTATTTAGTACATAAGTAAAAATATATGTACCATCTGGAATTAACTTGATACAACTTACATCTGGTTTATTTATTCTTCCCTAAATTAAAAAAATGGATTTCCCTGACACTTATGTACACACGATTTTAATATATGCTACGGGGAAAAAATGATGTCTTGTCAAAAACTTTAATAGTTTCATTACAAAAGATTATCGACCTGTCAACATTGATTTCCGGTAACGCGCATAGAAGTTATAATAAATTATTTTGATCGTCACTTTCTTTTGACAATTAATGTACATAAGTGGCGGGTATGGTCATAATAAAATGTCTTATAATTACAATATGTAAAGTAGATAAAAGCAAAGGCACTAAACAAATATAAATGCCATATGATTATTATTAATTTTTATTTTTATTAGTACTTATGTAGAAACTATACAATAAACTTTGTAATGTGATATGATTGTGGAGAGATAAAATTAGAATATGATAATACATTTTTTTTTTGTTTTGTTAATTCTTCCATAGAAATGCTAATCGTATCATCATGAAATCCAATTTAAAAATTCTTTCCTTTTCCATTCTTTGAATTAAATATAAATTAATTAACATATAATTATGCTTTTTATATTATATGAAAATTAAATATATTTCTCTAAACTGACTTTTTAGATAATATCTGTATTGTTATCTTAAACCTTTTTTTTTTGTTTAATACAGATTAAGATATTAATACAAAAATGAATTTAATTATGGTTTGATTTATGAGAGATGTTTAATTTTGTCTATTTATCTTTCGTACGTACGGTGGTAAAGTGCCTTTTTGTTATTGTTGCCGTTGTTGGGATAGATGGGTTTTACGTTAACTTTACTATGGATAAATGACATGAAGAAGTTACATATTAGCTTGAAAGAAAAAAAATTTCCTCTTCAAAAAAGTATTTTTAAATTTTCCACTTTAAATTTTTTTTATATGCAACAAAATGCATATAAAGGTACTTAAATTTATAAGTTTTTCCGCTTTTTTAAGATCAGGTATGTATATCATTATATGAAGGAAATATATGTGTAAATAGATATGTACTTAAATATATAATAAAAGGTAATATATGTACGTTTATATGTAGATTAAAGCCTACTTGAGATAAATATGAATTGTAGCAACTTTACTAAGTAAATAAGAAGGTAAAATTCAAGGTATTATTTCTGAAATAGTCCATTTTACAACTGCAAACATGAAAATAAAAATAAGAAAATATTTAATTAATGATTAGATTTCACATAATAAATTTTCATCCAAATCTTCTAATTGATATATTTATTTCAATTATATATTACAATATATTGAAAAAGAGAGATGAAAAATATTCTATAGAAAATTATGTAATAGAAAACCTATTAAACTAATAATTACATTTTATGGCTGTAACATGACCAAAACTATTATTAATTTAATTACTGGGATTAGTTTTGTTATACGGTACAAAAAAATCATAAATTTGTTTAAATGTCTCTTATACTCATATAAACGTTTATATAGAGAGAATAAAAGGGAAGTATGCGGTTTGCAATTATGTCAAAAATTTAATTAATTAATTTATGGACTAAAAATATAACAGAATAATAATATTTATGTTAAAATGTAGGTGTAAAATTGTATGTCTCATGTAATCAATGAACAAATTGTGGCACATATTAATAAAAAATATTAAAAAAATATTTGCATGAAAAAAGACCTTTGTATCCCAAATAATTCTTTGAACTTCTTTCATCATCGGAATTGTTGGATTCCCGTTAGTCTTTAAATTACCACTTTTATTTCATTTCATACTTTTCCTGGAAATTTCATAATCTATATTTTGTAATCTGGACACTCTTTAAATAGAAACATTCCTCTCTAATCGAACGAGCTACAAAATTTGACGATTGTCATTCCGTTTTTTGCTACAAATCTAGAAGTAACCGCGAGTAGAGATTCGCCATTTTTTTTTTTTTTTTTTGGAAATATTTATCAAATCAAGTTTATAAGTAAAGTGCTAGGCCAGCTAGGCTGATCCGACAAAACGTACCTCGAAAACCTGTTCATAACTCTGTTATATCTTAACTAATTCAAACGTTAAAGGTGTAAATCAAACGAGCTTAATGCGATATAATGAATAAAATCTCTAAACTAAGCCCGGGATAAACTGGACCACTAACTATAACGTTTTTTTTTTAAACTTTTAAGGTGCTTTGAAAATCAAACGCTAAGAGAAATCAAAAGTAGAAGCCAAGGAATCACTGCTAAGAAGTACAAACCGTGGTAGAGAAGAGAGAGAGAGAGAGAGAAGGAGAGCGAGAGCTTAAAACAGTATAAAAGATCCACTATATAAAGATAGAAAAACATACAAATAGACGTAAAAATTGTATACACTTTTAAAATATCTCGAAAAATCAAAAATAGAGAGAATGCATTAGTGAAGACATATTAAACAGCCAGAAAGATCCCAACAATAATAAAACCCGCCGACACCCATTGCAACTCAGCAGAAATGCTGGAAGAGAGAGAGCCTTTATGAAGGTACAAAAAGATGTTTTGAACTTGATTTCCTAACGAAACGAGAAACTATCGTATGTATAGACAAAAGTATTCCTTTGAGATGTTGATTGTGCACGATCAGATATACACTAGCTAGAAACATGAAACAAAAACCAAATTCAAGGCCATTGAAAACAATCTTAGAAAATATTAAAATATCATACCATGTGGCTGAGCTTTTTTTTTACTTATCCCACATCGTGGATTATAATTAAATTTGATGTGAATATCTTTTGAACCGCACTATAGTAGATGGAAACATGAAACAAAAACCAAAATCAAGATTATTGAAAAAAATCTTGGAAAATGTGAGGAAGGCCTAGTCTTTCTTTATGTTGAGGTTTCTCGAATTTTCAAACAAAAACCAAACACTGAGAAATTTTAAAAATTGTATTTAAATTTTCACAAACCTAAACACAACAACAACAATCATAATTAACCAATACAAAATGTTTAGTAGCGTGTATTGCCCCCCGTGCTTGCCCCCCGTCCCATACTTTTGATGATCTGTTGGTGCGTTTCATAAGATATTCGCATAAAACAAAAAATTTTTTTGTAAGTTATAGACATCAAAGTTCATAACATATATTGAGAGAAGGCGGAAACAGAACCGAGAGGACAAAAGGAAAAACAAGTAACGGCAGAATATAGAAAAGTATAACATAATCAATTCCCGTGAGCTCTGTGACTGCTTTATGACGTTTTTCTTATTGTACCCCTTAGTAGCGCAAATGTAATATTTTTGGCCCTCATGTCACAGACGATCCATGGCATATGACCATATTAAACTTGATCTTTTAATGTTTAAAATTCTTGAACTTAGTGGAAACTGAAGATTACCTGCTCTTTTTGAAACTTGTCATCTAATTATCTGTTGGCTTATTTTCTGTAAGGATTTCAAAATGGTAAACCATTAGTACGTGCAACAGGATGTGCGATTATTCGTCTTATTGTCTGGAACTAGAATCCAATTTTCATTTAAAGAATTTAAGCTTTTGGAAAGATTCGTTTGAAAAGCTGAGCTATTTTAGCTTTTGAATTAAATTGCTAAGAAAACTGTCATTAATTTTGTAAATCAATGTTTCATGTTTCACATTTTTAAAAATAATAATCACACATCTAAAAAATATCTCAGTCAATTCCTTACGATGATTAAAATCTCACATATTCTCGTCAATCATTGTCGATATTTAATTTACTTTTGAAATTTGATAAATATGTCAATCACAACGAGAAATTTAATTTTCAACTTAAAATGGTAAACTTAATACTCTCACATAAGCCTAGAAAATAGCAAAAAGCAAGGGTTATGTTAGAAAGTATAAGGGTATCTACCAACGAACAAAAATCACAACGTCCGGTATATTTTAATTTCACCAACTTAACATTTTATGGTATATAAATACGAGTAAATCTCCTAAGGCAATGAAAAACAAAAAAGTATATTTTAATACCTTGTCTAAGTAAATATGGATGCGAAATGATAAAATTACCACACCGTAAAATATGATCAAAGCGAAATGAAAATAGATAAACCATGAAGTTATACACGTGTAAACTTTCCCTCTATTTACATTTCGATGCAAATAAATGATTTAAAAGTTTTTCTCTATACACACACACACACATACACATACACAAACAACAACAAAAAGGTGAACAAGATTTCTTATTTCTCAATAAATAAACAACAAAAATTTTGACAAGTTACCGATAGATAATTTCCCATAAAATCATCCACACAAATAGTAGTTCACCCTATATTCCAAATATACTATAAAAAAACCAATAATCTATGATTAAACAGACGATTTTCATAAATCAAGTCACGTGCTGCACTGCAATGGTACACATATAGAAGAGAAGAACCAAAACTACTAAATTTAATTTAATTTTTCTTATCGATTTGTGTTTTATTTTTATTTAGTTTTGCATTTGTGTAATTAACCATTCGATTTTTAATTTTTGTTCTGTGCCTTCATCTGATGGAAATATGTTACATGAATTATTGCTAACACGTGTAAAATGTTTATGGAAAATTATCCTGCCACATCCTTAATTTTACATTAGTGTATACACATATTTGATTTATTTTTATTTTTTATTTTTAAATCGACAAACTTATATCGCATATGATCAATATTAAATTTTAAAGTATTTTGATTTATGACGAATGCCGCCGGTTGAACTGGGTTAAAAAGATAAATAAAA
This sequence comes from Tipula vernalis, assembly GCA_958295665.1. Taxonomy (NCBI): domain Eukaryota; kingdom Metazoa; phylum Arthropoda; class Insecta; order Diptera; family Tipulidae; genus Tipula; species Tipula vernalis. Next base: position 345,965,678 of record OY282558.1, on the reverse strand, counting down.
AGTTTCGGTGGGCGCGTGGTTTATGGTGTGTGAGCGTGGTAATTTTTTCTAAACGAACAGTACCATTGGTTGTTTGTTATCACATGACAAATAAACATATATAAATACAAATTCTGTTTGTATTTCGATTTTGTGAGAATTATTTAGTTTTATTTATTTAGGTGATATCAATTTACTTTATATAATTAATTAAATATACACAATATGTTAAATAAGAAAAAAAAATTATTTTCTAAGGATAAAATAAAAATTATAACAACCCTAGCAACATGTTTTTAATTTGTTAAGTCAATAAAATTTGTTTAATTATTGAATAAATATATCATATATTTGTATATGCGAGTACAAACATATGTAATAGTATTTTGGTAAAGCTAGAGTCTGTCTTTTTACTTAACAACTTTCTCCAGGGCTGTGGAAGATTTATATCTTGTATGATTTTTTTATTTGGACATAAAAGGAGCACATTGCCTTTTAGGATTTTGCCAGCCCAGTACATATAGACTTAAAGGTGGTGGTGAAAAGGAAAAAAGATCTTACAGACTCAAAATACAAACATGTTCAATACTCTACTAGAAATTTGTAAATAAAAGTATAATGATCTACATAGAGACTCCTATAATTTTTTGCCAATTTTAAAATAAAAATAAAGGCAAGTTGTTTTAATTAAAAGAGTTCAATGTAACTCTCTACAATTGTTAATAGCATTTGTAAATTGAAATTTAATTGTTTCGACAATAATAATAACATTATTGCTAATCGCCCCATTCCCCAAAATACAATAAGTACACTTGGATTCGATATTTATATATCATATCGTATAATTTTATTAGGAACTAATATATCGCTGCGAGAAATATTTTATGAATGGAACTTTCAACTCGTGTCCAAAAATATTTTCTTAATTACATGTAATACATTAGTTTACGCGCTTTTGGATAGTAAAATCAGCATTATTTACGAAAAAAATGTTTCAATTACTAAACGAAATTTGTTTATTGAATCCGAAAAAAATCCACATCGACTTCGGAATGGCAAGGATCAAAATTTTCTAAAATCTTCAGATAATTTGTTGTTTTTTCAACTGCAAAAATCGGTTTACCGATTTACCCGCGAAACAAGCAATATTACCGAAGGAATGTCCTAAATCATCCGGCGCAGATTTGTGGTTCAAACATTTATCAACTACAACAACTATTGAAGGGAAAAGCAATGTGAAATGAAATTCTAACTAGATCAACTGTGGAATCAAAGTGGAAGGAAGTATAGGGTAGGAAAAAATACCAAGACATTTTTAAATAAACTTTATTTTCAACATACTTTCTATGGTTTTATTTTTAATTTAAAACAATGTGTTTTTAAAGTACTTATAGCTTGTAGTTAATAAAATATTTACTTCTTCCAAAAATTTTCTAGTAAAATTTAATTTTTTTTATAATCAATGCATACTTAGGGTGGAAAGTCGCCTAACATTTATCTGTTTTATGGTCACTGGCATAATTTAACTGAGGCAGTTTAACTTGTTCAAGATTTACCACCCTAGATGTGCGTTTGACCATAAAAAAGCTTAACTGCCCAAGTTAAATTGTCCAAGTTAAATTATGCAAGTTAAATTGTTCTCTAGTCGAATTATATCAAGTCTAATAAATAGTCCAGTCGAAATGTGACCAGTCAAATTGTGTTTACAATCGCCCTGGAATTGCTTTTAACAAAATTTAATAAAGTTAACGATTCCTGAGAATTAAGAATTCGGATCACAACGGATCTTGAAATATTGAATTATGGATAATCCTGGTTATTCCTAAACATGAATATTTACAATATACTAGTAGAAAATCACACGGATACCTCGCCTTCCTGACCTGAGGTGTTTGGGTCAACATAATGGTTAGCTCGAATGCATTGAGTCCCCAAGTTTCATGCACGCGCAGAGAAACACGTTCTAAAAAATTGTAAAAAAATCGGCACGGAGCTGGTAGCTTAATCTATTCAACTTTGGCCCCCCCCCCCCTCCAATAGACACCAAACCACCAAATAGGTAGGTAATAAAAAGCCGTATATATCTCCTTCGCTATTTTGTAATGATATAAGAGAAAGCCATTAACTAACAGTGAAAATAAAACAGGTTACTTATTGCTTTCGGGATTTATAGCTGAATTAGTTTCTCAAAGGGTTTTGACAGAAATGAAAGCAGGCTAATTGGTTTAAGATCTCGAAGAGAGTTAATAGTCGTATTTCCATGAGAATTTTAAAACAACAATTGCTCGCGACACGAATTAAATAATTCAAACCAAAAGTTTGAATTATTTAATTCATTCCTAATTTTAGTTATACTACCTGACACCAGATGCCAAATTAGTCTTTCTCTTTGTCGTTTTATTTCAATTCGAAAAAATAATTCGCGACTTGTTTCCATGAGAAAAAATAGTTCGAATTAAATTTTTCTCATGGAAATACAGCTTCTGTTGTGTTTCTTTGGGATTGGAATTACTGTTGCTTGTTTTAAAGTCGAAAGTTTATGTTATGATAATATTGTTGAATATATGTAAAATCACATGTTTTCATTAGTAGAATAATTAGTAGAAGAAGAGCAGGCGAAACCTTTCGAACTTGTTCTAATTAATTTCAGATTACAGACTAATAAATTTACTCTCTTAATTAAGTAATGAAAGGCTTTTGAAATATTTTAAAAAAATCAGATCGTTGGCTATGTTAAGTTTGAAGGCAACATTAATTTATTTACTAGTTTTCAATCGGATGTCTCATCATTCTAGGTACTCTCTCTTTTGCACATTTGTGACAATATTTGTCGCAACGTTGATAAACATGACTTTATAATTCTTATCCATTTCTGAACCATCTACTCTACATTCAAAATTCAAAATTTATTGAACTGTTTAACTTTTCTATCCCAGCTGTTCAGAGTGTAGTTTAGGTCGCACGTTTTTTCGGCACAAATCTATTGTACTTACACTTTGTTTAATTTTGGATTTAGTTCAGAGTCATAGTTACCGGCACATTTAATATTTTATGCCTTAACCAATTAATTTTATCACAAATACGATCCATATACTATTTAATTAAATTTGATCCATAATACGATTTAAGTGATTTTTATCGCACGTTTTTAAATCTTTGTTGCAAATAAAAAAATCCAGATTATCACTATTCATAAATAAATTTCGAAATATTATTTTTTTCATTAGTGATGACATCTTTCGGAAAACACGATCTATTGATTCACAATTGTGAGCCTACTTATTTATTTAACCAATCAAACTTTGCTAGTTTGGGACGTATTTTAAACATTTTATTCCGAATAATTCGTACAAATATTTTCTTCCGGTTGAATCAACAAAATTATATTTATTAATTTTCTACTTTACCGTTGTTCCCTTTATGTCGTCGGGCGTTGTATATCTGTGGAATTAAACAAAAACAGGAAATCTGCAAAAAAAATACTTTTTCAGTTTTAGCTGCCCTTATTCCAGAAGGCTCTGGGAATACCAGTCAAAAACACTTCAGTCAAAAAACAAAAGGCCTTTTTTGACTGATTAATTTTGAAATTAAATCTCCATTTTCCAGAAAATTTGAAAATTAAATCTTCCTCTCCCAGAGAATTAAATCTTCCTTTTCCAAACACAGATTTAATATAAAATATTCTGGAAAATTGAAATTTTTTCAGAATAATTTGAATCGATTCTGAAGGCGCCCATAGTCTGGACTAAGCGTAACTTTTTACAACAATTTTGCCTTAAATTCCTTTTTAGTTGTTTCACTGAATCTTCTTTTCGAAACGAATTTCAGTCCAAAAATGCTAAAAGAATCCCAGGCAAAATCGCATTCAGCATTGAACTACTGACCTTCTTAAAAGGTATTTGAATCTAAAACTATTTTGACTGCATTACCTATTAATTTTTTAACGAAACATTTTCTGTTGTTATTTGAAATGTTTTTCACTGGTATTTCCGGAGCCGTTCCAGAATTTGAAACATCACCTACTAAATCTAATTAATTTCACAAAATTTTCATTATTTTTGCAACAATATTTCGAATGACAAAATTACATACCTTAGTAAAATAAAGATATATTTTGCATTTGTTTTTTGTTTTAATTAATAAAGTTTAAGAAAAATTCATAATTAAATTCAATGTAAATAAAAAGTTTGAAATGCCAATTCAAAATTTTAAAAAATATTTACTACAATAAAAGTGAATGTCGTGAATAAAGTTTCTAGTTTCCGCAGTAGAGTTATTGAATTTCTAATCAGGCAGCAGTTTTGGTAGTTTTACTGGACAGTTCTATTAGTACGCCGAGTTGCAAGGATATACCTGTAGTATGGTATAAAATAAGTAAAATAATTGGATAGTGTGTATAAATTATTATTTACTAATTAATTAAGATTAAAAAAAAATACGAAAAAATTATTATATTCGTACAAACATTGTTCGGATTAAAGGTAACAATAAAATCGAATGATACAGGTTGCTTAGGAAAGAGCCTGGACATTTCCAAGCTCAGATAAATATATTAAGTATTTGAATAATTGGATAATTGGTGGATTTACATTTGGCTGATGCACTTTTTAATAAAATTTTGTGAAATTTGATGAAACTCTTATATTGCCGTTATTGATGGAATCTTAGAACCTACTAATATACTCAGGAGAATCTTTTTCTACTTGCAGCTTGGGTGTTGTATTTGTAAATATACTGTTATTTTGCCTTCAACAATGGCGGTGCCTACGAACATAAAATTGAAGAGGGAAGAGAGAGAGAGAGAAAGAAAGAAAGAAAGAGAGACTAGATAAAGAGAAATAATTAATCAATAAGAAACAACAAATTACTTGAGGACAAAGACAGATATAAGGTAGACTTATGAAGGTTATTTTCTTCGATGCCACAGAATAATTAAAACGCGAATTATCTTTAATTTTTTAGCAGTTTCCGTGTATGTCAATTGATTTTCCGTGATATACTGTATTGGCATAAGTAAAAAGAAACTTTTAGTTACTTTAAAGTTTAATTCAGTGCATTACTGTCGAATAGCAATTAATTAAAATACAAATTAGAAGCCTAGAACGGAAAACTTTTTTTTTTCAAGTTCCTAGAAACTGATAGAACCAGTTTCTAGAGCATGTCTGCAAGTTTTTAGTCTGATTTTTTTTGTATCTGTTTTAACTTTTAACTGCTATAAGCGGAAAAAATTACGAACACCTTAATATTTTTGTTTTTCAACATTTTATTAATCGAATACCGGCAGTAGGGAAGATGTTAGTTGTAAGTGCTACAGTAGAACGTTAATCGTGATATTTGTCAAAAATCTATTATTCACCAAGAGTTGAAAAAAAATGTCATAACTTATACAAATTGAAATTTTCCACATAACTTAAACTTTTTTTTACTTCTGGTTGTGCTTTTCAATAAAAATAATGAGGTTTCTGGTTTTTATTTTTGTTGTCGCTAAGAAAATATATATGTATAGAATAAATATAGAACTATGTAGTAGCATAAACTTTCTACACACAAAAAAAAATCGTAAAACTACTTAAAATTACATATAATAAAAATGTACTATGACACGATAGTGTATATGCCACCATTACTTAAAATAAAACTAGACATTTTTTTCAACTTTATATAAAAAGAGAAAACTATTCTCGTGACGCAATTAATATTTTTATTGATGTATGGTCGTTTTTAAAATAGTTTTATATCGAAAAGGGAGTTCTTCCATTTGAGTTGAATACTTGCAAAGTATTGTTACGAATTTCGAATTAATCAAAACGGAAAATGATTCTTCTATTATATTTGGTATATACCCGTATAAATAATTTTCAATTGATTGTAAATTCGTGATGGAAAATTTATTGCTGAAAAATATACTGTATACATATATAGACAATAGAGTTTTGGTTGGTTGGAAAAATCTAAAGGAAATATATGTTATACATTAAACTATAATGAAAATCATGCAGCTAAGCACTTTGGGACTTTATATAAAAATTATAGGTTCGTGATTAGATTCGTTGACTTTGCATGGGGCTTTATGTGAAATAATTTATTTATTTGACATATTTTATTACTGTTTTTTAACGATTTGTAAATGGAGGTTAATTAACCGTTGTACAAAAAAAAAATGTTACACTATAAATTGACACCTAGATAAATGTAAGTATCGAAGCAATTTTCCGCACCGGCCTTAACACTTGTGTTGTTTTATGTATTTTTAAAGCTCTGTTACGAGCCCCTACAAGGTGTACATACTCGTATAAATAAACATACCGTACTCAAAATTCCATCTTTCTTTATGTCGATAAAGGAAATAATTCATTCGAATCGATTGGAGCATAAATTTATTATTACATACCAAACAAATGTATGTTCATACATACATATATGTATGTAGGTACTTTATGTGTTTGGGAAAAAAAAAATAATAAAAAATAAAATAAAACATACAAAACCCACAGAAATTTATCATCTTATGAAGCAATATAAAATTTAATGCAAAAAGTAAAAAAATTGTGTATACATATATATTATTAACAATTTATTTATTTCGCGACATAAAAAAACAGGTATGATTTTTTTTTTACTACGAATACACATACGTACAGTATTGGACAAAACAAAAGCACGGAATGGTTCTTCCTCATACTTCGTTAAATAAAATAAGAAAATGAATTCCCATTTTATTTATTTTTTTAATACTTGAATAGTTTCAAGCACCAGCTTTAACACAAAAACTAAAGATTTGATTTATCATTCAATAAAAAAAAAAAAAAAAAAAAAAAAATACATTCAATGCTCCTAACGAGCAATGTGACTAATTTCGAAGCGACAAAACTAAAGCATACAGAATGGTTCCGCTTATATTTTTTCACTGACCCAGATGAATAAACACTTTGTAAATTAATTGTTACTTCAAGTACTTCATTTCTAACATTGTGACGCGTGTAATAAATACTTCACCCATTTTAATCAACTATTTCATAATGTTAAGATTAAAAAATAGTTATCGTTCTTCCTCTTCTGAGGAAGCTACCATACCAACTACTACCAGTTGGCGAAACTGGAAAAAATACTTGACACTAGAATCGTTTGGTTGTTTTACAATAATAACTTTACCTCAGAAAGGTCAATTACATTTGAACTAAACTTGGCTAAAAAAATGAGGTTAAGGTTAATGCTTAGTTAGGTAATAGCGATAAGAAAGATTTAAAATGAATGCTTTTAAGTGATCTACTCAGGCAATTTTGCGAATTGGCGTGTTCAAAGAGGTAACTGCTGAAATGACGGAAACATTTTAAACTAATTTCAGAAAGCTTGGAATGGCATCCCCTTACAGTAATTGGTATTTTAATTACGTAGAAGACTGGACGATCTACAAAAGTTTTGAAAATTTATCGGTGTTCCACAAAATATTAGTTATCACACTATTTTTCGCACCAAATATTTTCTTATAGTTTAGTTTTATCGCTTCAAAATTCGATACATTGACCCGAATTAGATAGATTTTTGTTTTTTGTACTCGTGTAGCTACTCTGTAAGCTAGGACGTTAAAAGGAACTGTGAAAGAGTTGTGAGTGCCTGGAGCCCCAGAAGAAGGTTGCAGAGATAAAGACAAAAAAACCAAAAAAAACATTTTCAACTTACTCTTTTAACAAAAATGTGTGTGTTTACTGATTGATAAAATCGGTACTTTTATCATCCAAGCTATATCTAATGTATGCACAGACTAAACCTCCTCCGAAAAGATATTTTCCTGTATTAAACCATTAAATATTTTGGTTTTCCCGGGATACCGTTACTATTGACTCTTTCTTTGTTAGTGACATTTCTGCTTCCACTCTAAAACTAATCTAAGGACTGTATCGAAAAGAAAATATCCACAAAAAAATTTAGTTTTCTTTGGCTTGCACTAATTCTATGGTAACGGAAAAGTGCCGTTAGATAGAATAGTTCTTTGTAGATAAATATTCCTTTTGGTTTTTATAATTTGTTACTCAGTTGTAATTATGCCACGAATTAAAAGAAAAAGTGTGTAAATGTATTTTGCACAAGTGTTGCACTGAAAAAAGTGTTTCGTTTATAAACATAGCAAAGCGCGAAAATATAAGTAATGATGCAATGAGAAAAATTATTGATAAGTTATAAGAACATGGTACGGTAAAGGATTTACAAAAAAGCGATCGAAAACAAGGTCACAGGAATCTTAAATTAGACGCTAACATTTTGAGTGAAATTCGCGAAAACAAATCAATGTCTATCAGAGATTTATGTGGGAAATTAGGTACTAGTGTTGGAATGATCCAGCGGGTAAAAATAAGGCATGACTTGAATGAAGACATATAAAAAATAAAATGTTTCGAAACAAAGTGAAAAACAAACAAATTTATGCCAAAACCGTTCACGAAAACTTTATGATGACCGTCTTGGCATAACATATGTTAAAGTGGAATAATGCAAAATCCGCCAATTTCATCAGAACTTAGACCAATTGAAAGATATCGGGCAATTACGAAGCGTTACTTGAAAAATAATGGCAAAGTAGTCGAAAATTTAACAGAGTTCTGAAAAAGTTGGTCCAAAACAACCAGAAAAATTAATAAAACTACTGTGCAGAACCTAATGAAACGCATCAAAGGAAAAATTTTCGGTGTATTTAGAAAATAATTTCTCAAATGTTTTAAACATGAAATCTTCTAATTAGAGGTCTACTTTATGATAATACATCATTTTATAACACTTAAAATTGTTTTTTTATGTTTAAAATTGCTTTTTTTGCAGCTACTTTCTTTTCGATACAGTCCTTACCTGGAAATTAACCTTTCTTTGAAATATTTAATTAATTCTATTTTAAAATCTTCACTTTGAAAACATCTCATTTAACATTAGTCAACTTATGCGGCATGATTTAAGAATAAATTGATATTATTATAAAATAATTCACAATTAAAAAGTAATAATCGGTCACATTTTATGTCATATCATTAACTCGTTGGAACCGAATCAGTCAGTAGGCAATGATGGCCTTAGTAATTATATATATATATATTGAAAGCTATTGTTAATTATGTCAGCCCCGTTCTTACCCATATTTTCAATCTTTCTTTCATACAAGGAATTGTCCCTGAAAGACTAAAAACTGCTACTATTATTCCGTTGTTTAAAAAGGCAATCGTTGCAGCCAATAATTTTGAAAATTTTAGAGAAGGCAGTGAAAAACAGAGTTATTTTTTTTTTAGATTAGAATAATTTATTAAGTAACCATCAACATGGATTCCGTCAAGGCAGGGGTATCGAATGGGCTTTGTTGGAATTTTTGAACACAATTCACAGCGGACTGAACATTGGTAAAGCTTGTGTTGGTTTATTTATTGATGCTGCTAAAGCCTTTGATATGGTTGACCATAAAATTCTTCTGAATATTCTATATGATATTGATTTTAGGGGAGTTGCTAACAAGTGGTTCGCGTCTTACCTTGCCAACATATCGGTTCGAGTTAAAATTAATAACACTTTAAGTGAACAAAAAATTGTGGACGTTGGTGTTCCGCAAGGCTCAGTATTGGGCCCTCTGCTATTTCTGATCTATTCTAATTCGGTTTTTAAACTTAAATTGCATGGTCTTCATACTGGGTTTGCCGATTACAAAGCTTTAGCTTACACTGGAAAACCCCTAATGACGTCATTTCTATGATTAATTCTGACCTTAAAGTCTTACATGTATGGTTTGATAAGCATTGCTTAATTCTAAGTGATAACACAAAATATATGTTGTTCAAATTGACTGGCACAACATCAGCAGCAAATGTTAATCAGGTAATTTATCATAATATTTCCAACTGTGCATCTACTGGGTGTCATTCTGAGTGTATTAATATTGAATTAGTCAACGAGTTTAAATATCTTGAGGTTCATTTGGACGGTAATCTCAGTTGTAAAATTCATGTCTCTTCTTTAAGACGTTACTTGTCATCTGCTTTCTGAATTTTCTACCTCCTGCGTGATTTTTGCCCTGTTCCTGTGCTAAAAATTATCTACCATGCACTGGTTATGTCTAAATTGGAATATGGTTTATCATGTTGGGATGGGTGCTGTATAACTACATTACTTGATTTATGTGTGCAACAGAAAATTATTTTGACAATTTTATTGAGAAAAAGCAGATCTGAGAAATTTTGGCCTCTATTCACGGCTAATAATATCTTGCCGTTACAACAATTGTATGTTTATAAGGTTTTAAGAAAATTTTTTAGGCGTAGTGGGTAACAAACTATAAGGAGCCTTATTCGATACAATATTCGAGGTAACCATATTTTTCTTTATAATATTCCCCGATTTTTTACTCACACTTTCGACGCTACATCCTTGTTACTGCTCCATTTTTTTTCAATGTGTTACCTATTTGTATTAGAGGGCATATTCATTTCAAATCATTTCTATCCAAAGTTCAAACATGGCTTCTTGAAACGGCTGAAATTACATTTCTTTTTCGGGTTGTTAAATAATTGATTTCTATATAATGGTTTTTTTTTGCTTCACTGTGATAACTGGTTGTTGTAGATTTTGTGATTAATTTATATGTTTATATTTGTCTTGTATTGTTATTACTATTAGTTTATATTTTTAGTTTATAATTAGTTATTAGATATTTTTTTTTAGTAATTATGTATTTCACTTTTTTATAAGTTTTTTATTGGTGGATTTGATTCTGTCGTTCTTTCGGCACAGAATCCTGCAGGATTTTTTACTTTTGACGCTTAATTTATCATAATGTAAAAAATGTAAAAAATTAAAATTTAGATAAATAAATAAAAAATTACAATTACACCTATTGAATTATTGATGCTTCCTTTACATTCGCATAATAATGTTTTCAATTCGGTCCCTGATCATCCATTTTGATATAGAACTATGTTTTTGTCTTTGATTTCTAAGGGGTGGCAATTGCTCAGAAACGATTTCCAAAAAAAATGTTATGAGGTAGTCGCTTATAACCGTTAAGGGCGGCTAGATGGTTTGTACAAAATGTACGTCGTATACAGCATTCGGCGGTATTTGAGGTGTGTAACTCCGTGAGACCCCGTCTAATTCAAACTGTAAAGGTTCGATCGAACAAGCGCGAAATTCAAACGTTTAAAGAACTTAAAAGTGGGGACAAGCACAATGGGTGAAAAAAGCACCCCAAATCGTAACAAACAAGCTCAAGAGCACTGCGTAGTACAAAGCATGGCAGGCACTCAAGGGACTGTAAAAATGGATTTTATTAGAGTTTTTTGCACCTTTTAAACGGCCAAACGTTGCGGTACGTGGTATATACCATACGTGTAGGCAAAAAGGTCCAATTGCTATAAATATCCACATGAAACGGTAGGATAAGACATGTGTGGCGAAATGGGTCAAACATGCCTCAAAAAACCTTTCGGCAGTTATTTCATCAGTCAAACCATCGCTACGGACGGAATACAAAAGCGGTTACATTAAAATCAATTAAATGTTTTCAACTTGATTTAGGACGAAACTGAAACGATCTTCAGGCGCTGGCCGCCATTTTCGTTGCGCAACTACGTGTGTTCTTAAACCATGTGGATATTTGATTCATCAATTAAGCACGATAAGATCTACTAAATAAAAGTAAAATATGGTAAATTGAGAAAAAGAGAGCGGAGTACTTACATACATTTGTAGGTCATTCTATACATCCTTTCATACAAAGCAGAAATGCCGGAGATACCACATAAATGATTTCGAAATTATCTGTACAAACAGAACATAAATCCAATACAATTGACTAAATTCTGTGATTCTAGGGTGCTTTTTTGTTTTTTTTAGCAGAAGTGTACAAGAAATACTTAATAATTATTGGGATCTTATATCACGATTTTATTGCTAGTTTAGTATGAATTATAATTCAGAATTAACTATGTATTTTAATATTACAAGGCGCTTCGTCAACATTAAAGATACAGAGCAAATACGTTCTATCATCACTCATCGAAAGGCATTTCTAATATAAACATCTCTTTTTCAGTTAATATTTTTTCTTATTTTCAACAATCAACCACGAGTAATCTCAATTTTCAACGATCAACCACGACTAAATCGGTTTTATTAAATCGGACTGTGTCTAGGGTATAACGTTAACGAGTGTTAATAAGCAATTGTTCATCCGTCTGGGGTTTTAAAAATTTTAATCACTTACAAATATTTATTTATTTATACAAAAATAAAAGCACAAGTCAAAAGTAACAGTATGTTCAATCCTCATGGAAATTTAAATAAATAATAAAAAAATTTTAAAATATAAATTGGCATTTTAACATAAATTGGCTTTTATTAAAAATAAATAAAAATAAATTTTCTTTCAAACTTATCTCACATTAAAAATTTGTTTTACCGTCAAAATATTTATTTTCATTTTTTTTTTATAAATTTTATATTTTTATTTATTATTAATATGTTCACCTTCTCAAACACCTACGAGCACTTAAAGCAATCACCTAAACATTACAATAATTACTCGTACATATTTCAAAATACAATTTTCATCATTATTTGTTATTTCATACATTCAAATAAAAAATTAATTGTAATATATAATTTAATTGTAATATACATATATACATATATAAATATATTTGTAGTACCTATATTATTCACATACCAACATATTTTTCTTAATTTTTCAAAGTATCCCATAACAACGCAAATCTATCTCATTAAATATTTGTCAGAATTTTTATTTTTATATCAATTCAATTATTATTATTCATCACAGTGCTTCCATAAAAAATAATAATAAAAAGAATTATTCATTATTATACTAACTTGTTTTATAATTGTGAAAAAAGCTTTAGCAGGTTCATGATTATAAAAGTTTCGCTGGTAAATAATAATTTTTGTTTTGTCAACTTATTCGTAACTACATAGAACATAACAGTTCTTACACTGGATCTGCGTACACAAAATAGTAGTGATTAAGCTATTTTTTTAAAAAGAGATTTTATATTATTATTATTAAATTAAAAGAAAAAAATATTTAAGATTCTAAAAATTTTTGCTGTGTACTAAAATATAGAAATTTAGCTACATATAGGATTGAGATAATAGAGATCAGTTTTTATAAGTAAACACAGCATAATAAAAATAAACTTTATGTATATAAAATTTTGTGCATCTTATTGTTGCTCTCCCCCTGCATTTTATGTTTACTATCCTTATACTAAGCCTCCCCAAGCCATCTTCTTTGCTTAACATAATGTTACAAAAATATGAAAGACAAGACTTACAACCATGAATATGGTACACAACCATGGAACATGCATGCTGAAAAAACAGGTACATTCACTTTATACATAATACATTCCTCTAACAACAAATAACGATAAGTTTGAGTAGAATTGTAGATCATAAAACATAATAAAAAAAAATACGAAAAAAATAAGGAAGGTACATAGCTAAGAAAATAATAAGAAGATATCGCCATGCCATGCCAAAGAAATGAAATATTTCATTATACAATATATCTCTCTATATACGAAAATGTATTTTTATTTGCTGGAAGGAAAAGAATTTTTATTATTTTGTGTTGAAAAAAAAAACAAAAAAAATAATAAATAAAATTAAATAATAAAAATATAACAACATACTATGTAATGTAACAGTTTGCAGTCACTAATCAAGATGTTTTTTTTTTGCGAAATAAGAAAATTTTACTTACCGAACTCGCAATAAAATTTTCGATAGACATACATTCAAATGAAAGAAAATTTTAAAACAAGTAAATTTGAGTAATATTTATTTTGAAATTATTTTAAATGTTTACCCCAATTTCAATTTTAACCAAAAACTTTTAAATTCAATTAACTCCCAATGGTGGTAAGTAAATTTGTTAAGAGGTCAAACTAAATTATAAATGCAAGATTACAATATAATAGAGGGTTCAAATTAGAATCAAACGGTTTTAAATGGCAAATTGGCGTTTTCTTTCAATTTTTCAATATTCTTGAGTGATACTATGATTCGGAATGTCATCTCTATAAAAAACTAGAATTGTTCGCCAATAGTTCTAAATCTATTCGACCACCTTCACTTTCTTGAACCTTCTCCCTTCTGAATATTTGCAGTTTGAACAAACTTAATCTCAGTGTAACCAGAGTGATGTCACTTCGTGTATATCACACGTCACATCACCAAACTCACACGATTTTATTTTCTATACATTTACTTAGCTATTCTTTATTCAACAAACTGACGTACATTTGATTTTAGGTGTTTTGTTCTGTTTATATTTGAAAATGGACAATATAATAAAACATGAGTTATTTGTAATACATTGCCTAAATGTATTAGAAATAAAAAATTATAGAACACTGGCACTATTCTAGTTTTCCCGGGTGATTTCGAATAGACAATTGTGTTATTGTAACTTTTTCTAGTATTGCTTGATATAAATAAATTGCTAATTCCAAATTCCCCGAGAAGACCAGAATAGTCCCACAGGTAGGAAGCTACAAGAATACGGACTGCTTGTCCAGGTCGCCATTATTTTTCTTCACCGAGAACTGGAAATTTAGCCTTTTCTATTTTCTGTTCCCAATACGTAAACCTAGTTGCTCTGGAAGTTTTCATCATTGAAAACAATGACAAACTCCCAGAGTTATACAGTATTATGATAAGGCATGACAGCAGTATATTTCTAAGCATGATTCAATATTACGGCAAAGAGAATAAACATCGTGTTTATTATCTTTGATTACGGTTTAAATTGGTTAACGTGGTAACAAGTGAGCCTACCTGAGGTGGTGACTCTAGCGCATTTATACACTCAGGCCTTTCTGAAAGTTATACTTATTTTATAATTAATGTGATGGTATTAAAATGTCTCTTGATAAAAATAAATATAATACGTAAGGATTTACTGTAAACATTTGTGGGTTAAAAATAAAAAATAAAAATTAAAAAAAAAAAAATATACATAATTATTTGATTTATTTGTAAATAGTGATGAACTTGATAAAACCGCGCGCGGCCATATTGATATAAAGTTATAAAAAAATAAATAAAAAAGTCCAAAAAATTGTTTTGTCATCATTTAAAATATTGCATAAATTTTTTGAATTTATATGCTGTATAATTCTAGAAACATTTATAGCCGCACAGATCAGACGGAAAAATGGTTGATTTTGCGTGTTATGGGACTTCAAAATTTCCAAGTTGATTGATTGATTGATTGATTGATTTCGAATGTACGGCCAAGCATTAAGCAGGAGATCCCGGAAAGCGCCGGGCCCACCGTACACCCATTTTTACATTTACTTGGAAGGATAAGGAAGGATATTAGTAATTGTTTTGAGATCGACCAGGTTACAAACACCGTTACAGTCAATAGTTAGTAAATTTTGTGTGGTAGGATGGGAAAGGTATGTTAGTAATGACAGAATTGGTCCGGTTTCCCGGTGGCCAGTTTCAAACTACTGTTAGTATTCGACAATCACAATTGGTTACTTTATTAGTTGATCATTTCTCTGGAATCCGGGGGCTGGAACTCAGGACTCCCTAAATTTTTTATCAGGACTTAAAAATTATTAATGTTATAATTTCCAGGCGACTCTGAAAGTTCAATCCAATTAATAAAACACCATAATACCAAATTTTATTACTTAAATGAATAATTTATGTAACCGTATCTTTAGCATCCCCATGCGCACATCATACACCCATTTTCACATACCAACCAAAACCGATATAGGTTATTGATTTATTACCCTAAACCTTAATTAAAACTTATTAATGTTGCCATTTCCCTCAGTCCGCCTTTCATTAATTTACCTGATAAAGTATTTAAGAAATTTAAAATTACTAAGCTAAGATTATAATTAATCCTTATAACAATAAATATAAAATTAAAATAAAATAAAATAAAATTGAAATTAAACTTTAAAATTAATATGCAATTCCCAGGCGATTCTGAAAACTAAATTTAATTAATAAACAGCCTAATAGCAACATTTTATTTCTTAAATGAATAATTAATATAACAGAATCTTTTGTATTAGTTGGGACAGACTCGACCCGTTTACAGACCGCAATGCGATCGATAGTTAGTAAATTTTTAGTGGAATATATAATAAAGTTAATACAAGACAGCACAATCTAGCTACTTTATTTGTGATCATTTCTCTGGAATCCAAGCCGGATACTCAGGACTCTCCACATCTAAATCAGGGCTTAAAATTTATTAATGTTGTAGTTTTACCCCTGTCCACCTTTCACTAGTTTACCTGATAAAAACTTACTAAAATATTTAATTTTAAATGAACAGCCCCTATTTCATAGTTTATGGACCTTCTATATCTAATTAATTATTTATTACATACTACAACAATAATTAACTAAACGTTAAAACCATTCAAAACATAAATTATAACTTAAACTAATCTATCTACATTAGTCAAGTTTCCTATCAATGCAAGCACATGTCGCAAATTTATAAAACCACTGTTGTGCAAAAAACAACCAAAATATGTCTGCCCTGCGGTAGTATTTTTTGTTTTTTTCTTTTTTTTCTTCCATTCTTTTTTTCTTCCCCTTCTGATTGTGAATTCAAGCCCATCTATTCCCATTGACATCGAAATTTATTTTGACATCCGAAACGATTTAACATACTTTTGAATCATCCATTGCACGCAAACAAACCTGTTTCACTCATAATATTCAGATACTATGATTTAATTAAATGTATTCCAGACACTTATACGTAAAACATTTATCAAACCATAAACCTCAAAAAACGATGAAATATACAAAACGTTCAGTTTGCAATCCAGAACAACAGAAGTATTTATACATCAAAACTGTATAACCGTCCCTGTCTGCTCCGCTAATACACACAATAAAGAGACAGAACACCCACAAATGTTCGCGAAAACACCCCTATTTGCTTAAATCACTTAATGAAATTAATTTTCAATTGAAATGTTTATCGGTGGATATTTTTCAGATACATTTTATTTTAGTAAATAAATCTTTATTTCGATTAAGTTCAATAAATAAATCAAACAAATAGGAATCGAGAAGATTTGGTCAAATTTATAAAAAAATTATATCGTAAAAATTATCTAAAGTTTCACACAAATGTAGCGCAAAAGGATCAATTGATTCAAAGTATCAATTCGGTACAAAGTATCAATTCGATGAAAAGTATCAATTCGGTACAATGTATCAATTCGATCAAAAGTATCAATTCGGTACAAGTATCAGTTCAATGTGAAAGGAAAACGTTAACATATACGAGTATATGTTTGATCTGTTTTGGTGCATTGATAATATTATCTGTAAGAATGAGATGCATTTACGTATATATTAAAATTGAGAGATGAATACATTTATATAGGTAGACATATTATGTTGATATATGCATAGCTATTTGTCTCTATTTCTCAGTAGCAAACATCCCAAAATATCATAAGTTGATATACAATTCATTCTTTCTCGCATAACAAATTGTATGAGGAAGTAAACCATACCAAAACAACTGTTTGGTTGTATTTTGTTCGAGCGTCGAATGTATGAGTTGATACCTTTCACCTGATACCCTGAAAAGTACTCAATTGATACTTCGAACCTTTTGAGTATCAGATTAAAAGTATTCGGTTCGACTCAGTTCGAACATCACTATTTTACATTAGTGCAACAAAAAGGCACCCAAAAATTCCGTTACCCAAGAAATAATATTTAATAAATAAAAAGACAAATTTTTGCACAATTCATCATCACAAATATGTATGTATGTGTATCACAATATGTGTGATGATAAAATACCTGTTTAATGATAACTGAGCGTACCGTTAGTGTTCTCTTTTTTGAACAAGTCTGCTCATGTTTCCTTGTTCTTAAAACTGGTAATTACCAGTTGGAAAAATGTTTTTTCACACGAAATTTAAACTATTTAGGCGACACTCACAAGGTAAAAAACAATTTTTTTTTTCACACACAAAAACACTCACTAAACACTCACGAATCTATTAATAATCACAAACACATAACACAAGAAATTTTTAGTTAAATTCCATCAATATATAATGTGTATATATATGTACATATGTATACACAAAAATTTCACAACACTTTTCTACAACTTTACTGATTAATCAATTAAATATACACAAAACACTTTACATATTTAAAATAAATAAAACAAAATTAAATTAAATTTACGAAGAGGACGACAAAAAACACGTCTATCCTCTTCGAGCATCAACGACTCACCCCCATGGGACTTGAAAATTTCCAAGTGACCAGAAATTAATTTGGTTTAATACAGTAACATAATAATAACTAAATTCACTTCAAAATACATTTTTTGTTCTTATAGTATCATGGTTGAGGGGGGGGGGGGGAATCCTGGGATCCCGTTTTTGTCTTAAAAGTGTGGCCGGGAAATCCCCGGATTTCCGGGTTTTTGATTTTTGTTTTTAAAAACTTTTAACTGTATAACGGCATAGATATAACAGTTTAAGAGCCTAATTGGGTATTGGTCAGTCTCTTAAATCTCTCTTTATTTGCTTATCTCTTAGATCCGAATGAAGAAAATTTGAATGTCTCATATAGAAGTTTATCAATCAATAGCATTTTCAAGTCAAATTTCTGCCGATTAGGAATAAACTTGGTTATTTATTAAACGATAATGATGAAATTCAATTTGCGCGATAGAAATGGGATTGTAAAATGACTATTATGTTACATAAAACGAGATCCCAGAATGTCGTTTGAAAATCCCTATAATTTTTGAGCTAAAAGAGTACTAACACTAACCGGCAAATCCCCGGATTTTCCGATCGTACTTTTTAGACCGGAATCCTAAGTTTTTCAATGTTTGCTATGTTTTCTCAAATGCAGTTTACATAATTATGTAATACAATGTTATGGCATGTTCAGACTAGGTAGGAATTAGTAAAACTTTCAAGTCAATCGCAAATGTTTATTTTTTTTGTTAATTTCTCGAAACATATTTACAATAAATATATATACAAACCCTTGGAAAATCAAATCAAAATTGTAAGAAGATTGAAAAACAAAAAACAATACTGGAAGAACATTCTCTGAATACAGGAATAGCAATATTTTAAGCGATGGAATAATTTAATCGAGCTTAAGAACGATACAGTGAAAGACAATATCAGCCAAATGTTTACACCACTGCTTTGGCGATACAAATCAATTCGTTTGTCCAAATTTAGGACGATATCCTGGCATAATTGCTTCTCTGGAGCATCCTGGCTTAATTATTTCCTTTTATGATCCGAATTGGATGATATGGATGTGGACGATGTGTGGTTTCAACATACCACACATCCAATGCAAGAGATCGTGCAATTTGGCTCCCTTAGCATTTTTTCTTTGGAGTTATTGGAGTGCAATAGGATAGGAGCAATTATGCCAGGATGTCATCCTAAATTTGAACAAATGGATTCATATATGCCGCCGAAGAATTTACTATTCACCTGGTGAAACTCTTATTGGTTCGCCCTTTTCCGAGGTTACTAATCCCTAGTCTGAATATATAGCATTTTAGTATTATCTAATTATGTATATCCGTACTAAGCATTTTCTATGGACGGTTGCACATCTGTAATAAGCGTCTCCCATGGCGGAAAATAAAAATTAAACGAATCTACTAAATAACATTGGTTTGACAAAAGCAGGCCGCTAGCAAGAACTACTAATTGGTTTTACTGAATTGAAAACAGCTCCAATATCGTTAAGCCATATAAATATTTGTACATTAGTGATGATTGAGGACGAAACTGCCGTAATTCGTGGCGATCGTAACAACGCTGTTGTCCTTCCATCGGACGAACACAATTTTATTGTTTTTATCAGTTTGATGTTCATAATAACCGCGTTCCTTTTTCTTGAGAATTTTAATAGCGGTTAGCGGGCACTTTTTGATTCTGTTTTCTGCTACGGTCCCCATAGCTCTGAAATTTTTCTTTTGTAGCATTTCCATGATGTCATAGCTGGTGAAGTAGTTGTCAAAAATACAATATGGTCGGATGCAACTTCAAGGATTTTTAAAAGGTCAAGTACAAGCTTTGAGCCTAGTGGAAGAGTAGCATTGGTTTTTTCTTAAGTCTTTACCCCACAATAGGTGTCAAAATTGTCGCAAAATCCATCAGCACTACACATTAGGCAATTTTTGTAACCGAATCGGACCGGTTTACGTCCAAAGCGAATGAATCGCTTTTTTGATAGAAAACCCCCATTGTTGAAACTTTTTATTTAGTAGGCATGAAACTTTTCACTTTGAACATTTTTTGTCTTTAATCAATTTAAGAATTATCAGCTAAATGCAAATATTTTTTAATTTCCAGAAATCTATTTCGAGACATCCTATCTGCATGTAGCAAACGGAATTCGGTTGTCTTCATCTAAACACCAAAATAATCTTTCTCGCACAAGTGAATTGTATCCAGAAAATAGCTGGACGGCAATAAATATTTGTTTGTCATTGGTTGAAACCGAAAACGAATGGTTATTTTGTTGCCTTGCATATAAATTTATGCCCAGATTCAAAACTTCAAAATCAAAAATCTTTTCAAATATTTGATTCAACCCCAACAACTCGTATTTAAGTTTTTGTAATCGATGAATATATCCATCGGTGGGTATCTCCTTACTCATCATTCTAAACCTCTTGTTGTATCTCTCTTGGATTTCATCGCCTTCATAGTCTAGATCGGAAACGTGTATTTCAACAGAACCCAGCACGTCTTTCGGATATATTGCTGATGCTAAATCGTCTTCATCGAATTCTCGTCATCAGTTATAATATTTGGTTCAGGGGGAAAAATTACTAAGTGCATTTCATTTTTATATTTGGAATGTTCTCAATTTCATTTAGTGCATCCTCTAAATGCCGCCAAAGGCGCCCATAAAACGCATTTGCTGGAATCTCGCTTGGAGTATCCATTTATAATACTAAAAAAATAGCGAACTGAAACGTCAACAAGTTAAATTTATAAAACACATAACTATAATAAACACTAACTGGTTATAATATCCTGTCATTCTTGCGCAAGGAACCCTACTGCTAAGCAACTTTGGGTGCACTCTGGAATTTGTTTAGTGAAAAAAGGACATTTGGAGACGGCAGTGTCCATGCGTTGTCTTTGGTATTAAGCCAATTAAAGAAAATAATGTTTTATAAAGTTGCACAAACAGATGATTCGAGTATTTAACTGTATTTATTCACATTTGGTTTTCAATATTTTCTATTCTAAAATTTTCTTTGTAGATATTTTTTTTTGTAGTTTAGCATTTTTTAATTTATATGATTTTAAAATGTTCCGAAGATTATAAGAGAATTCAATCCAGTTTCGAACTGATGAGCTTATGCTTATGAAAAAATCAATCTTCTCATCAGGCCGCGGCGACTGGGCTGATTATACCACAATTTACATTCTATATATACAGAATGCGCTGTGCGTTATGTACTAGCGAATCATACTAATACAGATAAATTCTCTTACAATTTTTTCTTCTTCACGACATTCACACAGCTCTATTTCTGTGTACGCTAATTTTACTTTATTAATTTTTTATTGAATGTTAATTAATTCATTGATTTTTTCACAATCAGCTCATCAGTTCGAAACTGGATTGAATTCTCTTACAATCTTCGGAACGTATTGAAATCATATAAATTAAAAAATTAAATAAATAGAATTCGGTCTGTTAGTCAATTTCGTTGAATGATTGTTCGTAAATACTAATATACTTCTCGTGTTAAAAAAAACACATTTAAAATGGTCTAATCACCGGTAGCATATTAGAAATTACATGAATTAATTAACATTCAACAAAAAATTAATAAAGTAGTTTAGCACTTGAAGTACAGCAGACATTTTGAATCTGTATTTTTTAAATTTAAATTTAGAGCTTTAAAATTAAAAACAATTGCAAAAGGAAATTAATTTTAAAGGTTCTTAAAGAAAATTCTGGTTTGATTTATGAACGATTTTAAAATATACATAGTAACTTATTTGGAGTTTACAAGGGTATATCAATAAAATTGGGTTTTGATGTTGCCTTTTACTTGAACTAAAAGAACTAAAGTGTGATTGAAATCAATAAAACCATACTAAATAGCTCTAAAGTTTCTTTAGTTTTCTTTTTAAGATTGACTTTTCTGATTCCAATTTATTTTACATGAAGCCCCAATTAATACAAAGAATGTATACGTCTTTGATAGAAGAAACCCCAATATAATAAAATATTTTTTTATGAGTTGTATCTAGATTTGATGATATTTTAATTAAAATCGTAAATTAAATTGTTCCGAATTTGAGGGTCTATTACGAAATATTATCCAAATTATCCGATTATCGATGATTTCGATAAATCGAAAAATCCGATTCGACTTTAATATTTCTATTAAGAAATATTCAATCAAATATCAAGTTACCGAATTGTAAAGTATATAGAAAAGAAAATATCAAATAAGTCATTTAGTATTTTATTTTACGTCACAAAATATTTGATTTCGGCACAAAATATTTGATTTAATTAAAAAAAAAAATCACCATACATCAAATTGTAAATTTGATTGCATTTTACTAATAATAACTAACGACTCGTCCAAGATCAATTACAAAATTTAAAGGGACAACATTTGTACATTTAATTCAATATATCCATATTATGATGGTGACGAACTACTGTTCATATTTGTTCATCACCTCGGAATCATACAGTTGTATCTAACATTGTTTCATTATTTATGTATTGATTACCACTAATAATTGATACGCTCTTTCCTATTATTATTTGTTTGAAAATAAGAATATCCCATTACTATAATTCGACATAATAAAATTATACTTTACGAACTTTTTTTCCAGAATGGAATTGAAACGATGATATACTCGTAATTACAAAAGTCAGTAATAATATCGTTAACCCTTTGCCAGTCCTGTGTACCACATATGATACACAAACAGTTTAACTGAGACTTCTGCGCACTATATCTTACACTTATATTAAATGAGATTATGTATCACATATGATGCACAGGCGTCTCGGGGATGAACTGTATGAGACGCTCAGGACTGGCAAAGGGTTAAATTTTAATGTAAAACTCTGATAAAATAAACACCAATTTGAATTAATCGATATGCGTCAACTGAAAAAAAAAATTCGATAAATTTCCTAATGCTGGAGTTACAAGCGAAACAAACATTTTGAACAACACCGCACCAAATATTATTTTAAAGAATCTGCCTTTTGTATTTCGATTTTCAGGTTTTTTCATTTTATTTAGAATTTTCGACTTTTTTGTTGAATTCAAGTACTACATTTTCAACAACCATATAAGTATTTGCATATCAAATACAGTACACAGTTTAATCCATTTTATTTTATTCTCCCATATATAAAACACAATTTTATTGCTAACAAAATACATAAAAAATACAAGAAATTATATGATCGTGGCTTGTCTTAGAATCTCAAACAATTCGGAGTAAAAAATAATTTTCTAATTTTTAATTTAACATTATATAAGAGAAGCGGCAGCACATATTAAAAAGAAAAACCAAACAATTTAAACCATCCTTAAAAAGGAAAATCTTCCTTTTTCATGTTTATTATTTTCGTTTTTATTGAAATATCATTTAATTTTACATACATACATTTATTATTATTATTTTGATTAAGAAGCAAAGAAACATTGGAAAACTAAATTTTTTCCGGATTTTTCCTTCGGTAAACAAACATACATGCAAAACCCCTTACGTTATGTTCATTTGTAACTCACTCAAACTAAATATGTATCAACTTACTATAAATATAAACGTACGATAAACGTACTATTTTGGGATCCGATCCGTTCAACATTTAAAACTGAAAATCCGGACAATATTTTTAAAGGTTGTAACAGTTGGGGGAGGTGGATTACACGAAAAAAAGAAATTCCTTAATTAAAACTTGAACAAAAATAAAATATACCGTAATACAATTTGTTACAGACGTAACATAAGATTGGAAAATTGTTTGGAACATTTTTACGGTTCTTCCTTAAAAAAAAAAAAAAAAACAATTTTATATTTATCAAATGTACAGTGAATAAAAAATAAAACTGAATTTATTACTATGCTGCTAGTTATTGATATTGTGTTTACATTACTTGTATACATATTTAGTCTCGTTTCATATATGCAGCTTAGTTGGGAAAAAACTGTCATGGGAATACTAGATTTGCAATAAATTAAATAGATAATTGAAAATTAGTATATGAAAATTGCATTACTAAACATATGTGTATATCGAGATATTTAGATAAACATAGTCATTATACGACAAAATGTATAAAATAAATCATCGAATGATTTTCCATCAAACTACAAAAAAAAAACCGCCACATAAAAGAGGATATAAAAAATGTAATTTTCTTTCCAGAAAAATGTTATGGTTGTGTTTTTTTATTACACAAATTGAATGCAATAGACAAGAAATAACAACCATCCACAAAAATACGAATATGTTTATAGTAAAGAGGTTTGTGTATGTATTCGGGAAAATCAAAGTAGTTTTCAATTGAATGGTTTTCTGGTTCTCCCGCATACAATGTTATTTTTTTTTAATATAATCTCTTAAGATAACATTTTCTTGTCTTGTAATTGAAAATAATAATAATAAAATTCTAGAATCATGTTACCAAATAAATAATAAGGTTGAATTTGTTTCGTGCGAGACCTTAAAGGTCGATTAAGGTTAATATTGTAACTCATCATACCCGAGTGTGTTTATATAGGAAATAAACTATTTGTATTGTTCTATCACATATCACGTTTCACAATTATATTTATGTTGCTGTTGAGGAAATAAATATAAGTTTTTTTTTTTTTTTTTTTGTTGCAAAATGTACATTGTTCACCTATTGTTAGTTCGGTTATATATTAATAATGTAATCCAAAAATAGACTTCCAAGCGCAACCATATATTATTTCCGACTCATGTCAAAAAATATTAACAACAAGATGAAAATTTATGTTTAAGCAAATTTTTTATGCATTATACGTATTATACATAGAAGGCACACACAAAAAAATTGAAAGAAACTATAAATAGCATTCAGTCAGAGTTCATGCAATTTGTTTATTATGTATATGAATTTTTGCAATGGAAGGATGTTTTGTCTACACGAATATATTTCTTGTGCTGAAAAATATTCATTTATTGTATATATTTTGAAATGTAAAAATGTGAAATATATGTTAAAGTGAAATTAATTTGATCCTGTGGAGACTCGATATGATATATACTTTGTGATACAATCAGAAAGAATTGGCATTGATTCCTTGAAATCACTCTATTTCATATCACTATTGCGGTTTTGCCGCCCCCGATTACCTTCGTTGTTGGTCTTTCACGTCGAAACCATCAATAATTCATTATCTTCCAAAAGGTCTGTCATAGGCTAGAACCTAATTCACCATTTCTCGTAGTATTGTAAAATTTTTTGAATTTGAGTTATCAGAGCCTTCACCAAGAAATATTTGCTGCTTCCAACTTTCATGCCTTCGAGCCACCACCACTCAACACCATCTTAGATTAGAGCTTTTACTAATTTCAATAGCAAAACAATTACCATGGGTACAACTATCAAAATTTACATACAAATTTGAAAATTTTATTTAGATTGAAGAATGCTACATTATAGTTGTACCCTTATATTATTGTTTATACAGACAAACTTGTTGAGTGCGATTTCTCTTGAACAACTGTCTGAGTTGACCGCTTTTCTCTAGCATCAACAATATTTTCCAATATTAATTATTATTTTTGCATTTTTATTTGGTTGTCAATTGGAATTTAAAAAATGTATTTTCTTATGAAAACTTTTGACGTGTTTTATTCATTTTTTAACTTTTTATTTTGGCACAGTGGATATAATATTGACAGAAACGTATAGGAAAGTTGAAGCAAAATACTTTACTATTAAATCCAATAGGTGAATGGCGCTACAACTTCGTGTCAGCGTAGAGAACAATGTCGTGTCCAAACTCCTATTCAGGCTAACACTCATTTGCCACACGTCCTACTCATTTATGGCAATAAGAATCCTGTGGAGACTCGATCCTGTCGAGCCGTACGTCCTCAATTTGGCTACTACTGCGTAAAGTAGGACAGTAAAAGTAAACTGCGAAAAAGTTGGGAGTGACTTGAGCTCCAGAACAGATTGCATCGATTAAAACCAAAAAAAAAAAAACTTTTCTAAAATCAGTAAATTTGTGCACGAAATTTATTTGGAGGAAGGAGGTAATATTATTAATTTTATTTTTGAAGTTCCCTTAAAGGTTATTTCAAGGTCAAACAAAATTTTTGAATAGGAACCTATATTTTTTTAAGCAGCAAGATACCACTAGACTTTTTTCATAGGCAACATTTAAAAAACGACATTTTCAAAGCAAATCCAACAAACATTGAAGATTTAAAAACTAGAATTATTAGAATTAGTCTGTTTCTCGTGCTATCTAAATTCTAAATACTAAAAGAAACATATTTTATATTTGTTTAGATCCTAAATCGTTCGTAAACCAGTGTAATGTCAACTTTGTGATTTAATATAACTTTGCTAAATATTTTGAAAAATGAATGTCGATCAAAAAAATATTTTAATTAAAAGATGTTCAATTGTTTACATACAATACTTTGCTGCTTAACAAAATATAGGTTCCTTTTCAAAAAACAAGTTTAATCCTTTTCAAATAACCTTTAAGATAACCCCAACATATTAAATTAGTAATATTATCCTCCTGGTCCCTCAAAAACATTCAACTTTTGTAGGGAACAAATTTTTCTGAAACGCTTGTTATCGAGATAATTCGGGTGGAAACTTTTCAAATGAACACACTTACTTATTAAAGTAACAGACATTTAATATATTTAGTTCTACATTTTTGGAACGGAACTCAATTATACCAGTTTCACCCTTCAAATTCAATAATCGCCCCACCACTATGCTAAGTGAGAATATTTCATTAAAACCGACATTTGATCAGTTTCCTATACAAATGGTTATAGTTTACGAGAAATTTTATTAAAGTTATATGACATCTTTTCTTTATTTATATACAATCCTTTATCTTCTTTATCGTTTGGAGTCCTTGTAAAACCTAACTCTTCTGTAATAAACTACTTTGTGTATAGTAGTGAACTATATTATTATGGCTTTGTCCAATTCTATAGATCAAAACATTTTAGTAGTATTACGTTGTTTTACTAGATATGTACATAGCTTGAAAACCATGCTAATATGGTAGTTACATGAACTATATTTCATATTGTTGTTTTTGTTGTCTAGTATTCTCATTTTAAATTTCCCGTTGAACTTTAAGCAAACACAACAGAATATAATAGAAACACAAAAAAAAAGCATCGAAATGCAACAAACATATTACGATAACGTACAACAATGTTCACTTGAACAATAGTAATAATCATAATAACAACAACACAAGTAATAACAATAATAAAGAAAATTTTCTTTTCTACTCTGTACATTATTATACACATAGCTCTCTAGCGCAGTTTGGTATTTTTTTTTTGGTATTTTCCATTTTCCCATTTTTTGTTTTTGTTTTTTTGCTCTCCTTTCTGTTGTTGAAAGTAAATAACAATAACAATAAATACGTAACAAACAATTTAATTAGTTGTAGCGTGACGTTTTAGTGCTTTTACCAATAATCGAATAAAACTGTTAAAGTTTAGAGGAAACAAAAAAAACAACAAAGTTTTTTCCCAAAAATAAACTTAATTTAGGAAAATGTATGTCTGTTTTCTATTTTTCTCCTGTGTTTGGAAATTGGCCGAATTTTTTGTTTTATTTCAAGATGTTTGTAATTAGATTTACAGAGTTTTTGAGAGCTTTCCGTTAAAAACAACAAAAAAAAAAAAAGCTAATCAAAAAGGTTTAATATTATTTCGTCCAATGTGAGGATTGTTTTAATTACTTTTTAGGATAAATCATTAATGAAGATATGATTTTTCTCGTTTGTACACCTAAATTACCATAAATCAAAGAAATAATATTTCATTCAAATTTGCTTTTGACACAATCAATTGTGTTAGCGAGAGTGTGTATGTGTGATCCCTAAAGTAAATTATCCTCTATATTCGAGTATTATATCTTTTTTCATCTCGATCCCAAGACATCTCGGTTTATAATTCATAATTTATAATGAATGGTTTGAATTCAGACAATTCGACTGAAATTTGTTGACATTTAATATAGAATTAATTCATTAATCATTGTACGTATTGTATAATATATCAGAACCTCTATTCTTAATTCGTTATATGTATACATAAGTATATAAACTATAACTACTGTAGTGATTTTTTTTCAATCTCAATTTCTATTGTTTGGTTCAGTTGAGATAAATGATTCCAAAAATTTATCATTAAATGTTTATTGAACTTCTATTGTGAGTGTGTGTGTGATTTATCCTAAAACGAAAAAAAAAAAAAACTGGGTATAGTGTTTGAAACTATAAAAATTTCAATAAAAACTAGGGAATACATGTTTGGTTAGTTAAGATATTAAAAAATGTTCATAAGCACACACGTTTTATATTACCGCACTGCGGGACACCCGATAGTTTTACCCGATTTTTTATTGTACCCAAAATTGTGTTTGCTGGATTTTAAAATCATTTTTCATAAGTAAACCATTAATTTTAATTTAATTGAAATTTCAATTATTTATTATTTGAAGCGAAAAGAAATATTTATGTTGGTTATTTTGCTAAATTGGGGATGAACAATAACATTCAGTGCTAAATAAATCGAAGTTCAAATTGTACTTTTTTGGTTTAACAACACTTTATTGGTTCGCAACTTTACTAAAATCATAGTATTATAACGACAAATCATGTTCCATTGAACAGTTAATCATAGCACTTGCAAATATTAACCTCGAGGTTATTTTCTAAAACTTTGGCTTTTGTACCGCAAGTGTTACAGTTTCAGTATAGTATAGGCTTAGTATGTGCAACATTCGAGAAAATGCAAATTCGTTGCAACTATCGAGCGAAATTTAATTCAAAAAAATTCTTAACTGTTGAAAGTTGCAATTTTTTTCACAAAAATTATTGTTGCAATTACCAGGTGATAATAAAATACTGAAACTATTTTTAAAATTTTGTTTTTCTCATCTATAGAGTGGTTTTTCAATTTTTTTCTTTTTTATGTATACTTTAAAATAAAGTATTTCACGAAGCTGGAAATTGGGCAAACAATAATTCAAAATGTTCGCCTTCTACGTTCAACAGTCTTCAAAGCGATAAATCGATACCGCGAGTTAGGTTGTTCTTCGGACCGTTCAGGAAGAGGTCATCAAATGTCATATGCAATGAAATCCGCTAATCAAGACGTATCATCTATCTAGAAATAAACCGCGAAACAATTCGATAAATAGCCAAAGAAAACCTTAAAACTATCTGTACAAGATCTAAAATGGTAGGCTTTAAAGGCTTTTAGGCTTTCGTCTTACGGACGAAATGAAACTCTCACGATTTGAAAGATAGTGTTACTAAAGTTTGGGGCCATAAAATCCAGAAAAATTATTTTTACTGATTAGAAGCTTTTCACAATTGAACAATGCTATAGTCATCAAAATGACCGTATTTGGTCAAAAACGTTTCCCGGAGAAGCTCGAATTATTGTCAGGAGCCAAACACCTAAATCTATTATGATTTGCGCTGGATTTACCGCTATGGGAAAGCTACCGCTAAAACTCATTAATGAAGGGGTGAACCAAGAAATTTATTATTAAGCAGTTCTTCGCTGGACTTGTGAGCATTATCCAAACCTTATTGGATTGGACCTTCCAACAAAGTTCTGCTCCGCCTCACATAGTGACATTGACTCAATGGATTCGAGGAAAATTTCCAGTTTAACGACATTATGAAATGGCCATTGTATGCCCCTGATTTAAATCCTCTCGACTATTTTTGCTTGGAGACTAAAGCCCGCACCACACCACATAAAAATTTGCAGTCATTACGTGCTGCATTTATCTAGATATGCTTCGAACTGCTACTGATAATTTTAGTAGACGTTTAAAGTTATGTATTAATGGTCATTAAGGCTATTTTGAAGCTTTCAGATTTTTCACGTACGAAAATATCACGTACATTGCTGTACGAAACGGTTTTCGGCAGTTTCCAGTAGTGCCCTTGAGAACAAAAAAAATCTTCAACCATGGAAATAACCTTCCACGAAGTTGAAAATGTACCACTCCTCAGCTCATTTCATGATAAACATTTTGGCCTGTTCCGAAAATAACTTATTTTTTGCTCTTCTGTTTAGAAATATATTCAATTACAAATAATTTCCTTCTACTTCTGAATAAATCTTCAAAATCATTGCTAGAATAATTTTTCACCAACAAAAACCTAAAACCCAATTCGACACCATTCCAAACGAAATGAAAATGCATTGTTGCTGTACAGGTCCCAAAGTAAGACTACTAAATTTACATTACAAAGTCATATTAAACCCAATTCCCCAAAACTTTATATCACTATCGCGACACTATCGCTCACGACATCATGGCAGAAATAATGACTCTAGAAGTACCATACAATTTTTCCAAATATATCACAAAATTTAAAATTTCTCTCACAGTTTCACAATTTTAAACCTGTTTCACCAATTAAAATTATAATAAAAATTGACAATCAGTACATAAAATATCAATCTACCCGGTTTAAAAATTATAATCGAAAATACTTTTAATGTCCATGAATGAACAATGTTAATACATACAGTCCTTAACAAAATTATTTGTGCATCGCAAAAATTTAACAAATCACTCGATTAAATTTAAAATTATGACCCAAAAATTAACTTAAACGAAAAAATAATTCATTTGTTATTCGAAATGACATTTGTTCTGTATTTTATTAAAAATAAATAAAAAAATTATTCATTATTTCATTCAAAACAAAAGCAAAAGAAAATCACAAAGTTATTTGTGCATGATTATTTTACCACAAAACTATTTGTGCATAGTACAAATAATCAATTAAATTGACTAAATGTCGAGGAATAATAATTAATTTCAAAATAAGTCAATATGAAGTATTCCCACCGTTGTTTGGAATCACTTCATGAAGGCGCTGTAGAATGGAATTCATGAGATTTTCTAGCATTTGCGTTGGAATTTGATCCCAGATATTTTTTACCACAGTAAAAGTTTCATTTCGCTGTATTCCAATTTCTACCGCCATTTTTTGCTTTAAATAATTCCACATATTCTCAATTGGATTTAAATCCGGAATTTGAGGTGTCCAATCAAGTGTTTGTTGATCCAAATCTCTTAGAAACTTCGTGTTGAATTTACTTTTGTGAATTGGAGCGTTGTCTTGCTGCAATATAAAATGCTGGCCTATCAATTCACAACCGGAAAGTATAGCGTGCTCGTTTAACGTACTTGAAGTACGTACTTGAAGTTACCGTTTCAGGCAGCATTTTGAGATTTCCAACACCATTGTAGCTAAAATATTCCCATACCATTATTTTACCGCCATCACTATGGCGAGTGGTCATAATAACGGTGCGATTTTTTTTTGTTCGGGGGTGGAATAAAAATATTTTGTACGGTAGGTTCCATCCAAACTAAAACATGACTCGTCTGTCCACAAAATATTACGCCAGAACTCCACAGGCTTTGACTGGTAGGTGTGTGCAAATTTAAGTCGTTTTCTCTTATTTGTTTGGCTTATGAACGGCTTCTTTTGAGTAGTATTGGCTTTGACGTTTGCCTCGTATAGTCGTCTTCCTACAGTCATTAGACAAATTTTGGCTTTTACACTGTAATTTATTTCATTCTGTACTTGCTTGATTTGTTCCTGAGGATTGCGTTTAGGGAGTTTCACTATGTTGTTATCTTCTTTTATGGGTTGTAGCTCGTTGTTCAGCGATATTTTTCAAGCTACTCTTGGTTTTTTATGTTTGGATTTGGTAAGCAATCGAATTTCGATGGCAGTTGTACATCTGTGCTAACTCATTTATAGGCATCCCGGCAGAATAACCCGCTACAATCGTGGTTTTAACCTCCAAAGATAATTCCTTTGTTTTAACCATTTTGAACAATATCGACTAAACACTTGTAATAGAAAATAATAAATAAAAGGACCACCTGTAACATTTTTGATAAAACATTAAAGAAAATCTGGACTCTGTTATAAGATAATTTTTTGAGAGAATCACGATGCACTTTTCTCTTTTGCGTTTGTTTTGAATGGAATAATGGATATTTTTTTATATTTTTTTTAATGAAATACAGAATAATTTTGGTAAGGTTTGTATATGTGTGTAAATGTTTAAAAACGAAGCTTATACACCATGCAGGTGGTTTGGCATCTATTGGAGGGGGGGGGGGGCAAAGTTGAGTAGATTAATCTACCAGCTGCGTAACCTTCCAGTAGGGTGCGCCTCGCGTGAGCTGTTCTGGTCTTGTCGTTAGGCAGCTGCATGATGGGTACAATTATGTAAGGGGTAACCTGTTCACAATTCGCAAGTGTACGTGCTACCTCCTCGTGGCAACCACTGGTAACTAAGACCATTTGGCAAATTTTTGGCCATTTGGCACAGGCTAAAGTACGGCCCTAAAGGAGAAAACCTTGGCAAAAAGCCTAATCTAAGATGGAACAGCATATGCCGATGGATGAATGGCTGATGGGTTAATCAGTTTAAAATATGCGGACTCTGGATACCAGGCACCCTCCAGTTTTATTTAGCCTTCCTGTAGTAAAGCTGGGTGACCTACAGGCGATTTGCAATTCCCAGCAACTCGTAAGAGTAAAATCAAACGGCATACTGGGCAGGAGTAGGAATATACGGGAGTGGGACAACCCTCTCGAGGTCCTTGGACTCCAATGCTACCGTCTTTCTAGCGGAACTACATGCTGTAGTAAACATCTAGGAGGGAGAGCAATAAGCCCAGATAGTATGTATCACGTACTGGGAGGTAGTATTGTCAGGTTTATTAAGAACCCGAATATTGACTGGACGGATAATGAAGCAGGGTCCAGCACAATAGATCTTTTAGGTCGCAGTGCGAAGTGGCTGAGCGCCCGCATGGCCCTCCAATAATAATAATAATAATATATACCACGCAACACAGACCAATGCACAAAACTATAAATTTTATATTCATTCAAAACTACGACTACGCAGCTGAGAGAAATACCAACACATACCACACACCATTGAAAAACTGTACACATACAAATCAGTAGAAAATTTGATTTACAGATATACACAAAAGCATTCATACAAACTTTAAATTTGTGTAAAAGGCGATTTTTTATTAACAAAATTCATAAATTTTATTTATATTTTGATACATTCGTTACGATTATATAACAAAACAAAATGTATCAAAATATAAATAAAATTTATGAATTTTGTTAATAAAAAATCGCCTTTTACGTTGTAGAATCAGGAAAAATCTTAAAATTCATTATTTACATCCAAAAATATAAAAAAATAAACAAACATCCATATTTCAACACACAAAATTATTCATACAAATGTTATTGGAAACGGTTTCAATATTTTGTGTGGTAGCCTTTTGCTTTAATAATAGCTTTAAGTCGGGCATTCATTGAGTCTGCTAAGTTAGTGAGGTAATTAATGTCATTTTTTTGCCATTCTACTAATAGCTTTTGCTTTAGCATTTGCTTGTTTGCTATTTTATGTTGATGGATCCTTCTTTCGAGTTCAGCCCATACATACTCAATAATATTAACGTCTGGAGATGGCGATGCTGCATGTGGTTGATGTTGAACATTGTATATCAGCCATGTTTAACAATACCTAAGAAATTCGTGGAAATTGATATAAAAACTCTACTAGAAATATTTATATTATTTGCCGTATGTTTCGAATCGTTATCTCGTAGGAAATAATACCGGTCCTGGAGCCCCAATTTTACAACGGTTGGCCTCAAATTCCGTTTCAAAATATCCATAGTGGTTTCAATAAACTCCAAGTTTCCCACGCCATTTGGTGTTTGTCTGAGCCCCACAGTATAAACTTAGATTCGTCCGTAAAAAGGATAGTTTTCCAAAAGTCTAATGTGGGTTTTTATCTCTTTCTATCGTACATATTTTTCTATCTTCATTTACTGCGTGCATCGTATGTTCAACTTCCTAAGGTGTTTCATGTTGGAGAGCTGCAGTAATTTTAAACTTAGTCCTTTTATTTGAATAGTCAAGATTCAATTTAATTTCGGTCGAATTTTCTAATTTCTGTAGAGAAAAAAAGCGTTACAATATTTTATTGTATTCAAGATACAAGACCTAGTAAAAGAAAAAACCAATCTCTCTCCCACACAGCAACAATTTTGATTCAATTAAACTTTGAATATGCTTTTGTAACGTTTCATTATTTAACTGTAGCGTTTCTTGTATATCCTTACGTCATCACATCACATGTCTCAAACAACAATAGGATAGCCATTTGAAAAGTTTGCATCGTAATTGAGGTATGAGACTTTGAGTTCACCCTGACAAAAATGCTGTAGCGACGTAAGTTTTCGACCACTAAAATTTATATGATAGAATTTCTCAAATATTCCAATGGATTTTTCAAATTCCTGAGGTATCGCAAATGTAATTGGTACCGTTGTCGAACCAAGTAGTGGTCAGGCGTCTGCTTGTAACTGTTATTGATAAATGTATTCCTATTTCATAATTATTATCTTTTAAGTAATTATTAAATTTACTATTTAAATCAGCCGATACCGAAATATCGGTGAACATTCGATGTAATTTATTTGTAAATTCATAGCCACACGCCTGTTTTAAGCGATTGATCATTGATTCCTCTGAGTTCATACTGTACGATTGTTCATGAATTAATCTAAAAACAAAAATAAAAAAAAAATTGATAAATTAAATGAATTGTTTCAGTGAAAAGTATACAGTATTTGAGCACCAATTTATGTTTCTAAACCAACACAACGATTACGTATCACAAACTAAAACTTCATTAAGGTCATTGCATGCTGATGATCCTAGCACTTCATTTAAACACACTCACTTTTTCGCTCTAACATTTTACTGTAAATTTTTTGATAAACATCTTTATCATCGATATACTTAAATATCGTAATACTATTAGCTAATTTCAAATCAATCTCAATTTCAGTTAATTTAAGAAAGTCACAAAATATAGAAGATATTCTATTTACGTATCAATCGTAATGGCGTCTACAGAAAACAAAAATACGTTTGTACTACAACGCAACAACATAATCAACCATTGAATAAATGCTCCAGTCCATTCGGCATACATTTGTATCATGATTTGCAATCCATGCCTCGGATATATATATATATATATATATATATATATATATATATATATATATATATATATATATATATATATATATATATATATATATATATATATATATATATATATATCTTTCATCCAAACTGCGTAACCATTTTCAAGCCATCCGTGTGTCATGAAACCAATTGGCTTGCTCAAATCTAATTTGGTGGCCATATCTGGGTCATTGAAATAGACCGGATTAAATATTTTATGAGACCTGTATAAATATGTAAAATCACCAAAAATTAAGTTTGAAACATTTATTCGGTTTAAAATCACTTACAGTTTGGCACAAACAAAACGTAAAACTTGTTCACTATTTAAATATGTTTTACAAATTGATTTTATTATACATGTTAGTTAAATAATTCGCAGACAAAAACATAAAAATAAAAATTCGTTAAACTAAAAATGATCGCACAAAAGAAATAAAAATAAAATGTAAGAACGTATAAAATGTAAACAATCATAATGGCGTCTCTCACAAAAGTAAACAAAACAAATAAATTAAAAATGTACACACCAACGCCACCCTCCACTGGTGTTAAAAGTTGGAAACCAAATTTCATCATTTTCCGATTTTTTCATCTGAAAACCGGACACAAATTGATAACCGGTTCCGGTTGAAGTTTTCAGTTTTGTTATACTTGGGGCTCTATTTTAATTTATTTTTTTTTTAGGAACACGCACACTTTATCGAATTCAAATTCTACTATGCCAAAATTAAATCATAAACTGGTCATATGTTTTGTTTCTACATAAGCAACAAGTATAACTGTAAATTTGAACTAATATTACGAAAACGAACACGTTCTACTAACATAAATGTAAATTTGTACGAATAATTTTGTGGGTTGAAATATGGATGTTCGTTTATTTTTTTATATTTTTGGATGTATTTTTCCTGATTCTACAATGAAATACGATTATGTAACAAAAGAATCATACAGAACAGCCAAAACTTCCCTTATCGAATACAACAAACTCAAATGAAACAAAATAAAACCAAACACAACTAATTAAAACAAGATAAAACATGAAGAAATTATATCGCATATTCAATATCGCTTAACAAAAAAAAAAAAAAAATATACAACCCAAAATACCTTTCTAACGGAACTAGGCCAGTACTGTTACTTATTTTTTGACCTCATTTTCCGTGATACCACACTCATATTCCACAATATAAAAACCACTCACACAATCACTCGCCATATTTGATGTTATTATTCATAACAAGAGAATTATTATTTTTACACAAAAACTCAAAAACTCGAAACACATACCAAACTTTGCACAAAGTAAAACATAAATAAAAAAATAAAATAAAATTGGAGGACGACGAAAACACGTCTTTCCTCTTCGAGCGTCAACGACCGATCCCACTAGAATCACTGCTTGCACCAATACTAGAAAATTTCATCTATATCATTAAATTAAATAAAACAACTTGCTTTGTATTTTAATAATTTCATGTTTAGCAACCAGCGAAATGTTTAAAATTCGCAACTGCAACATAAAAACAATTGAGTTGAAAAATTTAAAAGGTACTCGGGTACCTCGATACTTATATGAGGCTTTTAAACACGAGTTTCCATTAATTGTTTTAAAATTGGCTTTTATTTTTGTTGTATTTAAATAAACGTTAGAACATTGTTAAAATGTGTCCAATATTCATTAATGTTTTGTAGCATATATTTTTATAAAATTGTTTATCACTCTTCGAGAACTTTTAACAGACTACACACTAGATTCATTCAGTGAGCATAAAACCATTGTGGCAGTACAGTAGCACTTGCAAGTTGAATAAGAATACAAAATTAACTTTCACAACATTACACTTTTTTAATTCATATACTTACAATAATAAAAACACATTAATTAATTGTAGATTATTAAATTCAACAAGAATATTCCGTTGAGCAAATTTCGAAATTTTAAGCTCGAATGCTGCTAGAGTCGTTATCTACTTAATGTCGTTAACTTAAAGAAATTACCATTTATTAAATGCTAGTTATCTGGGTTTAATCGAATATTTCAGAGAAATTTCATTTGATTTAATCATTAATGTATATTCACATAAAAATAATTTCCCCCCTCTCCTCATGTATCCGCTTGAACAAAGTATTTATGTAAAGCCAATATGTATACAAAGCAACAAATAAATTAAGTTATTGTTTTTTATATTCCTTCCATATTCCTTATCAAAAGCCATAAACCATTTCAACAAAATTCCAAATCAATTGTTACATTATATCCAAACAATAATAATTTTTCCAATCATTTTCCAATAATATTCAATGTTGCTGCTAAATACCAATAAAAAGTCAAAAAAAAAATGTGAAGGAGAAAAACGAGGAATTATGACAATAAAAAGGAGAACAATAAAATTTTCTTGTTTTTTTATGATTATGCCAAAAAAGGGAAATCTACATATTTTTATTTTCCATCGTCATTATTATTATTATTATTATTATTATTATTATTATTACAACAACAATAAATACGTATATGTTCGTCGACGTATATTATAATTTTTTTTTTATGAAAAA
This sequence comes from Tipula vernalis, assembly GCA_958295665.1. Classification (NCBI taxonomy): domain Eukaryota; kingdom Metazoa; phylum Arthropoda; class Insecta; order Diptera; family Tipulidae; genus Tipula; species Tipula vernalis. The sequence continues at coordinate 345,927,699 of OY282558.1, read as the reverse complement.
TTGAAATCGAATTGCTGTCTAATATTCAATTCAAACCAATGGAATATGTCAACTCGTTATTTTTGAAATTATTCAATTTATAATAATTTAACCGTTTTAAATCGCGATTCATCAATAAAAATACATACATATATGAAATGAAACAAAATTTTTTGCAATGTATGAGCGTGCATAATAAAACGAAAAAGCTTCTTATCTTAATGTCATATTGTCATACATAGAAGTATGTTGTAGTGTTTTTCGTTTTTTTTGTTGTTGTTTTGCGCGGGAGTAAAATGTGAAATCGTCTTAAAAGATTTAGTAACGCGCATAAGATGCAGTTTGTTTTTTAAATCTCAAAAATAAATCCATTTGTTTGAATAATATACATTTAAATATGTTAAACCTATTTTATGCTACCAATGTATAAATGACATTTTTGAAATAAGATGTGTCAAGAATAGCTTTTGAGCAATGTAATATATTAAGATCATCAAAATCAATTGTTGTTATTTTTTATATTTTTTAACTTTAATCAATTTTTTTTTCTTTTCAGGTAAGCAATTATGATAGTAAACGGTTTAATATAGCAAAAGGGTAAGTCAAATAAATTCGTTGACTTTAACATAAGTAATTCAATTTGCAACTAAAAACCAATTATCATAAGTATAATTTTATCATTTGTATTATTAAATCGTTTGTCAACTTATTAAATGTCATTCGTGTTCTCATCTAAATGGAAAATAACCACTTTTAATCAGTACATTGATCTTAACAGTACTAAAACTTAAAAAGTTAAGCAGCACCCACACTGAAAATCGAAAAAACATTAAGTGTAAAATCTAAAATAAGTTTTCATTACATTTTTTTTTTTTTCTAAATTTGTATTTCAAATGAGTATTTTGACTCTGGTGTTTATATGTCTTTAGCTGATATTCTACTGCTTATTCGTCCTCCTCTATATTTTTAATATTTATTATATGTGCCACCCTTTACGATAACAACATTGTCGTTCTCATACCATCTGCATTTATGTATACATATACATATTTGGATTTTCCATTGACTTGCCAAAGTAAAAAAAAAAATGTAATTTTGATTTTTGTTACAATTTCAAAGCACAACAAAGTTGATATTTTCTTTTTGACGAAAACAACAAAAAAAAATCCAAACTTGAAATCATAAGAATACTAATACGGTATAGTTACATATACAAAACGTTTTTTGTACAAAAAAAAAAAAACAAAAAAAGAAGAAGACAACCCCCAAAAAAAGCTCATAAAAGTTCAAGTCTGCAGTATAATTTTTGTTGTAAATTTTTATTGAATTTATAAATGAATAGTTTCAATAACACCCTTTTGCTGTATGCGGTGTCATTGAATGTCATGATGTAACGGTATAAAATAAAATACAAATATGAATATTCGTTGCTCACATAATATGCCAGGCGACTCCAGGAGATGTAAACAACTTTTATTTTTTATTTTTTTTGTACATTTTTATAATCATTATTTGTATTCAAATTGCATGAAATATTTAAATTATTATACTATATTGTACTTAAAAAAATGAACATTTTTTTGAAATATGACTGAACTGTATTGGAATTTTTTGTTATTCGAAATTTTGTTCATAAGTTCATTGTACAATAATTTGTGACAATATCAAATTTTAGTATTTAATTGTTGTTGAATATGGTTGCATCCAGATGATTTCCCATTCAATATATAATGCAATGATATTTTCATTTGTAGTCAAGGCTTAAAATTTGACATTCCAGTTCCTAATTAATCTTGTTTTACATTTAAAAAAAAAAATGGAAAGTTTCATTTTTTTGGATTATGGGCAGCGAAAACTACAAAAATCCCTGCCTTTGAAAATATTACAAATATAACATTTAAGACTATTCGTTTCTTCATGAAGCCATTTAAATTCCTATTGCAGTCCAGTATTTTTAGCGGTGCAGACCGGTTATTAGTTCCGCATTTGAAATTTGGTGTAACAGAAAAATGGTTTAGTTCGATTAGTACCAGAAATTTAAAGCAAACGCGTTTCTCAAACTTAGAGACATAGCTGTGCCGCTAGTGATTGTTTAGTTCCGAACCTAAAATTTAAAAACTAAACAAGGTGGGATTTTGTTCAAGGTATTCTGGCTTCTGCAAATGAACCGAGTTGCGACCACGGCGACCATGTGGTTAGTTCAAACTCCTGGCACTTTTGAAACATTTTTATTTAACTTCAAACCTCTGTTTGGGTCAAATCTTGCAATTAATTTTTACATACCAAACCGATTCGTTTGAAACTTTGCATACATATCAACTTACAATGACTAAACATTTTCAAAATTTTCGAATCCGCTAAAATTTATAATATTAATAGAAATATAAAGGGCTGAAACTACAAGAGGTTATCAGAACTTCTGTCCCGAAAATTAAGTCAACTTAATAACCTCCATTTCAACTCAATCTCCAACTCAATCTGAATGCAATCCTAAATGCAGTCACTAAATCAAGCGACAACCCAACCTTCAACTCAATCTCCAATTAAACTCCAAATCAACCCCCCAAATAAAACCCAAACTCCATACTCAACCTCAACGCACGCTACCTCAACCTCTACTCAACGGTCAACTTAATTCTGAAATCAACTCAATTCGAAAGATACGAACGTGTTAGAACTAAAGTCATTCTAACCTCCTACTAAACCCACAACTCGATCCTAAATTAATCCCAACTCAACTCTCAACTTAAACCCAAACTCAACGTCGAGCTCATTACTCAAATCAAGGCAACTTGAAAAATTACATTCGTACGTGAACTCAACTCAAGCTAACTGCCAACACAACCCCAAATAAATTCCCAATTTACATGCTGACTCTTACTCAACTTCATCCCAACACAATTCCGAAGTCCAGTTCCAACTCAACCTCAACTCGCCCTGCAACCCAGCCCTTAAATCTACCCCAAACTGAACTGCCAAGTCAACATGGCTGGACAGATAAATAAATTTCCAGCTGAATTGCTCAATAAACCCTAGCCCATCCCCAACTCAACTCCAACTTAAACCCAATCCAACCCCCAATTCAACGCTAAACCCAGCGCCCATTACTCAACTGGTCACTACAGACTAATCCATCCCCAACTCAAGCTCATCCAACCTCAACCCTCAAATGGAACCCAACTCAACCTTCAACTTAACCGCTAATTAAACGCCTAACTCAATTCTCAAACCAGCATACACAAAAAAATTGGTCGGCACGGTAATATCACCATGTGATTTTGGGGCTCTTTTTGTATTTCCTTTTGACGTACAGCTTTCAAAAGCTTTTCAATTACGATCAATAAAAACAGATTGGCGAAAAACATATCAAATCCGATAAACCATTCTCGAGATTCCATGAGTACAGACGGACGGATTTTTTTTTTGCCTTACAAAACGTCGAGAAAAATGGTTTTGGATCAACAAACATTTTTACTTTTTACTCTTTACATCTCACTACTTACTTTTAACTTTTTACCTTTTACTTTATACTTTTTACTTTTTGCTTTTCACTATTAGTTTTTACTTTTCACTTTTGACTTTTTACTTTTTACTTTTCACTTTTTACTTTCTACTTTTAACTTTTCAATTTTTACTTTTTACTTTTTACTGTTTACTTTTTAATTTTTACTTTTTACTTTTTACTTTTTACGTTTTACTTTTTACTTTTTACTTTTTACTTTTTACTTTTTACTTTTTACTTTTTACTTTTTACTTTTTACTTTTTACTTTTTACTTTTTACTTTTTACTTTTTACTTTTTACTTTTTACTTTTTACTTTTTACTTTTTACTTTTTACTTTTTACTTTTTACTTTTTACTTTTTACTTTTTACTTTTTATTTTTTACTGTTTACTTTTTACTTTTTACTGTTTACTTTTTACTGTTTACTTTTTAATTTTTACTTTTTACTTTTTACTTTTTACTTTTTACTTTTTACTTTTTACTTTTTACTTTTTACTTTTTACTTTTTACTTTTTACTTTTTACTTTTTACTTTTTACTTTTTACTTTTTACTTTTTACTTTTTACTTTTTACTTTTTACTTTTTACTTTTTACTTTTTACTTTTTACTTTTTACTTTTTACTTTTTACTTTTTACTTTTTACTTTTTACTTTTTACTTTTTACTTTTTACTTTTTACTTTTTACTTTTTACTTTTTACTTTTTACTTTTTACTTTTTACTTTTTACTTTTTACTTTTTACTTTTTACTTTTTACTTTTTACTTTTTACTTTTTACTTTTTATTTTTTACTTTTTACCTTTTACTTTTAACTTTAAACTTTAAACTTTTTACTTTTTACTTTTTATTTTATACTTTTCACTTTTTACTTATTACTTTTTATTTTATAATTTTTACTTTTTATTTTTTACTTTTTACTTTTTACCTTTTACTTTAAACTTTTTAATTTTTACGTTTTACTTTTTACTTTAATTTTTACTTTTTTCTTTTTACTTTTTACTTTATACTTTTTATTTTTTACTTTTTAGGAGAAGTGATTTTGGGTTAATTCGTTTGGCCCGTACCCGACGCTATTGACGTACAGATTTCAAAACCTTTTGAATTCTTCGTTTTGACCATAGAAACAGATTGGCGAAACCAAATTCCAAATCGGACAAACCGTTCTTAAGATACCGATCGGTGCAGACTTACGGACGGACATTTTTATTGTTTTTGATTTTTCGAACTCAGGGACTTTCAAAACCCGAACCGAAGTAATTTAATAGCATATTTTGTATGTGGAAAGAATCTTGGCTATTTTAAATAAAAGTTTTGCTTATAGTAACTTATTTACTTTTTTAAAACTTATAGTAACAAAGTAAACTTTCAACAATTTATAACAGCCAAGTGGTATTAATGGCCGTCTCCGACTTGTAGGGTCGTGTTTATCGCTAATCTTTTTAAAGGGTGGGCCGGCCAATCGGTATTTCACCATAAGAGTGTTGAATAAAATCTAAACGTACAAAAAATGGTTTCATATTGACATCTGTAATCTACAGTGATCAACAGTTTTAGTATGTATATAGATTCACGGTGGCACAACGCGTTAAAATTATCGAAGTGCGTTATGAAAATGAGCGTTTAAAAAGAAAAGCATACCGCGCAAATATTTGAAAGTTTCAACAGATTCAATTTCCATGCACGACTCTGAACAATCGTAATAGATTAGGCTTCTATAAAGAATTCTCATTGCTATTATAATTTTTGTTTGACATTTGGAACTGCATTATTTTGGATTTATCAGTCATAATCAAGGAATGATGATCAAACCAGTAGCTCAATAATAAAATCATGAGTTATTTTAGCCTATACCTCTAATAGATCAGATCCATTATACGGTAGTGCCTAATCGTCTGCAAATACTATTTTGTCCGCATAAAGGTTAAATTTTATTAGTGAGTTACTGTAAATGAGGAAAAGGAGGGAGGCCCACTCAATATTACTCCAAATTCCATTAACAATAGTTATTTGAGTCTTATTTTCAATTATGATCGAAACCAAACCAACTATTATCCATTCCACGAACCCCTATAGAGAAAAATTTTCAGAAATTGCATTAATGAATTTTCAGTACTCAGTCCGTCTCGAAACCCATATTGGTGCTCAGAAATAAATTTAATTTTACCTAAAAAGGACAGAATGCGAGCTTTTAGCTTTTACACATCTCCGTAAAATCTTAGAAAATATTAATAACAAAGATATTGGGCGGTAATTTGATTCTAAACTGTATTCACCACATTTAAACAATGGAATTACCACAGCTTGTTTAAGAGCTGCTGGAAATTGACAGACGAAAATCTTTTGAGTGACAAAATATCTGCAAATTTCTTGACTACTCTAGAAGTTATTCCATCAAGGGCAGAAGAGAATTTATTTTTAAGCATAGGATTATGTCAGGATAAAACCCTAAATTTGGACAATTTGGCCGATATTATCTTTCAGACATATTTGTTATCGATCAATAAGCAAGATTGCTACATTGAGCATATTCCGCTTGTTCTTTAAATTGATTTAAAAATAATTCACGTAAAGACTATAAAGTAAAAAAAAAAAATTATAAGTTCAACACTTTTATTGAAAACGGGCTAAAAAGTAAAAAATACATTTTTAGGACAGGAAATTAACCTTCACAATTTTTCACTAAAAATGAAAGTGAGTATTCCATATAAGCGAACTAGTTTAAGTCATTTCAATTACTAAGACAGCTCATCTTACGTGATTTTCTCAACTGGCAAGACTTTACGTTCAAATTATAGAAATCATCTGATCTAGGTTAAATAATTTATTTCGCACATTTGACAAAATTGAATTGGCACTCCTGTTAAATTCATCGACATTTTTGCCAGCAAGAAATTCAGTTTATTTTTCATCACCGAAAAATCAAGAGAAAAATTAAAAATGAGCCTTGGAAGAATTCTTGTTTAAAAAGCTGCTTTTTTTATTTATTTATTTATACACATAAACTTTAATTTAATACACACTACACAGTTTAAAAAATATTGCTTATGTAATGCAAATTGCATTACATATAGGTCCAGTGCAAGTCTGTATTACAAAATGATACAAAGCTTGGATTAAAAATTTGTTTGATGCAATTTGCATTGATAAATTTTAGTGCAACATTCCCTTAGAATATAAAGCAAATTTTAGGAGAACCGGGTTTATTCTTTGTTTTTAGTGCCTTGAGGTTGAGGGTCGAAATCTCAGAGCAGTTTACTTCAAAAAATAAAATAAAAAATAAAAATTCCATGTTCATTTCCTCTTTCAACGGGCGGGCTAGCCTAGTTCACTTTATGGTCGCCCAAGGTACTAACTTATAAATTATGAACTTAAAAGCTTACGTTAAAACATAGTAGATATTTTCGAATCCGGAAAACTAAATTATTAAAGATTTATTAAGCTTCTTATATGTATGTCATGTAGTCGGTTTGATTTAGTGAATTTTATACCAGTAATGCAAAACTCGTGTATGATCTTACTATTCATATATGCATATTGTTTTAGCGAATTTTATGTTGGTATAATTTTTCAATTTAAGCAGGTTGCTTTAAAATGTTTAATAGTTGTTTTGTAAATATACTTTTACATAAACAAATAAAGCAAAGATTAAGGCACTTCACGCCCGCCCAACCATTCAATAATCGATTAATATTTTAAAACTATTAATTTTTCTTTTCTATTAATAGCCAAAGTTGAGAAGATTAATTTTTAAGAGTAAGTAATTAAGTATCCTTTAAACAATTAATGTGTATTTGCTTGTACCAAGATTTTGCCAATCTTGAAATGGTGTCATCAGCTTTTTGTAAAACTTTTAGAATTCCACGCCCAATTCGACCTAACGAGGTAAAACTGCAATATAATCTATAAATCGAGGAGTTGTTTGAATCAGAAGGTTAATTAATTAGACTAAAGTTTGAAAAATTTCAAGTAAAACTTTGTTCAAAAGTTTATTTAAGATTAATTATTTAAAATTCGACACCTACAACAAATTATTATATTTGTTCGACTTATCATCAGTAAATAGGAGCTTTTTAATTTGAAGCAACCTGCTAATTAAATTACCAGAATTTAAGAAGTAAAAAAATATTGTTGGTATGACCTGAATAGGTAATTAAATCAAATAAACGTACTTTTTTTGTAGTACTATGTTTATTCTAAATCGATTGATTTTAAATCCTCAATTGACCTAAAAACGATTTTTGGGATTAGAATTACGGTAAAAAAACACACTTACTATTTTAATACCTCCCACAACATAAAACAGTTTGTTATCCGATTTTTCAATTAACCATCCTCTAATTCGTGCTCTTTTCCTTCTAAAACAGATTAAAACAACACCATTAAAAAAGTTACTATACTTTTAATATCACAAGATTTTAAATGTACATGAATCATCCTAACCAATTATTGTTTTAAAAGCAGAAAAATACCCTAATCACCTTGTGTTTGAGTGTCTAATATATATGTACATATGTACACTATTTACACGTTATTATATGGATAGCATTATTGGAAAATGACATTTTTATTATATCAAATTCAACAAGAAATAACAAAGAAGGTGTCAATAATATGTAATATGATATCTTTATTATTTTTTTTATTTTTTGTACTCCTATTTTATATTATTAAAACAATACCAGGGAAAATTGAGGAAACGCTTCTTATTATTTTTTTTTATTTTTTATAGTAAATTTTAGAAAACTGACTCCATGATATTGCTAATAATAAATAGTTTATCATTAATAAATCTGGACGAAATAAAAAATCATCATTGTTATGCTATTACATTGTTTTTTGTTGTGTTTTTTTATACACATAATATGTATGGCTTTTTATTTCTCGAGGGGTTGTTTGTGTCGTCTCTCTCACAATATGTAGAGCTATATGCTTGTGTTCTTATTTGTTTTTGTTAGAAATGGCAAAAAAATAAAAGTGGAAAAATTATTAAGATTTTGATTGAATATGTGAACATAACACAAAAAACTTGAAAAAATCTTTCTATTTACAATAAGGCGTGGTTGGGTTGTAACATATCCTCTAAAAATGGTTTTTGTTTTGCTTTCTTCATATTTATTTAGTGTTACCAGATGTGATACTCTTTTTGATGTTAAAAGCAAAGAATAAAAAAAAAAATCAAAATTTAATAATTTTGTGTCTTTATATTATATTTGTATATATTTATATGTAGGTATGTGTGTGTGTATGTGTTTGTGTTGTATATCTTAAAAGCTTGTATTTTGATGAAGGATTTTGCCTTGTATATGTTTGATTTAATAACAAACATCCTTGACTTTTAAGGGCAATCTGTAAAAACACTAATATGTTGTTTTTACGTATTAAACATGATGATTGATTTAGTGTAGTAGGTAGAAAATCTGCTGGTACGGTATTTTGTGCTAAAATTGTTTTAATTACCATTCGACTCCCTAAAAAAAAATTATTACCGTGCACCAGAAAACCCCAGGAATTTAAAGCTCTCTGTTTGAAAATACAAAATAAATAAAATCTAAATAAATTATTTTAATTAAATTTGTTTTAAAATTTATTAATTTTTAGTACATTTTCATATTTTAAAATTTATACATTTTTTTTTTTTTTTTTTTTTTATTATTTTCTATTTCTAATTAAAATTCCACTCGCTTGTTTTTTTATTTATTTATTTTTTTTTTTTTCGTTTCATTTTCCCAAATAAACATTAATTTTTATTTTTTTGACGCAAAAACAAAGTAATTTAATCATCAGAGAAGATGAAAAACACAAGAAATATAAGAAAATGAAAAGCACGCGCACGGTATGGTTTTAATTATATAATTCTATATATTTTTATTTATTTATACATTTTGTTGTGTGCTTTCCCACCTTCTGACTGTGTTGTTGTACATATTTTATGTTGTATATTTACCTAAAATTATTATTATTATGTACATGTATTTTTTTTTTATATTCTTATCAACATAATCAGTATAAAGTTACAAATACAAAAAAAAAAAATTAAGTGGATACACGTCACACCCAATCATTAAAATTACATTTTTCTAACATAAAATTTGTGTGTCAATATTTTAAGTATACATAATTCATAACTAGAAGAAATTAATAAGGATATAATGTCAATTTGAATTTTGCAAATTAGTTTTTGATTTGTATCGATTACAAACATTGTCACAATATTACTAGTCAATTTAGCTGTAAAAAGCTCCACCATAATCTGTAATTGTACGGTAAAACATAAAATTTCGAAACATTACACATGAACGAAATGTAAGCGTATACATATTCGTCATTTTGACAGAAAAATTAATTAATTTGTCACAGTTGTTTTGAATTTTTGATACATTATACAATTCTGTTGGGTACATGTGTGAATGCATTAAAGGTGGTACTCCATACTTCTCTTAGTCTTTTACATTAGATACATACCTTTAGTTATATTTTCTACTTAATTTGGCGCCATTATTTTGATTCTAACTAAGTAACTAACTATTTAACTTATTAAAAAAAGGAAATAGAAATGAAATATTCTAATTGATTTATGACCATTTGATTAATGTTTGAGTGATTTTATTTTGTTTTTTGACATAGATTTTTATGATAATTTATGTGTATTATATGTTTTTGGTAAATATGGGTGAGAAAATTTGTCCTGTTCGTATTTTCTTAATTCATAATATTAGATTAAATGAAGTGAACGCTTTAATTTCAGTTTGTGTTAATGCTTTAAAATACTACAATGGTAAACGTATGTGTAAACACAAGTGAGTTGAAACTTGATTGTGTAATTTATTTTTGTTTAATTTATTTTTTACATGATTTTGATTGATGTGTCGAGGGGAAATATTATTTCTTAAGAAATCAATTTAAAGATAACTATTAAATTAAATCAAAGTGCAAAGATGGCTGCTAGACAAGTGTATTACATAAATTTTTCTTGATTTTTAAATTACTCTATAATTATTTTAGTGTGCTCTATTAACCGTGACGATATTGATAAAATGAACATTATTAAACTATTTAATATTAATTTTAGTGTGACAATACCAAGCAAGGCAGTATTATATAAAAGATCAATAAATCATTTTATGAATTAATGCATAATTGGAAAGTGAGTGATTTACTTTCTATTTGTTAATTTTTTAACCAATGTTATGGTAACCGGCTGACTACCAGCAAAATTTCCCTAGATACCACAATTTCACTAAGCACGCTTCCACTTGCCACAATACCACTAGGTAGCAATTTAACTTCTAAATTTAACTGCAATTTCGATAGCAACAGACTATTGTTTCTCAACAAGTCAATGCAAAACAGATGTATGCTTCAAATATTCAAAATAGATAAAGTTTTACATATGTGGTAAACTTTTAACTACTATAAATCTGAGGGAAAGATGACTTCCGCCTTACTTTCATTTCTCATTTATATAGTTTTGCTTAATTTAAGAAGTTAATCTTAAAATTTCTTTATTCGAAGTCCATTATTTAAAATAAAATATTTCTAACAAACGTACAGTATATTCCACAAGAAAGTATCTCAGTTTGTTCTTCCCGTTTAACCGTCACCGCCCGTTTAACACTATTATCTTTTGCGCATCAACTTCTTTCTTCGGTACAGTTTGAGTATTTGAGTGGTGGTAAACAACTGTATGAAAACGAATTTCGAGTATAAAAAGTGAAGTAGCTCTTACCCATGCCAAAGGCAGGTAGCAAAATACACCAAAATATCTGTACTAGTCGTATTTATCAAGAAATGGATTAAGCTGTACAGAGACCGTGCAAATGTGGGCGACTTACCTGGGAGAGGTTTTCATAGAGTCACTTCAAATAAGCTGGTGATAAGCTCATTTTGAAGTTGTAGATTTCGAGAAGATTTCAATAATAAACCTATGACAAGCAAAGCTACATATGTGCAAGCTAACGGTATTGAAAGGTCAATGCAGCATTTCGATGAAAGCAAATTGGACCCTTGGTTGACAGAGTGGCATCTCAAAGAAAGGGTGACTTGGGCAAATGAAAATGTACAGATTTGTTCAACGAATCGTTAAGCAGCCTCAAATGGTCCATGTTGACGGTTGCTTATCTTCCAAAGGATTAGGAAGACTAGTCTTCTTCACAAGAAACCTGCATGCTGAAGTCATGAAGTATAAAGACCGTAAACATCGAAGTCGCTTTTGCAACCAGTGGAAAAAGGAAAATGGCATTCAGTCTTAGTTCATTATTGTGGTTTTAGTGCTTCTTGAGTTTGTTTAATTTGACGAAGTCAAATAATGGACGATTTGAGTTTGTTTAATTTGAAGCTGTCTCGACTCGATAAACTTGAATTTGGTCTCTCCCCTTGAGAATTTTATTTTTCTTGATGTTCGTGAAATGCGTCGAAAAATTTGGTTTAACATTCTCATTAACTCTCAAAAATCTCGAAAATCTCGAGAAATCTTCAAAAGTGGTAAAAAAGTATTGAATATTCCAAAACTTTTATACGAATATCTTTAGAAACCTCTTTTAAAGGAGACCGAAACCTTAAACACCCTTTATAAATCTCGGAAATTTATAATCATCGGAAGTATATTGACTAATCTAAGACAATTGTCAAAAGTTTTCGAAAATCTCTACTCAGCGAACAAATTAAAAGAAATTTTAAATCATCGGAAAATCTTTAAAATACGTTGGTGTCCGAAAATCAAGCTAATAGCAAAGCGATAAAAGCATACTACAATCAAAACCAGTTATCTCTAATAAAGGCACAAAAATCTCATCGAATTAATCGAAATCTGTAAACATCTCAAAATCAATAAATCAAAGATTTATTTTTTTTTTAATTTTATTTCTTTATTTCTTTTATTCAATCTTTGAATCTAACGATCCAGTGGCGATTGAAAAAGTTGTTACATGTATATTTATAATATTTATGTAGATCAATCCTAACAAAAAATTTGCAAATTACTTACTACACTTGGAAATGCAATAAATCATCCTTTTCCAATTTACGTGAATTTTTTTAATTCATTCCGGTAGGCTATTGAATATTTTAGGTGCCAATATTAGAAACGAATTTTGAAATCATGTTGTTCTAAATTTTTTAAGCCGAATATACTGCTTATATCTCAAGTCGTAATTGATACTTACATTAGACTGACTAACTTTAATAGGAAAAAAAGGCTTTTAAAACTTTATAGACAAACAGATGTCTAATAGAAAAAATCTCCGACAACTCAAACAAAGGCCACGAGCAGATAGCCTCTTTGCGTTTAGCATGATACGAATATTATGTTTTTGAGCTATCACAAGGGGATGAATTTTTGAATAATAACCCCCCTCCCCCCCCCCCAGTAGGCAAATCCATAGATAGTCTCGATTTCACAAGCGCAAAGTAATTCTTCAGACTGCGGAAGGACAGAATAACACACATATAGTATAATTACGAAAGGAATCGATATGAGAAAGCAAACATATACAAGTATCTACAATCAAACCAACGTATCATCATTATTAAGTTTATAAATCATACCTTTAATTTTTGTGTTTAGAAACATAGTATGTGCAAGGCATCATTTCCTCAGAAGACTTAAATCAATATTCATAGAGTGAATATTAGATATGTGCAACTGGTCCTTATAAAGAAATACAACATCAAAAGCTATCAATTTTGAATAAAACTTCAAATAGAAAGGGCCTAAAACGGAACCTTGTGGAACACCATCATTTAACATTTTACCTTCACTAAGCACACCAACAGAAGCCACTGTAAAGTAACGCCCGTAAAACCAGCATGTGTTTTTGAAATAATACATTGTGGTTAACTATATCAAATGCTTTTGTTAAGTCCACAAAAATAGACATAACAGATCTTTTCTTGTCAAGAGCTGCATATAGGAAATTGGTGAATTCTAATAAAGCATCCTCAGAACTTTTAGCTTTCTTAAACCCGCGAACTGTATACTATGCAAAAAATTTGTTTTATTTAAAAATAAAATTTAATATATTATTCGAGTACTCTCAAAAATCTCAAAAAATTTGTAGTAACACGTTAAGCTTCTCTGCCAATACTGTGTAAATCACGAATAATCAAGAAAAGAAAAGACAAACTTTAACTCATTTACTGGGACAACTTTTTCTTGAGTATTTTGTGAAATTAAATCACCTTAAGGAGGATCACATTTGTATTGATATATGGTATTAGGTTCTCAAAATAAAGCAATTTAGATTTTTAAATAAACACTTTTCTTTGAAAATTTTTAGGCAAAAGAAATTTGTAAACCAAGTGTCTCCAAGTTCTCAGAAGGTGAGAAAATGTTTTTGGAATCAAATCTAGAAATATTTATTATTTGGTATTTTTACCAGCCATTTATACGAAATACATCCTCTTTATTTATATTTTCGGGATTTTTTTCTAGATCATTGAAAATGGAAGTCAGTAGTACTGTTGCTATTTTTTCCTTTTTATACAACGGGCTTTATTTTCATGTCTATTTCCAAATCATAAAAGAAATAAAGTTCGAGCCTCGTTTCTTCAAAAATATCTATGTTGTCTAGAAGTAATTTCTAATAAAAGTATTTGTGTAAATTTTGAATTCTATAAATTAAACATATTTCTAATTCGGAGATTAAATCAGAAAATGTGATTTACGTCAGAACATTCTAATGTAATTTAGATTAATATATTTCTACTGGCTTACATTTCTAATTCTCGCCTTTTTCCCAAGAGGAAATGTGTCTATTAAATTTCTGCTATGAGTTTCGTAAGCGAAATTTCAAATAGAATAACGATAATATTTAGGGAAAATATGGAAATCTCACTAAGAATCTAAAAATATTTTACAATTCATCGAATTTTATAAACAAATTAAATAAAACAAAATCCTTCAAATATAAAACAAACACCACAATGTCTGAAACCAACACAATGTCTTGTCTTATACAAGGCTTGCAGTTCTCTTATATGACGACAGATATCATAAAACAAATCCATATTGGCTTGTGTCTGTGTGTAAGTGAGTTTTTTATAATATTTAAATAGAAAATTTAAATATTTACTTTATTTTGTATTTATATACAGCGACATATATTATTCAATGTATAGGGACAGCTTGGCTTGTATAGACATTTGTGTTGGTTTTGAATGAGCTGAGATTTTAGGTTTAAACCAGTAATTATTAAAAATTAGAATAATGCAGAAAATAAATTCCAGTAAATTTGAAATGGCAAAAAGAAATCGACATTAGTTTGCGTTTCCTATAGTTTTCGGTTTTATGTTTAGTAACGATAGACTGATTTTGTTGTCAATATCCAAATAAATTGTAGTCTCAGGTTGTGTACAAATTCAAAAATTATTCACACAATTGTATGTACGAGTAAGATCTATAAATCAGTGGTTTGAATGAAAAAAAAACTAAGCTTACTATTTTTGAGGTTATTCATACAAAATTACAAAGCACCGAACTCCCTTTCCAGGGTAGTGTAAGTTAAATTCACAATTTAAAAGATTTTTTTTTATTTTAATATTTTTTAATAGCCTATTAAACGCAAAATGCCTAAATAAAATAAAACCAAAAGTCGAAAAAGAAATTCTATTTCATTGGAAGTCAAAATCAAAATCTTGGACCGTCTTCAACATCGGTCGGAAAATTTTTTTGTTTTAATTAGGGCACAATTCGAACAATAAAAAAACATGAAAATAATATTCGAAATTCGGTCAAAAATCGGTGGATCAAAAATCAGCACCAAAACATCTTCCTATTTTAGAAAACACAGAAAAACTTTTAGTGATCTGGATGGAGGATGCATCACAAAAAGGAATTCCTGTAGATAGAAATACTATAAAGCAAAAGGTTGCTGCTAGCACGAGGTTGCCAATAGTTATCCAGAAACACTAACAAAAATAATACAAGATGGTGGCTACGTTCCTGATTAAATATTTAACGCCGATGAAACCGGTCTTTTCTGGAAAAAGATGCCGGCCAGAACATTTATTGCTAAATCGCAAAAAACCGGTTTTAAAGCGGCTAAAGATCGGGTGACGTTTTCTCTTCATTCCTGATCAAATATTTAACGCCGATGAAACCGGTCTTTTCTGGAAAAAGATGCCGGCCAGAACATTTATTGCTAAATCGCAAAAAACCGGTTTTAAAGCGGCTAAAGATCGGGTGACGTTTTTATTATGTAGCAACGCTTCTGGCGATCGAATTTTAAAGCCACCAGTAATTAACCGTACATTAAGACCACGCGCGATGAAAGGTAAAAATATGCAACAGTTGTCAGTCCATTGGATGGCAAATAAAAAGGCTTGGATGACCGCCGATTTATTTACCAAATGGTTTAATGAGTGCTTCGTTCCCGAAGTGCGAAAGTATTTGGAGCAAAAGGGCTCGAATTCAAAGTCCTTTTACTTATCGACAATGCGCCTGGTCACCCTGCTGTCGTACATCCAATTGTCAAACTCGAATTTTTGACACCGAATACAACTAGCCTGATCCAACCATTAGATCAAGGTATTATTGCAGCTTTCAAGATTTATTATATAAAACTGGCATTTCAACATATTTTGGATGAAGTTGAAGACAAAAACCTTTTGATCGTTGATGCATGGCAAAAATATACGATTATGGATTGTGTTAAAAACGCTTCTTTAGCCATAACTACGTTGCGAGAATCAACATTAAATGCTTGCTGGAAAGTCATTTGGCCCGCATGCGTCAAAACTGAAAATTCGGTACCAAAAAAAAATGTGGGGTGTTCAGATATTTTAACATTGGCACAAGCAATTGGTAGCGAGGGCTTTGAAAATATGCAAACTGAAGACATCGAAGAGTTGTTGATTGAGTCCCCACTAGACGACGAGGATCTATTTGGAATTTTATCAGTTGGTAATAATGAGAACATAACAATTGAACATGAAGTTGAAGTACCAGTTCAACAATTGACAGCTTATTGTGAGGGTGTAAATCTAGCTAGAAACCTAGAGCACCATTTTTTAACGAACGATCCGGATCTAGAACGAGCTTTAATGTTCCAGCGCGACATACAAAGCTGTACAGCTAGGTATCAACAATTGCTAAAGAATGTGGTAAAACCACAATCACTGATAACAGGTTTCCTAATAAAGGACCAATCAACGACAAGGAAGTGCCTGAAAATAGTTCAACACTTCCAAAATCACGTTTTTGTTCAACACGTACAAATACACGCTTATTATGCAGTAGCGACGATTAGGTATATGTATTTTAGTTTAAGTTTAAATAATTTTTTTTTTAGGATTTGAATTGAATTCCTGATTAAGCAATATTTTCTGTGTCACTAGTTTTAGTTATTAGTTATTTTAATTTGTTTTCAAAATGAATTATTTTTTAATTTTAAATAAATGTACGTACGTACAGAACTGAAAAAATTGAGTTTTTTTTTCGATTATTTACATATGTACGTAGTTTTTTTGCACGAATTACTGAAGAAATTTTACTTGAATATTTCATCTTACACGGTTTTTGAAATACAAGGAATGCATCCCTCATTTTAATATGAGCGGCTTGTCCTTTTTTACACGTTTTTTGATTACACTATTTTCCGTGGAACGTATCTACCGTGTAAAAAGAGGGTTGGGTGTATATAAATAAGGGCCCCCAACTGTTAGCTTAAAATAAGGTACATAAAAATGTTTACTTTACAATGGAACTATATGGGAAAACGATTATTTTCATTTACAATTTTAGTCTATTAGAATCATGAGCTTTTGTTTTGTTTTATACGAAAATGTTCATAAAACATGTAACTTTATTTGATTGAAAAATCGTGTCTTGAAAATGTTTATTTCTTAGTGAAAACCGTATTGGAAAATAAAATATTTCTAAACTTTAAAATGTTGTTGTTTTTGTAATATACGTCATAAAGTCCTAACCCGAGATTTATAAACAATACCGCAACCATCTTAAAATAAGAGGCATAGAAACACTGAACAATAATTTATTTTTATAGAGCTTGTATAAAAAAACGCGATTTCGATTGATGATAAAACATGAATAAAAAGTTAAAACCAGTTAAATAAATTTTTTTAAAATCGCTAAAGAACAACTCAATGTCTTACTTATTTAAAACACAGTTTCTCAAATTTCGCCATTTTCTAGCAATAATCAAAAGAAAATAAGGGAAATTAAATTAAAAAACATTCTACAGCAATAACTATATGGATTAAAAAGAAAAAATTTTGTTTAATGACGTCATATTTATCCACATATAAAACCAATGGTAAGAAAAAAGATAACACGTCTCCGTTCAACAATTGAAATTAAAATAAATCAAAAAGAGCCAAACTAATAAACTAAAATAGTAAATGAAATTAATCTATCTATATTAATCTATTTTCCTATACAGTTTCATAGTAAAGAAAAAAATGTATGTACCTTATTTTAAGCTTAGTAAAAATACAGTCGATACTGAAGGCTCTTATTTATATAGTAGGCTCTGACAATACATACAATAATCATCTCTTTCATTGCCTCAATTCAAGTTAGAATTCGGATATCTTTCTATTGTTATTTTGAATTTGCGAAGCATGCTAGGATTGTTTTGATTTTTTGTTTTCTTCGGCTCATTGTATCGATTTGATTTTTTTCTGTTTGGCTCTTTTTGATTTGTATATCTTAATTTCGATTGTTCAACAGAGATAATAGTAATAAATATGCACTTAATTAATAAGAAATTATTTTTAATTCATTAGGCCAGCCTCAGAAATGAGTGTAGCACCCCCACAAATAAAACCAAACCAATCACACACATCCAAATCCTTCACACGGTTTCGATCATTAGTTACAGAAAGCTTTTACAGACCCTTTTATATAAATCCACCGACTTACTTTTTAAACGGAAGGCAATGAGTTCCAAAGTTTAATTGCATGAACAAAGTAGCACATTTCATAAAAATTGGAAAAGAATTGTGTCAAAATTAGGTTGAGTGTTCTTGTTGATCTGGCAAATAGAATCTCAGAGTAAAGATATGTTGGTAATTTTGTGTTTATAATTTTGTAAAATAATATTAAAATTTGCATATCTATACGAAAATATAAATTTATCAAGTGAGTAACCTAAGATTTTATTTGGAAACGGAGAAAGACGGTCAAATTTTCTAAGCCGAAAACCAATTCTAATGCAGGAATTATGAATCATTTCCAATTAACGTTCATTATAAATTAATAATTTCGACCTATCATCACAACCAAAGGTGAAATGAGGCAAAATAAGTGTTACAACTAGCTTTCTTAGTATTTTTTGAGGCAGGCAAGGCTAGAAAAACTTAAGCATGCCATCAGGGTCATCTGGGAAAATAGATATTGTAATGATTTGATTAAATGTATCAGGACACATCAATAATACAAGGCAAATACCATCTAATCGAATATCACTTGATTTAATAATACGTACGGCATTATACACTTCGCTGTCTCCGCCATGGAAACTTAACTCCTTAGCAATATCTAAAAGCAGTCGATCTTTCGTGGTGGAATATTGGTAAAAACAGACTACACTGATGTGGAATGTTCATTAATTTCATCAGAATTAAAACTATTGTTAGGGCTAGTATGATCAACCACTCCTAAGTCTGCTAAGTTTCTTCAAATCGATTTCAGCGACATTTTAGGTTGAAAGATTTTATTAAAATAAGAGCATCTGTCATCTCTGCAAATTCTATTGGAATTATTGCATAGCTTATCTTGGTGACTTGGAAACGCTTATAAGCTTAGTCATGCTCGAACAATGCCATTGTCAACTCTGAATTAAACCATGCTGGATAGTTTTTAGATGTACGTTTAACTTTTCTTAGTGGAACTTGCTTATAGTATAAAATGTATAGATACTCACATTCACATTTGGCAATTCATCCACATGAGACCAATTTGTTTGTTGGATATTAGCAAATAATTCTGTTGAAGTGATAAGTTTGTGAGATTAGTAATATGGCGGATAATCAATATTTTGTCTTTGAATATGTAATAACAAAAAAATCAAATCATGCTTGCATATGCGCGGAACGCTAATTTGGTTAATACGAATCAGTTTCTGTGGTTTGTTAGTAATAATGCGATTCTAAATATTGAAATCTATAATTAAAAAAATATCAACATACAGTGGATGTATGTATGTATAGGGTGGGCCAAATAAATGTTTTCTTTTTAAAATGCAATAAAACAAAAAGTTCTCAATATTTTTTCAAATTTATTTTTTCATTGTAAAGAACAATCCTTCCGATTAATTATGGAATACTATTTCATTCATATGGCTGCCTCGGCTGGCCTTGACGTACCCCTTACGGCCGGTTCAATTTTTGAGCACATTTTCGATGGTATGCGGCATTATGTCTTCAATGGCAATGCGAATATTGTTCTTGAGAGCGTTAATCGTTGCTAGTTTATCGGCGTAACACTTATCTTTGACGGCACCCCAAAGATAATAGTCCAACGGCGTCAAATCACAGCTCCGAGGCGGCCAAATCACATTAGCATTTCGGCTGATAATTCGATCTTCGAAGACAGTGCAGTGCGCAAAATATCAATTGAAACGTGTGTTGTGTGGCACGGAGCGCCGTCTTGTTGAAACCAAATGTTGTCTATGTCCTCCTCTTCAAGTGCCGGGAACAAAAAATCGTTTATCATGGCGCGGTAGCGCTCACCATTGACAGTTACGGCGGCTCCTTGCTCATTTTCAAAGAAAAATGGCCCAATGATGCCACCGGACCAAAATCCGCACCTAACAGTCACTCGTTGAGGATGCATCAGCTTCTCTACGATCACGTGCGGGTTCTCCGTGCCCCAAATGCGACAATTCTGCTTGTTTACATAGCCGCCAAGATGGAAATGCGCCTCATTCGAAAAAATGATTTTTTTGCCAAAATTTTCGAAGTAATGTTTCAATATTTCCCAGCGTTGTTCAAGCGAATACACAACCATTTTCGTTCAGCGGAAGAATAAAACTAACTTTCTGTCAAATCAAAAGTGACATAACTATTACTCAAAATAACCGCTAGTTCAAAAAAAAAAAGTTAGATGGCCCACCCTATAGTCTGTTTCTATATCTAAAATAACTTGAACATCAGGTGGACTAGAATTCCCAAAAGAGTTTTCAATTAACAGAAACTATGTACGCGAGATTTTGTGATGGTTGTATTGGGTATACCTAAATCAAAGAAAGTTCCATTTTTCTAATAGATGGCGTAATTGTTCTTATATGTATTGTGTGAATCGGGTAATACATATTTTTGAAAAGCTCTTCATAACCCTCAAAACGTAGTACATAACATTTAATTAAAATATGAACAACACAGTTTTTTATTCGATTTAAAATGGAGGGTTTTGTACCAAATAATCGTCATTTGCTGGAAGTTTTGTTGCATTTTTTAGTGCAGCTTCACTAGAATTTACCCAGGCTTTTTTACGTTTAGGATTCTCGTAGTAAAGACATTTTTCATCTCCAGTCACAAGTCAATGAAGAAAACTACAAGGGTATACCCTTGTACCCTTGTATGAGTAGTATATTCTCCATGAGTTTCTAGTGTAAGAACATTGGGAATTAATATGTATATAGTCATTCATTTCCGCTTGAAATTCTAACTCAAATGGTTTGTAGCCATGATTCCGAAACACAGATAGCATCAAAGGGGCCCGTTTTTACAATATACTTTAATTCATCCAGTTTATGTTTTTTTAAATTCTATGATCATTAGTATGACCTACATTCAGATTCCTTGGCTGTGAATTCTTACGGATGAAACCGATTGACTGATAGGGAATGGCTCAAGGGCAAAAGTTATATAGTGCCGGTTTGTGCTTTTACCCTGAGGGTGGATGCCACCCCTTCTCGGAGGTAGAAATTATTACAAAAGAGTATATTCGCCATTGAAAATGTTGATTTTTTTATCTAAAAAATGCATGTTTTAGAGCGATTTTTCACGAATAACCCAAAATCCTTACGTTCTATCAAAATATCCTGAGGAGCAAAAATAAAGCTTATAAAATAACAAATCGGCTGATTATTATTTTATTTTATTTCAGTAAATGCAATTTGAAATGTGTTGTGACTCGTTGAAGGTGACTGTTCGCCGAAAACTGAATTCGAAAATTTCAACGTCAAATAACGGAAAAACGATAAATTATTGGAGTTAAATTTGTTAGAACTTTTATAAAGTACTTGAAAAGCCTTTAAAATGCGCATTAGAAAAAGTTGGTCAGCATAATTATAGCATAGCATAATTACGGAGTTATGATAAAAATAAACTGGTTCTTTCAAACAAAATCAGCAAAGAAACCAATGGCTTAACCGCAAGAATTGAAATTAAATGCAATACATTTACAATGTACCTTATTTCGGTACTAACAACATGTTCTAGAAGTTTCAACGGTTTAGAATGCCTAGATTTGAAAAAAAAAGTTTGATTCAATTTTGAAATAATTTTTGAAATTTTTCAAAAAAAAACTTCATTTTTTCTCAATAACCCTAAAACAAAAAAAAAAGATACGTAGAAAATGCAAGAATACTACAATTTAGGATTTTCTTGCAGAAAATTTTGTTATTTTTTTATTTCTCTAGGTTGAAAATTAGCCTTTACAGGCCTTGAAATTCCCTGCAAAATAGTTTTTGAAGCGATTAGATATCTTAAAAATTAAGGAAGTTATCGTTAAAAATCAAACGCATTTTTTAGATGAAAAATCAACATTTTCAATCGCAAATAACTCGAAAACTATTGATTTATCGACAAAACGTCGTAGAACATTTTTTTGCTAAAAATTCATCCCTTTATCGATTTCTGCGGATATTTTGCGTGTACTAGTTTCTGCCCCAACAAGGGGTGTGGCATCGATCCCCTGGGTAAAAACACACATCGGCACTAAGTATATAATATTTGTTCCTTGAGCTAGTCCCTACTTACTATCCAAATTTCACGTCAATCGGTTTTGTCCGTAAGAATTCTGAGGTAATAACCTGTTTTTAGCGTCAAACAGTGGACTAAATTGGCAGTGAAAACTAACTAAACATACAATATAGTATCTATGTAACATTCAGAAGAAAGCTCAAAGCAATAGTGATGTGCTAGAACGATCTGTTTTGTTTATTTTCTCGTATCGTAAGCTTTTTAACAAAAAACGTCAATTTAGACCATCCCTACTTCTTTAAAATATAGTTTATTAAATATACAAGGACCCATGAATAAAAAATATTGCCAAAAATGTTGATTTCTAGAGAAAGGAATATTTTGGAAAATGCCTTATGATATTGCACTCCTTGATAGAAAATTTTGTACCTTGAGCAATAACTCAGTTTTTGTAATGTTAACTATTTAGTATCTTAATATTTCTAAAATACATATCACCCCAGAAAGTTAGTCCTTACGCTAAGCGAGAATTGTACAGCGGAAAGTAAAGGTTTTTGAGACATAATTTTCACAAAATGTAAAATTTTCTATTTCGCAGGTATTTAAATTAATTCATACTTTTTATATAGGTACATTCCTCCGCGCAAATATTATCAAAATCGCACTGCAAATGGTGGTAGCGTAAATATATTTGACCGGAAATTGTAATTTCACGTATATCATGAATATTTGTGTCAGATTAGACCATTTCCTTAAAACAGGCCGATCTCTTATCTATCTGATATTGCAGTAAAATCAGTGAAATTATGCTGCTGGAAAAGTGATTATATATTTAGAATTAGAAAAACTTTAAGCTTATCCCTCATTCAGCTTAGTCATTTTGATACATTTGGACTTAGTCATTTGGATATGTCGGACCGGACACCTCTTGAATCATCAAATTTGTGCGTCCCGCGGTTTACTTTTTTTAAGTAGAACTCCCTTGGATAAACGAATACCTCATTTGAACAGTTCAGTCGATA
Organism: Tipula vernalis; assembly: GCA_958295665.1. NCBI lineage: Eukaryota > Metazoa > Arthropoda > Insecta > Diptera > Tipulidae > Tipula > Tipula vernalis. Next base: position 345,904,312 of record OY282558.1, on the reverse strand, counting down.
ACCGCTCAAGTGCGATTTAACTATATTAGCAGTCAAATTTAGTATTATCGCAGAGAGGGAAGAGAAGAAATCTCAAAGAGAATTTAAAGTACGTAACGCTTTTTTAAGTACCAGTTAATTTGTTATAGTAGTTACTTCACGTTTTTTTTTGAGATTATTAACAACACCTTTTTCCGATTATTTAGTATTAGATGTCACCCGTTAATAATACAAAATAAAATCACAATAAAATTTTTTATTTTATTTTATGTATTTGATTCGATATGAAATTTGAACGTACTCGTAATTTTTTTATTTATTTGTGTATACTGTTACATAGTCGTATACATACATATACTGCATAAAAAAATAATTTTTGAAAGTTTATTACTAGAGCTTTTATTTTTTTTTTTGTGTGTGTGGAACATTCACAGTAATTTGAATAAAGACGAAAGGAAAATTTAATCTTCACTCGAAAAGCTGCTGCTTTTTTTTATTCTTATTTCGATTTGAGTTTGTTGTTTGCTTGATTTTCCACCAATGGTGTAGGTATTTTTTTTATGTTTACAATGAAAAAATCAGGAAGAAAAATGGTGGTAGTGTTATTACTGTGTTTGTATTATATACTATATGTTTTTATGCTGCTATATAGTTGTTAGATTCAGATTTCTGAATTTCAATTTCAGGTATTTGACTTATATGCTTTATATTAAATAAGAAAACAATCAAAAAAACTTTCTATACTTCAATGTACTTGTACTCTGTACATATAGGGAAAAAGGAAAAACAAGTTCAATGAAAGGCAGTTTTTACTAGTAGTATTTCGTATATATAGACATTTATAGTTATTTATGAATTGTTTAGTATATTTATTATTTATTTCAAATATAACAAATACAAATAAATTCATTTATTTATAAAAAAAAAATAAATAAAAATCTACTTGCTTTTTGTATTCTAAAGCTCATTTTTCAACTTCTTTTTATTTATTGAATACTCATTTTGAAGGAAATGAAAAATTTCAATATCGCACACAATTTTTGCCTTAAACATATATACAAATTTATAGTATGTAGTCGTACATAAATGTATAAAAATAAAAATTACAAAAATGTACATCAATAGAAAATGCATTTTATGTTTTCCGGTTTCATCTCGGAACAACTATAAAAGAAATCTAAACCTCTTTTGTATATACATAAATGTGTGTGTATACATTGTAGAATATACATATACTCAAACACAAAATGAACAAACATTATGGGTTAAAATTGTCTTCAAACGATTTATATCTTCAATCACCATTTTTAGCCACAATTTGTCGTAATTCGTTAATATCCAGTTATTGTATTTGTACGATTTATTATTTTGAGGAGTGGCATTAAATGAAAGGTGTTCTATATTTAGATTGTGTGCCACAAAGTCATTTTATTTTTTATTGCAGAAAATCATAATTTATATAAAAATTATTTATTTCTACCATTATTACCATATATATGGCTGCGAAACATATTGTAGTCGAAAACATTAGCGTGAATGATGTTTTCCTGAGAAAAATGGGATTCAAAAATATTTTATTATACGCGTGGTAGACGATTTAAAAAGATTAACTTGTGGATGAGCAAGGAGCTTTGGCATCTCATTCACTCTAATTTTAAAAATAACCGAACTAATTAAACTTCAACTGTGTAATTCTAGTGACATTTTAATTATAATATTGTATTTCCACTTGTGTTTGGTTTTGGAACAAAAGATTATCTTATCACAGTTGGTGATACAGTTATATCCTTTAATCTAACTGAAATTTATTGAACTCAAAACTTTTCAAATCCACTATTAAATCCAGCATGTGTATATGTATGTGGTTTTATTAGTATCGGTTGATTTGTTTAGAATTAAACTTGCGTGTAAAATATCAAAATGTAATTACATTGTATTATGACATCTATATGTTTCAAGATAGTCAACAATCTGTTTTGATATAAAGAAAATGTAATTTTATATTTTTCATCTATACAGTAATAATGGAAAAATTAAAAAAAAAACAACAATACAATACTGTGTTGCTGTTCGACTGTGAAGGGGATGAACACATGTTTCTCTCATTATATATTTTATGAAATGTATGTTCAAACTTGATTAAAGAATTTTGTGCTTAAATTATAATTAAATAAATGTTTTCTTTTTTGTATGAATGGATTGTAGTCTTGCTTCAATTTTAGTTAAAAAGAATTTGTACAAGTGTTATAAAATACGTGAAATAAATTATCCGAACTCTACTATCATGATAACCATCAAAAATATTAAATATTTGATAAATACACACACACGAACACATACACACATAAAGCTCATAAATGATTTATAATTCATAATTTTTTATTTATTTATTTTGTGTTTATGTCATCTCCATCGTCGTCGTTATGCTATACCACAAGAAAAAGCTCATGAAAAAGGGAAAGTTACAATTCTGCAAAAGTAACAAAAAATGCAAGACCCAGGTGGTCGAAGATTTTTTTGTTGATTTTTTTTTTCTAACTGAACGAAAATATAAAATTTTTGATATATTTTCCTTTAGACAACAGCGAAGATACTTCTTTCACATAATATAATATACATATTACATACATATACAAAAATACAAAAAAAGCTTCTTTTGTTATTCTTCGATTCATCTTAATCTTTTATAATAACATTTCAAACGGAAACTCTTGTTTTAAATTTCAATTTTTTTTTATTATTATTTTGGTTGTATGTATTTATAGTCTGTTTACAAAAACAACCGAAAACCATAGTTTATTTCAAAAGATCCAGTGAAAATCAGTGCTTGCACACCAAAACATATACATATTTACTAGTTTACAAAAAAAAAAAAAAAAAATCAACAACAACAAAAATATAAAATAACATAAAAAAGGAAAAACTTTATAAAATTTTCATATATCCGATTTTCCTGATTTTTCTTTATTTTTTGGGTTTATATAATTTCCTCCATTTATACTCTGTGACTTAAAAAAAAAAATGGAAACATTGCCGTTTCTTATGTGAATATTATAAAAAAAAAATTGAGAAAATTTTGAAAATGCATTTAAAGCTTTTTATATCTACTCATAGTTTCATACTCGTAGTTGCATAGATATTTAGATACGAGTATATGTGAGAAATGTGAGCTTTATTTTAAGTAGTTTAAGCTGTCACAAAATATTTTCGAGTGATGGTACTAGGGAGATTTTTAAAAGACAGAAATGTATATTTTTATTTTATTTGAAAACATACAGCAGATAGTGAACAATAATAACGGATTTACTGGAGATGTAAAAAGTGAAGTTCAATAAGTGTTTTGAATTCAGCGTCAATTCCGCGACGATTAAGTCACGGAACATTGATATTTGAGATATTTTCTTGCCACTTAGAGCAAATTTAAATTTTGTCTAATCGGTCTAAATGTCACACATCGAATTCTTAGAACTCTGGAACCATTTTAAAATCACATCAATATCATTGAACTATGATATTTGGGCTTCGTTTAGATCGCTGGGTATTTTAACTAAAAAATGGATATAATACCTTTGTAGTTTTAAGTGCCTGTTAATCCCGAATTCTGAGTATTGAAATATCGAAGAAAGGACCATTACAGAGAAATATTCAGCTTAATATTAAGTCACTCCTTTATATAAATAAAGGGACAAAAGGAAAAAACTAAACAAATACCATTTAATGTTTCAATTCGGGTGGTGATATCCAACCTCCTAAATTATGAAAGTTTTATCCTTTATATACTTAAAGTACCTACATTTTAGACCTGCCACCACAAAATATCTATTCAATATCTATTTAGGTTTGGGTGGCGGTCCACTAGGACTAGCTAGGCATAGACACAAAAATGGTCCGTAGTCATATATTTAGGTTAAGGCAAATAATAGCTTAAGACAAATATGGGAATATTATGAGTCGTTATTTATTATTTACGAATAAAGGAATGCTTTTTCTATTTTAAAATACGTTTATTCTTTTTAGCTTTATACACGAGACTGACATTTTTTTTTGTGCAGTTGATTAACAAAGTAAAAAAAAAACCTTTTGAAAAAAGTATTTTCCGATGAACCAAATTGAAGTTGAATATATCGACGTCTTCGGTTTGCAGGATAACCTCACAATACTCCGCCCTTAGTGGAAACGTTAGGGTATGTAAACTTTCCTACCCGTTTTTGTAGTTTTCACTGGAGCTGATGCATTTGTTGTAGTGGTCGACGATATAGTACCTGGTTTAGTTTTTGACGTATCTGGTACTGTTCCTGTCATCGGTGTTGTTGTTTGTTCCGCGTTATGTGGAATAAATGCTGCTTTCAAACGATCAACCGAATTTTTTTTTGTTGAATTGCAATTTTTAATCACAAAATACTTGTCAAAACGTTTGATTATTTCATATGGTCCTGTATATGGGCATTGTAATGGTGGACGTACGCTGTCATTCCTCACAAATACGTGTGTGCAACTTTTTAAATCTTTTTGCATGAACATTTTTGTGTTATCGTGATGAGCGGTTGTCGTAGGTCGCATAGTGGAAATAAGTCTTCGAAAAGTTTTTACGAATTCAGATTCACTTTGGTTGAGTTAAAGTATGCTCCAGGGATGCGAAGCGTTTGCCCAAAAACAAGTTCTGCCGGTGATGCTTTGATGTCGTCTTTGTACACAACTCGTAATCCTAATAGAATCAGTGGCATTAGATTGGTCCAATCATTGTTTTGATGACACTTGATTGAAGTTTTTAACGTTCTGTGCCACCGTTCGACAATCCCGTTCGCTTGAGGATGATATGGCGTAGTTTTCAAATGTTTAACGCCCAGTGTTTGATTAATTTCTCCCAAATCGGATGAAATCTTAATGGGAACCCCAAAATACTGTATCCAGCCCGAGATAAGGTGTCTTGCAACTGTTTCGGCTGTGATATCCTCCATAGGAATTGCGGTAGGCCATCTACTGAATCGATCAACGATGGTCAAACAATACCTGTTCCCAGCTGAAGGTGGTTATGTCGAGATTAATATGCTCGAATCTGGAATTTGGCTGTACGTAGTTCGATATCGCTGATTTGTTGTGGCGAGTAGTTTTCGAAAGTTGACACTGAATGCATGTCCTCACGTATACGAGGCAATCCTTATTTATCGCCGGCCAAACGAATCGATCACAAATCAATTTTTGGGTACCACGAACCCCTGGGTGGGTTAATTCGTGTAATTTTTTGATGATTTGTTGGCGATATTCCATCGGGATGAATGGGCGAATACGATTTTGTGAAGAATCACAATAAATTTATATATTTGTATCCGGCATGGTGAAGTGGCTTATTTGCAAGGATATCTTCTTTGAATTCCCGTCCAGTATTGATTTTAATTCTGGATCATGGTGTTGCGCTGCTGCTAATTTCTCGAAATTGACTTCGCCCGTTAAATTTATCACGTTAATTCTTGACAGTAAATCAGCCACATTGTTATCCGAACCGATAATATGACGAATGTCAGTCGAAAATTGACTGATGTAGTCGACTTGCCTAATTTGCCTCGGCGTTAGTGTTTCTTTCTTTTGTCGGAGTGCGAATGTAAGCGGTTTGTGATCAGTATAGATACAAACTTTTGTTCCTTCCAACATGTGACGGAAATATTTCACAGCCTGATAAATGGCAGTCAACTCTCTATCGTAGGTGTGTCGCATTTGTTTGGTTTCTGACAATTTTTTTGAATAGACCCCCAAAGGTTGGAGCTCACTTCCGTTTCCAGATTGGTTTAAACATGCGCCAACGGCATGGTTTGACGCATCCGTAAATAAAATTAGGCCTGCGTTGCTTACCGGGTGCGCCAATAAGGTTAAATTAATTAAGTCATGTTTACATAGTTGAAAAGCTGTAACTGCCTCTTCCGACCACTCAATTGGTGTTTGATCTTTATTTTTTGTTTCCAATAATTAACTTTTGAAGCATTGATTGATTTTTTACTGCATTTCTTATAAACCTTCGGTAAACATTTACCATGGCCAGAAAACGTTTTAACCTAGCCGCGGTTGTTGGGCGTTCGAATTTTTTTATTGCTTCAATCTTTTCTGGTAGGGGTTTTAAACCATTTGCTGTGATTAAGTGCCCGAGGAATTTAACTTCGGCTCTTCCAAATATACATTTTGAAACGTTGATGCTTAACCCGTATTGTCGCAATCGTTCGAATACGATGGAGAGGTGTTTGCGATGTTCCTCTATGTTTTCAGATGCGACAGCTATGTCATCGATATACGGGAATACGAACGGTAAATCCTTTAAAACCTCATGCATTAGTCGTTGCTAGGTCTGTGCGGCGTTGCAGAGCCCGAACGGTGTATATAGAAATTCAAATAAACCGAACGGTGTTGTTATCGCAGTTTTTGTGATATCCGCAGGTTCTACTGGGATTTGATGATATGCTCGTTGAAGGTCAATTGTGGAAAATATTTTACAACCATTTAGAATGTTTCCGAAATCTTATATAAATGGTATAGGATAACGATCCGGTACCGTAATTGAATTCAAACGGCGGTAATCGCCACATGAACGCCACTCTCCATTTTGTTTTTTTACCATGTGTAATGGGGAAGCCCAATTGCTTTTAGACGGTCGGCAGATCCCTCTCCTTACTAGGTCTTCGAATTCGTTGCGACTTGGTATTTGTCTGGCGCGAGTCGACGAGGGCGTACAAAAACTGGATGGCCTGTTGTAATTATTTGATGCGTGATATTAATTTTTGACGGAGCCATGTGGTCGTGCTGTACTGTGATGTCCTTATATTCCCGTAAAATATCCGAGAATGGATCTGTGACATCGAAGGTTGTAATCCCTAACGTTGATTCTGTCGTTGGTGTACCTTTTGTTGACAACCTGGTTGCGCCGTCTATCAAACGATTTTGTTTCATATCTATCAACAATCCGTAATGTTTGATAAAATCCGCCCCGATGATCGGTTGTTTTACGTCGGCCACGATAAAGTTCCAGATAAAATTTCGCCGAAGTCCAAAATTTAAAGATAATCTCCTTTCGCCGTACTCGTATGTGTGAATTTGTGTCCCATTTGCTGCAAAAAGTTTCGATCGATTTAATATTTTACGATTTTTTTCACTGTTCGGGGGTAAAACAGAGATGTCTGCACCGGTATCAATTAAACATTTTTGCTTGCATTTAATATCCGAAATGTATAAACGATTTATACAGGCATCCGAAATTTTGTGTTTGATCGAATTTTTCCTCTCATTCGACCGAATATTTAGTTTTTTGTGGCAAAATTACTCGGCTGTTTGCATATCAGCGCTTTTTCACCAAACTTATAATGCCACTAACACTGTTCGAAGTTTTGCTTCTTATTTGAAGTATGAGAAGATGATCCTCGTGATCTCGATCGTTGTCGTGATTGATAATTGTCAGCATTTTGTAATTTATCAAATCGTTTCACTAATCCGTTTATATTCGTCTCTAGTGACGATATTGCTGATGTGTATGTGGATTCAATAGTATTGGATACTGCGTTGACTTGATTAAAATCGCCCAATTCGAATTTGGTTAGGTAAACGTTGCATCCTGATTTGCTTCAACATTTCGTCCCCTACTTTTGATCCTCCCAATGTGCATATTTCATTTAGGAGCCCGGACGGTTTTTTATCGCCTAACTGCACATCTTCCAACAATGTTTTAATTTTTCTTTGATCCGACAAGGCAAACTGTTCCAACAAAGCTTTTTTTAATAAATCATATTTCTCATCAGCAGGTGGGTGCACGACTGCGTCCGTTACCAGGGATAATATTTTTGTATCCACTGCCATTAATAACGTATAAAATTTTGTTGCGTCAGTAGATATTCCGCTCAATGCGAATTGTGCCTCCACTTGTTGGAACCAAATTTCGGCGTTCACTGACCAGAATGGTGGTAGCCTAACTGCTACTTTGTTTACGACGATTTCATTTTCGTTTCCCATAATTAAGAATTTGTGTATTTTAATATTAATATTCCGAGTATAATATTTTTATGTGTAAAATCGGAAATTTTATGATGTAGGTATATTCACGAATTTTTTACACGTGGTATTACAACACTTTGTCCCGTAACCTCGCTATTTTTCGTATATTTATGGCTGTGCACTATTTGTTAAATTATTTTAATATTTACGACAGTAATTTTTATATTTATTTATAGTTAATGCGTGCTTTTTATCACGTCGGGTTGGTCACCAATAAAGGAATTATTATTTACGAATAAAGGAATGCTTTTCTATTTTAAAATACGTTTATGCTTTTTTGCTTTATACACGAGACTGACTTTTTCTTTTTTTGTGCAGTTAACAAAGTAAAAAAAAACCTTTTGAAAAAAGTATTTCCCGATGAACCAAATTGAAGTTGAATATATCGACGTCTTCGGTTTGCAGGATAACCCCACACAAATTATTTTATTTTAGAGCAAAACACAGCACATTCCATAATTCAGTTATATTGATTGATTGTGAGTGTACGGCCAAGCATTGTAGCAAATCTCCCGGACTCCTGGGCGCACACAGTACACCCATTTACAGCACATTTCATAATTCAGTTATATGATCCTTAATTTTTAATACCTAAATTTGACCAAATTTGCATAGCTCAAATAAAACATTTTGAAAGCTGTAAATTTTGGAAACAATTTCATGACCTAATTTATGTGGGTGTTAGGTTAGATCAGACTTGGCAAGCCAAATGACAGTTTTTGAAAAGGTTTCAAAATAAACAGAGCAATAAAACTAAAAAAAAAAAAAATCAGCGGGATAATTATTATGGTAATTATTTATGTATCCAGCGACCCAGAAGTTATCACTCTGGAATGAGGGTGAGGGCCACCAGGGCCAGTTATTCCACCTTAAAACATGTGGCTCGCCAGTTTGAGTAGGAAGATCTTTGCTTGAATAGGTAGATGTTCAAGCAGGGAATAAGATCTTGAAACGTTTGAAGACATTGGCTGAAATGTATACAAATAAGTAAATGCTTTTACTAGTACAATTGCGTGTAAATAGCAAGTAATTACTAGATTTGTGCTGTATAAAGAATGGGAAGTCAACCCAATACACATTCGAGGTGGAATGTGCGCCGCCCAGTTTGTAGTGGTTATTGGGTGAACCGCTACAGTATTTACTAATTTTTGTATTATTAAAGCTTCCAATTAATTTTCTTTGTGACTCGTAATTAGTTTCAGATTAATTGTCAACCGCACAAAAATCCAAACAAATATTTTCGATTATGACAGGTAAGCAGCTATCCACAAATTCAAGCATGTAACGGCTTCTTTGTCAGGAAAATATGTTGTCTTGTGCTAACCATTTTTCATACATAAATAAAACTAATGAAACATACTAACTATTCACTATATAGGTGCCTGTAAGCGGGTCATTTCTGTTATGATTAACTAACCTCTCCTATCCTTCGGTTTTTTGTTATGTATAAAGCAGTATACTGTGGGGCTCGTACGCCCGGCAGAAGAATTTTATTATACTTTATTATTGATGATTATATACATTGAAATTTTAGATTTAGTCGTACAATGAACCCTACGAAATATAAGAAGTGTATGAAGATCAAAATTAGAAGAAGTGCCGTCTGCTATCAAAGAAACACAGAACAAGAGTTTAAAATGAAACGGCACCAAGAAAAAATAAAGATTTTCAATGGAATAAAAAATAAGATTTGAGATCCTTTTGATTATCTGTATATTTATATTTTGAATTTATTTTATTTATTATTTACAAGTTTTGAAATTAAACATGAATTATTGGAATATAAATTAAAATAACTATTTTTTATTTATTTCATTTAAATTTTAACAATTACCTATAAATAAAATGTGTCCGCTATACTGGTTCGTTTCATTTATCGCAAATGTTTCAACATAGCGTCAGAAATATTTTCTGTATCTTCATTTGACGTTGAACCTGGGTTTCTGAAGAGTTGGCTGCAATATTAATTTATCCCTCAATATTTTGTGTCTCATCGACATTTTCTTCATCATGTAAATTTTGAAAAACGCAACACCAAAGTACAAATTTACACATACGCTCTACGATGAAGAAATCCAATCGGATCAGCTGACGAAATCTTTGTTTAAGCAAGTCAAAGGCATTTTTTATTTTTACCCTGGTTTGACAATGCTTCTTGTTGTAGATTTTTTTTGTGCGGTTAAATTCCCGTAGTCCTTGTAAGGAGTCAGTAGATATTTTCTCAAAGGATAAGCAGCGTTGCCAAGAATATGATATTGTCCACACAGCTCTGGCATTTCTTCGGATATGTAGGAAATACTATAACACGCGTCGTGTATTTTACTAGGAGATCCTATAAAAACATCCAAAAATTTGAGTGGGGGTAAATCATTAAAAAAAGGCGATTTCTGAAATTTGATCTAGGTCAAACAATCTCTTGAATTTCTTTTGGTAAATAAAACACAAACCCTTGATCTGCCGCCATTTTTTTTTTGATTCAGATCAAACATTTTGGGTGAATAGAATATCACATTAGGTTAGCACTAGAATATTAGTGACAACGGTAGCTGTGTTTTCCATGAGAACTGCACTAGAACTCGATAAACTATAAATTACTTTTATTCTATGTAAACCGAAAAAAAAATAAATTCATAAAGCGCGAATATACGAGTATAGTGTATTTAACATAAATATACATTTTAAGTTTAAAACTCCCCCTTCAGTTATTTCATCAATATTTTCTTATTTCTTGCTGACGTCATTACACGCAACTACACTCGATAAATTCATGGATTTATCAAGTGTAACTAAAAAATAATGGATTTATATTAAATGCACTACACATTAGCACTTTGTGAATTTATTTTTTTTTCTGTTTACATAGAACAAAAGGAATTTAAAATTTATCGAGTTCTATTGCAGTTGTCATGGAAAACACGACAGGTAGTGACTTGATGCAGTGTAGGCATGCACAGGGAAAATTAATTATTGTATGTATTAATTTCTATTAATTTAAGGGTGAAAGTTGAACCTGATTGTGAACGTGAAGTTGATTATTATGTGTTTTAGTTAATAATTAGTATACTAGTGAAATTATTAATTATTTGAATTTCTATTTTAGAATATCCAGTTGAATCGGATTTAATTAAATTCTTAATTCTAGATAGACAAATGATTGGAAGCTGGTTCGATTCTAGTTTTAAGAAATAACTAAAAGGTTTCAATTATGTTGTTATTGTATTGTCTTAAATTACTAACTATCGACTATACCAACGTATATAAAGGGTGTATGGTTCTGCCAGCCTTTGGGAGTTGAGTTAGGTTCCATTTGCGGGTTGAGTTGGAGTTAAGTTTGGGTTGAGTTAGGGTTTAGTGAAAGGTGCAGCTATGAACTTATTTGTGTGTTTGACGCTTGATTTAGAGTTAGCTTGAGTTGATTCCATGTATGCATATAGTTTTTAAGACCATGTTGATTTGAGTTAGAAATTAGATTGAGTTCCATCGAGTTGAGTTCTTAGAGTGTAGAGTTGAATAGAGAGTTGAGATTTGGTTTGAGTGAGGGGTTTGGTTGGGGAATTGTTTGAGGGATGACTCGTGAATTGAGTTAGGCGTTGAGTTTGGGGTTAGGTTAAGGGTTGATTTGAAAGTAGATTTTGGATTGAATGTTTGAATTGAGAGGTTGAGCTGTAGATTGAGTTCAGAAATTCAAGTTGGTAAAATTTATTATCAATATATGGTTCGCCATATTCGAGTATGTTTTCAATTAAGACTTGTGGTTTTACCGTAAAAATGTAATAGATCACCCTTCTCTTAGGTTAGGCTATGGTATGAGCCTGGGTTCAGCTAAAATAACTTTAAGCATTTATAATTTGTGGGCCCAAGCAATAGATGGTTTGACAAAGTGAGTTATACTATTATTCGACTTATTCTAATGTATGGCTTCAAATAATGTTCCCTTTCTTTCTTCTGTTCTAGAAATGGCATAATTTATTTCACAATAAACAAAATTGGAAATTCAAATAATCCTTCGTTCACAATGTTCATGGAAAAAAGTAAAATAATGAAAGCTTGAATTGAATTGTAAGATAAATCCAATTTTGTGGAAGTTGACCTTTTTTATGTCAAGTAGTATTGCATTCTTTTAAACTTCCTGCATTCTTTTAATCTCTATAAAAAGTTTTAAGCAGTTTTAGTTTGTTTATTAGAGTTACCAATTTAAGAAAATTATCCAAGTTGAACTTTCCATTATAATTTGAAATATCATCTGAGGTTAATCCTTAGTATTTTTACACAAATATTAGCAAACTTAGCAATAAATGGTTGCATGTATTGTGTACCTTTGATAAATTAATTGAAATTCTGAACATAAAAAAATATTATTATGTTTTGTAATTTATATTCTTTCCCTAATGTTTTTATTTTTTCTAATTTCAGGTGAGTGTCGTAATGAAAGCCCCCCACAACAATTTGCTTCAAGGGTATTGTACAGTAAAAAATAAATTCTTAAACTCAATATTTATGTATTAACTTAAAATGTTTCGTTTCTTCTACCCAACTAGAAAAATTATTATCCTGCTTTAAGGTAAAAGTTTTCGAAAAAAATTTAGCTATTATTAAAAACTCATCGATCACAACAGATCGAATTTATTTGGAAAAAAAAAATCTGATGTTCTCTTGTATTTTTTTTTCCTATATTTATAATAAAATACCCATCAGGTATGGATATGAAAAACATAAACAGAAGATGAAAACAAAAAGTAGAAAAAATCTGTACCCTAAAGAAAACTAAAACCGAAAACACCAAACTTTTTGGATTTTTTTTTTGTTTTTGTGATTTTCTTTCTACTTCTATGCTCTCGTATAATATCGGTACTAATGATTTATCATTCCCTCTCAAATATGAATTATGATGTGAGCAAAATAAAAATTAGTTTTGTCCAAATGGAGCACAAATAACAACACAAACAAACTAAAAGTTTTACTTTTAGGGTGGTAAACAATAAAATCTTTATACTCGCATTTTTTATTATTACAGGTCCCTCGTTCTCGTGTATGTTTGCATTTTTCAAAAGCTCTCTTGTTTGGGTTTTTATTTTTGTATACAATATATTATTCGAGGACAATATTATTGAAAGCTTTTATATTTCACAAAACTGTGAAATAAACCAAAAAAAAAAGAACTAAATTAATTATTTGTTACTGTTGATGTAATTGGCTGAGTGAAAATTGCATTTTATTTAATTATCGTTACTCCGTCAGTGTATAAATGTTATTTGTAATTATGTATGTACATATATAAGTTATATTATAAATATACACTAGACAACAAACAATTTGACGACATAGAAAATCTAAAACAATAATACATTGTTGTTTATTTGGTGAAAAACCACAGTTTTTTTTTATATTTTTTATTCATTTTGTAATTTAAACTGAAACTAAATGCTTTTTGAATTTTGTGCTGTTATTGTTGTCGTCGGTGATGATAATGGTGATGGGGTATGCTTTTTATTATTACTGAACTTTTTTTTTTTTTAGTATTGCTTTATTGTGTTTCAGTTTTTATTGGGAAAGGTCGGTGATTGTATAATTAATATTCTAGGGTGACATTATGGTTGGATTGTGTAATTGCTTAGAACTAAATTTTGTACAATTGAAGCTAGATTGTAAAAAAACTGACCGAAATTTTAATTTTTGTTTTGATTCTAAAGAAATCAATCTGAGTTTCAACACATGAATAGTTATATAAATAGTTTGCGGCAAAACTTTTATTATTAGTATTTACTTTTTTTCGAAGAAAACATAACCGAAACGAACACCAAAACCGAAAAATAAAATAAATTACATTAGAAATGAATGGATGAAGTATAAACTAAAGTATATTCATGTCACGTGTTATTATTATTATTCAACATTTTTTATTTAAGGAAAATTTAAATTTATAAAAAAATTTCAACAGAAAAGAAAATTTTCATGCTTTGAAATGAAATATTTTGTTCGTTTCTATATTAATATACATATTTTCCCGTTGATGGTGTCTTTGTGTTGGTTTAACATTGCATATACATATATATTACAGAGGTTATTATGTTTTTCGTTGTATTTAAGGGGTTTTCTGACCTGAAAGTGCAGTCTGATCTGAAATAAATTAATACAATGTACATATTTGCTTGCTTTGTTGAACCAAAATCAAAACAATATACATACTCGTATGCACATTAAATTTGAGATATAACAGCATGTATCTGCAACATTATAGAGATTTTATATTAAACTCATAATATAAACACTATAAATGAAACATGGGGCATAAGAACAAAGTTTCTTAATTCAGTTTTAAATTGTAATATTTACAAGAAAAACAATGGAGAATTTATTAATTTCGTTATGATTTTATATTATTTAACAGTGTTGCTCAAGTGTAATGTTTCTTTATAAATATAATTCGGCACCCTTATAAAAAGAAACGTGTTACATTGAAAATTAGATTTTAAAAGGTTAGTTACCTTTTTGTTAGAAACAAATTTATTGGGTATTATGAAGTGGTTTGAGGTGTTTTATTATTTTGATCACGGTCGATTATTTTACTTTCTCCTTATTCGTATGAAGAATTAACAAAACTGGCGTCTTTAGGTGACCGTCATATCGATTGGGTCTTTTTTTAGTTTACTTGAAAAATTAGCCTAAAGCGTTGGTTAGTTTCATTTACTAGGGTTTAATGAATGATGAAGCCAACCCATGTTTAATCTAAAAATTCTTACGATTTTATTTGGAAGTCTACCGATTTTTTCTTTACAGAAAAACTTGTACAAACTTTGAATTCTAGCCCGATGCAAAGAATCAAAAATACTTTGTAGATTTAACTTTGTAATTTCTATTCCATGAAATTATTACTACCGATGGTCAAAATGAGAAATATAATTTGCCAACAAACCTTCGAAAAACGAACTCCTTCAATTTTAATTGATAGGTCAAATGTTGTTCTCTTTTGAAATATAAATTCCAAACTGTCATTAATTGGTAGTGTGTAGCTGTCAATAACGAGGATCGTCACATTCATGTGTGTCTCCTATTTTCCGATTGCAACTCCATATAAATAGGCTAAGTAATTTTAATCTCAACTTTTTGCTAAATAATTGAATTAAAAATTATAGCCTGATGTTAAATAAATTGAATTTACCAATAAACAGCGTGCCACATTTAAATTGGTTTTAAAACTTGAATTATGTAGATTATCACCCCATTTTGAGCTTTTAAAACCGATAATTTAAATTGCCATTTTAATGAGTAAAATTTGAAAGTTAAAACCTTTTGAAATTTATTAGAAAATATAAAAATTCGAATAATTTCCTTACTAAATTCTAAATGGGTAATGTCTTAATTTACCACTTAGAAGACGGGTTATTTTTTATCTCAAAAATATAATTTCAAACCCAACTCTTTACAGTCTAGACAGATAGATATTCCCAGTTAATGGTACATACAAAATAAATTAACTGTAATAAGTGCATAAAAATGATGAAATACTGCCGTGCAATTAAAAATAAGCAGACACGTAAATCTTCGAGGTCATCTTAGGAATTTGGTATGAAAAAAACGTTAATTTTCGTGTTCCTTCGTTCAGTGTTAAAATATCAGTTTCTAAAGTGTAGCGCTTTTCAAATGTTGAAGGCTTGTTCGATGTAATTTCTCAATTTTTATCAGAAATACTGAACCCCTCGCCAAGTAATTTAAATTCCGTACTACAATTTCACAATATTCCTATTTAGATGAAGGTTCCAAATGAGTGTAGAATTAAACATTTTTGGCTTTTGAAAAAATATATACTTAAAATCTAATGTATTTTACATAACTAAACCTTTAAAAAAATGTACTCAAATATTTTTAAAATTGGATGAAATTGGATAATACACTTACCACTTTACCTCTAGTTTGTTTCATGGATGGCGAATTTACTGAAATAGCAATGATGAATTTGATAGTTTTGATTCGTACTTAAATTTAAAATATTGCGACTTTAAACACAAAACCGATAGCACAGAAATAAACGTAATGAAACAATCTTGAACGATCTTCTCATTTTTTTTAGCCTTTTTGACAAGTAAATTACACCCATGACTTCTTTCGAGTACAAATTCTGTTTGATCTTTCATATTTACGCTTTAATTTTAATATATCAAATCATTTTGGTATTTTTGTCTTCCTTGTGTTACCTTATTTATTGTACCTTACCTCTCCAGGAGTAGTTCTGTTGCTTATTTTTATTGAAATTTTGCAGTAGTCCTAACTGCAAGATAAATAGCGCAATCAAAACACAATACATACTCGTCCCTTATTGTCCCTTAGGTAACCATTTCAATTTAAAATCATATAACGGGAAGAGGTCTAATGGTAATATTTGTAAAGCCCCTTTCTCCGGATGAATAAAATAAATTTTTGGATTAAATGAAAAAAAAAAAAAAAAAAAAAAAAAAATTAGGTACCTATATTTTACTTTATTAATTTTTTTGTTGAATGTTAATTAATTCATGTAATTTCTAATATGTTACCGGTGATTAGACCATTTTAAATGTGTTTTTATTAACAAGAGAAGTATATTAGTATTTACGAACAATCGTTCAACGAAATTGACTAATATACAGAATTCTATTTATTTAATTTTTAATTTATATGATTTTAATATGTTCCGAAGATTGTAAGAGAATTTATCCGTTGTCGAACTGATGAGCTTATGATTATGAAAAAAATCAATCTTCTCATCAGGCCGCGGCGACTGGACTGATTATACCACAATTTACATTCTATATATACAGAATGTGCTGTGCGTTATGTACTAGCGAATCATACTAATACATTTAAACCTATAGTGTCGTTCTGTGTTAATTATGCCTTGATAATTTATTAAGGTTGTTAATTGTTGTGTTCGGATCCATATTATTATTGTATAGTTTCAATATGGATCCGAACACAACAATTAAGAACATTAATAATATTTTTACTTTTCCCACTACAACGAAGTTATATTGGGTAAATATTGTAATCGGGGAAAAAATTGTTTTCCAGATTTTCACATTTCTCGACGAATTAGGTTACCAGCACTCCAAAACATTGATTAGAAAAATGTTGTGTCCGTCCTTCCAGTCAAACATTTTTATTATTTTTCTTTTGCCTCCCATTCTCACATATATTGATAGTGTAAAATAGAGAGGGTTGCAGAGGAAGAGAAAATTACCAAACAGTTTTTCTCAAAAACGGGATCGACGAGTTTTTTGTTATGTTGATGATAAATTTGACAGTTCATCATCTACCGGTTCACAAAATTTGAAGTCGATTGAAGCATTGTCGAACTTTTTGAAGAAATATTTTTCTACGGTTAGTACATCTTCCAAATTCCAACAATTGTTCCCTAGACGTCTTTAAGACAAAATGAATAGATTACCGTGTAATATGGATTTAAATTTCTAAATTTACTTAAAATACTTTGCTGGTAGCAAATAATATCGTCAACATTTCAAAATAAATTATATCTAGTAAGCTTTTACATAGCCAGGTAGCTCTGCTAGCCCTAGGAGCTTCAGTGTTCAACTCGAAATTGATCTACTACTGTAATTTATTAGAACTGGGTTATCCAAATAAAGTCACCCTTTTGTGGTCTGCTGGTCACTCCACCATTAAAGAAAATGACGCAGCAGACCGATGTGCAAAAATGGGAGCAAGCCGAGATTTCCTGGGTCGCAGTCCTAGGATTGCTTTTTCCAAAACCCACTTGGCAGATGGTATAAGGGACTGGGAGCAGAACTAAAGGAAATTACTCTGGCAGTCCTCCATTGGGATGAGACAGGCCAAGAAATTATTTAGTTATAATATTATACTTCTGGGAGAGGCACCGAGGATGGACCGCCAATCCCTAAGATCCCTTACCTGGTTTTTAATAGGGCACGGCCCTTTTAACGGCCATCTAAATATAATGGGAAGGTCCCTTAGAGATCAGTGCAGATTCTGTGACTGCGGTAAGGAGTCATTGGAACACCTACACTTCACATGCGATGCTATCATCCTAAAAAGATTCAAGTTCCTCAATGCGTACATAATCTAGTGGCCTAACGCTGACCCACTGGATATGCATTAGGTAGCGGCATTTATCAAGGACATAGACCTACATTTCACATAAGAATCACTAGGAATGCACAATTGGCCTCAATAGTCGCAGTGCTCTGGGCTACAAACACCCACCCTTGTGGAAAAAAAGCTTTTAAATATAGCATTGTGTTTATATATAGCAAAGTGACATTGACATTTTATTAATGAAATGTTGACGGCATGTTGATCGATACATTATTTGTGAATTGCTTTATTAAAATCGCCTTTAATAAATCGTCTTGATAAATCCCTGACCTTTTTGAAGGGAAGGCCTTCAAAATAATAATACTATAAGGCGGAGCCTATTAGGACAGAGGAGGTGGAGGAGATAGGCGGTAGGCGATATACAGAAAATGAAATGCTATGGGACAAGAAGGTGAGATATCGGCCTCAAAAGATAATTGTCGATAATTCTGATTTTCTGTTATTGCTTGTGTTTAATTTTGTTGCATTATCGAATGATCCATAGCGAGGCTTCGTCCAGACTGAAGCGCTGAGTAAAGAATTTGATCATCCAATTCTCGCGTTGCTAACATAATGTTGTGATCTAAACAAACGGTAAAACGTTTGAGAAAATAATTTTTGAACATTGTGGGTGCTCTCTGCACGGAGAATTCTCAAGGAATTTCAATAGTATACTATACTAGAGATATAAACTGGGATCTGATTTATAAATTAATAAAGGCCGATGATGAAAAATGGCGAATGCGATTTTAATTGCTGTTGAACACGTTTCTGTATTAAATAATCTAACATTAATTGTGAGTTTGTGATTTGGCGGATTGATAGTAGAAGATTTATATTGTTATGACCAATTGTGATATTAAGCGAAAATGTTTGTAAAATTCAAAAGGGTTAATTTGGTGATCTTTATTTGTGGGAAATGTGTCGTTCTAGGAGTCAGACAGACTCTAATTTTTTCTAACATTTGCTGTAAACGCTAAAGCCATTTAAAATTCTACGTAACATGCTTTTTCATAACACTGCAGGATTTAATTTTTTTACAACAATTTAAACCGACAAGGGTCAACAGGCCACATGGTTAGAATTCCGAATCCAAGATATAAAATAAAGAAAATAAACAATTTGAACAGGTTCTATGTGACAGACCGAATACCTTTTAATTCATCCTTTTATTTTCTTTACGGCTTGTAAATTTTTAGATTAGATTCTATTAAAATTTACCGCTGTATTAGTTTAAAGATGGCGAAGTCAGATTTTGTGGAAATAAAGTAAGATTTTTGGTGTCAAGAGATTAACTTGATGAAAATATGCAGTCTGAAGTGAAGGTTGAAATTAGGCAGCCACGGGGGTATTTAAGGATTTCAGTTGAGGCTAAAATTTGTACACAGTATTTTTGACACTACATTAAAATAATGTACATGAACTCCCAGATCACTTTAACGGTAATAAGAAGATAAAAATGGTGGAATAGGGCCGAAAGGCCGAATGTCGGAAGGCCGAATGTCGAAAGGCCGAAAGTCGAAAGGCCGAATATCGGAAGGCTGAATGTGTGCCGAATGTGTCGAAACGCCGAATGTCGAAAGGACGAAAGGGTCGAAAGGCCGAATATCGAAAATCCGAATTTCGAACGGCCGAATGTGTCAAAAAACCGAATAGGTTTAAAGACCGAATTTCGAAAGGCCGATTGTGTAGAAAGGCCGAATGTCGAGAGGCCGTTTGTGTCGAAATTGATTTTAATTGTTCATCTTTTTATTAATGAAAATTTTCAAAATTTATATTTTTATATTTTTAATTATAATAAAAATCCAAAAATCCATTTAAATCATTTTACACTAAGAAATAAATTCAATGGTTTTAAACTTTGATTTCAATCAATCAAGTGAAAGAAAATGGGATTAAATTGATTGATATTGATAAGTGTTGAATGATGATTTATTTAGAATAGATGTGTAAGGCTAGCGTGGTACTTAGTGGAAGCTCAGAAGGAACGCATTTCACTTGTAGACATTTCAGTTTACGTAATATTGTTTTGGAATCAATTAAGAATTCAAAGCGATATATTGAATCTTCATACTTTCTTAAAATGTATATTCTTGGTATCTATAAAAGCTTCTTCTACTTTGAAAATTCTACCATAAAGTTTTTTTAATTCGTTTAGAATTACTGGTATCGTAGCTAAGCCCAAACTTTTTACAGCGGTCGAAGATCAGCCAAAATAATGTTCAAAGAAATCGAATTCAACAAATTATGGGATTAGAGGTTACCTTAATCAGGCACGATGAATCAGGAAATCTGAATTCTCTTAAATAAAAATTCGAACCGAATAAATCGCGAGGACCCTTGATACGTTGAGCTGTTTGGAAATTATGTATCCAATTGTTTCAGAAATTTTAAAAATCTGAAGGTTTATGGCTCGTCAGCTTCCTGATCCAACGAACCCTCACAACATATTTTTGCCTAGATTTTTTTGAGATATTATATATCATTTTTCCTCTGACATTGATCACCAGTAAGTGAACCAACTGTAAAGTTCTCTTATAAAATCTCTTCGTGTTAAATCAAAAAATTTCTAAAAACAAAATGACCACCCAACACTCCCAACCATATGTGCCCGAGAACTGTGAATTTTTTGTTTTATATCAAAAACAGTTATATACCATACCGATTTATTCATTCGTACGTACATAAGATTACAAGATATTTTTCATCTATACAAAAGTTTTACAACTTATAAAATTCTTTATTCTGTTAAACTAACTCTATATGAATATACATTTACTGCTATTTTCCTCGTAATAATTTGAAAATGAAAAACTGGGTACCATCATCGTGCTTTTTTTCATTTTTTTTTTATTTTTGTGTACAAACACATGACAAATTTTTATCAAGGAACTTTTCTTTCACCAATGTAGAGTATTATTACTATCATTTTGTCACAAAAGATTATTTCTAAATCGACGTAATGTGTGTTTGCCACTTAATGTTTGTTTCTGTTTAATAGAAATTAATCAATTTGATTAGACTTAAAGATGAGTTTTTGTCGTTTCTTCTATCAAATAACTAATAATATAATAAAACAGACAGAAAACAATTTTTTTATTGATGTTCGACGTTCATCTTGTTTGAATTGGGTGTGTAGGAAATATATATTATATATGGTATACTGCCTAAAAGGAGTATAAAAGATGGCAACAGTTTAGATGGATTAACATTGTATATATATATATATATATATATATATATATATATATATATATATATATATGTACATATACTTATAAGTAATTTGTCTTACGTTTTGTAAGGTGGTTAAAATGAGTTAAAAATTGCACTTAACATTAGTTACAGAAGGATAGAACATAAAAATGATATAATAAATTTCATACTTGTTATAATACCAACTAAAAATATGTTTTTATTGTGGATATGTTGTTTGTGTGGTTTCTTCCGTTATGCTACTTAATTGTTTTTTATTCTTTTGTGTATGCGGATGACAAACAATTAAGAAAGTAAATTTGTCATAAATGTAAATTGCATTTATGTTCTTGTAAATGGAGCAGCCTTTTTTTTGTGTTTGTAACATACAAAGGATGAGTAGAAAAGATGATAAATTGTAGCACTAGTAGTTTTGAACTTAAATAAATTAATGAGAAATGTAATAAACGAGTTACACCTACACGTAATAATTTAATTTCCTTCCAATACGTTCAACGGCTATATAGCCGTTTATAAATGCTCTGCACATATGTACATATTTCCAGTTTCTTATATAATATTATAAGTTCAATGGTTGGTTTTTATGTTGAAGGAAGGATTATATATATTTTTTTTAATATCAATCAATGTTTTATGGTCAAATGAACACGTCATTTCCAGTCTACTGCATCCTTCTATACATAAATACAGTATATACATATGTATGTATGTATACACATATCTACCCAGTATAATACATAAAAAATACTGTGCTTTTTTATGATGAATGTTTTTCAAACGTACGTGATAATGCTAGAATGTTGATGGATACGTCATTTTAATGCAAGAAAAAATAAGAAGTAGATGGAAAAACCACTGTTTTGTTCTATTCAGCTTCGCATAAAATGAAAAACAAAAATGACCTTTTTCCTATCTCGTTGTAACATGAAAATGGAAAATTTATGTCAACTATAATTTTCATTATATTTTATTTATGTATAGAATTTTTTTTACAGCTTTTAAGTTCAGTTTCGTTTTATTTAAAATTAAAAAATATAAAAACGGAGAACTCAACGAAAATACCAAACAAAAAATTATAATTAAATGAAAAATGAAGACACTTTCAAGAGGTTTCCATTTTTTTATAGTTGTTGTATTCTATTCTTATTTGTTTATTTATTTTAATTTTTAAAAATGACTCAACAATTATAATAATAATAATGACAACAACAATAATAATAATAATAATAATGATAATAAGAAAATTAAGATAAAAATAAAAACAAAACATGATGGAAAATGTAATTAAAAAGAGTATAAAATTAAAAGTCGCGCAAGAAAAAACAAAAATCAATTCGGGTAAAACTACATAAGAATTATGTCGCGACTTTTCTTTATTTTCCGACGAAAATGTAATAATTTTCTTTTTAATTTTGCCATGGAAAGTTTTGTCTCATTTCATGATTGAAAATTTAAATTTATTGTAATGTAATTATAATGCGAAAAGTACATGAGAATAATGCTGAATTAATTTTCTAAACTTTTGCCTTAAAGATGATAGTGTTTTTGAGTTTAGTTTTTTTGTTAGTACATTAGTATTATTATTTATTGAAATCTTCAAAATACAATTGAATATGCAATTTCGAAAAGGGCACATCTCTGAAAAATTAAATAAAATGCATTAAATTCGAAAAGGGCACATCTCCAAGAGTTGTGACTTTTTTGAAACTATTGTTGTACACACCGAAATTGCAAATACCAATTAAAAAAGCACACAAGCACATTAAATACACATTTTAAATATTACCGGATAAAACCTCGATGAACAATTGCTTCATAATTGCAATTTATATAGCGGCGAGTAAGTGGAATATTTTTTATCAAAAGTATAAACAAACTATCAACATAGGAATTCATAAAATCACGATCAATAAGTTTAAAATTCCAAAAAGTAAATGATTTAATAGATTCAGAAACTTCGACTGTTACAATACAATATTAGCAGTATAATTTGTAGCGACAATTTCTAGAAGAGTAGAACCCCCAGAACTTCCATCAGTATTAAATGTAATGCGTCTAGGATTAGAATTCACAATATATAAATTAAAAGAATCAAATATTCTAATCAAGTTCTTTCTAATCTTATAATTATCAATTAAATTAATATTCAAGTCACCACAAAGTAAAACCTTATCATAGTGTACTACATTTCATAAGAATCTCAGTTAGTTCTTCTAATTGGCTAGATTTCGGCAGTTTATAAACTAGGATTAGTAAGAATGAGCATTTATAATAATTTACCTCACAAGCCATAATCTCTAAATTTGACCCCATAATTTTACACTTTAGTGACGGAACTACTAACTTATCAACTTTTAATTTCAATTTTTTTGTATTTAACGTCGAGAAATCTCCTCTTCTCAAAATAATTATCCATCCGGCTACGCGTTAAATACAACAAAATTGAACAATAAATAACAATTTGATGTTATAACAATTAAATATGAATCTAGTTGATTCAATTTTTGACCTTCCTTGTTTATTATTTTATTCAGCATTATATCACTTGTAATAAATAAAGGTGTAACGTCCTTTTTTATGATAACATAGACTCAACCAAATCTCCTGAAGCATTTAACTATTTGCCGTTAATATTGAAGTATTTTCACTATGGGAACAATTTCATATTTCGTTTAGTCATTCCTTCATTCAAATATATTCTCGCTCGTTTCAGATGACAGGCCAATGCCCTTCAAGATTAACTTTCAATTTTTTTTGTATTTTGAAAACAGTTGTAATTTTCACGCACAAATTGCACAATTAACAAAATCATTTTGGTTTTTGAATTTGCTGGTTTTAATTGGAAAATATTTTTGATTCCACCACAATTACTGCATTCCAAAACATCACATATTTTATAAAATAATTGATCCAAGCTGATTTTCAAATCACACGGCAGCCCGGAAATGACAAGATTATTGACTTTCTTACGGATATCATTTATAAATTTAGTTGTAACATGTATTGGTATATTTTGTACAATCTATATGAACTTACTGTTTATCAATTTAAAGTTCAATTTTTAATCGAAAGGTTATCTGTTTCCGTTTTTTGACCTTGCTTTTGGGGCCGACGTTACCTTTAATCGACAATAATTGTTATAAGGATTAGGCCCCTGGCATCTACATATGTAGTATCGATCAAGAAAAGTTTTTAAAAATTTTGAACAAATTTATGAATTGCAGGAATTTGCCGAACTGTTAGGAAACTAAAATTGTTCCAAACAATGAATTAAGAAATTTGGAAATTTATAATTTATGGATTATATTTCATTTATAATTCTCTCAAGTTCTAAGGTAATGTTTTGAAATTTGATGATTAAATTTAGAATTTAAAAAAGCAATCTCCGTAACAAAACTTCTCAAAATTATTAATAAACACCGATTCGGCCAAACCAAGTTCTAAAATTACGTCCTTATTAATTACACAATTTTGAAATTAAGTATTTACGTTTTTAGGAATTTACAAATTTTAAAAATTTCGAAATTTTGAAAACCATTAATTTTTGATTTTTGGAGCTCATAAATTTTAAAAATAAACTTTTTAATATTAATAGGGATAATTCGCCGCAAGCCTTCCGCTTGGATTTCGTTTGAACGTTACAAACACGACTCCAATCTATCCATTTGTTTTTTCTTACCCAAATTTTCATGTGGCATATGAATAATTTGTCCATCTTTGTATCTTCAAATCTTCGTATTTAAAATAATGTTTAAAATGAACGGTCGACTTCAATCGCTTTGAATGATCGATCTTATCGGATCCTTCTAAAAACATTAATTAGCTTTGGTTCGCAAAGAACCAAAGATATTGAACTCCTGTCAAAAATGACCTTACAATTTTGTTTGACCAAAACAACTTTTCTCGACGTTTTGACGGACCTTGAGTACAATAAGGAACGAATAAATGTCTGTCTGGATGTCTGTACTCACGGTATCTCAAGGACGGCTTGTCCGATTTTTTTTTGCGAATCTACATATTTCTATAGGGTTACGGCGGAGAATTGAAAAGCTTTTGGAACTTATACTTCAGGAGAATCGGGTACCTGTCTCACAAATTGATCCTAAACCCCTTGTTTAAAAATTAATAAGTGGTTTTACCACGCGGTTTTGGGGGATTGAGTTGGGTGTTGTGTAGTGGACGATTGAGATGGGGTCGATTTGCGGGTTGAGTTAGAATTGTGCTGGAGTTAGGTTGGGGTTGGGTTAGGGTTGAGTGAGCTGGTTAGTTGCAGTGAGCGGTGGGAGTTGAATTGAACGTTGAGTTAGAGTTAGCTTTTGATTTGGTAGTTGAGGTTGAGTCAGCTTTTCAGTTGGGAATTTATTTGGGGGTTGTGTTGACGGTTATCTTGAGTAATGTTGAGTTGAGTTCACGTAAGTAAGCATTTAGCTAGTTTGAGGTTAAGTTGATGCTTAAATTGGGGATTGAGTTGGTGGTTGAGTTAGATTTGAGTTGAGTTCATGTAATCGTGCTGTTTTAATTTAGGGATAGAGTTAGAGGTTCTTCTTTCCCGGGAGTTTTCAGGATATTTAAATATTCCCGGAATTCTTGTTCCCAATAAGGGTAAAGTTATGTAAAAGTGCTAGTCAAATGTAGTTAATTTTTCTAGTAGCAATACGACTACTTACACAATATAAAACATAAAACCAACTATAGAAAAGTGAAAGTGTCAAAACGGCACTTTACAGTAAATTACGTATCAAGCCGGAAAGTAGCATTTTTCTGAACGAGCAAGCAATTTCCAGGACTGGCGAAAAAGATAGGTTTAACGTGACCATAGACAAACGTTTATTTATGAGATTTACTTGTTAGCCCAAAATATTTCTGTAACATTTGTGTACCTGTAAAAAACATTGGGAAATCGCATTTAATGTTTTTGTTAAGATTTTTGATTTTTCATTGCTTAAGTTAAAGATTTTAATTAGATTGGATTTAAACATCAATTACACGTAAACTTTATTAATTGAAACTGAATAACAATTTAAAATAAAGCTTTATTTGAATAAATTCTAAGATACCTGTTTTGTTATTCAATATATTGCTTTGTATATAGGCTTAAAATTGGCAGAGATCTCGTTTTTATAACAACCACTGCATCAGTTTGATTTTGATCGTAGAAGCAAAACTAGTTAGCTGCATATGTAGCATTTGAATAATTCATTTAATGCATAAAACGATATAAGTTAAGAAAACTATTTACAAATTTGTATCGTTCTGTTTTGTAAAAAAATCACAGTCTTTTCCCAAAAAAGGCAGATTCTACGTCATACTTTTCGTGTACTCAAGAAAACTTGTTTTGAGCAACATTTTTTTGGAAAATGAGGATAATTCTTGAAACCTTTTTAGGGTATTTAAAAAGCTTAGCATACTGTTATGATTACGAGGAGCTTACCGTTGAATAAGTATGAATTTTTAGGAAAAATTTGCTCCTTTTTTAACCCAGGAGTACTCTGGAACAATACAAAATTATTCCCGTTTCCCGGGAACGAATAAAAACCGGGAATCCTTAAGCCCTAGGTTGAGGTTTGATTTGGAGTTGAATTGTGGTTGAGTTGAGTTTAACTTGAGTTCAGTTCGTACGTATGTGGATTTTGAGATATAGTTGGGCGCTAAATGTCGAGACGAGTTGGTTGTTGAGGGAGTCGATTCGGCCGTCGACTTGGGGATTTATATAAGGGTTGAGTTGAGATTTAAGTTGGAAGTTAGCTTGAGTTGTTCTGAACTGAGTTCTTGTACGCATATAGTTTTTCAACCGTGTTGAAAAGGGGTTGAGTTGAATTTGGGTTGGGTTGGTTATGAGGAATTCGATTGAAGATTAATTTGACAATCGGGTTTAGATAGAGGTTAGGTTCAGTTGGTCGTTGAGTTTGGAGTGAGTTGAGTAGAGGGTTAAGATTTTAATCGATCTGGGGTTGGGGTTGGATTTGAGTTGGGGAATTATTTTGTGGTTGCATTCTTGTTTGTTTTTGGACCGCGTTGATTTGAGGAATGACTGCTTTGGGTTTAGTTTAATGTTAAGTTTGGGTCGAGTTCAGGTTTGATTTAAAGGTTGAGTGTGAGTGTAGGATCTGTGTAATTGAACAAAATTTCTTCGTCTTTCGTTATATTAATAAAAACTTAATTTAACATTTTTGCCATGTAAAAAAAAATGAAGCTTTTTCAAATCTACAACAAAGTGAAATACTGATAAATTCTGTTAAAAATAATTCGAATTAAAAAAAATTATAAAACACAAATTCTTGTTCAGTTTTGAAAATGGGACTTAAGACTTTGCGAAATTTTATATTTTAAATACGATTAAGGATTTCCGTTTATAAAATTACTTGGAATTTTAAAAATTCAGTTGCTTTGCTAGTCGGAATTTTCATAAACTTTTTTAAAACATTATACATTGAATTTGACTGAAACCTTAATTCACAAAATTCTCGGATCTTGGTGTCTTCAATGTGAGTTGTGTGTTGTAAAGTAAGTTAATTTTGTGAACTGACTAATTTTAGAGCCAGTGATTTTATTTAATGTGCCCTTAACAGCATCCTAATATAATATTAAATTAAGGAGTTTTTTACCGTAATAATAACCTCAGTTCGTTTAAACGCTATTATTTTTAACTGCACAAATATAGCTAGATATTTTTAAATTAACGTAAGTAATCAGTCTTAAATCCTTTCTTCCGCCAAATGAGTCCACCCGCTGCTTTCTTTATCAGTGGTACCACGTAACACAAAGTTATTTATGTTTTAATTTTAATTTTAACATTCCTGGCGATTCGAAATAATGATTTTAATATTAGCATAGTGTGTAGTATGTACAAAAAAATAACATTACTTTAATACATTCTTATCTTAAGCGACACAATGCAATGTGTTCCCTTGTTAATAAAATGTACATATAGCCCAACTCGTTAAAGTTAAATATGTGATTTCTCGAAGGGACAATTGCCAATTATTTTGAAATCGTTCGGTTTTTTTGTCGTTATTCGTAATCATTTATCTAAAACAAATCATCACCTTTAAGAAAACCCACAACAAACTTGTATAACCCAAAAAATAAAATAAAAAAAAACTATAAAACATGAAATCTTTTAACAAACACTCCAATTATATTGAACCAATCTTTTTTTTTTATTTCGTTTCGTTTCTTAAGAAAACATTCAATGTTTGGAAGAAGACAAAAAGAACGAACCAAAAAATTATTTATTGGATTACAATAGAATTTTATTTTTTTCGGTTCTTAAAGGAAATCTATACGCAACAACATACATCCATATACATACAGTATTTTCGAGTATAATACAACAGCAAAATTATTTAATAAATTTAAAAATCGAACAGAAAAATTATTAAAACAAACAACTCTAAAATAGCTTTCTTGTGTTATATATTGTATGTATTATGTTTGTGAGCCCTAAATAAGAAAACAAATCGATTCCCTTCTATTATTATTTAAGAATACATATTACAAAAATCTTCAAGAGACAACGATGTATTCAAGAAAAAAGAAAGTATGTAGGAATAATATATAGGAGTGTGAGAGGGTAGTCACTCTGTATTACCATTACAATACATACATTAATAAAAACTATATTCAGTGAAGTCACAAATACAAAATAAAAATATCATAAATTTAAAAAATACTAAATTGACAAAGGCATATCATCTCATTGTGTGTAACTGTAGACTGAAATACCAAAAAACTTGAACCGACGAAATAGAAGAAATTTTCTACCTTACTATCTATCTGAACGTGATTCAATAGTTCGAGTGCATAAAGGTATAACGATAAGATAAAAAAAAAAATAAAAACTTCGAAAAAAGGGTTTTACGAGATGATTTATCACATGTGATGAATTCATTACGTTTTTTTTTTCTATTTATATGATTTAATGGTGCATGGAAACTATTCAAATATTGTGGAATATGTACTTGTACACAAAAAACTATAATAGGTACGAATATGCGAGTTATGTTTAAGATATATGTACATATACTAATGACGTCGATGTGGTTTCAATTAACAGGTGAGGATTTCTTTCTGCTTGTACATAACGCGTATCGACGAAACGTCTTTTGAAGAATTATAAATTTCCATATTGGTTATTGAAATGTCATAATGTGCATAACAGTTTTATCTTAAATTTTCTCTCACATCCACTCCTAACGCGGGTAAGACATTTATTTTTAATTCTACAAAACCCAACATTACATCCTAAAGTAGCCTTTTCTTATTTTTTCTTGCCATTGAAATTTTTTTCGAAGACCACTTTGGAATTCAACATAATTTATTAATTTAGTTTTTCAAACAGAAACACCTATTTCTTCCACAAAAACATTTAATACTTAATAGACCTACCGGTTTCGATCAAACAAATGATCATTAGCAAGGTTGAGTGCAACCGATCCTTGTTATGATTATTTGTTTGTTAGAAACCGGTCGGCTTTTTAAAAATTGTATGTAGGAAATATGGGTTTTTGTTTCAGTAACACAACGACATAAATTTAATAAGTATGCAATTAAAATGCAATGGTCAACTAGAACTTTTTTTTTTTTTTCAATATCGTTTCAAGTATAACTTAAAAAAACGAAATCTTCGGTTCAATAAATGTGTTTTGACAGGAATAAAGGTTGTTGCATGACAAAAGTCGTCAGGTTTTTCAACACGCATGCTAAACTATAAAAGTAAACAAACAAATTTGGTAACTTTTTTAGAATATAACGCAAGGTTAAAAAAGTGATGATTACGACGAGACATAAGACTTGGTTGATCACTGTCACTCGTGCAAGACTCATTTGCACAACAGGGGAGTAATTTACAAATATCGCAATATTTTCGTTGTTTTTTTTACGAATTATTGTATAAAGTGATGATCACAGTACACTGTAGCTCACTCATACAACATGGCCATAAACAAAACTTCTGGTATAATTGTAACTCCTATTTCTTAGTTTTTATCTTTATCGTTGTTAATATAGTGCGAATAAACCTTATACCAACCCTAACCCAGCAACCAAAAA
Organism: Tipula vernalis; assembly: GCA_958295665.1. Taxonomy (NCBI): domain Eukaryota; kingdom Metazoa; phylum Arthropoda; class Insecta; order Diptera; family Tipulidae; genus Tipula; species Tipula vernalis. The sequence goes on along the minus strand of OY282558.1, from coordinate 345,873,955 downwards.
ACAGACTGCCATTTTTTCTCTCGTTTTTTGACCGGAATCTGTTTTTTATTGCAACTGGAAAACCACAATTGTGTTGAGTTGACTGCGTAGATAATAATTTTTTGTCACAATATGTTTTATGTTCAACTAACTGACGGGTCAGTTAAACATTATTATTCAAACAGTAATGAGCGAGTTATAGAGCAAGTTTTATAATGCTGCTTAATATACTTAGCAGTATAGATTTTAAAAATAGTGAACGAGTATAAATTAATCCTACGACAATTTACTAGAGAGCATTAGTAACTCTCAAAGAATGTAGCACTTGAAGTTTTTTTTTTTGTTTTTTTTTCATTTGGCCAAAAGGAAAACGTTCCCGAAAACTGTGCTCCATATAATGGTTTACTTCGGTACTTTTTAAATAGAATTTCTCATAATTGGTGGTACAGAAACACTCTACAATGTTTTTTGTTCTAAAAAAATGTAGTATCTCAATTGGGTTGGTGACATATTCCCGAGGGACAAAATCCCATGGGGCATAATCCCGAGGGACAAAATCCCGCAAATTAAAATCCCGAAGGTACAAAATCCCGAGGGTACAAAATCCCGAGGATACATAATCCCGAGGGTACAAAATCCCGAGGGCACAAAATCCCGAAGGTACAATATCTCGTAATCCCGAGAAAGTCCCGAGAGGTGACATGTTAAAATCGGGAAGGGTAAGTTTGCCCGTTTTTCAAAATCCCGCCTTCAAAATCGGTTTTCAAAATCCTGGTCTTCAAAATCTTGTTTTTGAAAGACATATTTTTTTTAATTCGGGCCACTCCTTTTGGTGAAGAAGAATTTTAATTTAAAGTAAAAGAAATCAAAACCAGGATTTTTAAAGCAGGATTACGAAAAATTCAATTTTAAAAAGCGGGATTTTTTTTGGACGCGATTTTGATTAAGCGGGATTTTAAAATGCGGGATATCGTTGCGACCTCGTTATATGCATCACTATTTTCGATGTTCGATTTCGGATTTTGTATTCTCAGGGTGTTGACTCTCTCCCATCTCAATTAAATTTGTTTTAGGTTATGTTTCAGTTTTTGTTTGATGTTTTAAATGTATATACATTTACTCAATTATTATAGTCTAATTTACAAAATCCCGCAAATCAAAATCGCGAAGGTACCTGGTTTCCCAAATCCAGGTTTTCAAAATCTTGGTTTTCAAAATCTTTGTTTTAAAAGGCATCTTTTTTTTAATTGGGCCCTTTTGGTGAAGAAGAATTTTAATTTAAAGTAAAATAAAAATAAAAACCGGGATTTTCAAAGCAGGATTACGAAAAATTCGATTTTAAAAAGCGGGACTTTTTTTGGGCGCGATTTTGATTAAGCGGGATTTTGAAATGCGGGATATCGTTGCGAACCCGTTGTATGCATCACTATTTTCGATGTTCGATTTTTCGTGTGTATACATCTTTAAATCAAGGGAAAATTGCACCAATTGTAGAACAAGTAGATTTTGGAATTTTCATAGGCTTTCGGGATTTTGTACCCTGCGGATTTTCTACTTTGGGGACTTAGTATCATCGGGATTACGTACCCTCGGGATTTTGATTCTCGGTGTTTTGTCTCTCTCCCATCTCAAATAAATTTGTTTTAGGCTGTGTTTCAGTTTTTGTTTGATATTTTAAATGTATATACATTAAAAATAATCAATTATTATAGTCTAATTTAATGTTCAAATACTCTCGTTTTAATTTATTTATTAATAATTAATGAAATGTTATAATTTTTCACCAAACTGCTTTTTTATTTCCCGCGCTAGAATGTTTGCAAACTTTTTTTAAGTTTTTTAAGTAACATTTAACGAACTCATCCAAAAAAAATTTAAGTTTCTTATTTTAAGTATTGTCGAATACACACAAATCCCCTTTCTCGCTCTCTTAAGTTATTTTGGTTATTTTTCTTATTCTAACTATGGTTATCGCTTAAGTTCATTGTATCGTTTACAAAGAGCCTTTTAAAATTTTGTGTGATCTTCTAACGTATTTTAACCATTTAAACGACTGTTAGCCACTTTAATCTTTAAGATATCAATACCATAAAATTTGTTCCATTTCCACCACTAAACGATAGACTCGTTCATAATTCTTATATCACTTGTTCTAACACGATATATTGTTTGACAAACCGCATCCTTTCCACTAATCATATCAAACTGTATCGTCACACATTAAACCTATCGTAAAAAGGTGTTCGATTTGAATCGAAAAAAAACGTCTACGGTAATTAATTATATCAATTTAATAAAAAAAAAAAAAAAAAATTAATTGCTTTTATAAGAAAAATGTCTTTTAATTATATTCTAAAGGAATATGAGGTTGTATTTCGTTGATATAAAAAATATATAAAAAATTCCAGGGGTGGTAAATCGCTTTTATATACAAAAATTGTTTTCATAAGCATTATAAAACAAAAATGTACTTCTAATTTATAAAAATAAAATTCAACCACCCTGATTTAAAATAAAGATATAAAACTGTATTTCTCAGATATATAAAGTCGAGTATAGTGTGTCGCTTAAAATGAACACACAACAAAAAATTTATAAAAATGTAATAAAAATTCGTAGATTCAAAACGGGTATGGGGATATACAACACCACATCGTAACATGATGTGATGTCTTTAAAAAAAAGTTTCAGGTGACTTGTCAAGGTGTATTGAGTAACAAAATTTTTATTACACCATACAATTTAATTATGTACAATACCTCAAGAATTTCAATTTTACAATTCCTAATCCAGATAGAAAACTTTTAATTGTATGTACTGCTGTCTTAGAGCTCGCTAAATTTTGACCATCTTTTCATGTACATATAAACCAATTTTGTCTCTGTATAATAATGAATAAAAGGATTTTCAATTAAATTTGTGGTTTTAAGCTTTGATAATTAATGATAGTAAATTATAAGATACGCACCCTCCCATTCCTTTACCCCTACTCTCAATTATAAACTGGGTAGAAAGATTATTGTTGTGGCAAATTAATTAAAATTAAATATTTTATGTTGTGATCGATAAAGACAATTTATCAAAAAAAAAAAAATTTAATTAAATTAGAAAGAAAAGTAAAAGAAATAATTTGCGGTTTGAGAAAATATCTGATAACAATAAAAAACATGCGATTGAGTGATTTTTCAAACGTAAACTCGCCGGGATTTTTAAGAAATTTGCGTAATATTTTTTTTTTTTTTTTTTCACAAATTCGGAATATGCCAAGACAAACTTTAATAATCATTTTTTGATCATCAAAAAATTCTAAAACTTTTTTCATTTCCGTAGATTTTTTTTTTTTTTTACCCCCGTTATGTTTTTGTCTGTTTGTTTGTGTGTATGTAAAGAGGGAAATTCTAAAGAGGTTACAACATTGCTTTACATTTTAAGCGCTGCTAGAAACGAATCAGAAACACAGACACACACACAAAATATTATTTTTCATTCTTTAAAGACATAACATTTATCTCCCTTATCAGGAAAATACTTTTTCATTTTTCATACAACAACAGCCAGAACCATAACAATAATAAGACGAATGAAATCTTAAAACATTTTCCATTTCTTACACAAGCATAAAAAATACATTGTAATACCCCAAACTATAAATCATCATAAATCATTGACCTAATTTTCCCTCTTCCCCCCGCCCGTTATATGCGAAAACAAACAACCAGCGAAATATAATGCTTACCAAAATAATGTATTTTGTTTGAAAAACGGAAAATCTTTAAATTGTCAACGTTGCGTGGAAATAAAATTATTTTACTTTTTTTTTTTTTTGCACCCTGCCTAAAGTTAATTTTTACTAACAAATTATTATCAATTTGATTTTATTAAAATGATTAGTTTTAATGGTGCACGAGTTAAGGCAAGAGTTTATTTAGAATACAGTGTTCTCAAGGGTGGATAGGATGAGAATATTTTAATATGCTGGCTTAATGCTGTTCCAATTGAAATATTAGAAAATTTCTCATTCTGCGGGCTGCGTGGGGTAGGGGTGGGGCAAACAACAAAAAATGTATTTGCATCAATTAATTCCATGTTTAAATTTTTCGTACTTTTTTTTCTGATTTAACAATGAATTACAAGCTAAGATAAATTACTAAATTTTTATGTTTATTTTTATTTTTTGCTCGCTGGAACTGATAAAAAGAAAATGATTAAAATTGTAATTAAGAAGGAAATCAAATCTAAGGAAAAAAATTTGTTGGGTAAAAATTAAGTTTGAAGCATAACTTTTATTGAAATATGTTTTTTTTATGATTTGAAGAGATGATAAAAATTAATTTGTGCGATTGTTTTAATTTGGTTTATAAGGAAATTGGTAAATGTTCGCGCGGGCGGGAGTAGGTTAAACTCAAATCGCAGCATTCCACACAACACAAAAAAATAATAATTTCCAATTATAATTATAAAAGGAGTTTGAGTATAGATATCTTCCAAATACAAAAATAAACGCCAGCCATAAATCATTTTGAAATAATAAAAGTATACACTTCGTACGTGATATGTTTACCATGCATGCCTATCTGTATGTTTAGAGAGAAGAATGTTTGCCTTATATTTTGTTCATAAAAGTATTACATATTTGCAACATATTCCCGTTCTTCAGACCCTCTCGACAAAAAGCAAAACATTTTCTATCCCATTAAAATGATTTTTTTATTAAAATTATTCCAGTTTTTGTTTGTGTATATAAATGTTGTTTTGCGTTAGTTCTATTTTTATTAATAAATTAATGAATCAAATGAAAGTTTTGTAAGTATCTCCATTAAAAATATAAAAAAGCAGCAACTTCAGATTAATATTAATGAAAATTATGATTGTGCTGCTTACTTATGAGAAAACGGTATGTGATACTCTTGTATATAACCATAGCGTAATATATGTATATCGTAAGGATAAATGTATATAAAAAAACATAATCTGGGATGTGACGAATTTTTGTGATACTCGTACGTACATGTATGCTGCTTCCATTTAATTTGGAAATATAAAAATATACTTCAAAATTATGTAGATTTAATTCAATTTATCTGTCGTATGTATATAATATTTTGTTGGTTTTTGTTTGATTGAACATAATATTTGTGCGATATATAGATGAAATTTTTCTAAATACTTATATCTTCTGTAGATATGCGGTTGAAACAATGGAAGCATCTGGTGTTAATGTATATCAAAGTAGTGCGTGTTTTAGTTTAGTTATGAATTCATGAAATATACATGAAGTGAATTGATTACACGATGTGGTATTATTAACTCGTCATTTTGGTTTAATTTTTTTTATAATTCATCTGTGAGGATGCGTTCTAATATATTTTTTAGATTATGTGATATGCTAAAAGGATTAAATGGTCCTATCGGTTGCACATGTCAATACCATTAGAGATGTTTGGTTATAATTAATTTTAGTTTTTTTTTAAAGCAGGGGAGTAAAACGAATACGATATATTTTTAAATCACCGCGGAAATCACAAATTTCGTCCGCAAATTGTATTTTTACTTGGCAGTGCATATTTCTCCCATTAAGACCCTGATTTATCATGTCCCCTGCGGGTGATTAAATGGAAAAGAGTACTTTTTAAAACTATCACCGCCTATATAAATACCCCTTTGTACATGGCCCATTGCAACGTATGCAAGCTGTTTATGTAGAAAACATCATTTGTTCAGCACAACAATAAAAATTCAAAATTATTGTTCTTATCTCATAAAACTATTATCCCAAACTTTCAAACGAAAACATAAAAAAGTGGAATTCTACATACTTAGCAAAAAAAAAAAAAGTAAACGGGTGGATAAAAATCAGGAAATATGAATTTTTTCGTTCCTTTTAAATTATTTTAATTAGTTTGGATTATATCAAAGATTAACAACCCATCTTTTAATTTTACTTAAAATATCTTATGTTTGAAGTACAAAAAACGATGTCCAAAATAGAATTAAACACACACACAAACACACACAAAAAAAAATCGGAATAAGTATCCAAAGGATTAGTTCACAAAGATTACATTCAAAAAATACAAAAAAAAAACGAAAAACTAAAAAAAAATTAATGATCCTCGGTAATACTTTCGAAAGAAAACTGTTATTACTGTTATTAAAAACTACAGAACAAGTTTTTCCAAGTTTTTCTTTAATAAAAATTGAAGCAAAAGAGAAGAAAAAAATTTCCACCAGACATTTTCTTGAAAAATTACATTTTCACAGATAAGGATTGTTTTCCAAACTATTTTTCTTGAGCACACACACACCAAAACAAAAAAAAACGATCTGTCATAAAAACTAAAGACAAACTTAAGACAAGGCAAGAACAAACAACACCAACTAAAAATGATTATAGTTTCTTTTACACAAAATTAGTAAGTAAATCAATTAAAATATTCTAAAACCATATTGTTGTTTTGTACACTTTGGTGTTGCTGATGGTTATTGTGGTAGAAAAGCTAACTAAAAGAAAACTTTGGCTTTAAAATTATTACGTATTTAAGCAAACCCCATTTTATATGTAATTTCCCAAAACACTATTTTGCTATTCTATACACATATACTTTACATACAAATTGTTTCGTTGTTTTTGTAATTTAAAATAATATACACACCCCTATACGTGTATATCAAGCAAAAACAAATTTCATGCTTTCATTAAAAATGAATGATTTATTTTTCTATATGTGTATCTTAATTTTGAAAGCTTTAGAGCAAAATAGGCTCTTAGCACTCAAAAGTACAAAAAAAAAACACAAATTCTTGGAAGCTTTTTATTTTAATTAATCGTATCATCAAATGACATGGTTTGTTATTTAGATCCTGTTTTGTGTTTTTATTTTAATAAAATTTATTTTGAAAATGGACAAACGTTTCACTTCATTGATCTGCCATTTTTATTATATTTGCCTTGCATACAGCAAAATTATGATGGCTGTTAGACGACAAAAGAAAATAGGGCGTTTTTTTTTTTAAATTATCATCTACTGTAATTCTGGTTGTGTACAGTGCGTTATTGTCCTTACAGTAGATTTTATTATGTAATTACTTGACTTAGCAATATATTTGGTCGGTAATCACAATACACCATTGTCCTTCTTAAATTTATTTAAAATTTGAAACTAACTTTAAATTCACTTAAATATATTTCTACACCTAAACCACCTTGTTTTGTTTCAAAATGAGGAAATTTGACCAATTTAGCATTTGCAAAATGCATCATTCCTTCGGAAGTTTTATCCGAAAGATTGTGGGCTTAAGATTCCAGAAATAGCTTATGTACTATAATTATGATGTTATGCTTATTGTCTTGCTTGCATTGGTGGTAGCTAAGCTGTTGCATTCTTTAGGGGATTGAATTAACTATTTAGATGTATGAAATACTGTCATTTGGTCAAAAGATTATTTTCACTTTTTTCTGGGCCCTCTCATATCGGACATTGGTTGCTATTTCCAAATGTCGACCGATTCTTAGTTCCCCTTCTTCGAGTCTTACCTTGTTAATCTACCGTTTTTATTTGAACCAACCATAAAAGCAAGAGACATTTTTGGAGGAATTATTTTTTTGTGAACCCACAAAAGCGACAGTTTTTTAACCGATTCATAGTAACACCTATTAAGGACTTTTATTGCGTCGAACTCAACAATTGTGAAATGTACCTAGGGTAACCTGGTTTTCGAACTAAGGTCGCATATAACCGGCTCTTTTAATATTTCCACTTCTTTAAAAGGCGGCGGAATATACCGCCTAACTTTCTCATTTTATTAGCTCCTTATATGGTGACATTGTTTTCATATTGTAATTTTTTCGTTCAAATCAAACAAATTCGCGCACTCTAGGAAGGATTCGTTATTTGTTGCACCTGTTTCAGTCGTTCTGTAAAATAAATTCTGTGGGTATTTTGCTCCACACTCTATATTTGTCGATTATTTTCAAAAACCCATAACTCCAAAAAATAAAAAATGTTAAGTAAAGATGCCAAACGATAGATAGATGGCTACTTTTTCTATATGTATAATATTAAGTGTATTGCTTTCAACCAAAATGAGTTAGGTATTTTATTTGGTTAACGGCTGGTCAAAGCAAAAGCAAAAATTAACCAAAATTTGGTCTACTTCTTTTTCGCGTATTTTCTTGTCAATTCGACTCTTGTGGCAGGTATTGAAACTAAAAAATTGGTTAAAATTTGTTTAACCACTAATTTTTTTTGGGTTAAGCTAAACTATTTTTTGGTCTATCTAGTACGATTGTTGTTGTAATTTTTTTATTTTTGGTGAAAGCAATACAACTAATGTAAACCAAAAAAAAAATGCATAAAATTGTGTAATTCCCCGAGAAAAATTTATTTGAAAATTGTAGTTAGTTGCAAAAACCACTAACTCCTTCATAAATTTGGTATCAAAAATCAATAAATCCTTACTAAAGTTATAATCAAAAACTCGTTTTTGTTTTAGTTTGTATTTTGGTTAGTTTGATAAGATTGTTCATAAGGAACAGAAGTGCTATTCAAGTATAATTTTTGTGCCTTTTGATTTATAAAGGGTAAATGTGAATATAATGGTGTAATAAAATAATAATATACGAAAATATGGATAGTGTTGTTATGGTAATGGGGATTGATGAATCGGGATCTAAACCCAGAAAACGGATTTTAAATAAGAGTGGTTGGAAACGAGAATTAGAAGAAAAAAAAAATCAGGTTTGCATTTAAGTCTTATAAAATAAAATTTCCGGTGCCTGGCCACTCATATATTCCCCTTGACAGAGTGTTTGCTCAGCTCGAAAAAAAGTAAAAGCTTAGGAATGAATAATATGGCCAGAGGAATATTTTGATGTCTTTTCAGAGCATGGGCAGATTATTCCGCTAGGGCCCGCTATATGTCCAGTAAATGACTGGAAAACAGCTATTGCAATATGCGTTAGCCTACAAAATTTCAAATTTACCAAGGCGAAAAGGTTTGTTCTCACCAAAATGACGAATGCGGTACTAGTGCGTGGGGAGCAAAACTACATGTCGGATTTTGCGATAGCCAAATCTGTTCTTAAAAAAGGAAGGCACATAGCGCAAATACAGCCTATAGTCAAATAAATATTGGAGTGTCTGTGAAATCGGCAAAAATTGATGACGTCACAAAATTAGTCACAAAACACTTTGGGGCCAATTGGGAAGACATGGATGAACTCGACTATTATAAATCGGTTCTTCGATCTGCGCCCCACTAAAACAACGTGAATAATGCAATTCCAGACAATTTGTAAACGGAATGCTGCCATTATGAAGACGAATTAATGATTTAAATTAAAACACCCATTTTTATTTTTTTTTATGAACTGAATTTTATTAATGGATTAAAATTAATTTATTTATTTTGTAAGAAAACATTGTTTTTACGTGATAATACTGACTTTTTATTTTCAAAGATCAACAATTCTACCATAGTTGCTTTCAAAATTCCCTAATTCCTTAAGTTACTACCTACAAAACTCAACAATACCAAAACAATTTGTAACTTATACATTATTTCCCATTAAAATTAAATAAAAATTAGATTCTAATTCGCTTTAATTACCAGCGACTGATGACCAGTTGAGAACAGTGTAAGCATCTATATTTGGTTTGATAAAATACAAGTTTTTTACGTTTTCTATAAAATGGCTTGAGATGGAGTTATGGGTTTTTGGAAATAATCGGCACATATGTTATAATATATATCACATAAGCCCAAACATTTTCTATTATTTTCATATTTGGGCTTTCTTCTTCTTCCGCTGGCGCTACATCCCAGGAAGGCATTTGGCCGCCTCAACGATGTTCCTTCGAAATAGTTTGATTCGCCGCAAGAGAACGCCAGATAAGGTGACCGAGTTTGCTTAGTTTTCTCTCAACGTCATCCATCCATTGGGTAGGTAGTCCCCACGAGGTCCAACTTTTGTTGGTGCTGACTTCAAGGCCTGTTTAGTGGTCCGATTTTGTGAACGAATTACAAAGAAAGATCATAACTGGTCTTATCAGCGTGTTGAAGATGTTCAAAGTTTTTCTTCCATTATTTCACTCTCCAGGGATGCCTTCTGTAGACCAAATTATTGATATGAGCTCAAACAAGCGATATAACATATCCTCACCGGGTTGTCTTGTAATTTTTCATGGTGGTGTCGTCTCGAGAAGATGACGCCTGTCTATTTTGAAGCGAGGAGGAGTAAGTCCGCCACACTTCGAGGATGGTCTAAGTTCTCTTATACTACGATATCTATCTCTCAGGCTATAATTTTGGATGTTGCATTCCTATTGCTAATACCATGTTCGTTCCTTCTGTCTACATATCCGATTGAAGATTATCCTCCCAGTCATGTAGGTGTTATGAGATTGTATTGTTCTTTTTGATAGATTTCGTTGGCGTATGTGATCTTTCTCCCGAATATCACCAAGATAACCGTCATCCAACCAGAGATTTTTAGGGCTGCCACAAAGAGGAAGTGTAGGCACTTAAAAAAATCCTAATCATTTGAAAACTTTGTTACTACATTATGGCCAGAGGAGTTGTCCTGCTGAAGTATAAAATCAAGTCCAATCATTTTTGATCCAGCTACCAACGTTACATCATTCAACAGTTCCAAATAATTCATTTGGTTCAGTTTCCCGGACACTATTGCTAGTGGTCCTAGTCCGACGTTGGTTTTACAACCCAAACCATAGGATTCCTTCCACTGCCTTGGCGTTGTATTGCATAAGCAAGAAGTTTTTTTAAATTTTCTGGCCCCGGATAGTAAATGTTGCTACCCCAAGATCTGCCTAACGACACTAAAGATTTGTCAGTAAACAGGACTTTTACTGACGCTGCTTTGCAAACAACAGTGGTTTCATTTTATATATGATAGCCTTTATTTATCCCGTTTATTTTAACTGACGCGAAATTGTTAAATATGTATTCGAAGCTATTCATTGTTTTTTAAATTTTTAGTGAGATCTCGCTGACTTAAAGATCGATTTTTAATCAAACATCGAGCGATTTAAACATTATCTCTTGCAGTTGTTATCCGTGGTCGTTGGCGTAACCCAATATTTTACACTGTTCAATGAATTTCTGTTTGGGAACTTGATACCAAAGGGTATTTTTATGACATTTGGACTTTTTCGATCAATTATGGATAATAAAAAATTGATTTCCTAAAGGTGACATCACAAATAAGTTTTTAACGGTATGGTATGCGTAATTAACCTTAACTTTACTAATTTTGAATATGTTGGGATGTAATTTTATAGTAACTTATAAAAAACTTACCTTAACTTATAATAATTTTTATATATACAAATTTTTCGGGTTTGTTTCTCGGGTTGCGATTGATTTTTTAGACATTGTTTTTTAAATGGAGTACTAGTAAATCAAATTAAGAAATTGTATTTCTTTATGTACCTGTTTTAAAAACAGCTAAATATCATAAATCCGAGAAAAATAAATCACGATGACCTGCAAATAATTAAATTCGGTCAAATTCTGTCAAACAGACTGAGAACAGAAAGTGTCCTGCTAAGGAAACAAAATTGTTTTGTCCTTGATGCTGCACTGAATTTATTGTTTACGTTACAGTCTATTTTTTTAGGAAGCGGACTAATAGTCCGGTAAATGGTTCTTTCACCTAATTTTTAACAATGTACAGAATAAATTCAAATAATGTACTGAAAAGTTCGGTAAAATTTGAAAAAAAAAGTAAATGGTTTTTGGTTATTTTCACGTTTCTGTGATTTTTTGTTAACATTTTCGCGTTTTTCGCGTTTCCGTTTCGAGTTGCTGGGAATGGAAAATCACCTGTAGGTCACCCAGCTTTACTACAGGAAGGCCAAATAAAACTAGAGGGTGCCTGGTATCCAGAGTCCGCATACTTGACCGAACTGATTAACCTATCAGCCATTCACCAATCGACATATGCTGTTCCACCTTATATTAGGGTTTTTTGTCAAGGGTTTCTCCTTTAGCGCCTTACTTTAGCCTGTGTACCTTTAGAGAATTGGTACGCCAATTGAGCTAAATGTGTACTAAAATTGATATTTACTGTACTAAAATATTATTATCTACCCAACTATTGGTCCGCAGGCTTAGAAATGAATTATTGACTTACCATTACCAGTGAAAAAAATCCGAACACGGCCGATTAGTAAGAGTTTTAAATAATTTCAAACTACTAATATTTTTTTAGAAATAGTAAGTTAATCGTTAAGACAGAGTAACTATACTGGCCCGCAAAATTAACGCCCCGCAGTTGTTTTCACTATAACTTCTAAAATAAAAAGAAATATTCAATTCTATAGTAATTACATATTTAGGTGTTGCTTTAGACCAATTAGCGATTTTCCCAAGCTCAATTCTCATATTTTTACGTTATGTCTTGTTGTGACACATTATTTACTTAGAAAAATACAAATAAAAGATAAGATTCATTTAAAAAAAATGATGCTTTAAAATTAAATGGAGCAATTGGCACTAAATCGTTCGTAAATATTACGCCTAAGCAGTTCGTAAACGTTACGTTTAAGCGTACTCATTATGAACACTTTTATACATAATAATACACACAAAAGTCTTCGTAAGTTTGTTTCACTTCTCATGTGACAAAATTACCGTTAATGTTACATTTCCGTTCAGTTTAACGTACCGTTTACGAATAATATAAAAATCATATTTATTCCAAAATATATAAATTGACACGTTGTTATTACAACATACATGTTGAGATAAAAATGAAGAATTTTCGTATTTTTATACGAAATTTTTGACATATAAATTTTACTGATAAATTACGGACCTCCCTATACTTCAGATTACAACATCTTTGCGGCGGCTCACGCTCTAAATTAAATCTCAAATTTGAGTTTGATCAATTTGGTTCCAAATTTACACTAGATGTTGACTGAAGCGTGGTTGGTGGGATTGAATGACTTAATTATCTTTGCAGGATGGTTCTAGGTACTTGATAAGGTTAGGGTCTTTGCTGTGCGAAATGACCACGATGCTAGTAGCGTGAGAACTTACATTGCCAGGCATCAGATGAAATTTGCTACCCGTATATGGAATAAGCGGTGCCATATTTAGTTCTATTAGATTCCGTAATATATGCCGAACTGTTTAAAGAGCCAAGTTACTATATGGAGCTCAGGGAGGGTATGAATGAAATTCCACCCATACCATTACAGGTCAGCCACCAAAAAACGTCGTTTTACGAATATTGTGTAACGCTCGTTTGGCCGTCGGAAGATTCTTGGACGCCGATTTGAAAAATAAAGAGAGAATCTCGACTCGTCCGTAAACAAAACGCTCTTCGATGGTATACTGTTAATGATGGGCCTGTTGTTGGTATTCTATGACGGAAGTTGCTCTCTATAACGCATTTCCTTATTGTATCCGTGTTTACTTGAAGGATTCTGGATACACTAAGTTGCTTTTGCAGCATCTTGATAAAACGATCCTGTCTCGATAACTGCGTTGCCCCGGGTGTTTGAAACGTTTGGTTTTACAGTAATATCACGACAGGTCCATCCTTCAGCAAGAATAACTGCTGTTACACATTCATCGGTTAACAAATTTTGTTTTTGAAAAATACTCGGTTTACCGGTTAACTGAAAATTTGTGTGATCGTAAAATACTTAAATATGTTAAAAGTGAAGTAAACTATGAATAATTTGCTACACACAATTTGTTACATTCTCTTAGCAATATCTTGAATCCTAAATGCAAGGGATACTTCGAAAATTTGCTGAATTTTATTATTCAGAAACATGAAAGTGTTGTGTTTGTGTTCTGTTATGTTCAGTTTCCCCGAGGAATTTGGAATTTATTGTGATTTTTATTTTGTATATAGTTTCGTATTATTTTTTCCAACGTTTACTGTGGTGACTGGTATTTTTTTCAAATATGCGGAACAAACAATTCGATTTCTTAGGAATTTTATAGTTTATTTTCGCTGACAATTTTGTTGGGAATTCCATGGTGGTAGCTATTTTAAAATGGAATTATGTTTTCCCTACATTTGAAAAAATACCAATCGCCATAGTACACATTGGAAAAAATAATACCAAACTACTTTATAAAAAAAAAACACAATAAATCAATTCCCAAAACTCAAATCTTGATAAAATAATTTTTTCGCGTCCCGAACAATTGTTTAACCATCGTAGACTTTGTCAATTTTTTAATATTTTATTTAATATATTGTCTTTTTGTATTAATCAAACCTATATTATTGTAATATTCTTCAATTGAACCGAATATAGAAATTTTACAAAATATTTTAATCGTTTCCTAATTGTATCTACTTAATATTATGACTTGCTATTCTGGAAAGTTAAAATAAATCTTAAATTCTGATTATTTTTCCAATTTCCTGTACCGATGAAATTTTCTGTGCTGTTCTGAAATATTTGAAAAAAATCTAAATATTCCACCGAAAAAATCTATTCTTGTATGTTTGGCTAGTGGAGTGGTCATGTTTTACTCAGTAAAACCTTTTTAACCCTCATCAGCATGGCTCATTTTACTTACATAAATACTTGCGATGAGTCTCTCGAGCTCACATCAAATTTTTAATGAAATTTGAAAATATTTACATTCTTTAAATGATTTATTTATAAATTACAGTTACATGGCTGACGAACCTGCCCAAGTACTGGAGGAAAATGCACCCTTTAAGCTTTTTATATGTTAAAGGCCAAATAATCATCAAAATTCTAATATATTAAGTCCCAGTGAATGGCTTCTATAAGTTGTTGAATTAATCCTTTTGTTAGTGGGGTTGACGTGAAGAATTAGGAAACTTGCGTATATTTCTATTTGGTACAACCAATTCCTGTTTTAAATTTGCTGATTACCTTGCTGTAGCATGACAAAGTAACGCCAGATGCCACTGTTTTTTTTTTTGGGTCTTTGTTCATCGCCAATATAAAATAAGGCTCGATTTTGTTCTTGAGCAAGGATCAATTTTTTAAAACCGAAAACATTTTATTCATAATGCTTTACGCGTCGGAAGTAAATATTCTAGACCTTTCAATTTGTTAAAATCTACTAAAACACGTGAAGTTCTATATTCAGCATCTCTGTACCAAGTCGAGATTACTAAAACTACTCGAATGTGACATTGCAACGTCTATTGTAATACAGAGTATATAGCTTCTCTTTTATGCGGACGCCCATTTCCAAAATAAAGAATTCCTCGTGAATTCAATGGAGTGGTTGTTGAGCTATCGCATATCTACCAAATCTTCGTTTCATATTTGTGTTCCATAATTATTTACATATAGAATATAGCACGGAAAGAAATCCCAAATCGCAAATATTGCCATCTTTTGATTTTGTTTTCTCTAACGTTGAGAAAGGGAAAAAAAACTTGTACTGTTCCGCACGGTGCGAATTATAAGCCACATATTTTGTAAATTCACTGAGTAAAATTTTCATTTGTATTAATTGGAGCATATAATCGAAATATATAAGATGTTACGCACATTGCATTGAATTTCCGTTCAACCAATCATTTGAAAAGGACTAAAGTGCTGGATTTTTGCTATAACGTTTGTTTCCTTAATTTATATTGAAATTGCCTATTGACTCTAGGAGACTCATTCTAGATATTAAATAATAATTAATAGAATACATAAAGGTCAATTTTCATTAATAATTATTTTTCGGTAATTTTTTAGATAATTCAATTAAAATCCGTCTGCGAGACTCAACCCATGCTGATTAGGGTTAAATATGCGAAACAAAAATAATTCTAAACATAACATGGACCAACTTATTTCCAGATTGTACAGCTTAGCAAAGTAAAAACAAAACTCGGAAAACAATCTACATTTTCACAGAATTTCTATAATAAAAATATAAATCAACAAATAAAAGCCCCAAGTAAGTTAAAATGAAAATTTTAAAAGTTAATCAACATCCAGTACAAAATAAAATCCAGTACTTATGAATAATTAAACGACGCACAACATTTTTTTTATTTTTTGAATTATTTATTGGAAAAAGTAAACTGAAATGAAACAAGAAAAATCCCCAGAAATTTTCCGAAAATAACTTACACATTTTAATTATGGACCGAATTATTATTACAAAGCAAACATCATTCTCATATATACTATGGAAAATAAGATAAGAAACATATTTACAGTATGAAATTAAAAAATAAACGAAAAAAGGATTTTACACATCCGAAATATACATATCCTCGTCGTCTACCCATCATATTATAATACGTATGTGATGTAGAATGAAGAACATGGTATAATTTAATTTTCTTTGCTGGAAATGAAATGGAAAACTGCGTATATCTATCAAAATAACATACATTCATCCATCTTAAAATAAAATAAAAAAAATAATGTTTAATACCCAAGGTTGATGGATAAAGAAAAGAGGCATCATCATCATCATCAACATTTTAAGAAAAAAGGAAATTTCAGAGATTTTCATCATATGACGAAACAAAACAAAACCACCATCTTTTTTTTTCTGCCTTGTTTATCTTCACCAAACTTTTTTTTTTTCTATCTGACACACAAAGATATATGAACGTATGTATATTATAAAAAATAAATATTTACAGGTAATATTAAACTAATTTTTCTTCTTTCCATTTATCAAAAGCATTGATAAAAAATAAAATACAAGCGGCAAAAATATGATACCTCAAAGTGGATATGCACATAAACAAACCGTTTTCTTTCACTCAATGTTTTTTTCTTTATGACGCAACCGATTTGCAAGTATGTACATGTGTACATGTAATTTACATTGTAGTGTTTTCGGCGGTTTTTCTCGGTTTTTGTATTAAATGCAGTCAATTAAATAAATTATAATAGCTTTGTGTGCATACCGACAACATAAAAAGATTGTTGAGCAGAGTTTAGTGAATAGGATGAAAATATACTTTGATTCTCGTATGTTAAATGAAAATGAGAAAAATACCTACGTCTGTTTAGAAAAAAAGGTAGAAAATCTGCGAAAGAAAGCCAATATTGTGTGTCAAAAGGTTTTTTTTTTTTTTTGGTATGAACTAGTTACCTATTCGTTTGATGATGATATTTATTCGTAGTGTTATTTCATTGCCATTCAATTATGGGTTATTTTTAAACATTAATGTGATGTTAAATTGAATTTACTCTTTACTTGAATGTGTATTATATAATAACAAGATGGTGATAAAATGCGTGTAAACGTGTGAAAATAACGAATTATAGCGTGCGTGCGTATACATTTTAATTTTAGATTTATGCATAAAAATTAGTGGATTGGAATGGAATAATTAAGATAAGTTTGATAAAGTAATATGATTACGAAAAATGCGTTACTGATAAACAAAATTTTGAAATTTTTTATGAATTCAGTTAAGCTGACCTATATGTATATTAGATTTGGCATTTTCAAATTAGGGTCGAGTAATTTCCGAATCTATAATTTTTAGGTTAGGATGATAAGTTTTGCAAAAACGTATGCAACTTTCTTAAAAAAAATATGAAACAAAATTTACTCTGCATGAGTAGAGGTTGTTATGCTAAATTATTATTTCCACTATAAATGAAAGCATAATAATGCAATTATAAATTGAAAAATTACGGTTGCGGCTTGTTGAACAACAACCAAAATTTCATTTGCCATTTATCATACTTTTTAGAAGGTGTTCCATATATCTCTGATTATCTTTGATTTCTACTGTTGAAAATTCTTTGAAATTTGAATTATTCCATTAAGAAACAATGTTCAAAATTTCTTTTCGGAAGTTTTGTGCCGTTTTTTCAGAGCCTTAGTCTGAAGCATCATTGTGAACCACTCGAAAACTACAAACATAAAATACAAACAATACAAAATTAAAAATAAATTAATCCATTGATACGCCAATATCCAGTTTCCCAACAATATATGAATAGGCGATTATTGATGGATTATTGAAACAAAGAGGTTTAAATACAGATTCCATAAGTTACTGGTAATCCTCGGCGGTCGCGCTGTAATTTCGATGCTTCCGTAGTCGCACTAGGTCGAAAACGTCCATGTACAGTTTTCAACGTGTTAAATCGCTTTGAAAAATCTAACAAAAATCATGAACACTATTGAACCCTTCTACAGAAGATATACTTTTTTACAATAAATCGGTGTCTGAGCGAAACCGCTAGGAAAACGTATCTTGGCCTAAATTTCAACAATTAAAAATGGGCCCTAGTAAAAAATAAATGACAATGGATTCTCATATTGGACAGCCTAATGTTCAAGAAAAACCAGGGTTTGGCCGTTTCTGCCGGAAAAAGTATAATTATTTGACCACTTGAAAATGCATAAGATCATTTTCAGTGTGTGGTATACACATTGAGTTTTCGTAGTGACTAATATATATTAAAGGTTAATATTATATGTATAAGCGTAACAGGAAAATTCTAGAGGTTTCTAGAGAGAATTTTAGCAGGTCTTGACAAAAAATCACCCCACTCTTGAATTTGAACTTAAACTTTCACGCCGATCGTACTGGAACGTTTTCGTCCGGTCGATCACTTTGTCCTCGCTGATGCTTAGGAACTAACTGGCGGAGAGCAGACAAATGACGCGAGCAGGGCCCATATCTATTGTAAGTTTTTTTTATAGAGGGGAACCAGGCCCTGCCCCTTTTCCATTTTTCAGGAATTCCGAATTGAAATTTCGCTTGGGACGAAAACGTCGCAGTGCGACCGCGGAGGGTTAATTATTCTTGATGCTTATGCAGAATTTCGTCTCAATATTTTAAAAAGCACCTAATTGTGGTCTATTGCTTAAGGCTTTATTATTCTTGAATCTTTCCCATATAGGAAACTCACAAGATGTAATCAAATCTTACAAACTAATACAAACCTTTGATAAAGACCTAACCTAGGTTAGTTCTTAATATTAACTTGCAGTTAGTAATTACTCTAAATTATATAGCTAGATCTAACGGATCTTTTTAAATTTTCCCTGGCTAAAGCGTTGGGATGTTTTTCTAATTTCAAGTGGTACTTTTTTGCTGTACTGCTTGGTTGTGTCTGCTACTGTTTCGATGTGTAAATCCCATCGTTTATTCTTGACTGCATTCGTTGCAATTTTATTATACTCGCCCACACTTGAATACTATACATCCAGATAGGTTTAAGTACCATTTTATATAGTAAAATCTTGCAGTCTAGGCTTAACTTGGAATGTCTCGGGATGATCTGATGAGTCTTGGAATGATTTATCATATAGAATTTTAAACAAATCAAGTCATTTAGAATTTTTAACAAATTTATAAATTGTTTAATTAGGTAATAATACACAGTTTAAATGTACATTATTGTTTAATTCGATTTTAGAATTATTAAATTAAAAACGTATTAATCCTTAAGTTGTTATATGAATAATTTAATGAGAAAAATCAATTTGCTTACAAAATAGCTAACTTTTTAAAGATCACTTGAAAACTGAAACTTTTGTTTCATTTCTACAAAAAGTATCGGGATTAGGCCCCTTCAGAAATAATACACTTATGCCAACGAATAATCCAATTATCAAAACATTTTTCAAACGCATTTTCCGGAATCGACTTCAGTTCTCGCCGCGAATTCTCTTTTATTTCTTCTATCGGCTGAAAACGGTTGCCTTGAAGTATATCAGGTGAATACGGTGGTACGTTCACAATGATGGCCTTGTGAGATTGTATGTTGTCGTGGTGCAAAATCCATGAGTTTTCTTTCCACAAACCTGACCTTTTTCGACGAATTTGCTCTCTCAAACACCGCATAATGCCCAGATAATATTCTTTATTTACCGTTTGACCTTCTGGTAAGAATTCCAAGTGCACAACGCAACGTTGATGGCCGACCAGAGCGAGGCAAACCTTCCACCACATCTCAACCGCTTTTGAATACACTGCACCACTCATATCCCCGTCTTTTTGATAAGCCTTCTGTAACATTTTCAGCGATTCTGTACACGAAATTCTATTTGCAATACAAAATTTGAGGCAAAATCCGGGTTCGAAATTTTTATTCATTGCAAAAATCGCAAAACACACTCACTTGAGATGAACTGACAAAATCGAGCACTGTAAACAAACTAAATGACAGATCGCGCTCTTCGGCAACTAGAAGTACTAATCGTTCCTCAATTTGCAAAGACCATATTTTTTTAAGGCAACTAATATTCAACCAAAATATATATATGTAAAAAATGGTTCGATTTTGTAAAAATGGAATCCTTGCTAGTGGAACAACAGTGGGATGAAGTTCTGTTAACTCAAGATCTAAATTTACCTTCTTCCAATTTTTTGCATACTTTCTTAAATATTGTGAAGTCTAGTGAAAAGATTAAAATAATTCGTAAAAGAGATCAATTCCTAAAAGCTTGGATGATACCTAGTTTAATGAAAATAATTAAAATTAAAAAATAATATAGGGAGGAAATATGCTAAACATCCAAATAATTTATATCTTAAAGGTAAATATCTGTCATATCGTAAGGCTTGTCGTAAAGGAAATTAAAACTGCTAAAACTGATTATTATGACAAAATTTTTAATAATAGTGCGTTAGGTTTCAGGAAACAATGCACCATCATTAATAACTGTATTGGTAAGGGCAACAAACCTAAATTAATGTATCATAATATTCAAGATCAAAATGGCAATCCAATAAATTATACTACTAAACTATTACCTAACCTGTTTAACCAAAACCAACAAAAATGTTTATACAAGCCGTCTCGTTCGCTCCTTACACAGATCCTATCAAAAAAATGTACACTATATTTATTATGAATATATCACCTATACTTATTTGTTTTGTGTATATATACTTTCTGATTTATTTATATGCATCACTAATACTACGCCTTAACGTACTTTTTTATATCTTGAGTGTTTGTACTGTTTGGCTTATATAAACATTTTTGTAGGTTTTGGTTTAACTCATTTTTTGTGAATATTGGTAAGCATTTGAAAACTTTGAATTCGAGTGGTTTAAATTTTAACCGACTACCGAAGCAGAAGTTTGTGAGATTTTAACAAATTTAAAACAGAGTTTCTCTAAAGGTATCGATGGGGTATCAAGCATTATGGTAAAGAGTCAGTATTTAAGTAAGTCTTTGACGTACACTATTAATCTTTGTCGGATGCAAAGCATCTTTTCAGATGTATTGAAAATATCTTTTGTTTTGTCTTTATTTAAAGGAGGCGAGCCACAAGTAGCCCTATATCTCTGCTTTCTGTCTTTTCGAAAGTACTAGAAAAACTTACTAATTATGCCATAAATCACTTATGCGGCAATATCATCGATAGGCTAAATGTAAATAAGAAAATAGGAGTCTTATTTCTAGATCTTAGAAAATCATTTGATTTAGCCGAACATGATATTAAGCAAACTGTATAGGCTTGGAGGAAGAGGTATCGTAATCGAATTGTTCAGGAGTTATCCCAGTAATAGAAAACAGCAGGTACATATTAATGGTATTTGTAGTGATTTTCTGTGTTATGACTGTGGAGTCCCTCAGGGTTCGGTTTTAGGGCCAATTTTATTTCTGCTCCTTGGTTGCGTTTGCTGATGATGTTGCTATCTCTTATCAGTCTAATTCATATGATCAATTAATTTTATCAATGACCGAAGATGATGAGACGAAAATGGTTTGATATTCATCAATTAGTGTTAAGCAATAAATCCAAATTTATGTCTTTTAGTTCCTCCAAGAAAATATCACCTCTTGTTTTGGGGCTTAATTGCTCCGCAAATTGTGTTAAAATTGCCAATATGTACTAGTCAGTTTCGATACCTGGGCATATTACTTAACAGTAAATTAAATTTTAAAGAGCATTTTATTTTCACAAAAAACAAGTTATTAATAGGTATCCGGAAACTATATTTGTTGAGAAAGATTTGCTCAAAGAAGTTTCATAGGCTTCTTTATTTTACTATGTTTAATAACATTATGGAATACGGTATTACTATTTGATCTTCAAAATACAAAAATTTGCATAAAGAGTGATTTCGTTTAAAATAAGTATGCTGAATCTAAATAATTTTTTGAAAATTTTAATGTACTTCCTTTAAAGAAGCTTTTTATTTATAAAACTTTAAAAACCTTCTACAAAAATTGTGGTATTTTAAAACAAGAGTAAAGAAAATTGTTAATCTAAGAAGAAATAATCTCTATAGGATACCAAATACCAAAAAAGAAGGTTGTCGTAAATTTTTCAATTTATATTGCTCCTTATCTCTTCAACTATGTTCCCGATGACATTGCTTTGTCGAAGAATTTAAGTATTTTTTCAAATAAGTTGAGGAAATGGCTTCAATATATTGATTTAAGTAGTTGGCTATTTAAATATTTAAATTTTTTAATAAACGTATGGTGTTTAACTATCTATTTGTGTGTTAGTGGTAATTTTCTTTTTAATACATTTTTCTCTGCCAATTTATGATAAGTCAGAATCGGTGCTTTTTAAAGAGGATGAATCTCATTCCAAAAAGGCCCTACAAAGTTTCTAGAATAAAAATATTTTTGATGCGTATTTAACCCTATTCTTACTGACATGTGACTTTTAGACGCATTTCAAGTTTAAACTCATGAAACTCACAAAATATTTTATTTTATGTTCTTCACCTATATTGTATTCCTCAAAAAAAAATATTGTGTTCCAAAACCATTTCTTTCTTTCAAAATTTTCCTACTTGAGATACAGCCGTTGAAATCAATTTCCAGTACATCCTACTGAAATTTGTCTTTTATACATACTGTACAATTATACGTGTTACATAAAATTTATATGAATTTGTACTTTTGAGTGGACTGCAATCAATAAAAATACTTTTCTCATTTTCTGCACCATATGTATTCTGGAATTCACGTTTTAGTATTCAAAAAGTAATTGTTCTGCTTTTTTTTTTGCAAAATCGTTATCTGTTAGATAGATGCTTTGAAACTAATTGCCAACATGTCCTATATATTTGTCTTTTATACACTGTGCACTTATTTGACGCATTTACGTGTGTTTTCGAAAAGTTATTTCGATCCTTCCAGCTACAGTAAATTATTCTATTTATTTAGAATGGCATCACGAACTAATCAACTCACAGACGAAGACCTTCTCAGAACCGACAGTTTAAGTCTAACATAAATAATGATTGTGACAGTGACAATGAACCAAATGAACCTTCAAATAGTGAAGACGATGTTTGTGAAATTAAAGTCGTCTGTAAAAATGAAGAAACAACGGAAGAAAATACATTAGAAAACATGTTAACAGAAACATATACTGTAAAGATGGTACTCATTGGAAATCATCTCCTTATCGTAGCGGACGTACACCTACTCATAACATAATTATAAGTGGTACGCATAAGGTAAAATTATCTCCTGGTAAACAAGTCGATTCTTGTTAATGCTTTTAATTTGTTTTTCAATGATGAAGTTATAAATATTATCGTGGAAAATACTAATTTACACGGTCCAACGCTGGATGATAAGTGGAAATTTATAGACTCCATTGAAATCAGAGCTCTCAACGGATTAATTCTATACACAGTTATAAACAAACAAGCGATAAAATTATAATGAATTTTGTAATCCACTATTTGGTAGTTCGATATTCCGTCCCAATATGTCTAGAGATAGATTCGCTGTACTAATATGCGTCGAGAATAAGATACATTTTCTCCTTTTTGACGAGCTTGAGATTTAATAAACAACAACTTGCTGAATCACTATTTGCCTGGTAAAAACTTAACTATTCAATGGTTATCCTTCCGTCAGTATGTCCCGCACTACCAGTTATCCTCTATACAGTGTTCCATACTTAGGAGAAGAAATTCCAGAGAGAGGAAAAAATTTGCGCCATAAAATCGCCTGCCAATTGTGCCAACCCGTTGAGAAATCGAATCGAAATGTTACGTATGATAACTTCTTTACAAGTTACGAGCTCACATAAGATTTGCTATCAAAGGGACTAACGTGTGTTGGAACTCTTCATAAAATTTAAACATGTATTCCAAAAGAGTTTCTTCCACATACACGCATTATCAATTTTATTTTATAATCAGTAACCACAGATGTTTAAAACGCCTAAATATTTTTGAAGTTACTTATTACGTAAGAATTTCTAAAAGTGCTGAGTATATTTTCTAACACATTTAAAAAATCATCAAAATTAGTATGTTTCTCCTTTCTTTAATTTTTTATTTCTACAACCAAAAAAGAATTGATTGATTATAAAATTAAAAATTAAAAAGCATTTAAGCAAGTCTCCCGTATTATAAACGCGAATACCACACCACTATACCCATGTTACAACACGATACCATTCTTCATGAAGCCAAACATAGCAATATTCACCCCGTAAAGAAAGTAATAACCCCACATAAGTCTAATAGTTGTGGTGATATTCGCCCCTGGCCAGGCCGCCGTCGTACACATTTTTACATATAACAAGATCGAGGGATGGGAAAGGAATGTTAGCAACAAAGACTCAACCCGGTTCAAGACACCTACCTAAGTAGTTGATAGTTAGTAAATTTGTTAGTACTAACTATATTTTTTAGTAATTTATTTAGCACAAGGCAATTTAAAGTTCATCTACTGCTCCAACCTGTAAGAAGACACAATGGCTCCCAACCTGTATGTAAGAAGGCACAATGACAACACAAATTTCCTGGTGCCGCAAACTCTTTTTTCTGATTTCTGAAAAGCTGTAAACAACTACATATTATTATTCCCTCCATCATTTTTTCCATCGGCGGTTGTGAGGGGGGGCTAGATTTCGTTCCATCATCATGTTCCCATGCGGTTACCCAAATTCCAAATTTGTGGTAACTGTAGGTAGTGTTGCTTGACGTTGTTGTTGAAATCGTTGCGTCTCTGCTGTCCCGGCTAATCGCCCCCCACAACCAAATAAGAATGATCATTAATTGTGACACTTTTGACAACGTGAGAAATTATCCCGTTTAATACATAAATACCATAACCCCCTCCTCTGTTGTTATCTCTTGTAGCAAAATGTACTATATAATTTTCAATATTATAATCTCACTGTCACAAATAGACACTTCTGTTAAAACAATTATATGTACAACAAAATTATGTTGTGCTATAATGTTATTGAGATCATCAAATGAATTTCTTAAACTTTTAATATTACAGTAAAGTACAGTGCTGGTAAAAAAAAATTGGGCAAACAAATTTATTGCAAATTGGAGTCTTTTTTTGCTAAAATTACAAAACTTTTGAAAGCAATTGGTTTATTGTTTCATTTTAAATACATGTATGACGTAATTTTTTGAAAAAAAAAAATTGACCTGCAATTTAGGGGCAAAACACCGAAAAATGCCAAAATATTCAAAATACGTTGATTGGTGTTAAAGTAATGTAATAAATTAAACACTGATTTTTTATTTTTTTTTTTGTTTTTTATTGATTTATAGAAGTTCAATCTTTAATATTAATATTTGGTTGGACCGCCTTTTGCTTTTATTACAGCGATACACCTCCGATTCATTGAATTTGATAAATATTTCAAAGTCGCAGGAGATATGGATTCCCAAATCATCATCAACCAACTTTTTAAAGCTTCAATCGATTCTGGACGCTTCCTTGCTACTTCTAGCTTCATTATAGACCAAATATTTTCAATTGGATTTAAATCTGGACTATACGGGGGCCAGCTCAACACATCGATACTTTTTTCTTCGAAGTACTTTTTTACCTTTAAATGAAGAGATAAGAAAAAAAAAACAAGTTTTTAACAAATTATTTATGTTTATCTGAAAGCCAATTTGTCTATCTACAATTCAAAATTAATAACTCACAATTTTGGCAGTATGGCACGGAGCGTTGTCCTGTTAAAAAATAAATTTGCAAGTCTCGCCAAAAAGCTTTAACGCAGAAGGCTCAAATTCGTTCTGAAGGACCTGCAGATAAACAGCTGCTGTAATGCTGGAACTAAGGAAGCACAATCAACCGATTTCATTTCCAGAAAAGCATCCCCAGACCATAACTCCTTCTTTTTTCGGTGGAAGTCTTAAAAGACATTCGTTGCTAAGTCTCTCGCCAGGTTTTCTCCTTACGAGAATTCTTCCATCTCCAACATGCAGCTTGAATTTTGATTCATCGGAGAAAATCACATCATTCCACATCTCTGGAGTCCAATTAACATGCTCCTGGGCTCATAGCAAACGTTTTTTTTTCACTAGTAATGTGAACTCAGGCTTCTGGACTGGTTTAAGTGCTCTCAAACCAGCTTTAACAAGTCTTTTTCTCACTAAGCCGGCTGAAATTTTTTTCCCGTTGCTCGCTCAAGATCCTGTCTTATGTACGATGAAGTTTTAAAACGGTTCCGACGACTTTGTAATAGTATAAAACGATCTTCCACTGGCGTTGACTTTTTTGGCCTTCCAGAGCCTTTCTTTCTTTGTGTACCGCCCATCTCTCGATTTTTTTTAATATTCCACGCGACAGTACTTTTAGGAATGTTTAATCTTCCACCTATTTCACGCGTGGTTACTTTTTCTCGCGCCAAAATCAACATATTGCTTTTACACTGGTCACTAACTTTTCCCATTTTTTTTAACTAAAATTGCACTTTATTATTTATTTGTCTAGGATCACTTACAGAATAACTTAATCTTACAAAATATGCACTATTTATACTCAAAAAATAAATTACAGGCAATAAAACATCTGCACCCTAATGATGGCCAAGAACGGTAGGCGTAAAAAAAAATAATTGCGTGCCCAATTTTTTTGCACATCAGTTACGGGGTTGTACCGGTGTAATAAAAGCAAAAGGCGGTCCAACAAAATATTAGTATGAAAGATTGAACTTCTATAAATCAATAAAAAACAAACAAAAAAATACAAAATAAGTGTTTAATTTATTACATTACTTTAACACCAATCAACGTATTTTGAATATTTTGGCATTTTTCGGTGTTTTGCCCCTAAATTGCAGGTCAATTTTTTTTTCAAAAAATTACGTCATACATGTATTTAAAATGAAACAATAAACCAATTGCTTTCAAAAGTTTTGTAATTTTAGCAAAAAAAGACTCCAATTTGCAATAAATTTGTTTGCCCAATTTTTTTTACCAGCACTGTATATTTGAGTCGTTGAGAAGTAAAGTGGTCTAACCCACAAAATTTCCATTATAATATTACTCTGGTAATATTACACTGGTCAAACAAGGGTCAGGTATCAGAAACAAGAATAGTCATTTCCAGTCACAGAATTGCGCTATCACGTCAGCATTTTGTGATATCCAAACTTAAATTTGCATAAAAGCTGTTTTATTGGTTTTCAATATTTTATCGTAAGCGATCGTTTTCAAACCGTGTGTCACGCCATTCAGTTATTTCAACAGCTCATAAAGTAGAGGCTCTGTTTTGAAGTTACTGAATGCGCAGTTCATGTTGCTTAGTTGCAAACGATTTGCTTCAAGACAAATTTCACGTTGATTAGATGTTTCAGCTGATCTTGTTGCTTTCATCTTTTTCGATTTTGACATAACTTGTTCAGGGTAGTGTCAAAATGTAATATATAGTATTTATGGCAAAGTTTTCGTCACTTTTTCACAAGGTCATGACAGTCTTTCAAAATCAGTGTTTTCGGCACTTTTTGGCAGCAAAAAACAAATGAAAATACTCTATAAATTAAAATTTAATTAAAGAAAATTTTATTTAACGCCCGAAAATTTTATTTTTTATTTAAATGAACATTTTCAAAATTTACAAGTATATTCCAAAAACTTACTCATGCAATTATAAGATTTTTTTTCCTCTTCTTCATAATAATAAACGCACGATTTCTCATAGTTTTTAACACTTTCCGACATTTTTGGACAGTTTTTCACCATAATTTAAGATTTCTAACAAAATTGTCGAAAATTCAGAATTTTTAACGTTTTACCTATCTCTGATTGGTAATTTAATAAGTAAAACAGATATAAATATCAAAAAAGAAACGTCAAATTTAAAAATTAAATTTTTTTCTGCCAGTTGTTTTTGCGGCGAAATTTTCTACAATCGCAGCAAAATTGATTTCGAGAAGTATATTTTATTCTACAGGCATTAGCGACAAGGCGTAAGGTTGCTCTGTTGCGACATCTTAAATGATTTTTTATACGGTACCTTAGGCTTAATCTAGGCCTAGTTAAAATCCCTAGATAAGGTCGGTTTGATCATTTGAGAAAATTACATTTGAATTAACTTTTTTGAGCGTTGCTAAAAATCAACTAAAATCTTTTTGTGAAACAAAGGGTTCACAAAACCATTGCTCTTATCTGACAGAATATAAAAGAATTTGTAAAAAATATTTTATTGAAAATTTGAAGAGTAGAAAAACTATTTATGATTTAAATTCATGTTTTTGACTAGACCAAAAATCTAACGTACGGTGTATTATTCGCTTAAACCGTAATACCGTCGTATTATTACCTTAACCTAATACAATGAATTAGGCTCATCAACATCTAAAGTGCATCGACCGGTAGATATGAGACGGGAATCTTTTGTTTTGCAAGGAAAACGAAATACTTAACGATTTAAAATAAATTGTTATTATTTTTAAGAATTTTATTTTAAGATTTTATTATTTGAGGTTTGGTCAGTTATTTTTAAATGTAATATCTTACGTCTTTCCGTACAAACCGTAGGCAAACTATATTATGGCCGGCATATTTTTGTTGAATTTTCAAAATATTTTTAGAATTTTTGAAAAATGATTAATTAAAAAAAAAAAATTAACAAGGACCATCAACCGCAAAATTTAGTAACCGACATTTTACGATAAATGATTAAGTTTGAAGTTATACAATTTGATAAGCATTTAGCCTTGTTGGCCTTAAATTTTGTAATATTTACATGAGTAATAAGTCAGAATCAGTCATCTAGCTAGATTATTGATGGATTCATCTCTGCCTCTTCTATAAGTTATATTCTTTAAAAATTTCACACTTATTAGTGATTGTCGGATAATTAATACGGTGATAGAAACCAAAGATTTTTGCGTGAGAGACCGAAATACATGAAATATTTACAATAGTAACAAACTTTAATTCGTATAAGTTGTCTATGAGTACCTAAATTATGTAATATGTATTCGTGCTGAAAGCTTTAAAATTCCCACAAACAAAATTGGGTTTTTTGAATATATATATATATACCATATACAATAGACAGATTCTACAACAAGAACACGCAACGTGGGGAAAAGAAATTATAGAATTTCAATAAAAAATCTTCATGTGATGATACGATCAATTTTGTATTTTGTATTTTTTTATTTTTTTACTAAAAATATTGAACTCATCTTGGTTTTCGTTTTGCAGAGCTTTTAGTTTATATACCCAATTTTATCCTATTTGGTGTTGTTATACAGAATTGGATTATAGAATTATGTTTCGTATAATATTTTGTGTTGTGTATTCTTTCGTAAATATACACACGCGGTACACGGAGTTTATTTTTTGTTGTTGGTGTTGTGTTATCAAAAGTATGAAGCATAAAAAAACGCTTTGATTATTCTCGATGTTGCATAAAAAAATATTTGTTATTATTCTGTCAGTTATGTTGTCTATATTTATATAAAATAAAAATTAAGGGATGATATTTAATTAAAATTATTGGTTATGTTATATTTCCGAATATTATGTTTGAGATATGCAATATAATAGTTACCTTGAGGCTATTATCCTTTAGGGATGATTCAATTTTGTTTTGTTTTTAATAACATATGGATGTAAATTAAAATATCTTTTGTTTGTAATATATTTTTGAGTATGGGCGGACTACATCTTTTTTTTTATCGGTCTTGAGCAGAAACTGGGAATAGCGCTGTAGATACGATTAAAATTTTGATAATAATTCAATCAAAATAATAAAGATGCTTCGCACCGGTAAATTTTCCCGCATTTTCATTATACAACCCCAGTCAGTAAATAAATATGTAAATTTGTTTTTCTAACTTTTTAACGATATTTTGTCAATACTTATATATTGTATACTATATATGCGTAAATATACTCGCGTATATGAGACGACATACATGCTTTTCTATAAATAAATTGAATTTCATCGAAAAATAAAATAAAATCGCGTTAATATCCGCGGTTTATTTAACTCAACAACATTATATAATTTATATAAGGGGGGAAGGATAAACAATACAAAATTTATTTTTCATGCTGTATCAAATCACTTCAGAGATGAAGTTGATTGACTCATAAAAAAAAAATTCTGTATGTGAATATTTTATATAAATTTTGATTATGACTTTATTAATTTATAATTACCCGTATGTAAGTGTAACCAAGCGTCTTATATAAATAAATTTATGAGCCCACATGGAAAATTTTTAAGATGCTTTAACTATGTATTATTATGAAATATTTTATCGAGAATTTTATTTTAAGTAACAACGAATGGAATAATTTTATTTACACGGTTATTAAAAATAATTATGGAATATATTTATAGAATTGCGTTCAGAACTGAGTAATATTAATAAAGCAACATATATTCAGTTAATTAATTAACCAAACCCTTCTGATTATCTTTATCACAACTAAAATTCTTACTGTATTATACCATTATACAAACTTTCGTTTAAATTTGTAGATTTGTCTTCTCCTGTACATACCTACGAATACATGTATTAGTCGGGTTCAAAAACAACACAAACAAATAAATTTATTAATTTTCCGTTAAAGCAAAGAAAAAGGAAATTTAATCCTGTGACTACCTTTATCACTGTAAATCCACTTTGTATATTTTTTGTCTTAATATTTCTTTATTTTATTCAATATTTTTAAGTGTTATTTAATAATAAAAAAAAAAAATAATAATTTATTTT
Source organism: Tipula vernalis (assembly GCA_958295665.1). Lineage (NCBI taxonomy): Eukaryota > Metazoa > Arthropoda > Insecta > Diptera > Tipulidae > Tipula > Tipula vernalis. Next base: position 345,843,085 of record OY282558.1, on the reverse strand, counting down.
ATACAATACGAGTTCGTAGGTATTATATTGTAAAGAATTTTATTTTAAATATTTTTAAGGATTAAATTAAGTATGTATAACAGAAAGCTAAAAAGTAAAGTTAAATTTTCTTTAAAGGTTTTTTTTGCTTAGGTGTTTTTTTTATTACTTTGAGCTACTGAAGTTTGGGAATGAAGCAAACAGTATATATAGACAATACTCGGGAATAAAGGGGAAAGTTAATTATATTGTTTTTAATAATGCCTTTTTTTTTGTTTCAGGTAAATATAATTACAAAATACATTATCAAAGAAGAAAATTAGTAATGATGATTGAGAAAAAACGGAAAAGTTTAAGTAAGTATTATGATAATTTTGATAATGTTTTGTTCTATATTGTTTTCTTTTGCGGAAAACCCACCCGAAAAAATCGTTCCTTATACAGATATGTTAATCATGTTCTATGTTTGTTATAAACGTTTGTTTTCTTTATTCAAATAAATAATTCTTAATTTATCTAATCTTAAGTGGTTTGATGCGAAGGGAATTCGATTCGAATATAAACTTTTTGGTTTGGTGTATGCACGATTGAAAATTGTCTAAACCTCTAGATATTTATATATATAATATATATATATATATATATATATATATATATATATATATATATATATATATATATATATATATATATATATATATATATATATATATATATATATATATATATATATATATATATATATATATATATATATATATATATATATATATATATATATATATATATATATATATATATATATATATGTATATATTAAGTGAAATCCCAGAAAAAGGGTGTTCTATGTAATATATCGCGCGGTGTTCGTAGAAAACATCATCAATTTTTAACACTTTGCTACAGTTTTCGACTTTAAAGAATAAAAAAAATTCTGAAATGTATAAGTACAATAAATAATAAAATTATTATATACTTTGACACTGAAACACCAAAACACTAAAACAACAAAAAAGCCACAAAAAATTTGTTGTACGGTTGGTATAAATAACAAAATTTATACATTTCACCATTTATACTGACGTTATCATATTTAAAAAAAAATAATACACAAGTTTATAAATAAGACGAGATAAGATGATATAAACTGAAAACCATTCCGAAAATACACAAAAAGAAAATTTAATTTTTTTTTGTGCTGATTCTCACCACCAATGAAAATTGTAAATTTTTTATTAACGAAAGTCTTAAGTGTATCATTATTAATGTATGTATATTAAATTTTCCAGTCAAACAAGATATACATATACGAGTATGTATGACCTGAATATATAGGCATAAACTGACACTCGAATTGGGTATATTATGTTAGGACAAAGTCGATAAATTTGTATATAGTGTATGGGTCCCAAGACTGTGATGCTTATATATGTATGTTTATAAGATGAGGAAGCTCTATGTACAGACATTAAAATAGTCTATGCATTTTTAATTAATCGAAAATGTTGAATTTGGTTTTTGTTTATGTACCAGTGCTTTGTCAACTAAAATATATTATGCAGAACAAAGAAAATTCCCAATTGTTGCTTTGGGGATTTCTGAATTTTTTAAATCTAGAAATTATTTATCCTGTTTTATGTTTTGTTTTTGAAAATGAACAAAAATTAAGGGTTGTAGGAGCTGACAGGAAGCATTTAGTTAGGTTTTAAAATTGTGTATATTTCTTAAGTTACACAAACTGGTTAATTATTATTATTATTATACCACGTTATACACAAAAAGCCGAGCAATGGAAACCTTGATTTTCAAGAAAATATCAATTTTACCTACATATGAGTACATGAAGAAAATCGATGGCATTTTGTTTCAACGCCATTATTGGTTACACTTAATTATATAGTTCTTTGTTTAATGAAAGTAACAATTACAGCAATAAATATTTGTCTCCAAGTTCTCAATAGGATTATTACTAATTTAACGTATATTATTTTGCCAAACCGCTTGATTTGGTGTTCTAATTATATCCAATTTCAAGACATAAATACAAATAATTTTATTGCAACCTTGATATGAAAACATTACCAACAGATGACCGCCACCTGCTGTAGTCGTGTGTATTTAGTTTATTCAAGTATTTTTTTAAATATGATGCTACTCTTCCAGTAAATTTAATGTTAATTAAAGGAAAACCTAGTAACATTACATTCACATACAGAACACCCAATGGTGATAAATTTCTTCTTGCCACCATCGAGAATCGAAGCCGGGACCCAAAAAGTTGCAAAACAAAGCTTTACTCGCTATGCAACCTAGGACAACAATGTTGATAATAAGGATTGGAAAGTTATAAGGCAAATTTTCTTGCGTCTATTTTTTAAGGTATCATCTAAACAATTACGAAACGATTACGAAACTTCGAAAACAAAAAGATCGAAAAACCAAAAAGACCGAAAGACCAAAAAAGAAAGAAAACTCATACTTTTAGCTATTAGCTATTTCCACCAAAAGAAAACTACATGAAAATTCAATTTAGCTTATCCATGCGTCGGAAAACATTTTCTGAATACGCGGATAAAATTTCGATGAAGCCCATTTCGACATGGCTGGCTTTGTTAATAAACAGAATAGCCGCTTTTGGGGCACTGAAAACCCTGTAGCATTGGTAAAATACAAAAATATCAATTGAAACCGACAAAAAACCTTAAAATATCGAATAAAATTATCACATGGTGTCCTCATAAAATAATACCTGCCTGGATAAGTGTTTAAAAAAAAAATATAAAAAATGCATAAACAACGCCAAGTATACAGTACATAGTTGCCCTTACAAATGCAACCCTATGTAAAACAAATGCCTTTTACCTTATGCAAGCCATACTACTGGCTACGTAATGTACGTAGACAGTTGGGATATCAACATCAAGCGGTGGCAGTGAGAAACCTCCACTCCCTCCCCTCCCTCCCCTCCATGCATTCCCCCCCCCCCCTAGATACAAAAAAGCCACTACCACTGTGTTGCATTTTATAAATAAATAAATATAATTATTTATAAATATCACCATTTCTTGACGCTTGATCTGATCCGGATCAAATTACGTTTCATAAATCAACAAAGCAATGTCACTCGAATCAAAATTTTCATCCAATAACAAAAATATGTCCAATTTTTGTTGTTGATTTCAATGCAAACTTTGATAATCAGCAAATAATGAATTTTAATGGGGAATACACCAAAGCAATACTAACTTGGTACTTTAGGTCGTGATTCCAACAACTTTAAATTAAGTCATTCCGCATTAAAATTCATTATTTGCTCTTATTATTTAGTAATTTGTCCTTGAATTAACATCTGAAAGTCATTCCAAAGAAGAGCTTAAAGTTCCTATCTGAACATATTGTATAATTTTGCGATCTTTCCGAATCCGGGGTCAAAAATAGCTATTTCTATTTAAAAAATTCAATTTGACCTTTCAGATGACCTTGATCCTGCACCGTTCTCGAGATAAAAGCCTGACATTTTTTTAAAAACTCACCCTGTTTATATAGAGTCTGGTAAAAAGCGCACCTCGGTTTACTGAAAAATGATTAACAGTTACAAAGAAAATACCCATTATCAAAGTTGCCAAACGAAAAAAGGAAATTTGTTTGGTGATTGTGAGTGATCTTGGTTTTAAAGGTAAGGAAAATTCGGAAGACTTAAAGGGACTCAGCAAAATGGATTGAAGATTTAGCGAAAGATTACGAAAACCGTAACTTACTCGTAACTTTCATTTCCAAATGTAGTTGAAAATATGTAGTCAGCTAATGAATTTGGAGGGTTGAATTTTTTGATTTATTTAGAAATAAATAGCTTTCGAAATTATATTGTACAACTTTGCTTTCTTACGATTCAGTTGTTTTTGTTGCGTTTATCTCATTTTTCTTCAGGAAAAGCAGAATGGACCCCGCGCGGCCACCCGTTATGCACCACTTCTGTTATTCTGTTGTAGAGCTAAACTAACCAAAGTTGTAACAAAGAAATCGTAAAATCTAAGTTTCAAATAAAATTTTTCTTCAGAGGAGCAACAGAAAAAGCACGATTAGATTCCATGCTTTTTGAGTGCTGCTCTTTATGATAATCTAGCTCTTTTAAATTGTTTTTAACAATCCTTTAAAAGCTTTTACTGCTTTCATTTTACTGAGGACATTTCAGAATATTGCAACTTCTATGAATTTGATGTAGCGATGTTCTGGTCTTCTAAACTAGTTTACCGGTATTTCAAACCCTTGCTTGGTACAATGGCTCCTTATGGATTAGAACCATTTGAAAAATCATCTAAACCTTCTGTCGTTTATTATACGCTCCTCTATTTTGGTTTACCGGTGATGTGGATAATTCTTTAGAAAACTTCCCGTCCAAGAGATGATATTGATTTGTTGCCAGGGCTTGTGGAACAATATCTATTTCTGCAGCATAGTTCTAGTTCTACATAAATTCTGGATCATAAACCGCATAGTTCCTTAAATACCACAAGTAATTTTCTGAATGGTAGGTCGGTGTAGTCTATTAGAGATTGTGAAATTCAATGCTAATTCAGCCTATGGCGGAAAGTAGCATTAAGCTAAACAGTCCTTATAAAATGTCTGCTATTTCAAATTTGATATGATCTAAATTCGCATTTATTGAGATAATTCGTGATCGTGAGCAAGTGGAATGACTGCGCTTTATTTGCTAATGAAATTGTTGAAATTTTCCCTTAAATTTGTGTTTATTTGCCATTACATAAATATGTCCAATTTTCTGGCATAGACGTTAAATAAAAATGTATTAATTGCTAAAAATATTGGTTTGGTTTAATTGTAGAATAATTATATTAAGAGTTCCTCTATTTAGGAAAACGGCGATCCAAAAGTCATTAAGTTTGGCATTTGTGCACTTTTAAAATTTGAAGACTCTTTAAAGCGAGCCAAAGCCCAAAACATATAATTTTGCAAAAAGAAACCAGCCTCGAGTTTCTAGGTAGATCAACGATTACAATTTTAAAGATTACAATTTGGATAATATTGGTTGATTTTTGTTGAAATGTACTTTCTATGTTGACGGCCATCTTCTCAAATATTCCTGTATTTATTTCCATTGATAGATCTTCGAAGGGATGGAATCGAATAAGCAAAATTTAGTTGTTCTTCTTCTTAGAATATTATCATAAAATTTCCATCTCAAATAATAAATTAAGAATCCTTTATAATCTTATGGAAATTGTTAGGTACATATGTAATGATTCCAAATTCAACCAAAAGGAACGCTACTATTTTTGCAAAAAACTTAAGAACTTTGTCTGAATTCGATAAAAAAAAACATACTCTGAAATTAGTAAAATGTTTGGTTTATCAAAAAACACAATTTTTTTCAATTGTTAGTAAACAAAAACAAAATCAAAGAAGCCGTCTGTTCATCGAAACGAAAAAAATTAAAGGTGGTAAATTCCACCGGGTAGAAGATGTGATTCTTAAATGGCTTAAAATAATGAGATGCAAAAATATTTCAACTGTCGGTACTTTAGCCAAAAACCAAGGCCGAGGAATATGCCAAATTGTTTAAAATTTTTGAATTTCGAGCCACCAATGACTTAACGTTTAAAAATATTATGGGTGAAAAAGCCGATGCAATCTACCGTCGCTGTTCCAGAACTATAAATTGTACAATGTATTAAATCTGGATGAAATAGGATTATTTTTCAAATTGACTCCAAATAAAACATGAAAGCTCGCTAAGGAATAGGTTAGCTTGCTTATTGGGACTAACGCGGATGGTACTGTGAAACACCCTCTTCTGAACGCTTTTTGAAAGCGTTTTAAAAAAATTAAATCATTACCTTTACAATACGTTACCGACCATAAAGCATGGATCTAAACTTTGGGAAGATTAAACAGATCAATTCTCTTGATTGTGGATAATTGTCCATCCCATTCGAACGTCATTAGTTTGAAGGCAATAAAATAGATATTCTTGCCACCTAATATTACAGCAGCATGCATCATTATCATGGATGCCAAAAATTTCATCACAAACATCAATCATCCATCCTACATGGCATAAATTTTGTAACTAAATATTTGCTTAAAAAAGCTGGCTGGAAAAGTTAAAGAGCAATGTTATAAGAACTACAAGAACATACCTCAAACGCTTTAAAAATAAATTAGGCAATTGATCTGGACCGGCCCCTTTATTAACATCCAACGATTCCAATATTTCAAGAACTTCACTTTCTAGAAACATAGGTTTCTTTTGTGTTGATGTACGACATGAAAAAGTATGTGAAGACTTGCTTTGCAGAAACATCTTGTTGGTATAAACAGCTTTGGTGCGAAGTGATCTCTGATAGCTCCAAAATAATTTAGGGTTTGTTCTTAAATGACTCTCGATACGTTCAACAAACAAGTTCCATCATTTTGTAATTCCATATTTGAATTTCCTTCTATATTCTGAGAATATAAAATAGTCGACATTTTTCTTTTTACAACAACTTTATCAGAGTCGTCTATCAAGGAGAATAAAATATTATAGAACTGTCTGTTGCATTATGAACCGACAAGTTAGAAAATAATGTTTCCCAATCCACACAGGATAAGTTTTCCCCCAGTTTAACGTAATCTAATTTATGAAAATTAATATGCGATCTTAAATAACATGATACGTTTCTATCAACATTTAATGAAATGGTGACCGAAAACGGTGGATGGTAATCATCGACTTTCGCAATTAAATAATCATACTTCTTAAGTGAAATGTTATTTGGGTTTAAATTCGAAAGAAACAAATCGAGGAGTTTATTTTGAATGTTTCTTACATTGTTATATTGAGACAAAAACGTTAATTCCAGTGTGTCAATTAGGTAAGCTGCTACGCGTCCTTCACAGTTAGAAGCAAAAAAATATCCTTTGGGTCGTGAGTATTCCATTCAATTGACGAAAGATTAAAATCCCCTGCTATAATGAATTTAAGTTGATTTTTCGGCATTTTTTATAGACAAATATATTAATTGTTCATGGCAATCCCAATATTTTCGATTTGGTAAATCAGAAAAATTCAGAGGCCAATCGCTCTTAATATATCTACTGAAAAAAGTAGAAATATCTTCTCCCCTCCCCGTAATTTTGGCTGAAGGCCCAAAGAGTTATACCAATGTACCACTCTGCAATAATTACGGGGAGGGGGGAAGATATTTCTACTTTTTTCAGTAGATATATTATGAGCGATTGGCCTCTGTATTTTTCTGATTTACCAAATCGAAAATATTGGGATTGCCATGAACAATTAATATATTTGTCTATAAAAAATGCCGAAAAATCAACTTATGACAGACAGACAAATTAAATTCTTAAAAAATATAATGAATTTAGTATTAGCATGGGGGTGGTTTAGCGTCTATTGGATGGGGGGGGGGCAACGTTGAATAGATTAATCTACCAGCTCCGTAACCTTCCAGTAGGGTGGGCATCACGTGAGCTGTTCTGGTCATGTATTGGGCAGCTGCGTGATGGGTACAATTGTATAAGGGGTAACCTGTTCACAATTCGCAAGTGTACGTGCTGCCTCCTCGTGGCAACCACTGGTAACTAAGACCATTTGGCAAAATATTTGGCTAATCTAAGATGAAACAGCATATGCCGATGGATGAATGACTGATAGGTTAATCAGTCCAAAATATGCCGACTCTGGATACCGGGCACCCTCCAGTTTCATTTAGCCTTCCTATAGTAAAGCTGGGTGACCTACAGGCGATTTGCAATTCCCAGCAACTCTTAAGAGTTAATTTAAACGGAAGACGGGGCAGGGGTAGGAATATACGGGAGTGGGACAGCCCTCTCGAAGTCCTTAGGCTTCAATCCTAACGTCTTTCTAGCGAAACTACATGCTGTAGAAAACATCTAGGAGGGAGAGCAATGAGCCCAGGTAGTATGTATCACGTACCGGCTGGCAGTATTATCAGGTTCATTAAGAACCTGAATATTGACTGGACGGGTAATTAAGCAGGGTCCAGCACAATAGATCTTTTAGGTCGCAGTGCGAGGTGGCTGATCGCCCATATGGCCCTCAAATAATAATAATAATAATTAGCATGACTCGTATTAACAACCTGTGAAAGATGATCCAAAAATAATTTATAATCTGCGAAGGAAACACCTACATTAAAATATACAACGCAAATAATTAAAGTTGACCCATTTGTAAGATTAATTTTTACCCAGACATCATCTATTACATTGCAATTGTCCAAACCTTCTAGTCTTACATCATGTATTAGATCATTGTTAATAGCAATGAGAGCACCATCTCCGTCGCGTTTTTTATTACATATGAGGTTCCGATCCTTCCTAAAAACATTGAATCTTTTATCAAATAACTCGGAGGAATCAATTGAACTGTTCAGTCATGTCTCAGTCAAGCAAAATAAGTCCATAAATCTTAATTATTCAGAAGGCATTATTCGCACACAGTTGCTCAAAATAAATTGAAAGGTCCAAGCCGTTCCTTCTTTACCCAAACAAAATTTGAAGCCAAAAAAGTGAAGAAAGGTACTATGAACTGACATAACAAAAGCCAATCTGTTTGGTTCTGATGGGCCACATTATGAATGATGGCAGCCCAAAACAAACTTCCAGGAACAAAATAATTTATTGCACGGAAAAAGAATTAATAGCGGTAGTTTACATTCATATTATTAACTCATCTAATGGTCTGTTAAGCCCTATAAAGCTGGTGTTTTCAGCAAGGAAATAACCCAAAGAATATCACGAGGGAAGCAAAATGTAAGTTTAACGATTGTAAAGTGGGGGTCGCGTAAAATTTTGGAATAAAATAAAAGTAGCAATTAACAATGAGAAACACAAAAATAAACTGAAATTTTGAAAATTCAAATTTGTTGAATTTGGAATAAATCACAGTTAATGACTAATACTGTTTAATAAAACGCATTTAATTGAAAATGAATTAACTGTGCTGTTATGTTGAGCAGCCTATTTGTAAAATAAAAAGTTTAATTATTTTCAATTGTAAGTTTTTATTTAAACTATGAGTGTGCTATTTTATTGAACACCACTGTATAAACAGGGCATCCCTGACAGTTTTGTGAGAAAAAAAAGTCGAAGAGAATCGTTACCTTCTTAAATTCCATTTAAAAAATTGTAGTGCACCACTTTATCTTAATAAAAGGGAAATGCATAGCATTTTTACTTTCTTTTACTCTAGTATTTTGAATATGAAAATTTTGGAACTTGAGATCTTTAGAGATTTATCTGTTCTGAGGTTCCCTGAGTCCGAAAAAGTGGGTTTCGAAATGGTGTCTGTCGGCCAGTCTGTCAAGTCTGTCTGTCAATCTGTCAGTCTGTGTCCTCTCTACAGCCCAGATGGTTTAACCAATCAAACTGAAACTTCAGATTTAAGGTTTTTTTTGATAAATTAGGAAGTCCCAGTGAATTTTACTCCATATCGGCTAACCGGAAGTGGCCACTCCCTTGGTCCAGAAAATTTATTTTGCAAATATCTTAAAAAGTATAAGGTTTACAAAAAACTACTTAATACAAAATGTTTCCAAAAATTAAAAACAAATAAAAATTAAAAATTAAAAAAAAAAATTAAAAAATTATAAAAACAAATAAAATTTCTCAAAATTCTCTGTTCGTAAAAGAAAGTCGTGAGTTGGCCACACCTCCATTTTTTATAAAGAAAACCCCGATGCAATTTAAAAATTTGTTGGGAAAATTAGAAAACTTGAAGAACGAAATTTAGTTTTTTGGACAGACGAATTAAATTTTACCCCAGACCATAATAAACGAATGGCTCCCTGAAAATCCTCAAGTTAGAGGTCCATCTTCTTTCAGAGATGTTTAAGCGTTAACGTGTGGTATGGTATAATTGAAAATACTATAATTGGACCAACGTTTCTTCCAAACCGATTTAATGCTGAAAATTATTTGGAATTTTTAGAAAACATAGCCCTAAGATGAGGTTACCCTTAGTATGAGAAATAATTTTGATTGCCAGCAGAATCGGGCTACTACACATTATGGTATCCCAGTCCAACAATGGACAATTGCGCAACGGACCTATAGCTTGGCCGCCAAGATCTCCAGATTTAACGCCATTAGATTTATATGTTTGGGGATTTTTGAAGAAAGGAGTATATGACGAGCAAATTGAACGTTTCTTAAAATCTTCAAAATTTTAAGACATGGCGGATGCCATAGTGAAAGACGATTTCAACTTTGTTTACTTTAGAAGGAGAAGCGTTTTGAAAATTATTTATAACCTCTTCTGTTATCTTAGAATAATGTTGAAAGTTTAAATTGAATTTTTGAAATTCTTTCAAAAATGTTTCTATTTTTCATAAAAAACTTAGAATCATTTTTTAGTAAATCCCTTAGCAAAATCAAATTTTCAATAAAAAGTTGAAATTCCTCGTATTGACTGATTTTTCCGAAAAAAATGAGTTTAATAATGGGTTTTCTAATTCTTACCACTATATGGAAAGTCCTATGCATCTCCCTTTTAACTATAGGTACTGCGATTCCCTACATTTATATAATATTAATAATATTCTAGTTTGAATTGAAATGTGAAGACGAGATCGTGCTGGTTTTAAAATATCCATACTCACACCAGAAGTCACTGAAGATGGCTAACAAGCCGAAATATATCACTAAAGATGTTTTCAATGAATAAATTTGAAGAAATAATAAGTAATTAGTCTAAAATAAGCTATTTTTTTCGGAATTATATAATCTTGTACAGTTGGTTCAAATATTAAAATATTTTCAAAATGTTACCTCGAAAAAGCTTACCCAAGATAATTATACTAAATATTTTCAAAAAAAAAAAAAAAAAAAAAACTTTTCATACGTGTAGTGTATAAGTAACCAACGAAACACAAAAAAAATATTTAAAATTTTAACTAAAAATCGTTAAGGATTAAAAATTATATTGCTATGCATCATACTCATTGTTAACATAAAACCCCAAACATTTACAACATATACATATGTAACACGTACATATAAGTAAGTAAATTCATTTTCCAACCAAAAATCCTCTATAAACAATCACCAACAACGCACGTAAATGTAGGGGTGTACTTGTCATACTCGAATATATGAGGAGTGTATATTAAAAATTTCTCGAAACAACAACACTAATAATATCAATGTTACAAATATGTACTCGTACGAGTATATATTGTCGGCATAACATTTATAAAATTATAATTTAGATAATAATAGGAAAAACTATAATAATAACGTACTTACATATTATTATCATTATCATTAAAACAAAAAATTCAAATTATTATTTTCATATTTTTCCAGAAAAATATTATTTAAGAGTTGGAAAAATCAATAGAATTAAAAGTTAAAATAAAGAGATTAATAATAATTATTACAACCAATAATGGTATACAGACAAAAAAGGAAATATATAAAGATTTTACATTTGTTTTTTCTCCCCAACACAAAAAAAAACAACACCAGCAAAAAAAAAAAGGATTAAAGTTAAGAAACTTTAATTTTTTTGATGTTGTATGAGGAAATCTAAAATGTTTATTTTTAATTGGGATCCAGAATACACACACAAAAAATAAGATGAACAGTAACGAGTTTATAAAACAAATATCTCGAACAGCTTCATGCTGTCTACTCGTAGAATACTATAGACACACGAATTAAAATTTGAATTATGTATGTGTAGGATTCACCCCTTAAAATCAGTATTTTTTTTACGTAAAAACCCCTTTATTAATAAACCATTTCAGTTTGGCTTAATGTCGCTTCAAAATGTATTGTACATTCCAAATTGTCAACATCAGATTAAAATATGGATATACAGACACAATATTTTGTTTTGTTATTTGGTCAAAATTAATGTCTCATTATGAGGAAGAGTATTTGTGAGGAGGTTAAAATGAATACCATTTTTGTTATCTGAAGCAATAAAAAAAATACAGTAGGTGATAGAAGTGTATTAAACTTTTCGGAATAAAAATAAAAATTACAAAAGATTTATGAAAATGTAGGCCTTTAATACGAAATTAAGGGAATTAACACCCGATTTTTTGCCTCCGTTTTTTTTACTATTATGAAACGAAATAAGGGCCGACATTTTTGAGGAGTGGCGTTCTAATTATTAGAATCACATTTTAAAAGAAATGGAAATTTCTGTTCTATTTCTAAAATTAAATCTCTCTTTTCCTTTCCAGAGTATTTTAAAATTTCTATAATTTGGTAGTGAAAAATATTTCGGGTGCGGTTAAATTTTGATTGCAAATTAAACCCATTATTTCACGATACCGCGTTTTGCATCTCATAGTTGTCGATAAAAATTTCTTTTAAGTAATATCCATTTTTTATAGATCTTTTTTTTGCTAATCAAAAACTATTACACCGGGAAAGCCTTTATACTAAATAGGACCTACCAATATAATAATTTGCATTACCACTTTGTATTGTATTATCAATTTGGTTTTAATAATATTCACAAACACGGATTTGACACAAAAAAGGATATTATCTTCATAAACATTTATTGTGATGATGATGTCATTGTCAAAAATTACTGAACTCGTATACCAGTATGTTTGTTTGTAAATATAAGAAATATTAATTCTGTTGAATATTATCAGACAATCGATACATCGATTAAGTGGGGGTGGTTCATGGGAGATGCAAATGTCGGTTTCACATCACATAAAATATGCATGAAATCTGGCGCCAGTCTAATGAATGACATAATATCCAACAATGTGTGTATGGTATTTAGTTATTTATTTTATTTATCAAAGAAATCGATGTGTACACAATGAATAAATGTTTAATTTCAAAATTAAGCGGAAACTGAGAAAAGCAAATTCAAAACTTAACAATGGTATTAAAAAAAAAATATATATAATTAACTCAAGTTAAGGTCAAAGATTAAAAATTAAAAATTAATGATTATAATAGTTGAATACAAATTGTGGTTTTATTTTAAATTGAACTTGTTGTGGTTTGGACAGTCCAAATGAAGGAATCTAAATATGGAATTAACTTTCGATTTATAAATTGTCTTTGTTTTTCTACGGAAAGACAAAAGCTTGTACTTTTTAATATTTAATTATCGCCGGTTAAGTATTACATTAGAAAGAGATTCGGGTAGTGTCTTCTTACAATTTTTCGACATCCATAATGTTATTAATTCAATGAAAAATATTGAGGTCATCGACAAATAGAAGTGCGGTAGAATGTTGGATTATATTTGTGATGTCATTAAATCAGTAAAAGGCAGAGTACGATCTACGTCAACAATTTGGTGCATTGCCATTAGATTAACCCACATTGACTAGAACCTAAAACTATGGAGTTTCATCAATACCCGTTTGTGACCCGATCTTCCGGATATAAATCTATGCCGATTCAAGGAAAGGTGTGGACGTATAATTTTCTTAAATGCAAACACTCAAACATTTCGAAAAGTTGTGTATGCTTTTGTTGTGGTTTCACGTTAGTAGGGCATTATATAACGTTTCTATAATTAAGGATGGAATAGTTATTATTAGGTCCACAGCCTGTATACCTAGATGATAGCAATCGAGAACAAAGTCGAATAATAATCTTTTGATTTTTATTGCACAAATTTCATCGAATTACTTAGTTCGCCGGTATAGGATTGACTATTTCACATTTAACATAAAAAGCTGTACAATACACATCTCAAAACCCTAATCCAATCTCAACCCTTTGATTTTCGTTGAACGAATTTCGTGGAAAATAAGCCTTAATGACATTCAAATATTGTGTTGTCCAACAATTAAATACTTGAAGACCGCCTGAATGAATGTTATTGGTATAAACAACACTTTTGTTATTTGAGAAAAATTTCACTTTGGTAATACTACCTTGATCAACAAGTTCCCGGAATAACCACCGTGTGGCGCTCCCATCGTTCCGATTTGAGTTCTGTTTTTTTGTTAAGTTGGTACATCTGTTGTTGATATTCCCTCTAAATCTTAGCGTCATAGCTTGACATTTGCAAAAGTTACGTAGTCAAGAGTACATCTATCTTTGTGTGTGTTGGCGATTATTTACAATTTTAGAAATTATTTACAATTTTAGACATGATTTGCGAGGCTGAATCCGATCCCACATTCATCAAAAGGATCATTACTGGAGACGAGACGTGGGTTTATGAGTACGACACGCAATCCAGACATCTGGCAAGTGAATGGCGTTGACCAAAAAAAAACCACGTCGTTTTCAGTCAAAAAAATGGAGGTGTGGCCAACACACGACTTTCTTCTATGAAAAGAGAATTTTGAGAATTTTTTTTTTTATAACTTTTTTTTTAAATTTTAAAAATTTTTCAATTATTTTTTTTTAATTTTTTATTTTTTATTTTTATTTGGTTTTAATTTTTGGAAACATTTTGTGTCAAGTAGTTTTTTGTAAACCTTATACTTTTTAAGATATTTGCAAAATAAATTTTCTGGACCAAGAGAGTGGCCACTTCCGGTTAGCCGATTTGGAGTAAAATTCACTGGGACCTCCCAATTTATCAAAAAAGCTTAAATCTGAAGTTTCAGTTCGATTGGTTAAACCATCTAGGCTGTAGAGAGGACACAGACAGACTGACAGACAGACAGCATTTCGAAACCCACTTTTTCGGACTCAGGGGACCTCAAAACAGATAAATCTCTAAAAATCTCAAGGTCCAAAATTTTCATGATTACTATATGTACTTTATTTTACTAGAGTAAAAGAAAGTAAAAGAAGGCAATGCTCACGGTTTTCATGGATTACAACGGTGTAGTGCATCATGAATTTTTGCCAGAAGGCCAGACCGTAAACAAAGAGTATTATTTGGGCGTTATGAGACGTTTGCGTGAAGCAATTCGCCGAAAGAGACCAGAATTGTGGGCAGAAAACTCGTGGATTTTGCACCATGATAACGCACCGTCGCACAGTGCCATCAATATTCGTAATTTTTTGACGAAAAATGCAACAAATACCATCCAAAAGCTCGTGAAATAACAAAGTGCTAAAGTGTATTAAAATACTTTCAAGTGATTGCATTTTTTAAGCGAATTAAAGCCGAATTTACGGAAATTTATTATATTGGTAATAAAATTATGTTCAGGAATTTAAAGTAGCCTGACAATATGTTCAGGAATTTAAAGTAAGATTAATTTATAAATTATTTCAGGGAATTAAATTGAAACTTAAATTATATTAGAGGACTATTATTTTTATTAGGAAAACGGTTTCACCGTTCCGTATTCCATCTGCTGGATTTAACACCACCTTCCCTGGAAAAATTTTGGTTTTAATTTCTTTTCACCTTCGCTCTTTTATCGCTCGTTTCACTTCTCAATCAATATCTAGATGATATTTAAAAACAAACGCTTTGCTCTGGTATCTCAATATTGAATAAGATTGCATTTTTCGACGATTCATTCGATATCTGGCTTTCAGTCAAGAGGACATTACGACCAAAACTATAATTTCTTTGGCAAAAACAATTGTTGTCCAAAAACATTGGGTGATACATCCAGTTACTGAGCCCACAAAATTTTATTTTATGAAATATATGGCGAACAAGATAATAGTTTATAGAGAAAACCTTTCCAGAAAACACTTCGTTACTTTGAAAACTATCAATAAACAGTAATTATTTTAAAATAAAAGTTTTTCTATTAGCGATAAACGTGGGGGACAAATTACCTATTAACTATAGCGAGAGTGGAAAAAGCTTTTACCATAATTAGTAGTTAGACCAAAATTATTTTCTTTTTTTAACTTTTAACTTTCATTATTAAATAAGTCCCCAAACCAATATAATTATAAAACAGAAATCGGGTTAGAGTAAACGCTTTTTGATTTTTTTAATATTGATTGCATCAACAAACTTTGAATGAACAAGTATATAATTAGCCATATGAATTAAAAGCTTTCATGGTTTTGTTCTTATATTTATTTGTACATACTCACATATAAGAGTTTTATTATGCTGAATATCAGATGAGGGGGCATTTCATCTCAGGCTAATCAACAAAAAATTTATTTGTTCTTTCTTGGTCCAAATCATCTGAATTTTTTATTTTATTTTATGATCAATTCTAAATTATGACATGACATGATTTTTTTTATCTACTCGTAAACATTACAAACGAAATATTTTTTCGGTTCGAGGTATGTCTGCTGTGAAGTTTGTGAGACCATAGAAGCTTAAACCACGTTTGTCTGTCATAAATATGCATACTAGCGTGCAAACATAAATGAAATGTTTGTAGATGAAAAATAGTTCCTATATTATCACAGAGCAGGCACAAACAAACGTATATAACGAATGTTGAAGCATTAAAAAAAAATTGTGTACACATGAAAATTTGTTATATATTATACGAGTATGTGTAATGTGTACTATATACTAGAAGGACGACGAAGAGTGAAAGAAGGAAATTTAGTACATAAATAATATTTTTTTTTTAAATTCTTATTTGAGTTTATCCTCATTTTATTGCAATAAAAAATGGGATAAAAAGGAGCGCACACACAAGAAAGGAATGAATATGAGAGACTTTTGACCATAGATTTTTTTTTTTTTTTTTTTCGAAAAAGTTGGGTTTTATTTGGTAAGAGGAAAAGTATCATGGATCATGTCATATTTAAACAATAAAAAGATGGTAAATGGAAGTTATGTATAGTACAGTTGTATTTTACTATTGTGTATCCTTAATTTTGTTTTTTTTGTCCCATTTTTTATTTTTATAATTCTGATAACAAAAACAACAAATAAGTGAATGTGAGACTACAAGAAATCAAAAAAAGCACAAAAGTACAGTGGAGCACATTTGTGTAGATGAAGTGGAAATATAATACACAAAAAATATAAATGGCAACACCATTCAAGTAATCCAGTGATTTATTTTTATTTGTAAGAAATTAATTTACTTAATTATTATGTTATAAATGAAACTAGTTTATTAGATTAATTAGAATTATGACTGTTTTGTTTTTATGGTTTTGGGATGCTACAAGGCATATCGCTTTGGTCGTCGTTTCTATAATAAAAATATAATATTATGTATAAAGTTTTTAAACAGCTTACTGGTCTAATCTGTTAATATTGAGCTAATTTCGAATAAATCTCGCATACATAAAGGTAACAGCCAGGGATATGCCCAATACCCATGGGCCATATCGTATAATTTGATATAAATTAACCGATTTAAATAGTTTATGAATCATTCCAAATTCATTTACAATTTGTCGGGCACGAAAAATTTCACAAACGTCTTTTAGCACAACACTTTGCGGCCGTAATTTTAATATTGCTAGGTAGGCTGCATAAATACCACCTTGAATTTCACCATTAATCAGTCCACGATTATAAACGGCCGAATTCGTTGAACTGAAAATTATTTTGTCGAATGTGTTTACTGTCGCTGGATTCAAAATCATTGGTTGTTCCCATGTGTCTTCACGCCATACAACTGGCGTTAACATTTGTTCGTTATTAAATACTGAAGTGATATGCTCCAATATTAGATCTTTCACCGAAAATCCAGGATAATCGGGCTCTGTGTGATACATGAATCCGGATAAAAGTTTAGGCCGCTTTTGGTAAGCGAAAAAATACTTAGGATAAAAAAGTAAAACATTACCGCTAAGGTTGGCATCTTTCCAATACGATTTCATATATTCTGCCTCGAATGCTGTTATCATATATTTTTTTGGCAAGTTTGGCACTATCATTTGCAATGGCAGTTTCGGATGGAAATTGAGCTTTTGTATCTTTTGCCATTTAAAAGACGGGATTACTATATAAGAAAATATTTTATCTCCTTCCGCGGTTTCACATTCGACAAATTCACTCTTTTGCGTTATCTTAGTTATTTCGGTATTAAATTGTACCATACCAAGAGATAAACTTTTTATTAATCTCTTGTATAATTCGTTTACGTTGATTTGAAGACAATTTAGTCTCGATCCAACTATACATTCTATTAAATTCGACATACTAAAGGAAGAATTGCACAGTTTTACAAAATCGTAAAATGAACAGAATTCGGCTTCTACTCCGGCTACTGATCGAACAATAAAACGTACAAAATTTTTTGAGTATTCAAAAACAAGTCTTCCACTCATATACTGCTCCATTGAAATATTTATATATTGTTTATTAATTTCATGGCTGGTATTCGATAGTATATCAATTTCTCCAACGAAACGGTCCAATTCAAATTTTATCAGCACATTAAATTTATCATGTTCGAATTCCCAGAAACGATTCAATTTATTATGATGATACACTTTATTAAATTCAATATTTAGCTCCTTGCACAAATTGACTGTTGAAAATTGTTCGAATGAAATCCAATTGCATGCATTATATCCAACAAATTGATTCTCAGTGAATCGTTTGAATGGGTCGGTCTCCCGTTCAACCAGCAAAATGTTGAGCGATAAATTTTTCTTCATAATTTTATAGGCGGTAATTAAGCCGGATAATGATGCACCAATAATTAGGACATCAATATATTTTCTATGTGGTTCTAAAACTGGATCTGTCATTGCCAAAATAAATAAAAAAAATGAATTTCTTATTATTCTCAATGCATTCTTTAATCCATAAAAATATAGTGTAACGAAATCGGTAGTAATCAGTCGAAATTTGATCGATTTCCAGAGATGGTTTGTTCTGTCACATCTGCAGTTTTTTCTTTATATACTTCTTGTATATTAAATTGTATGTTAAATTTACGGTAGTCACCAATAAAAAAAAATTCGATAAAATTCCGATAAAAAATAAGAGTGAGGGGTGAATGGAATATATGTATCTATAGATGAGAGATTGATAGATTTATTTGATCAGACAAGTGTAATTTCAGTAACAAAAACGAAAGGAAAATTATAATCCACGTCAATATACTAAAATATATAGGTAGGTATTGTATAGTCTAAAAAAAACTGATGATCTAGTTTCACCTTAAGGCTATTTGATGATATATTTAAAACCATAGAACTAAGGGTAAAGTCGGGATAGTACAAGTTTACATGCGTACAGAAGAAATCGTAACAAAAATTTTGATTTCATCCAAATCTTTAACTTTTTTTGTTTTACATATTTTTGGTCCATTGATGTTTGAAATATGCTGTTTGTGTGAAATTTATCTCTCAATCGGTAATTCAATCAACTTAAGGATTTTCAATGTGATAAAGAAAAATGAGCTTTTATATACGATATATAACAAAATATACAACTGACGAAGATTTACTGTACTCTTAAAAGGAAGTAAGACAGATTCATCTGCAACAGTGCGGTCTATTTGAGAAAAATTAGGTTAATTTATATTTCGTATTTACACACTAAATCTCTGAATCTCGTAAATCCAATTTAATTTGGCTACATTTGTATCCACTGAAAATATGTTTAACGTGTCAAAAATTATAACAATTCATTTGAATAATTTAATTTCGATAATTTATAACACAATGAAATACAAATCCTATTGTTCTTCTGTGTAGTTACAGTGTTATACGGATTTATTTTGAATCATATCTGTAATTAGTATCATAATCATTATTGCTTACGATACAAATCTTAAAACGGCTTATTGTAATTTTTTTTTTTAAACATAAAAATCAGATACATTAAATTGACCCCCTAAACACTTTTGTTCTGTAATATATTTATATTATATGTATTAGATTATGATTTTAATTTATAATTGAAGGGCTGGATTTTAGATAGGAAGGATACGTTTTTATTTTTTCGAATTAAGATAGTAGAATTTAAATAAAAAAAAGGATTTTCTATTAAATACTTGAAAAAACAGTTTTAAAAGGGTTCTAATGCATAAATTTAATTTGGATGTTGATATGCCATTTTAAAGGGTGATAAATAGAAATATACGGTTTCTAACTGAATTTGAAGTTTGTATATGGAAATGAGGCGTTCAAACTAATTGATGGTTTGTTTAAAAATCGGTTTTTAAAACAGCTTTAGTGGTAAACTGGTAATAAAGATTGTTTCACGAAATTTAAATATTAGATTTGTTCACTAAATGTCATAGTTCAATTGGATTTGTGCTTTCTACATTTGTACTACAACTTTTAGTCTATTTTATCTAAATACTAGAAACTATTAGCGAATTTAGAAAATTATAAATACATTTATTTCATCGCTAATTTAATAGAATTAAATAGAATTTTATAGAATTTCAGAAATTGGTCAATGCCAGCTCTACTCACTTGAAATGTCAATGCAGATGGAGATGAAAAGTCAGTTTGTATAGCCAAACGTCCTTAAATCCTGGCCATAAATCGGGCGATAATTAACCGCGAAAGAGTTTGATCTAGATCAGCGCTCGGTAAGGTTTATGGGGCACATTTAAATTTTTAATAAGGTTTCTCCAACGGGATCCCGGTTTCCCAGGATTCTGGTATCAAATGTATGACCGGGATATCCCGGGGATTTCTCACTTGTTAATTTATCTAGTGTTAGTAATCTTTTACCTCAAATTCGCAAAGAAACCTTAGGGACTCTGGCATTTCGTTTTCAGTAACAAAAGCGTTACCGGGAAATCCCGGGATTTCCCGGTTTTCGATTTATTTATCTTATAATGTATTCTGTAAAATCTCGGTTTAAGAGACTAATTGGAGGTGGGCCTGTCTCTTATTTCCGCCTATTCCTCTATTCCTTAGATCCCAATGCAGACAATTTCGATATGGCGTGTAGAAGTATCCATAAAAAGTATTTTAAGTCAAATTCAGGCCAATTAGGAACGAACTATGCTATTTCTTAACCGATTATTTTGGAAATTTTATTTTAAAATGAGTTTCACATATAGTTCTGGAAAATGGCCACTTAGGAAGGAACTTTGTGATTTCTTTACCGATTATGATGTAATTCGGGATACATGATGAAAATGGGACTCTAAAATGAATTTTAGATGAAGTTCTGGAATATGGCCAATTAGGAAGAAACTCGGTTACGACATGAAATCGGTAAAGAAACAACCGAGTTTTTGTCCTAATTGGCTATATTTCAGAACTTTATGTTAAAATCATTTTAGAATCCCATTTCCATCGTCCTAACCGAATCTCACTATAAAGGAATCTCAGGTAAAGAAATCACCAAGTTCCTACGTAATTTGCCATTTTCCAGAACTTTATGCAAAAATCATTTTAGAATACCATTTCCGCCGTGCAAGCTGAACTTCATCATAATATGTTAAGACATGGACAAGTTATTTCCTAATTGGCCTTATTCCAGAACTTCATCTAAAATTCTGTTTAGAATCCCATTTCCGTCGTGCATGACGAATTGTATCCTAATCGGTAAAGGAACGGCTAAGTTCATTCCTACTTGGCCATATTCCAGGACTTCATCTAAAACTCATTTTAGAATCCCATTTCGATCATGCATCCTGAATTGCATAGTAATATTCAAGTAATAAACTTTTTAGAATCCCATTTCAATCGTCCAAATCGAATTTCATCATAATCGGCCAAAATTTGACTTGAAAATGGTATTAATGGATAAACTTCTAAACGTATAATCGGAAATCAGAGACAGGCCAATCTATAATTAGGCTCATAAACCGAGGTTTTACAGTAATATAACGTCAGCCCTTTTTGCACCAAAGCACCAAATGTTGTTGGCTAAAAGCAATAGTGTAATTTAATCAATTTGTTGTGATATATTATGAAACGTAAATTCTTACCGGCAGTGGGCTACCGAAGAATGTTTATATTGCTGATCGGCACGAAAATTGCTTTATTACTTGAGGATTTTTACAACGAGCTTCTTTGCGGACGAACTAGAGTTTCTGAAAGTGAGAACAATAATTTCCTGCGAACATCTGTGTTTTTGTAATGGTTAACTTCTTTGCAGATGATATAACTCGCCAATCCCATAATGTCAATTATGTTATAAAAGCATGCCAAAGCCCATCTTTTTGTTCGTCTTTTTGTGGGGAAGTGGCTTCACATTTGGTCCATTGCATCGACCCCTCTTTTGGTTTTATTATAGTAAATAATTGCTTCCGACTTTTGTAGTTCACCAATTACATTCTTATCATAATGCAATGCTGATGAAATAATGAATCAAGAAAAACAAATCTTTGGGACGTAGGAGCATTCTGCTACATTGTTTCCGTGACATCCAAATATTGATGAATGTATTGGCCGTGAAGAATTTTTGTTCATTTCATGTGGAATAGATGTTTCGTTGCTTTGCAGCGTACCTAGCAAACCTAGGTCGATGTCTATGAAGCGCTTACATCCTTGTAAGGTGATAAATAAATTATCGGCTACGATTGTTCTTCCCGAATTCGAATACTTAGAAGCCAAATGCAACGTTTCATTTGGCCTTTGCTCAACGGCCCGTTCTGCACCTGCATATTTACCCGTATAAATATTTCCTTGTAGTGTGACAGTGTGTTTTGGCATCCTAAGCCCACCATACTTTAATTCCATACCTCGCAGGTTTGGACGAAATGTACTGTCAACTTCGTAATCCCACGATATGGAAACAATTGTTCAACTATGGTAACATATCCCTATGTGGCCGATAATTCTTTTCCAAATTTCCATTTAACAAATTCTATATATTCCTAACAGATACAGCTTCTTTCCCGTGAATTCGACTTTGAATTCCGTCAATTAAGCAAGAATTCGACGAATTTCTACTGAGGAATTCAATAGTGGAATTGTTGTTGTAAATTGTCAAATAAAATACGGCTAAAAATAATACAAACAAATACAAAAAGGGTCTGGCCAGACCCTGGTGTCTCCAAAAGGATTAATAATGTTTTTAGCACAAAATGTGTGGTTTGTGTTCAAGGCAAATTAAATGACCTTTGATTTAAAAAAGGAATTATTTTGATTCGTCGAGAATTTTTTGAATTATTCTGCACGTCGGTTTCAAAAACATGGAAAAAGGAAAACAAGGAAAAAGGTTGATGAAAGTTTATCATTGTTAATTTAACTGTACTTTTTAAAAGCCATCATTTCGTCATTTTCGCTTTTGGGGGCATATTCTAGGGATAACATACTATCGATTTAAGCAACAAAAAAAAAAATCGATTTTTTGAAGGCGCTACACCACGTTACCCCCTTAATTACTTCGGTCAGATTTTTCTTTCTTCGCTTTTACTTAACAAATTCAAAACGATTATTGTAGCAGATATTTAACCTTAACATGAACTTATTGAAATAGTATCTAGAATTGCTTCGTGTAAAACACTGCGGCTCGTATTTTTAAACAAGGATACATCGACGGATTAATTCACACTTTTCGAAAATCCACTGATTTAGCCGAGGTTACTTTTGGTAATTTTAAACGTAGATAGATCCATGGATTTTTTGAGTCGTAATTTTGAACGAAGCTAAAACCGGCGATTTTCGAAATCAATTTTCGAATTAATAACTGCTTGCTGGAATTTTTTTTGTTTGTTTTCTAATGTCGTTTTCGATTGATTATTTTCCCCTCTATGGAAAAGCAATCTCAATTTCGGTGTCAATCGAACAAGAACAACTCATTTCTCTTTTATGTTTGTGGGTTATCTGTCAAAATATAAGAAACTAGAAAATTGCAAATATAAAATCTAAAAAATTCGTTTTCGAAGCAATGTTGAGATTAATTTATTGATAATTCTAAATAAACAATAACCATAATAAGTTTTCAAACTGAAAACGGCACTCAATCGCAGCCAAATAACAGATCCAGAATAAACCTACGAGCCAGTGGCGAAACTACAAATCCTGGGCCCTCCGCTAAATTTTTCTTGGGCCCCAAAAATAATCCTTGTACTTATGAGCAAGTAAAGCTTTTAGATAAAAATTTATTTATATCTACTGTCGAGCCTCATTATTTAAAAGTATCTGATTTCGAGACTAGACGAAAGAGAACGTGATTCATTTCAATGGCCTTAAATAAAACGAAACATCCAGCAACTATCAGTGCTATGACGTTTTCTAAATATATCGATGAAGCATCACAAATTTCGAATATAATTGAAAAATATCAAGAATATCGAAATAATCTCAAAAATGTCAAATTTTCAAAGTATATACTTATCTTGAATATTCCTGAAAGTTCTCAAATGTCGAATTATCCGTAAGTATGTAAAACGAAAGAAGATCCTCGCCTAGGGAGAGATATGGAAATTTTGCCATAATCTCGAAAAAATGACTAAATATTGCGATTCAGATATATGTACATATATGTATAATTCTTCCAGTCTTCAAACTCAGAGCTAATCGCAAAACATTGTCATACATAATTCGAATAAATTTGAAAATCATTAACAATCTCGATTAATCCTAGAAATGTCGGAAAACTTAAAAAATCTAGAATTTAACGCAAAACCACAGAAAAATTGGAATAATCTCTTTATTTTGTGAATCTCGATTGATCTCGAACAATTTCAATAATCCCGAAAATCTGGATATTAATGAATAATTTCGGAAAGACGGTCAAAATTTAGAAAATCCACGAAAATTTCAAAATATTCCGAAAATTCATGTGAATATAACTTAATGTTACTAATGCTACTAAGCAAGTTCTGGCTAAGCTCGACAAAACGACATGCAATAAGAATGAAACCCTCAAATAGTATCGGATAATTTGTTAAATATCGAAGAAACATATTCTCAGAATAGACTCTAAGATCCTTGAGTAACATTGAACCACACTCGAATAATCTCAAAACGATTAACCTGACAGTTTCGAAACAAAGAATCACCAACTAATAAATTTTAAAAATAGAAGGTATGAAAGGTATGAAATCGGGAAGCGACGGAAATTTCCAAAATAGGGATAACCCCGCCAAAAACAACCAAAAAAGAACACCAGCACTAATTGGAAAATTGCAACGTTAATTGACTATAGAGACTGACTGGTTTGACTCAAGTATCTGTTAATTCCCTTTCTAAAGACAAAAGCACTCCTAATGAAGAAAACATGTAATTGTTTTCAGTCGCGGTTAGATATTTTTCTAATAAGAAAGTTTCAACAATTTCTTCTTGATTTTTATGAACATCAAAATGGTACATCGCAATCTGCTTAGCAGTATTGCTTCCTTTTACAAATCAAATTCAATATTTTCTAATCAAAATCTTAATTTGATTTATAAAAGGTTAAATTTGAAGTGCAAAAGGGTTAAACTTGGAGTACAAAACGTGTTTTACAAATAAATTAACCCAAACACTAAAATCGTCATATGGTTCTAGTCGGAACTATTGGGCCTGTCTTAAGAAAATATTTAATAGCACCAGTAGCCATTTCTTCTTTCGCTAAAAATTAGACGACCACCTTATCTTAAAAATTTCGTTTCTTTAATCTGAGCTACAATCAATCTAATCTTGACTTTGAATTAATATTCAAACAATCGATAAATCTCGTGCGCCCCGCAGCTGCGTATTACACATTTATGTAAAAGAGGGGTAAATCTACGGAAAACCCGATATTTTTAAAAAGTGCTCTCGAGCAAAAATATTTGGCCCTCAGAACAACGTGTTTTCTTCAATCGAACAAACTAAAAGCAAAAAAAGCTAGTTTTTCACCTTCAGAATGCTTTTTTCGGCTCGAAAACGACATAAAATAATTCTTTCTCCCTTAAGTTTTCCATCTTTTCTTGAATTTCATATTCATCGAGTTTCAAATTCTAGATTACGATAATCATGTTATGTACGATATGCAACAAGCCTAAAAGCATATAAATCGTATTGTGACATAGGCTGAAAAAATAACTACATAATCTCGAATTCGCGACTATAGCTAGTTAGAGTCTGTTGGAGTTAGTCTTTAGTAAATATCGTGATTTGTGGCATTCCTGTACAAGAAATAAATAAAATGGAAAGCGAGCGGCGAAAACAGTATCTCGTAATCTGATTCACCAGATTCTGATGACGAAGACCCATTAAATATATTTTCCATTTTTAACTTACATTTTCAAAAACTTATTTAAATTTAAATTTGCAATTCATTATCTACAAATATTTAGTTTTGTATATGTAATTTGACAGATCGTAAATGACGTTTTATATTTCGCTGTTTCCCATGGGATCGCAGCCATCGATATCGAGGTATAAAGCCGAGGATACAATTTTAATCCAGGTTTGATTCAATGGATTTATCTTCGTTTAAAAATACGAAAGAGGGGATAAATTCGCTGATTTATGACTATCCTCGTTTAAAATTACGGGCCTACGAGTAAGTCAATTCTTAAAATGTTTAGTTATGTACTCGTATATTTTAAAAAATGGCACATTAATTACAAAATAAAACAAATTGGGTAGAAATGAAGTAACCTACATAAAAAACTCATTTATATCAATATAGTCGATATATGTATGTTGATATACATAACTCAAAAAAGCAGATTTTTCAGGAGACACATTTAAAGTTTTAAATTGCTATAACTTTCTCAGATGATTTTGAAATACATTACCAGACAAATGTATTTGAGCAACGTAATCTAGTAAAAGGAAAAAGGCGTTGATATCTTTAGTGAGCTTGGTGGCGCCTCCTATAACCCTAAAACCACCCCCAGTTTGACTTATGACGTTCTTATTAGAAAAGTTGCTGTCATAACACGTTTTAAGTGGAAATATGACTTTCTTGCTAGGATGAAAAAACCATTGTTAAGAAATAATTTTTCAATTCATTTGAAGCTGATCGGGTTTAACGATTTCTGACAATCTGTTAACATTAAAACTTTTAGGATAACAATTCAAAACGTTTATTTCAATCGTAAGTTACAAGCTTTTATCACACATTTCATTTATAAACAAAATGTAAAATGTTTTATAGTATTTAGGAATAAGCTTCTTGTTGAGTAAAATCCAGTAAATCATCTTTTTTTTCTGAGAGAGTCCTTGCTTGTAGTAAAATGCGGGTGTTATTATCATACTGGTATCTTTTCCTTTTTTTGTCTTAATTATTGTGACTTCCTTAAACTCTTCACTATAAGATTTTTTATATCACATTCACATTTAGAACTTTAACTTCTGCTAATTTTAACTCCGTCATATTCAGCGGACCTATCTCATTGACCAGCGTCTTTATATTGTAAAAGTCTTCGTAACACAATTCGCTTACACGAAATGGCTCGCCCGATTTTTTGGCAGAATGAATGGTGGATATAAAAGAATCAGGAGAATACATAGGCCCCCTTTTAAGCTGGCGTTTGATTTGCCTCTCTATTAAGCTTTTTAATTTTTGTTGAATGTTAATTAATTCTTGTAATTTTTAGGGCAAAAAACAACATTTTGACAAATTTTCAGGCGGTATAAAAATATTTTAATAAAAGGTTTAGCAGCTCTTAGACTATACGTACTGTTATCAAAAATGAAATAATTCTCGTTCAGTAAGTTATTTATCAGATTAGTCAAAAATTTGAAAAATTTATGTAAAGCAATTCTTCGAAATTTAAATATACCAAACAAGCGTCCATTAATCTACAATATAAAAACCTAGAAAATGCAATCCTACTCTATTTTAATAGCGTGACGTAAATATGTAGTAAACGTACAAACAAAATGTCGTCAGTTTCAGTTTCGAACCGTTCGCTTTTTTATTGGTCCGTCTCGGCTGTTTCGGCAACTCAAAAATTTAAAATTTGATCCTAATGTGGCATTCGTTTTATTTCTATTCGTTCTTAATATGGAAGTTTCTATCTTTCATTCAGAATTATAGAGTAAATTGGGATGAAAAAGTCGAGCGGAACGTTTAGGAAAGAGACAAAGTTCAAAAGTTGTCTACATGAAAATTTATCATCAGAGTCCAACTCTAAATTAAGGGATATCACGGACAGATTTGGAAAGCCTTATGTACCCTCTTCACTTCCTTTATGGTTTCTATGCGAGCCAATTGAGTAGTATCTGATTCCTCATATACATATTCATTTTTTGTTGCACTACATTGTTAAACAAATGTACACTCGCATAAGATGTGGTTAACAGTCTGTTCAAACTTCCCACCGGTCCTAACAGCCTTCTAACAAAGACAAATTTGCTAAAATTTGCTCACTAAAATGACCAAGTGATGTTCACGATACGAATTTTCTACCGGTCTAATCTATAGTTGACTAAAACGATAACCATCAGACATTACCGTCCAGCTTTCATGAAACCCCGTGAATGAAAAATAATGCGGTTTTTTGAAATTCGTTATCGTTTCGTATAATTAACCGGCTATATAATATCTTTGGATTAAGAAATCATTTTTCTTTTAAATTCATGTTTACTTGTCCGATATACATACAAAATTTCATCAACGTCGAAATAATGAAGAAATGAAGTAAAAAACCAATTAAGTTGATTTGTAATCGCAGTTATTTCAAAGATTAACAAAAACACGGTTATTTCACGTATCGAGAACCCCTTCTATCTTTAGATGGGAGTTATTGTACTCTTAGACCTTTGACCTTCCATTTGTTTTCCAATCGACCTATGTAGGTGCGCGAGGCAGCAATAACTAACAATATTTTCTTCTTTGCACGGTTTTTCTTGACTTTCTTCGCCAGGAAGCTTTAAATAAATCAGTAAAATTTCAGTAATTTAAAAAAATAGAAAAATCCTCGAAAATTTCTCAAGAAATAAAATTTCTCGCGAAATCGCAATCTCTTTATACATTCCGCTACACTTGATTACGGCCACTATTTTTTTTTTTGAGAGATTGTGTCGTTTTTTCCTGTTTCTCGTTACGGTAACATAAATTTAAGTTCAAATATTGAATGTGAGGTTTATAAACACAAAGAAGTTAGAGATTCTGAACCTGGGCCATAAAATACCATTTACAGTGATATGTAGTTTTGCCTTCAACAAGAACTCACTGCACGTTTCGATTTACGTGCAATAAAAATCTACATTCATTTCAATCACCGGAAATCACCTCACAAAACTAACACTTAAACGTTTGAGGAAAATTATTTATTCTATGGTTACCTTTTAGAAAAGTGATAATTCATGAATTTAAAATTTAAAAAATTGTAGAGCCTCTATGGTCAAAATTTTTGGCATGCTCCATGTATTTGTATAATTTGTTTCAAATTATAAATTTAAGAAAAGACGGAAAATTAGGTTGTATCGAAATTTCTATCAGTGGTCTTAACCTTATATTCAAATTCAATTAGATTTACGAAGTACGTACGAGAAATAAAACTCACATACGTAAATCTGATTATTTCAAATTCGTTTAAGCCACATCATTTCAAATGCATAATGCCAAATCGATTTCAAAAATTTTATTCAATTACCGTTTTTGTTTCATTTGTGCGCAAAGAAAAAAAAACTCATGACAATTTCCAAAATGAATTATAAAAGATAATATTAAGTTTACTGTTTCTATTTTTTTAGTTCACAGTAAGAAAAACTGATTCTTAAAACCATTTTCTTTATAAACACAAAACACGACACATAAAAAAATTATGTTTTATTATATAATTTAATAAGCTATGAAAATATTAAAATAATGTTTTTTATTAGTTTTCTATTATTGTTTGAAATGACAACAGTTTAAATGGAGTTAAGATAATAATGTGTTTAAAAAAACATAGCGGGGCAAAAAAGCTTTGCACGAATGTCTTTTCCAGAATAAACTCGTTTTAAGATAAGTTTAAAACGTGCTTTTTTTTAAATAAAAGATTTGTACGTAGTAAATGGGTCATTAAATAAATCAAAAATGGTTTTAAGATAGTGCTTTATTTTGTGGTATTTACTAGTTTCCAAATAATTATTGATTTTTATTTTGTATCAAAGAACTTATTATCGTCACAATTATTTCAACTAAGTGACTGAGTCAGTCACTGAACGCATAAAACTTTAGAATTTTTTCGATTTACATAAAACGAATAAAATGATGTATATACATATATATATATATGTAGTTCGACGACAACAACCTTCAATGTATGTAATCTATAGATGTAACAATAAGAAAACCGTCCTTCATAACATCTAGCTACAAGTATATGTATATACAAAATAATCCAAAATAATAAGAAACTTCAAAAAGCACAAAAAAAAATTTCAAACATTGAAAGTCACTCAACAAAATAACAACAGGATGAGCTTTTTTGCATTTTGCTTTTTGTTTTTATCTCATTCTTTTTTATTTCAAGTTCGACGACATAACTTTATTTCATCTTCCAATCTTGTACGTCTATATACGTATATTCTTTATTATTATTATTATTGTTACACAATGACATTATTAAAAGACCATCTACTTGAAAGTACATTTTTTCCTACGGATAAGAAGATACCTTAAGTACAATAAATAATTATGGAGAAGAATACGATGAAAGCAATTTTTTATTTTACCTAGATTATAACAACTAAACATGAAGAGTCTCTTTAAATATATATGTATATAAAAAAAAAAACTAATTACATTTGAACAAGCTTTTTTTGGAGCTCGGTAAAAATTTGAGCTGAAGGAGTACTTGGTGCGATGAAAAATTAACTAAAAATATAAAACTTTTTCAAATTAATTGTCTAAAAAGCTTTTAAATTTGTGTGTTTGCCTTGCCTTCACCCTATCAAACAAAAAAACTAACCCTTTATATAGATGTCGCCATTTCAATTATCGAAATTGTAAAGCAATTAATTTTTAACTATTATATTGCCGGGAATATATGTATTTGTGCCGTACATACTAAAAATAAAAGGGTTGAGCTACAGACTACAACAGTCGAACATACACTAACTCGCTTTTTTTAATATTATATATGTATACATAAATATATGTATGGGTATGCTTTCCAATCATAATCCATTTCACCTGTGTCATGTTGATTCGTCCAAACAAACTATTTTGTATCCCTCCAAAATATTATTGAATGCATGTATGTACATCGAGTATGTACGAATACATTGTGTACAAAATTTCCTTTATTCCAAGGGTAAATATGGATGCGAATTTCATTTCCATAAAATTTAATTATTTTTCAATTCATTATTGCCATTAGTTAAAATTAAAACAATACATAATCAATTCAAACGTATGTTTATATGAACGTATATATAGTATAAAACATGTATTATGTTTCAACAGAATGAAAAATAAAACAACATAACCAACAAAAAAAAAAAAACAGTTAAAGCTTTCCCAAGCTATATGACAATTTTTTTATTTATTTATTTATTTACACTCGTGTCGGAAGAGAACAAAGAATTTATCCCTTGTGAAATTATTATATAAAATGTTAAGCAACAACAAAAAAAAACCACCAACATCATAAATTTTAGAACATTTTCTGTGCTTTTTCTAAAACATACAGAACAAAAAAAAAAGATATAAACGACCCCGAACAGCTCGACCAAGACACGAAAACATACAAAGAGAGTGAAAAAACGGCGGCACATAAAAAGTTGTATTTGATTTGGGATTTTCACGTATTTTTCTAGTTTTCGGTTGGTTTTTGCCTTGCCAATCGCCTTTTGGCGATATAATTTTGTTTGGTACATTTTTTTTTTATTGTTGACTGCTTTATACAATAATAATCCACTGTATTTTAGTAAGGAACATAGTTTGTTTTGTATGCGTGGTGGTTCGGTTTAACAAAACGTTTGTATTCTATCTGTGCTTTTCGCTTTTTATTTTGTGTTTTTATCGAATTCAGTTATACAGTTTTAATTGGAAAATATTTTTTTAACTTTTAAAATTATAAAATGAATAGAAAATCTAATTTCTACCTTTTTCTATTTTCAGGTAATAAACCACGATTGAACAAATAAATTGAGAAGTGGAAAGAACCATGCTTATTCAACTCTAGAAGACGAGCTTTAAATTGGATTAATTGGGTCCTTATTATGGGAAGCTCGTCGAACGTCAATTATAACGGTATCACTGGTGAGCCGATGTCATAGTTGTTATTGCCGCACTGTAGCGTTGTCTTGGTTGGAAGATTTATTCTTTCCTTTGTAAAATTTGTGCACATATTATGTTTTAGAATAATCAACTTCAGTTTGTTTAAGACAAATTCTTTGAATTAATTTTGTCGCTTGATAAAACAGTTTGGGATTTAATAAGTTTAATAAATTATTATATTGATGCTTAGTTCTTACAATTGATAAAAATATTCAAATTTCGGTTCAACATTTGAAAAAATCATTAATCCAAATTGATATTTCAAATTTATACTTATAAAACAGAGTTAAAATATTCTCGTTTCAAAATAAACTTAATATTCGAAAAGTTCGATGGCATAAATTCAAAATTTGGTGAAAATCAAATCACATTTTACTTACTTTGAAGCCTGGTACAGGTAGCAAAAGTATTGGTAGGTATAGTCACATATCTCGAAGGGATTGAGTTTTTGATAGTGACGTTATTCTATAATAACTGCATGCAACTACATTTTGTTCAACATCTACACTTTTTCTGGATAGCTATACACTTTAGTTAAAAATTAACCAAATTATTTCGTGCTGATCTTCAGGCTAACTTCACAGAGTTTGGTTTTCATAGTTTATGGTATATAGTGTCAAGATAATGTAAAACAGAATTTTGGGTAGTGGGAAAATTTCATTAATATGAAGTTTTGATAAGCTTCATTGAATTTAAATTTTTGTTTGAAGTCAACTACTACATAAAGTAGAATAATAAAATAGACCTAATTATTTGACTCCTTGAACGACACTTTTCCCACAATGTGCCCGTTATATATCAACAAACCAACCATTTTACAAAAAAATTCCGTTATTTTGAGGGGGCAGTTCTTAAAAGATGTCACGGATGTTCTTAAATTTGGAGACCTCTTCGCCAATATCCCAATTAGTCATGACAATGTAAATCCCTTACCACAAGCCGCCAAATCAAAGACACACAATTAATGTTAGATTATTTAGTACATACTAAACTAAGAGGTGTTGAACAGCAATTAATTTTTATTCGATATTTAAGAATTAGCTGCAGTTATACATCTCTTACTTGTTACTTAGCATTCATTTTTCGTCATATCTCCTAATGCCTCTCCCCTCAACCTCTTCCGCTTTCACAGCATGGTATTATTTAAGGGCGTATCATAGTAATATGCTATTAAGATTTATATACTACTTTTAGTACCAAGATAATTTATTACTCAGAAATAATACCTTTAAAGGAGATTTTATTACACCAATTCACTCACCAATAATTTATCGATCAATATGTCGTTGAAATTTCAATCA
The DNA here is from genome assembly GCA_958295665.1 of Tipula vernalis. Classification (NCBI taxonomy): domain Eukaryota; kingdom Metazoa; phylum Arthropoda; class Insecta; order Diptera; family Tipulidae; genus Tipula; species Tipula vernalis. Next base: position 345,809,914 of record OY282558.1, on the reverse strand, counting down.
ATAAAATGTCTTAAAATTGAAATAAAACGTCAGAGAAAGAATTTATATTTAAATATAGCTTACTAGATAAATTTTTATTTTTAAATATTGACGATTATCAGCAAAGTATGTTAGTGAATGTGTTAAAAATATTTAGTTGAAAATTAGGTGAAAATAAATAATCGAGGTGAAATGTTTTTAACCACCAAAACATATTTTGCTGTGTTAATTGGTTAAAATCAGAGTTTAAATTTAGAGCTCTTTATAAAAATTTTCGCTCTTGCTCCCAATAAAATTTTTTATTCAGTTTGCTTTTACGCTCTTACCCTCTAATGAGAAACACAAAAAAAAAATGATTTCGCTCTTTCAAAGTGATTAAAATTTTTATTTTTAATTTTGCTCTTAAAACAAAGAGCGTAAAAGCTAAAAATATCGCTTCCATCCCATTCTACAGGGCCATTGAAGAAAATACATTAGGGAGCAAAATTTTTTGTAACACACGAATTGCTCTTTGAATATCATTATAAAGAAAGTTCGATAAACGATATTTAGATAAATTTCTGGAATATGGCCAACTAGGATGGATGGAACTTGGCTATTTCTTAACACATTTTAGAGAAATTTGACATGCGCGATAGAAATGGGATTATAAAATGATTTTTGGATAAAGTTTTGGAATATGGCCAATTGTGATGGAACTTGGCTGTTCCTTAACCGATTTTAGAGACATTCAACATGCGCGATAGTAGTAGGATTTTAAATCGATTTTTAGATGAAGTTCTGGAATATGGCCAACTAGGATGGAACTTCGCTATTCCTTAACCGATTTTAGTGAAATTTAACATGTGCGTTGAAAATGGAATCTAAAATGATTTTTGGATAAAGTTTTGGAACATGGCCATCTGTAATGGAATTTGGCTCTTCCTTAACAGGTTTTAGTGAAATTTGACATGCGTGATGAAAACGGGATTCTACAATGATTTTTAGATGAAGTTCTGTAAAATGGCATATATGGCCAATTAGGATGGATTTTCCTAATTCCGAGATCATAAACTAACATTAGCGAGCAGTCACCCATTTTTCTTTTTTTTTTGCTTTGATTGTGACCATATGTCCCGGCAGATGTATAATAAATAAATATATCAATTTGAGTAATCTAAACAGGTTACGGCAGATGTCTAATAATTATTATTATTTTAGGTTACTCATATTGATATATTTGAATATATCAATATGAGTAATTTAAAAAGCTATTGTCCTTGCCAGTTTCCGTAATCCATGTAGCTGTCGAGGTTTGTCTGCTGTTGGCCATATTCCATAACTTTATTTAAAAACTATTTTAGAATCCCACTTCCAAAGCATATATTGAATTGTATCACAATTGGTTAAGCAATAGCCAAGTATTCATGCAGCTGTCGAGGTTTATCTGCTGTGAGGCAGATTGAAAATCGATGGAGAAATAATCTGTAATTTCCATCCTATTTAGCCATATTCCAGAACTTTATCTAAAACCTGTTTTAGAATCCCACTTCCAACGCATATATTGAATTGCAACACAATCGGTTTAGGAACAGCTAAGTTCCATCTAAATTTTTCATATTTCAGAAACCCATCTAAAAATCATTTTAGAATCCCATTTTTATCGCACATGTAAAATTTCACTAAAATCGGTCAATGAATAACCAAGTTCCATCCTAGTTGGCCTTATTTCAGAACTTCATCTAAAAATCACTTTATAATCTTATTTCCAACGCACATGTCCCATTGTATCACAATCGGTTAAGGAATAGCCAAGTTCCATCCTAGTTGGCCATATTCCAGAACTTCACTCTAAAAATCATTGTAGAATCCCGTTCCTATAGCGCATGTCAAATTTCTCTAAAATCCAGAACTTCTCAGAACTTTGTTGGCCATATTCATCTAAAAATCATTGTAGAATCAAATTTCCATGGCGCGTGTCAAATTTCACTAAAATCTGTTATGGAATAGCCAAATTCCATCCTAGTTGGCCATTTTCCAGAACTTCATCTAAAAATTATTTTAGAATCCCATTTCCAACGCACATGACAAATTTCACTCAAATCGGTTAAAGAATAGCCATGTTCCATCCTAACTGGCCATATTCCAGAACTTTATCCATAAATCATATTAGAATCCCACCTCCAACGCACATGTCAAATTTCTCTAAAATCCGTTAAGGAATAGCCTGGTTCCATCCCAACTGGCCATATTCCAGAACTTCATCTAAAAATCATTTTAGAATCCCATTTCCAACACACAAGTCAAATTTCACTAAAATCGGTTAAAGAAAAGTCAAGTTTCATCCTAGTTGGCCATATTCCAGAACTTCATCCATAAATCATTTTAGAATCCCATTTCAACGCACAAGTAAAATTTCACTCAAATCGGTTAAGAAATAGCCAAGTTCCACCATAATTGGCCATATTCCAGAACTTCACCTAAAAATCATTTTAGAATCCCATTTCTAACGCACATGTCAAATTTCACTCATATCGGTTAAAGAATAGCTAAGTTCCATCCTAGTTGGCCACATTACAGAAATTCATCCATAAATCATTTTAGAATCCCATTTCCAACACACATGTCAAATTTCACTAAAATCGGTTAAAGAAAGTCAAGTTCCATCCTAGTTGGCCATATTCCAGAACTTCATCCATAAATCATTTTAGAATCCCATTTCAACGCACATGTCAAATTTCTCTAAAATCGGTTAAGAAATAGCCAAGTTTCACCATAATTGGCTATATTCCAGAACTTCATACAAAAATCATTTTAGAATCCTATGTCCATTGCGCATTTTAAATTTAACTAAAATCGGTTAAGGAATAGCCAAGTTTCATCATAATTGGCCATATTCCAGAACTTCATCTAAAAATCAATTTAGAATCAGATTTCCATCGCGCGAGTCAAATTTCACTCAAATCGGTTAAGGAATAGCCAAGTTCCGTGCTAGTTGGCCATTTCCAGAACTGAATCCCATTTCCAATGCCCGTGCATCTGTTCGCTAATAAAATAATCTGGCTTTCTAAAGAAATTTAGAAGGTTTTGAGTGTAACCGTTTGCCGTAATAACAAGAGTAAGAGCAATATAATAATGTCGTTTTTATTCATCAGAGCAGAGCGTATTTATTTTCTCAATACAGCGCAATAACAAAGAGCGAAAATATGATAACACAAACGCAATAGGGAAATAGCAAGAGCATTGTAATAAAAATAATGCTCCAGTTCTTCAGAGCGATATTTTTTTTTTTTTACAATATTGCTCATTGTATCAAATGTACCTTGTTATTATTGTGACAACAAAAAGTATTTGAATCATTTATTTTATTTAATATAATAATTAATCGAATTTAGCAATTTTATGCACATGCTAATTATACGTTGCCATATATGTTCTTTTATTTCTCATAATTTGTAAACGTATTTAATTTGAAACAAATCAAACATGAATTCATTCTATTTTTGAATACTCGTTCTACCATAAGATAATTTCCGACATCCGACCATAGTAGACATTTTACAACTACATTTGGCCCGTTTTCCCTGTCTGTCTAAATATGTATAACTTATAAAATGTGTTCAAATTAAATGGACGCGTATATGGCATACATACATTAAATAAAGATTTAAAACGGTATTTAATACCGAATTAATGAAATATTAGGTTATGTTTAAAAAAAATTTAAAATTTACTATCAAAATTTTAATTTTTAACAAGTTGTTAACACATTCACTAACAGCCTTATACGGGAACCTTGGAAGGGAATTTGGAAGGTGTTTCATAGTTTACGGGTTACATAATTTGTAATTGGAGTGGAGTAGCGTAAGAACATGAAAAAAATGCCCCAAAATTCATTTTTTGGACATTTTTTTTATATATTTTTTAGACTAATTTGGAAATGGAGTTAAATTTCATTTTCAATAACCGAAAGTGCCTAAAGAGCCCAATAAAGTTAAATCTTAAATGCCCCATTTTAATTAAAAGAAGAGAAGAAATTGGAACAGGAAGATTTAATTTAAAATAGTTTAGAAAGTGGAAATTTAATTTTAAAATTAAAATGAAAATCTCCATTTTTCAGAATATTTTAAATGAAAATTTAATTTTCAAATATACTGAAAAGTGATGATTGCCATTCTCATTCTAATATTAAATCTCCCTTATTCCTTTTTCAGAAATTCTGGAAAAGCACGATTTAATTTTAAAATCTTCTGGAAATAGAGATTTCTATTCTAATTTTAAAATTAAATTTCATTTTCTTCTCTTCTTTTAACTAAAACGGCGATTTTTTTGCATTTAAATTTATTGGAGTCTTTTTGATATTTTCGTTTACTATATTAAAAATGAAATTAAATTCCCATTTCAATAATCCCCTAGAAATTGAATGAAAAAACGGAAAAATACACCAAATTTTGGGGTATTTTTAATTTTTCCAAAATACCCCAATCCTTACAATATTTTGGGAAATTTGTTAATTTTGCGACTTGCGCGGTTAGTAACGCCTAACTAACAAGTTAACAAAATTTCGTTAGAATATTGTAATTCAACAGTAAAGTAGTTTTTTATATTTACATAAACCAATTTCTTATATATAGTACTACAACACAAGTAATATGAATAAAACACAAAGATTTATAAAATAAGAGGAGGAATGCGGATTTGGATGCTGTGTGTGATAATTTATCGTAATAAATGATAAAACAAAAAAAAAAAGAATTACAGCAAGACGAGTATAACGTAATTTTTTTTTTTTTGATAAATAGAAAATGATTTATGATTCATGAGATTTTCGTTTGTTTCGTTTGTTAGTTTGCTATTTTTTTTTTTTCTTATATGATTTTCTTATAAAATTCTGACAGAAATAAATAAGAAAATTTATTACAAAACAATATTTTTTTTGTTGTTTTTTTTAATAAATTTATGAAGTTATATATCGTAATAATTACAAGAGATATATCTTTTCTAGCTAGGTGGTGTGTTTTTATATTAAATATTGTATATGCGATATGAAAAATTATGATGGATACTACTGACAATTATTATGCTGGACGTGATTTGTTTTCTGTGAACTTTTTTTGAATTTAAAAGTCATTAAGAAGGCGAATGGATTTAGATCCCATTTATCATTTCTACAATATTTATACAAAAGGAAAAAATGCATTCGCAACTAAAGTTCATAGTTAAATATTGATTTGAGCCGATCATCCATCATTCAATAAAGAATCTGATGGAAGGACATTTTCGCATGGCGGACAGTACTTAAAACAATCTTAAAGTTGTTCAAATACTGCAGATAAATAAACCTTTTAAAATAGCCATTTTGCTTTTGCTGAAGATATAGTCGTATAGCTACCTGTTACAAGAAAAAATATAAAGCAAATAAGCACAAGGACTTTCAGTAAAATAAAAAAAATGTTACTTAGCATTATATCCATATTTACATTCTTTTCAACAACGAAATTTTGAATGTTGTAAAGATATTTTGTATACAAGCATTTATTGGTGGTAAAATCAATAATTAAAACGATGTGATGCTCAATATGTTTGTATAATACAATTTCGTATCGGTCGTAAAATTTCAGGATAATATTTTGTACCAATTTACTCGGCAAAAAGAGTTTTGGCGTAACAAAGTTTGCTCAGTTGAATTTTTCTTCAAATCAAAACAAAAAAACAGCCCATCTCGCAAACGATGTTTTGTTGGCACAAAGGTTAAAATGGTTAGACACATACTGATTTTTAGAGGGAAATGATGACGCTTTAACATATATATATATAGTTACAAGATGGTCCGTTGCGATTTAATACTAGTTACGCCATCTTTTGTAAATCGCTAAAAACTTATTTGTACACCCAATAGTACAAATATAAGATGTACCTATATTTTTGTGTGGTTAGAAAAACAAGAATATATTTCATACACAGTTGATTAGATCAGAAACAATTTTATCGAAAAGTGGACAAACTTTAGCAGAACTGCGGGAGCCGTTTAAAAAACAGAAAATTTAGACAAGATCTTGGTTTTAAATGGCAATCAAAGATCGATGTGTTACCTATTTTTTATGTTTTTAGAATGAATTAGAAAATGTTCCTATAAATATTTATTTTATTTGGTTAACTTTTTGTTTAATCGGATGAATTATTTTAAATATCATTTTGTTTTTTTTATAAATTTTATAATAAAATTTTTCATAATAATTTTGAAAACAAATGTAAAGTTATTAAACCCGTAGTTTTAGTCCAGCTATCAATAGTTTTATTTTAAAAATTATACGGACTAGTGATTACATTGTAACGATTAAAAAGTAACGAGTAACAGTGGCGTCGAGAACGAAGTAGGCCCTCCCTACTCCTCTGAGTTTTACTTATCATAAAATCATTACAAGGTGATGCATCGATCCTCGCAGTAAACAAAATCTTTATCTGTTAGGTATGTATAATACATGAAACTTATTTTTGATTCTGTAACCAAAGCGGCATAATATCAGCCATGTTTTTTATAGATTTGTGTAGACCGAAGGGATGAAGATCCAGCCTAAGCCGAAACTTTAGCCAAGCTAAAGCGAGAACCATAGTTAGAATAAGCAAAATAAAAAAAAATAACGTAAGAGAGCGAGAAAGGGGATTTGTGTGTATTCGACCATACTTAAAATAGGAAACTTAAATTTTTTTTTTTGACGGGAAATGGAAATTTCAGCTGTCACTTAAAAAACTTAAAAGGAGCGAAATTTTTCGTGTAAACTTAAAAAACTTAAAAAAGGTTGCAAACATTTCTAGCGCGGGAAATAATTAAATTAGACTATAATAATTGTATATACGTTTAAAACATCAAACAAAAACTGAAACATAGCCTAAAACCAATTTAATTGAGATATTACACTTTTTTGAAAACAAAAAAACATTGCAGAGTGTTTCTGTATCACTAATTAGAAACAGATAATGTAAATTAATTAATTTTTTACGATATAATTGAATTTAATTTAATTTTTAAGCTTATAAAACTTGAAAAGGTTGCACAACTTTTTACTGTAGAAAGTAACCAACTGGTTTGGTAAAAATTATAACATTTTGAGTAATTATTAACAAATAAATCAGAAAGCGAATATTTGAGCATTAAATTAGACAATAAATAATTGAGCAAATATATTGTACATACATTTAAAACCCAAACAAAAATTGAAACATAACCTAAACAATTTAAATTGAGCTATACAATTTTTTTAAAACAAAAAATTTTGTATAGTGTTCTGTATCATTAATTAGTACTAGTTAGTGTAAATGAATAATTTAAAATAACTAAAAAATCAAACAAAAATATTTCGCTTTGAAGTTAAACATTTTTAAGTTATCTACAGTCGAAATGTGAAAGTGAAATAAGAAAAGCTCAAATTTTTATTTTTATTATTCCAAGTATGGTTATCACTTAAGTTAATTAATATGTTTAAAAGACGGTCAGGTACATTACTTGTGTCAGTGTGTTGGTCAGTTTTATATAATATTCCAATATAGCAGTTTGGCCATACTACGTAATTATGTTTATGTTTGTTTATTACGTTGACGAATGCTTAAAAGTGGAAAAATAATATGTAATAAACATCATCATAAACAAACCGTCCACAACAAAACCAACAAAAATGTTTATACAAGCCGCATCTTGTTCGCTCTACACAGATCCTATCAAGAAAATGTACATTATATTATTGGTTTTGTCATATAATACTTAAACAACAACAATAACAGATTTGTTGGAATTGTGTATATATACACTATAAATATAGTGTACTTTTTATAGGCTTAGTGTTTGTACTGTTTGGTTTGTAAAGACATTTTTGTTGGTTTTGGTCCACGATGAAGGCAATTGATCAATACCAACAAAAATGTCTATATAAGCAAAACCAACAAAAATGTCTAGTTCGCTCTTTACACAGATTGTTTAGATATTTTTTTTGGTTATGAATTGATTTAATACAATATTGACCACGTAAAGCATACATCGTAATATAGATAAATGTAGTATTGGTGTTGTTTATACACGCCGAACGAGAACACGAACGAATATAACAAAAATGTGTGATTATTTCCAACTCCTGATGGAAAGGCGCTTACACACGATCTAAAAAACGATCAACACATCAGCAAACCAAAAATTTAATGATTATTATATTTCATCGAATGTGTACCTTTCTCATAAATTCTAAACTAAAAAAAACATATTTGTTTATGAATTTAGAGAAAACTGTAAAATTAAATCAGTGACTTTTTGGGCTTGTATTTGACATTAAGTGTTTTTGACCTTATATTACGTTTTATTTCGTGCTTTTTTACCTAGTGCGGTTGTGATTCGGTTTAAAATAGTTCATTTATATTGAAAATATAATCATATTTTTCGAGAAATATATAGTAAGTAAATAATTTTAGATATTTTTCATTGGGCCACAAAATTTTCATAATTACGCTGATATTTAAAAATGGCAGATAAAAAACGAAGACTAGTAAACACAATATTAACCTCATTTTTTACAAAAAATTAACGATATTATCGAAACTATCCCAAGTAGTACCTGTTGCAGCGATCCGATTGTAACAGAAGCAATTCAACCTCAAACTTCTAGCCCATAAGCAAATTAAATAAAGATGTGAATTTTAGTGAAAACAGGGTTGAACATTTTAATCATGTTTGTCCTTCAAGTGGAAAAAGAAACTTAAGATTTTAGTTTTCCTGGTTTAAAAGGTGGAATTAGTTGGTGTATTCAAAGCAAGGTGATGATGCTTTTTTTCAAATATTGCATGTTTTTTTCATTGTGCCACGGCGGTGGTGGCCAGCAAGTTTTAGGCAAATTAAACTCTAGCCTTTTTACGAGCGCAAAATCGATTGGCAATTGCGATAAATATTTCGGAAGCCATTGACCTTTTAATACATTCTGCACATAAGCAACAAATTATTGAAAACCGTTCTCATTAACGTCCAATAATTGACACTATTATTTTTTATGGTCGGCAATGTATTTCTTTACGAGGTCATGTAGAAATCGGTGTACTAACTGAGAAGGAACCAGAGCATAATGATAGTAATTTTCGTGCTCTCCTCAGATTGAGATTGAAATGTGGAGATCAAGAACTGAAAAATCACCTTCAGTTATCGGGGGCGAAATTCAACGTATATGAGTCCTTAAATTCAGAACGAAATAATTGGGGTCTGCGGCAAATTGATTACTCAATCAATTGTTTTCCGAATAAATACTGCCAAGTATTTGACAGTATTAGCTGATGAAACCAGTGATATATCCAACATTGAACAGTTTTTGTTGTGTGTTCCCTACTTGGATGATGAGTGTGCAATTAGAGAAGATTTTCTTCAGTTCGTACCAGTTACTGATGTTACTGGTAAGGGTCTTGCTAAAGTTAAAATCTCAACAATAAATAAACTGGGAATTAATGCAAACTATATGATAGAGCACATTACAAGGGGCACAACAATATGTTAAAGAACATTATCCGTTGGGAATGTACGTTCACTGCGCATCAGCGCTTAGCTTAAACTTGGCTATATCCGATTCATGTCAATTGTTAGCAATTCGTAACTGCATGGACTCACTACGAGCTGTATATTTGTTATTACAGACAGTAAAGAATCAGGTTTGTCAGATGGATTCAGCGACACGAATCAATACTGGTTTTTTTAGAGTTGCAAAATATAATTGTTATGGTGTTAGAAGAAATTACATGTTGGACGACAGCATCGAACGCAAGGCAATTATTATCTGCAAAGTTTTTGCAATTACTTTACCGTTAAGTCGTTTTTTACAAACGGAATATCTGGATTTAGCTGCAGCGATCGATTTAGCAATCGACGTTCAAAAAGTTATTTCAGAGATAAGAGTTTCTGACATATTTTTAATCAAGTGGCTCTTATTTGTAAAGAGCACAAAGTGGATATTACCATTCCACGTCGGACCGCACAACGTTGTAATATTAGTGCATGATCCCCTGAGGAATACTTCAAAATTTATATTTGTATACCATTTTTGGATGCGGTATCGATGCAAATAGAACAACGATTGATAAAGCATAAGGAAATACTTTCATCATTTAAATGTATTTTGCCAGATAAGACTGGTTTTAGCGTAAAAAATGGAGGTGTGGCCAACACACGACTTTCTTTTATGGACAGTGAATTTTGAGAAGTTTTATTTTTTTTTGTTAATTTTTTTATTTTTTTTTTTTTTATTTTTTTTTTTTTATTTTTATTTGTTTTAATGTTTGGAAACATTTTGTATTAAGTAGTTTTTTGTAAACCTTATACTTTATAAGATATTTGCAAAATAAATTGTATGGGCTAGGGGAGTGGCCACTTCCTGTTAGCCGATTTGGAATAAAATTCACTGGAACCTCCCAATTTATCAAAAAAGCTTAAATCTGAAGTTTTAGTTAAATTGGTTAAACCATCTGAGCTGTAGAGAGGACACAGAGTGACAGAAAGACAGACTGAGAGACAGAATTTCAAAACGCACTTTTTCGAACTCAGGAGACCTCAAAACAGATAAATCTCTAAAAATCTCAAGGTCCAAAATTTTCATGATTACTATACTTTATTTTACTTACGTAAGCGAAAGTCAAAATATTTTTACGTTTTTGCCTTGTCAATTAAGGTTCGTATCACTGGATTGTGAATAAATACAAAATCAATTTAATTTATCTCCCACGAATTTATTTAGTTAACGCAAGAATTATTAAAACACAGTTTATTAATAAAAATTCACAAAATCACTTTATATAAATTACTCTCAAATTTTACTGTATACTTATAATTTTTATTTCCACTAAAACACTTTTTAAATCACTTTTTAATTCCTTTTTAATCTTCACACTATCGCTTACCAAATACTACTGATAATCTTACAAGTTTACACTATTGCGTTCTTAATTCGAATAATCCAATTCGACTTCGTTCGCCTTTTTATATTCAAAAACCAAACTTCTAGAAAGCTCATGACTTTTCCGGTTAGTATAGCGTAGAAACATTTAGAACAATTGTATCATGGAAAATTCCATTTTAGTACAGTTAAACATTGAGCTATTAATTTAACTTCTTCTATTACACACTAGATGTCACCGTCACAATATGTAATAACTCATTTTAAGATTTTAAGCTATTGAAACCTATTCCAAAAAAGAATAAATAAATAAATAAGTTACTTATATATATTATACTATACCCTCCCGGCACAAAAATGTATACAGTAAAATTATTTCGTTTACGAAAAGTTTACGAAAGGTTCTAATTACAACACACTACTACATTTACTTCTCTACAGACAGACACTCTATAGACAGACATACAAATTAAATTAAACTTGTCGTATTGTGAAAATATAAAAACTTCTGATAATTATTGTTAGTTTTTCGTGGCATTCAAGAGCAGCACTATATCCATAAAATCGTATAAAAATCATTATAATGAATATTTTAAAAGGTATTTAAGTAATACTAGAAGTACTTCATCTATGATTGAAACATTTTATTTCATTTCAGAAAAAGTTTAATTAACCAATTTGGCACGTTGTGTTTTGTGTTGCGGCTCATTTGAAGAAAAATACAAATAAAAGATAAGATTGATTTAAAAAAATTGTTTTATTCTAATTAAATGGGGCAATTCGCACTAAACCGTTCGTCAATGTTACGCTTAAGCAGTTCGTAAACATTACCTTTAAGCGTACACGTTATGAACACTTTTATGCATACTAATACATACACAAGTCTTCGCAAATTTGTTTCACTTCTCATGTGACAAAAGTACACATTACATACTATATTCGTACTGTTTTAGTGTAACGTTTACGAACACCTTAGTATAGCAAAGGTGGTGTGGAGGGTAATCAGTATATTGGAGGAAGAGGTAAAATTGTAACGTTTTGTTAAATAGAAATGCACCAGTGCAAACCTGCTTTCAAAATCATGTGTTATTTTTACGATTATTTTCACAATCTCTCTTATAAAAAATATGCAATTTTTTAATTAAACTTGTATTTCTTCGAGTTGTTTAATGAAAATTTTGTTTAAATTATTGAAGGAAGAATTTTGGTTGAAGCTCATTTTCTTAACGTTTTCTGATTGGGCCTTATCAGAAAATTAAAAGAAAGTCATTCATGAATATAAACTAGCAAAAAATTGAATTAGTCATTTCCTGCGTCGTAATTTTCCCTAATTAGTTTATTGTACGCAGCGAATCTTGAAAATTTTCCCATTATATTACCATTATCATTTTAACTTGCCCTTCTTTTTATTTATACATAAATCCATCTATATTCTATAAGCCAACACAAAAAGTACTTATAAAAACGTGACTATGACAAATTCCAAAGCAAATAAAATTCACATTCAATAAAATTTATAACAAAGTTTCTTCCTTTAGTTTTTTTTTTTACTTGTGTAATTTTATTACAAGGAAATTTAATATTTTCGTACCGTATGTGTGCGGCGTTACTACACCAACACAAGAACCAGGGCGAATGATGGGAAAGTTCATAAACAAAAAGGTTAAAACAATTTTTGGTTCAGTTGTTTGTAATCGAATATGAATAAAAGTCACTTATAAAATCGTTTTGGAGCAAAAATAAACCGTCGTTTGTTGTTGTAATTTATTAAAACCTCTAATTAATGATTTTCTTAAATTCATGTGTTTGTATAGAAGAGAATACGAAAATAAATAAGCATAACAACAACATTAAAAAATGAATAAATTATCCAATCTCATTTACTGAATTAATTTATTCCATCAATTAGCTGATCTTTTCAATTTTTTCCTTTCTTGCTTTAATTAACTTCCTGGAACGACACGGGAAAAGCAAAAAGAAATGAAAGCATCATACAGTCAATCTCTGTGTAAAGATAATACAAACACAACAATAACAAAAAAAAAAAAACAAAAAAATTGAAAAAATGCAATTCATGTAATTATCTATTTTTATCGTCGGCCAAGGACATCATAAAAATTTTCCACCCTCACTCACATTTTTATTACTATTATTCTTTCTTTTTCCATTTTATTTTTTAATGATTAATAAATTACCTAAGATGAAATTTTTTTTGTTATTATTTCCAGGGAAAATGATACATCAACCTTATTTGTTAGATGTTAGAAAAACAATTTGTCAATTTTTTTTTTTGTTTTGTTTTTTTTTTTAAGTTTGGCGAGGGAGTGAAATCTTACAAATATAAAATGAAAGTATAAAACGGAAGTTACAAAACACAAAAAAAAATTCTTTTCTTTAGACAATGTTTCACATTCGGTTCCATCTCAAAATTTGAAGGAAAAAAATTATAATTAAATAATAGAAATGAAAATAAGAAGAAGAAATGTACTTATGCTTTTTGGAGAAGCACGTTTGAAGCTTTTTTATTTTATTTAATGAATACATAAATAGGAAGAAATAAAATTATTTTTTAAATTCACCCACTTTACGTATATTCATACATTTATTACTCATTTGGGAAATGTTTTTGTTTTTTTCTATTCTATTTTGTGGTGTTTCTGCATTTCCAAAACAAAACAGTTTTTTCGAAAATTTTCCAAAATCAAGCTTTATGTCTATTAAAAAAGCTCATCCATATTAGAATGTATCTTTATAAACAAAAATAGAAATTAATCATTTAAGCTTGCATTTTTAGTTGTTGTAATACAAAAACAAATCGTTCAGCAACTAGTTGTCTAATCACCGATTACATATTTAGATTTTTGGCTAATGGCCCACACACATTTTTTTTTGTGTATTGCGATTTTTGAATAGACAAATGTTAAAGGTTTTACATGAAAGTTTACATCGGGTTTATGATTTTATTTGGTATTTTAATTTTTTTTTGTTTTATAAATTTTATTATAAAAATATTCGAATCAGTCCTTGTTTTTTTTTCTAATCGATTTGATTTTACATTAAATTAGTTGAGCTTTGTAATTCTTAAATGATATCAGTAAGGAACAAATTTTAGAGCTTTAAATGATTAAAAATATTGTTACCACCGATTAAAGGTGGTTTTCTTTAGTTGGTATAACAAATTCTCAAGAATAATGGAAACAGCAAAATTTCTTAACTGACAAAAAAATTGTACCGTTATGTATATTTACTAAATTAAGTATACTTATCTTAAAGTGAAGCCAAATTTGGTTAATTTTGCGCATGTCGTCGTCCGGTGACAATTTCATAGATTTTAATATGGCGTTTCGCCACCTAAACCATTGGTCCGTTAGGGTTCATCGCTAGGGCGCCGCTAGGTTTAGGTCGCCAGTCCTAAAAATGTATATAGAGGTCAAGAGCATTTTTTAAAGCGAGATTTTAACTGAAAAGAACATTTTAAGTAAAGCGGAGACAAAATGAACATTTCTGTAGCCACTAATAAGTATGTTTTAGTGCATATGTTCGATAACTCAAATATTAACACCCTATAATTATGAAATTTTGATGTATACATTTGCTGTTTTCGGGTACAAAGGGACAAAGAAGTCGTAGGGCTCTCAATCAAATGTTTTTAAAAGTGTGGCGAAAGTTCGATCAGCAAATCAATGGAAATGTTTGTGTGTGTTCATATTTGTGTGTGATGTTTATCTAACTTAAAATTTAACACTTGTAGAATTATCAAATTAGTTGTATTATCAGGAGATGTAGACCTTCTATTTTTGGTTATGTTCGGAAAACAGTTCGGAAAATTACACAGAAAAAAACTCGCTTCGGTGGCAACGCTTTCCATTGAAATTTTATAGTGATGGGGATATGAGATAACAGGGCTTCTAATCCTCCCATATATGAAATTGAACCATGGCTTGAAACCCCACACAAAAATTATTTTATTTGCGGCACTCGATGACGACATGCACCATTCAAAATTTGCAAGGAGCAAGAATATATAGATTGCAAGGAGCAAGATCGCAATGATGATTCGCAATTCTGGACATTTTAGAGAATTTTCAGAATCCAGCCTTTAAGTAAAAATTCCTAAAAAATGTTTCCCGGGATTCCGAAATTTTCGTGCTCCTGGAGTCGTAAATGGTGGTTCATGTGAAAATATCTCGGATACCTTGGATACCCTTGTATAATAATGATCAATACGAATAATGATGATCAAGCGAATATTACATTCACTTTACGCTACTTAGTGAAGCGGTTACAGACTAGACTGCATAGTAAGGCGAAACCTCCTAAAAATAATCTCCAGTTTTCATTCTTGTGGATTAATACATTCGTACAGTAACATTATTAAACCTAGGAATATTAGTTCAGTGTTTGCTCAGCTGTCCGGCGGGTAGAATAATTATCATCAGATTCATGTCAAATTAGGCTGCATTAAATCATAAATATAAGTATATTAAGGTGGATGTAATTAAGGCCGTGTGTATTAACACACACGGACCTTATTTCTGTTTTTTTTATGAATTAAGGTCCGTGGATGTTATTTATTTTCAGAAATGGCATTAAAGTTCATCGTAGAGAGGAAATAAGGCCCACTGCCGGAAAATGCAAATTTTTATTTTAATATTAAAATTAAACCCCAATACATTCGTCGATTATATTTTAATACAACGGATTAAGCCGTATTAAGAACAATCTGCAACATTTGTGTTCCAACTATAAGTAGAAACGATACGAACGAAACAATTCCTTTGATCTGTGTCTACAAGGTTAACGTAGTTAACCAATTTAAATCAAATTCGCAATCCTCTGCAATACATTAGTCGATTTTACTATAACACATCGGATTGGCTTTAGAGAGTTCTCTATTTTTATATATGACTTTATTAAAAATACACAAATTTTTGGAAACTATTCAAATTTCTGGGGTTAGAAGGTGCCAGCACCCATCCTTTAAATCTACGGTAAACAACGATTTAAAATAACATTTCAAAAATTTACTATTTTTTGAAAACCTTGCACTTTAGTTCCATTTTACTTAATCAGTTGCCCTTTTGATCGTTATTTAATTTTTATTTTGTTTTTATTTATTTTATAAATTATTAACAAATGGAAAGTCGCATAAATTAGTTTAAAAAATTCTTTAAATAAAATGTTCATAAGTGCCACTTGCACCCAATTTCCAGTAAATATTCGTGAATTTTTTGTTTTATTTAAATAATATCGCTGAACAGCTATATTTAATAGGAAATATGTAACCAGAGAGTAGACAGCATTTTGTTCTATAAAATTTAGCCCAACCCACCAGAAATACATTCTACTTTTAGAGTCATTTTAATCAAAAAGTATCAATTCGATTTTGATTGTGGTTAAAAATCTGAGCCGGCTAGCCATATCAATGTATACATATTCAATTGATTTGGAAAGTGTCCAATGGAGACCGGTTAACCGAATAAAAATAAGCAGTAGATACCTACAAATTTTCTGTTCCCATGCACTTCCCAAGACTTTATTCCTATCTTTAAAACATTCAGTTCATTATTTTGATAAAATTCATTCCATTTCACTACGATTTGTGAACCAAATTAAAAATGTGATATTGTCTGCCAACAAATTCGACCGATCTTTCAAACAGCCCTAAACCTACCATATCTTCGAAAACCACCTAATTTAAATGACCTTTAGCAAAACTCACAATATAAATTTGGAATGTTAGAGTCAACAGTAGATATATAATAGATAAGTTAGCCATTATATAATAGTGGCAAATTAGTAGCCAGTAATAAACTGAAAGTGGGATTAGATCAATACCAATGTTAGCTATCTAAAAGCGTTTTCTTATATTCCAAGTTGATTTTTAAAAGTCTTTTAAACATAAAATCCGCACTGACTCAATATCTAATCAAAAATTAATGGTAGATAAGGATTTTTTAAGGATATTCTTATCCTCTTGACATGTTTTTGGATCTATTCAAAAAAATACTTCATACAAATAATAATGAATGAAAAATCAAATTGCACTCCATAAAGTTCAATAACATAATTAAAAGGTAGTTGACCTGTGTTGTGTGTGCAATTTAATCTCAAAATTATATGTATATAAATTCAAAAAAAAAAAAAAAAAAAAAACCAAAGGCAAATGAAATCAACCCTCCAAACAAAATTTGCATACATTTTTTGTTCAATTTTTTTTATTTTTTTTTTTGCCACTTGAGCACTCGCTAAATTACTTACAACCAACAAATATTTAATGTTAATGTAGCATATAAAGGAGGGTTTGAGCGAATAATACCCCGCATTTTCAATTAGTGTATCGTTTTTCATTTGTTTTCAAGATGTTTCAATATCATGATTAATTAGACGATTATTATGCAAATTATCTTTTTTACGAACAAAAGGTTGTAGGGTTAAATTATGGTATATAACTTTTGCTGTATATTTTACTTATTTGACGTAAAAGATGATTTCATTACGACGATCAATTTATTCAAAAGACTAGGTTTCAATTAAAGACGAGCAGTCTACATTAATTGGTTCTATTTTACGAATTTCATCTGAGCGAACTACATATATAACTTATGTTTTACACAAAACTACTATAGATATAGGTAAGTTTACTAGCAACTTCTTTAATCAAAAACAAAAACTTCTAAGTAATCAAAACAAAAAGAGAGATGCAAATTAGAGTTTTTTTTTGGTGGTTAGATGCGATGCGGTTGTAATTTAAAATTACATAAAAATTAGTTTTTTGCCATTTTGAATTAAAAGTTGTAAAAAGTTTAATTTTCTTTTCTTTACTTTTGTGATTTTTTTTGTTTTGTTTTTTTGGTGTGTCTGATAAAACATCACAAATATAACACGATGAGAAAAAGCACAACAAATTTAATACCTTACTTACACCATAAACTTAACTATATAAACACGTGACTGTTGGACTGTTTTTGATTTTTTTTTTTTTTTGTTGCCTTTTCCATTTCATAGTTGAAAATAAATTAAATAAGACTTTTGCTATGATTACATTTTACATTTGGGAAAATTGGTGCAAGAGTAACATTGTTGTAAATACAATAGATATTAGAATTTTAATCATTGATTCCCACGTTAACATGAAAAAGATTTTTTTTTGCTTTTTTATTATAAAATATGACAGTCAATATGGATTTTGCACGTTTTCGTGATTCAAATGCATTACAAATGGTTTTAATTTTTGATTGAAATTTAAATGGTATTTTTATCTTTTAAGCAAGAATGATTTGTATTATTTTGTGTTTTAAAATTGGAAATGTGTTATATAGAATCGTATTTAAAAATATAGTCATGATATTTTATCATGTCGCCGATCTGTCATGTTTTTTTTTATATCATTGGAAACAAAACGTTCTTAAGTTTATATTTATACAAAAATATAAAAGCCAATATAGGCCTTAGTAAATCATAAAATAATTACAATTTATATGCCACAAAAAGTTATATGTTTTTCAAATAATTTGGTTCATTTGTAACAAACCAAAATGTACAGTATGTAAGGAGGGTAGTTTATTTCAAAACCGGAAACAACCTATCCATTAAATGTCATTAACAATATCTCTCGTTCTCTTAGTTATATTTACATTATACATACATTCAACTCAGGTCTCTTTCTACCTTTTCTATAGGTATACTCGATTGGTAGTCCGCATGTACACAAACATATTTGTCTTGATTTGTTTTTAATTTCAGGTTAATAATGTAGCAGCTCTTATACATATAAGCCAAACCGACTGACCACAATAAAAAAAATTCGATTTTGGTATTTTTTCTACCTCTCTAACATATTTTTAATAAGTTCTACAGAACAAAATATAGAACAATACAAAAAAAAAAAAAAAAAGTTAGCATGAGTTATTATTTATTTTGTGTGGAAAACAAGCATTTTCCTTGCCGAAAGGTCATATTTTCTATTTTTATAATGTGTAAGCTTTTACGGTTGGATTGAGTATATTTAATACAATTACCAAAACAAAAACGCTCACTCCACCAATAAAAATGTGTGTATATTATTAAATTCGTATAAATTTCAAAAAAAAAAAAAACACCAGTTTAATGATTATTTAATTTATTTAAAAAGCACAAACAGAGAAAAGTTTTATTTTAATTATTTTGTAGATTAAGATGAAGGTTTTTCCTATATTTGTTAAGCAAAAAAAAAAAAAAAAATTAATAATAAAGAAAACATGAGCGGAATAAAATTAGCATAATGTATGCTTTCAGGTGTATGATGGTGGTTGATTTTCATTAAGTCTAATATAGTAAAGATTTATTTTTTAAGTAACTCATTATCTTATATTACTTAACAAAAAGTTTTTGTTTTTCCCGTTAATGTATTCTATTTACATCGAAGCTTTAAGCTTTTTTTATGTTTTGGTAACTTATCTTTATCGCTTTTCTTAATTTCTTATATAATATCTTGATTTTTTTTAGCGTTTGAACAGCAAAAATAATTGAACTTTTTTAACGAAACTAAACATTTTCCGTTTAAACTTTTTTTATTGGTTGTGTAAGAAAAGAAAACTCCTTTTGATATAAAAAAAAGATATATTAAAAATTATGTTAATTTACGTTTAGGAGGTATCCTTTTTTAAAATGTATAAATATTTTGTTTTTGACTTAATGTAAATTTTTAATTACAATATTAGCAAAAAACAGAACAACAACCGATATGTACCAGCTATTAATGGGATGGAAAATTGTTTACAACATTGTAAATCGCGCGATGAGGTATTTTACAAGAGTATATAGAAAATAATATTTTATGTAATACCTTAATTCACAGGCATTATGATTAGGTGAATTAATTATTAATATTGAATTTTTCTGATCATTTGCGGAACAAAGCACAACAGCCTTTTCGGAAGCATGTGTAAAACTGTAAATTTCTGCTAAAACTCATTAAAATTTGTGTCTTGTAATTTTATTTATTAATTTAAAAATAGAATAATAAATCATAATTTTTAGTGTACATGGACGTCTAGAATTAATTTTCATAAAGCTCCAAGCATATTATTTTAGTCGACATAAATATTTGAACGACACAATAACATGTACACAAATTAATTTTAATTATAATTTATGATTAATAAAACGATTCTTTCAACATTCGCCCGATTTAAGCCCGATCGAAAATCTCTGAGCTTTATTATACCGGGTGATTTTTTTAACCTGATACACTCAAATATCTCGGAAAATAAGCACTCTACGAAAAAAATGGTTAAGATCAAAATTTAATTATTCCGCATGGGAAATACATTAGTGTTAAAATTAGTACCCCCTCTTCCTTGTAGGTGGGACGGGGGGTAACTTTGAAACTAAAATATGAACCCCTATTTTTTATTTCAGATTCGGATTCTATGCCTAAAAATACGTAGGATGTGACTGAAACTATTTTTTTTGATTCATACTAGATGGCGCTTTAATTGACGATATTCAATTTTTTTCGATTTCGCTTACTGAGAACCTGCGCAAACGATTCTGCAATACGTCTGCCATAAAAGTACCACGGTTTCATTGTAAATACTCGAAATTGGTCGTCAAAAAATTTATTCATTTTGCAAATTTCGATTAACTGGGAAAAGGGTGCTTGATTTACATGAGTCCCCTCGCCTTATCATCTTTCAATTAAATTTGGTGCTCAAAATCATAGCCTTCGACCTCAATGCACTTTTTAATCCGGATTTCAAATGACTGTACACAACTGAGAAATGTGTCTGCTTGAATTTCAGCACAATCATTTCTGATTCGCTCAATCATATTCTCACGTGTTGTTGGTTTTTGTTTGTAAACTTGATATTTCAGAAAGCCTCAGAAAAAGCTGAAGTCTACAAATAATATTGGCATTCAAAAGCACTTCTAAGCTCAACTCTTCAAATAATGTTGGCAGTTCATTTTCCAAAATATCTCGGTAAATTTGACCATTCAAGTTACCTTCAATAATGGGAGGGCCGATGAGTTTGTTGCCAATTATTCCACACCACACATTGACAGTCCAAGGGCGCTGATGTTCAACTTGGTGAAGCCAGTGTGGCTCAACACTCCAGTAATGCATTTTGTTGCGATTAACTGTTCCATGGTTTGTAAAAGACGACTCGTCGGAGAACAATACGTATTGGAAAAAAATCGGGTTTTGCTGTATTTGTTCACTTGCCTACTGACAAAAATTTTGCCGATTTTGGAAATCAATGCCATGAAGATATTGGTATAAAGACTCGTGACTTTTGACGTTTCAAAATTTGCCAAACACTGGTCTGGGACAATCCAGAATCGCTAGCTATTTCTCGTGTACTAATATGAGGATTATGAGCTACTGCAGCCAATACATCAATTTCATTATTTTCTCCAGTGATTATTGCTGGACGAGTCCTTCTTTTCGGTTGAACAACTCCCATCAGTAATAAATTTTTTGACAGTATGCTGAAATGACGCACTTGACCGAATACTATCCGGAAATCGCGAAGCGTAGAGAGTGACAGCATTATCAAGACTCCGGCCAGCTTTTCCATAAACCAGAAACATTTCAATTTTCTCTTGTACAGTTAAATACACTATTCTTAGGTAGTATTGATAGCTTTACTCAGGTATTGTTGTTTTCGAAATAATCTTCGGACTGAATCGGTATTTTGAAAACAAAATACAAACTTTTTCATTAATTGGAAATCCGATTTAATCGCATGTTCCTGGGTTACGATAATGAGAAGCCATTTTCAGTAATTGAAAATTTAAGAAATACAAATTGTTTAAGACTAACTTCGAGTATTTACAATGAAACCGTGGTATTTTTACTGTAGACGTGTTGCAGAATCGTTTGCGTAGGTTCTCAGTAGGAGAAATAGAAAGAATTGAATATCGTCAATTACAGCGCCATCTAGCATGAATCGAAAAAAATGTTTCAGTCAAATACTACGTATTTTTAGCCGTAGAATCCGAATCTGCAATAAAAAATAGGGGTTCATATTTTAGTTTCAAAGTTACCCCCCGCCCCACCTACAAAGAGGAATATCGTCAATTCAAGCACCATCAATCATGCATCGAAAAAAATGTTTCAGTCAAATCCTACGTATTTTTAGCCGTAGAATTCGAATCTGGAATAAAAAATAGGGGTTAATATTTTAGTTTCAAAGTTACCCCTCGCCCTATCAACAAGGAGGAGGGGGTACTAATTTTTGACACTAATGTATTTCCCCCACGGAATAATTAAATTTTGATCTTTACCATTTTTTTCGTAGAGTGCTTATTTTCCGAGATATTTGAGTATATCAGGTTAAAAAAATCACCCGGTATAAGCTGGTACCATACGATGAAAAAATAAACAAATCTGTTGGAATAGATGCTAGTGGTGTTAGCACAAATAATTAAATAAATCTTAACCGTGAAATGAGCTATTTCAATATTTACAGTGTGTCAAAAAACTATTTTACAGTCACATAATTTTTACTTAATTTTATTTTTTACTATTCTAATTTCATTACAAAAATTTCTAATTTTTTAGGTAAGTATAATCTGTAACTTCAAAAAATCGCACTTCAATATATAAAAATTGTTGATTCTTGCAATAGGACCTTGTTAAATCTGAAACGACGAAAATTCACAACAAACAAGTATTTATACGTTTTCAATATTTTATTGGAATATTGCGTAAACAAACTGCTTTCTTAGTACTTGGTAGGGCGTAACTTATCTTCAATAGCTTTCTGACAATCCTTCTTAATTTTCCCCATCAATCAGCAACAATCTCTTTTAGTCCTTCTTCTGAAGAAGGATTTCTTTGTTCGCTCTCATTTGGATTTTAATCAGCTGATTAGGTAGCTGCAGGGAAGCTCTTTAAATTGATTATCTATAAATCGTTTCGTCACAAGTTTGGTAGTGTGCTTCGGATCCCGGTTATTAACATAATCTTCTTTGGTTAAAATTTAGTCTATAAAAGTCATGAATCCGACACCATCGTTAACCATATACCCCAACATCAAAATGTGACCGCTTTCATGCTTCACTATTTTACGAAGACATTCTGGGTTCATTTCTTGGTTCAAACCTTTTTGTTAAAAATGCACGGCTGGGCTATTCTTGAATTGTATTCGGCTGCACGTATCCAATTCCGTACAGCTTGCATGGAAATTTCAATTTCAAGTTTATTTTTTATTTCTAACGCAATTTTAGGTACTTATTCTGCTCTATTTGTTTTAATTGTGTCGATTGGAGTTGTGTTTTTTTTCGGTCGGCCGGAACGTTGGAGATTTGCGCAACAACCAGTTTGTTTCCATTTTTGTATGATTTTTTGGACCATAATTTTTTTTTTTTGCTTATTGTAGGTTTTGATATTTTACCTTAACCTAAGATTTCTTGATATAAGGACCTTCTCGTTATTATTCCTTTGATCGGTATTTAATTCGAGTTTTCGCCATGATTGTTCAAACATTAGTAACAATCCTTCTCTTTTTGATTGCGTTTAATTGTTTGAAATTCACAGCGTATAAATACTTTTGTTTGGCACATTTTCGGTACGTTTGAAAGTGTTTTTTATTTGCATAATTTAGCAATTCATTTTCAACGATTAATTTCTCTCAATCATTAATTAACCAAAATAAACCGATAAAAACTATTTTCGGAAGACCGTTTCAGTTACAACCAAATTTTTTTTCGCAATTGTGCCTAATGGTTTCAACCGTAAAAATTATTTTTTTGATACACTGTATGTCGTGTGAGTTTCTGTCCATTTATAGTAGCAATGAATTATTAAACACATTCCTAATTTATATAAATTACTAAAAGAAAATTATTTGTAATTTTTGTCTCCAATAATGACGTATTCGTTACAATGTTAATCATCTTTTTCGAAACATTGAGTTATTCCGGAATTACATAAATATTTTACGAATAGGTGATTGTTCATATACTTATGTCCGACAGAATATGTAAATTTAGGACAGATTTTGTAAATATTCTACATTATTTAAAATTGTGAACAATTAACTTTCAGAATACATAATTAAAAATTTTAAATTTCAAATTTAATATTATTTAAAATTTGATTTTTTTTTTTAATTTAATTTAAAACAAAAATTTTGAATTGATTTAATATGTTTTTAAAGTTTAGAGTTAGCATTTTCTGGTATCAAAATTATGAACTTTGTAGAGAGAGGAGAGAGTTGAGAATTCTGAAGTAACTTTTCAGAGATCTTAATTTACACTCGTTTGGGTTTGATGAAATACGCTGAAATAATGCTGAAATTTTAAATTATATATGCTCCGGGTATTTGAGATTTAAAAATTAATATGGAATTTTAAGAATTTTCAACTTCAACTATAGGATTTGAATAGAAAAATTTTTTAAAGTAGAAATGGATTTGTAGAAAATTCTCGATACCAAATTATGTACACTGATTTCAATCAAATCAAGGTATTCTGATGTTTTTAGAGTTGAATTTGAAAAAATTGATTAACATTTTTGACTCCAAATAGCCAAAAATCACATTGCTTGTTGTGGTTAAATTTTGGGTATTTTGCATCGAGAATTTTTAAAATTTGTATTAAATATTTGAAATTTGGTATTGCAACACCTAAATTAGAGATCTAACAGCTTAGCTGTCTTAGCTGTAACAGTCTAGCTAGATAGTGTCTAGAATATATTATTTTCTACAGCAAATGTTTTTAACTTTTTGGAATTGAGAATTTTGATTGTAAAATTTGAAAGTTTATCATCTGCAAGCTAAGAATAATTCCGAACTAAGATATCAAGTTTTAAAATTTAAAAAAACAAACTAATTTTGAACTTTTCTGAACTGATAATTGAATCACATCCTCGTTATGAAAATAAGGAGGCACTTCAATTCTTCTGGAACTAAGATTTGTTTAATTGCAAGTCATTCTCCATTGCTTTTCTGAAGGTTATAAATCCTTTATAAAAATGATTCTAGGCAAGTTCATCGTTAATTGCAAGAATTTTAAATTTTTAAAATTTTAATATTTCTTAGATGTTTAACGATTAGAATTTTATTATTTTAATTCTAAATTTCAATTTTGAATTTCCAAATCTTCTATGTATTTTGAAATTTTAAGAGATTTTAATTCATCACTAGAATTGGAACAGTTCGTAATTTAGAATTTCCTAATTATATCATGATTATAATGTAAATTTTGATTCCAAATTCCGATTTCGAATATCTGACTTTATCATCCTTGATGTAAGGTTTAATTTAGTAAATTTGGTACTCAGCATTTCAAAAATTATAGACATTTTGATTTAAGAAATACTTATCTAAAATTTATTTTTCATAATATTTTATATTCGTTTGTTCTTCTCAAACGTACAGAGTTGTTTAATTGCTCACTAAATAGTGAGAAGCTCTCTGCACGAATATTTGGCTTCTACAAAGAAATGTTAAAATGTATCTAGAGTCTTTTTAGATAACGATTACTTGCAAGAATCGATATTAGATCGATTGGCTAAGACAAGTTTTGATATTGAAACCACTGAGTGCCAAAGTAGGTCAGTTTCGAAATCACATCCTTGAATGCGTACCAAAAGTCTGCTGCTATAGAGTAATTGTTCTTTATGAAGGGTTAGTAATGTCGAGCTATTAGAAAGCCTAAATCAGATCCAATAATTAGCGTTTGTAAATGGCCTTTGTTATGTCGCTTACTCTTAGTTGTCTGAATTTTATATCAGACACCCAGCTCGAAATTTGGGAAATTTAGATGTGATGGAGATTTTTAAAATTTAATTGAAGCTAATACTCTGAAAATTTGTAAAAAAATTAATGAGCAGTTCCGAGCTAATAGTTAGCAAAAAATCATTATCGAATCATGTCACGGCGATCGGTCTGCCATTTATTTTTTAACTTCCAAATTTAAAATTGTTTTCAAATTTTTACATGTCTGATGTTTTAAATTCTAGTTTTTAATATTTTAATAAGCTGCTAACTTTTTAAAATTTAATATTTGAGAATGAATAATTTTTATTTTAAAATAAACTACAAGTTTGTTTATTTGAAAATTGAACCTCTGTTTCAAAAAATATTAAATTTAAAAATTTTAAACTACGTAAATTTCTAATTCCAAAGGATTACAATCCTTTTCCAAACAATTACTATGATTTTTCGTGTGGGCATAATACACACACAAATGAGGTTTCTCCATGGGTTTTTATATTTGATGTAGTGAATAATAATTCGCTATGTCAGTACGTTCTGGCCAGATACTTAATGTACGTGGTTAGAGTGGAAATTTTTGTAGTTTGGTCGTAGCTGCCTGATGAGTAGACCAAACTTTTCAGTATGAAACCAAACTACCAACAGAAAGAACTCATGGAGGGTTCTCATTTTTGCAGAGTGGTACATTGGAATAACTCTTTGGGCCTTCAGCCAAAATTACGGGGTGGGGGGAAGATATTTCTACTTTTTTTCAGTAGATATATTATGAGCGATTGGCCTCTGTATTTTTCTGATTTGCCAAATCGAAAATATTGGGATTGTCATGAACAATTAATATATTTGTCTATAAAAAATGCCGAAAAATCAACTTATTACAGACAGACAAATTAAATTCTTAACAAATTAGTATGATTGGACAAAAATTTTTAATTTAGACATTAAAATTTGGACAATTAAAAATTGAAAATATAAAATTAATTTGAAATTTAATTTAATATTAAAATAAGTCGTGAGCTAAAATTTTGTTATTTAAAATTATTAGAATTAAGTAGAATTCGAATTTATTTCGAAATTGTCAGGCGCTCCCTGATGGCCCTCATTTGTAAGTTGCATTTTGTAGTGTCAGATTTAAGTAATATTTAGAAAAACAAAATACTCAAATACGTGAAATACTGGAACCCAAATTACGATAACCAATTAATCATCAAATTTTAATTATCATACATTTTAAAAAATAAAATTGCTTTAAACTTATTCCAAATTTTAAAATTACGCAGATTTTACTGAAGAATCAGAATTATTCCCGGAAACCTTATACATTTACGTATATACATACATACATATTTAGATTATTGACTTTCGATAATGAAATGTGTGAGCACGGATTAAATTCCCGAAAATAATGGGAATTGGTTTCAATTTTTGACCAAGAAAAACCGATTGATCAGATAATTTGTATGATATCAAACCAAAACATATAGCTTGATACAGAGAGATCTATCGAAAAATTGATACCTTAGGCATGACATTAGACTAAGAGCTTTCGGAAAATCAAACTTCCTGGATATTAATAATATATATTTCTACCATCGGTGCTCTACATAAATGGTTTGTGATTATTTTATATTGTATATAACAAGTATTTGTAAAAAATTCGCGGAAAAACACAATGAAAATGGTTTGCTTTAGTTGTATTTGTTTTCGAAAAAGCACAGCAATAATAAAATAAATATATTAATTAATTTTTACAGAATAACTGGTTTTTTGTTCGTTAAATTTATTTGTTTATTATTGTGGATCAAATAATTGAAATAATTAATTTTTATGTTTTGTGTTTTATTTTATGGAATTTATTTGTGTAATTTTTGTTATCGACATTTTTTCGAACATGTTCCATTTAAATAATTTAGAGGATGGGTTAGAATGTAATTATTTATTGAATGGTTGAACTTAACTATAGTCGCATTACGTATTTTCAGTTAAAACTAAACTTACTCTTATGTAATTTTTTGTAGATGTACATATTTAAATAAACTTTTTAATCAACACATTTTCTACTAATTTTACACATTCTTTAACCCTTTTTTTATATAAAATACGACAACAATTTCAACAATCATCAATAGTCAACTAAAACAAAAACACAAACTTTAAATTAAAACATTTTTTGGTTTTTTTTTTTTTAGCTGTTAAATTTGAATGAGTAATTTTGATTTTTAATCCTCTTTTAAACCTCAACAAAATTTCAATTACTGACACACAACATCAACAACGAACAAGATAAACTAAGCTATCTTGATAACAACAACAAAATCTACATTTCCTCAAATAAAATTTAAATCGAAATTCTTTTCCAACACCAATAAAATTTTCGACTCAAATGAGGAAAATAATTTTTTATATTTTCGAAAAAAAAAAAAAAAAAAAAAAAAATTGTGGCCTCAAGTGAAACCCGTTTCATGTTTCTTTTTTTTTTGTTGGACTCAGCAACGAAAGAAACAAAAAATATTTTGTAAAATAGAAAATCCGAACAGAATGGTTCTCATTTTAAATAATTTCCGGAATAAAAATACTACAACAAAATAAAAAAATCTACCATCTAAACCGGAATAATTTTGGGCTTTCTTTAACAACAAAATAAATAAATTGTACGTTTCACTGTATCATATTGCTTATATCCAGCAAACAGACAAAAAATAAAAGAATACATTTTCAAGTAAAATATGAGAAACCAAAACTCAATATTTACCTACACGTTTGTAGGGATGCGATAAACAAATTGGTTTGTTTAGATGAGAATACTAGTTTTTCATTTCTTGAAGAGTACCATCCATCCGCATTGATTTTTCATTGGGCTTTTGTTTATCTTTGAGGTTTTTCGTTTCGCACAAAAAATACAACAACAAAAAGTTTACTCATTATCACCATGACAACAAAAATGTTTTCCAACCGTCATCATAAACAAACATCATCGACCGTCACCTCGATTATTTATACCATCAACATCAACAGCAAAAAAAAAAAGTATAAATTTAACTTTAGGTTATATTTTTTTTATTCTCTATACACAATATTTTCTTGAGCTTTTTTTTTGTTTGAGGACTAGTTTAGAGAGATGTGTATGATGAATAGAAAAAAAAAGGATTTTCTTTATTTTTTTATTCCTGTGTATACCACTCAAACATATTTTTATATTATATTATTTGGAAAAAACCTTAAAAATATATTTATAAATAATAACACTTAAAGTTTATTTAAGCTCCTTTTCGGCTTAAAAGTATACAATTGTAATACATTTGGATTCTGCAATGTTTTTTTTTGTTCTGTGTATTTTTAAACTTTCCCTTCATTTTTGAGATGAAAAAAAAAGTTTTTCTTTTTTTTTTTTGTGTTGCCAGTTTGGATTTATATTTTCTAATATATTTCGGTTGCTGTTGTTGTGTGCTCATGAAATTTATAGCACAGGTTTTTTTTTTTGTTACGCTGGGTTTGTGTATGTTATTACACAATTTAAAGAAAATGGACATTTTTGTAGTTTTTATTAACTCTCATTTGTTAAATAATCACAATTTTCGAGAGTGCTCGAACTTTTTTTTTGTACAGTTTGTTTATTTAATGAATGTATTTGTATTTGGGTGGACAGTTGAAGTACAGTGTGATTTATGTGATAATATTTTTTTAATAGTTATGAACTAGCAAGGGATAGTGTAGTCAGTAGCACTCCATATACGATTTGTTGAGAATGTAATCTGGATTTGTTGGTTTTTTTAATAATCAGCTTGTAGGGTGATGAGAAATTTAGATATCTATGTTGCCAAGCAGAACAGGATTTTCCTGTGTACGGTTCTAATATGTGTTTGGTTTTTTTGAGCCCTTCTCTAGTGTGGTGCCGAGATTGTCATTGCTAACTAAAGTATGTTTTGTATATTTGAACTTTAAAAGCAGGATTTTATTATTTATAAATATTAATTAAATAACTTACGGCTGTCGCATTAATGGTGACGAATGGTCTAAGAAGTTTGTGAAACAAAAAAATCATTAGAACACCATAAATATTTCACGAAATAATCTGATCAGATTTGAAAATTCCTAAGTTAAAAAAGCGGCCGGAGAAACCATTGTTTTGGCAAGCATTGAATTTTTCCAACCCAAGATAAGCTGGACGCCATCACCAATGAGAGTCGACCAACGAATGTCAAAGAACTGAACTTTTCGGGGACTTCTCCTGCAGTTTTTGGAGTGCTAAAGTTGATCTACAGCTTTGCGAGAAAACGTCTTATTGTTGACCATCAAAGGTGAAGAGGTTAATCGCTTTATTAAGGTAGTAAAACATGGTTGAACGGACAAGTTAACAAACATAATTGCAGTGCTTGCACATCGGTCACTGTATATTTTGCTATTTAATGTAAAGAAAAGAGCCATAAACTCTTATATCACTACCCCTCCATAAACTCCTATATCTACTATATCTGTCCATAAACGCACAACCTTAATCCTCTTTAAAAATAAAGAAAAGAAAATCTGAAATTTTCGTTTTTGAAGTTTTGTTTCGAGATTTTAGCTTTCGATATTTTTTTCGAGATTTTATTTTTCGGGATTTTATTTTCGAGAAATTTGGTTTCTATTTCGTCTATACTATAGCCGAGGTTTAACAAAAATTACAGATTTTATACACACGGCAAATGAAAATAATTCATTATTTCTGTCTGTTATTCCAATACCAATTTTACTATATCAATGCCAATCAGCTTTGGGGAGTTTTTTATGGGTTGTTGTATCCAAAATTAAAAAAAAAAAATCCCAACAAAAACAAAAATCGCAAAAACCAAGATTTTAAATATAACAAATTTTTGAAATATTATTTTAATTCTTTGTATACCTTAGAGGAGGGAGGCTTCCGCCCTAAACCTCGCTTTGATGATTTTTTGAAATTTTAACATTTTAAAATAGAACTAGAACTCCACAAAGCCGCTTAGCATAATAATATTTACGTTTGCATTTCACTTTATAAAATAAAAAAATCCTCGAAGCCGCTTAGCATTGGTGATTTCTCAACGCAAGGATGACATAAAATTATGTAGATTTCTTTTGTTTTTATATTGTAATTAACACAAATGTAATGGAGCCTTCCCTTTAGAAGGAGTCACTTTACTTGAGATTATTTTTTTAGGGAATTTTTTCTTTCGGGAATATGACGGTATCTCTTTTCTAATATAACCAATTTTTGAAATATTATTTACCGGTCCCAAATCCCCGCTTTGAGAATTTTTTGAAATTCATTCATTAATATTAACTAGAGCATTTTTGAAAAATTTGTTTGCGCAACGATGACAGGAAAATTGCAGAAAAATTTCAAAAACATTTAAGTACATTTAATATTTACGTCAGAATTTAACATACTAAAATAAAAGTCCCGAAAGTCGCTTAGCATTGGTCCTTTCTGTGCAAGTTTGATATGAAATTATGTAGTTTCCTTTTGTTTTCATATTGTAATTATCAGAAATTTAATGTGGCCTTTCTTTTTAATGGGGCCCATTGCCGTTGAAGCCAAACAGTAGTTCCTCCGTCTCACAGTTCCAAATTTAAATATTCTACCATCCTATTAGTTCTGTAATATGTTTTTAATATTTTTGAAACATTTTTACTGAGTGTAGTACTCGAATTTTTAGAGCGGTTATACATCTATGCCAAATGTTTAACCGGTACACCAGAAAAATCTTTTGAAGCACTCTTGCCTCGAATTAAGAATATTTCTTAATTTTTTCATTTATTGAAAATATTAATTTGCTTGAGAAAAAAGAAAACAACTTAAATTTTTAATTGACTTACGAGAACATCCCACTTTTCCTTATAAATAAATAAATGCAATGCACCTATCTAGATAATAAAAAAGCTACATTTCCCATTTGCATGGAGAAATGCGACAATGTACATATAAGGATACACGTTTTAAAAAACAGCATTATTTGTGCTTGGCTTTACGTGTCCCTATACACTAGTGTTTTGTACACTACTTAAATACCATGTAATCTTTAAAGTATGTACCTACATATGTATGTATATGTTATGCACGTAACGTGTATACATATTTTCCCTCTCGTTTTATAATTTATAGACTCTACATAAGCCTAATTAAGCCATGGATTGTGAAAATAAATAAAATGTTGCCAATAAATTTGTGAAATTTTATTTTCAATATTGAATATTCATTTGAGAAATGAATTTCTTATATTCTCTTTTATATGTTCAAACTAGATGGTGAGATATTTTTTAGCTAGTTAGGGCAATAACCAAATAATATAACAATTATTATACCCTCTTCTTTTTTTTTTTTAATATATAATTTCGATTTTCAAATATATCATTTAATTGGGTATATGGAATTTATATTAGCATGTGTTTGCCAAACAAAATGTATATTTTCGGTATTATAGTTATAGGTACCATGAAATTGTTATTTAACAATATTTATGAATTATTTATTTGTCTATAGAGTAGCAGCTGTCAATTCGATAGAGCGATGCAAAGTGGTTAGAGTGCTGAATTTATTCATAGTAAAATTTGTAATATTTTTAGTTGGGTAAATACGTACTCGTATCTTCTTTGGAGTGAGTTTTAAAAAAAGTATTTTATTGAAATTTATTTATATTTATGTATCCTGCTTAAACTTAAATTCGTTTCTAAAAGAATCTATTCTAAAAATATACATGGATGTATAGCATAGGCGACACGAATAATCACCCAAAGCCAAAATCGCCAAAAATCAAAATTGAAAGCCTAAAAATATGATCGAAAATTCATTTTAGGTATGCTAATTAAGGTTAGCTAAAAAGAGTCATAATCCCCAGAAAGAACAAATCGGGATATTGTCAATTGATTGTAATCGGCAATTCGTATTTTTCATTAGTGTTTGTTTATCGTTTTGTTTTCAAAATTAAATTTTCCTTTTTCCAGAATTTATAGTCGCTGGCCTAGTGGTGATAATTTCTTTATTTTTTAAGAAATAAAGCCCAAGGACTTTATTTTCTCGCTGATTTGAAAATGAAGCCCATTAAAGAAATTATTGAGGCCAGCGGTCGTTGGCTTTTGACTTAAATGTTCACATTCTTATGTAAATTGCGTTTCGTGATGAATTTTAAGATGTCGGTGACAGCTATGAAAAATTATTTGTAAATTAGGATATTTTAGCTTTATTAGTTGTGGCGAAAATCTGAATTTTGAGAAAGGTAACTGAGTACTCCTTGGTTCTGCAACTAAGCTTTATCCCATTTCTCTACAAATTTCAATTTTCCTCAAACTTTGTATAATTTAAATTTGAACTCTGAAATTGTAAATTTTCATCCAAGTTAACTAGAATTTTACAGTTTATTTAAAAAAAAACAAAAAATAGTTCTATCTGACCCTCAAACGATACTTTCCCATAAATCGTCCTTTTTACGTCGCCAAACCAACAAGTAGCAGTTTACTGTAATATGCCGTTATTTTGAGCAGAGGAACTTTTTAAATAATAGAACACGTTCATCATAAATTTGGAGAACATTTCCATAAATATTTCCATAAATTATTCCGTTTTATCCACAATGTTCAAAATTTCTTTTCTAAAATTTGTGTCGTGGGTGCATTTGACAATATTATGTCAGCAACATAGGAATTGGCAGTTAATTCAGCGCTTCTGAAGTATCGTTGCAGACAATTCGAACAATACCAAAAAACAAACCGAACAATACAAAACCAGAATTAATATAATAAAAATTAATTCTGGTTTTGTATTGTTCGTTCGTGACCGATGACCATCCCCGTTAGATTTTCACTTTCCTGTACGAGGCCCCGCTTTCTTCTAACAGCACAATATCATTTAAGAGCGTCCTGTAGGAACTTGTTTTTTTTTCAAACATACTCGGAAATTATACCTTCAAAGGCGACTCCATCAAAGCAATTCACAAATAATTTATCGATTAACATGTCATAAAATTTCAATAAAACGTCACAGAAAGAATTTAGATTTAAAAGCGCTAGATAATTATTTTTGGAAATATCGATGGTGTTATTTGCCATCAGTAGCACTATTCTGTTTCGCCGGGGAATTGGGAATTGATTTAAGGCAATGATTCAAGCGCAATTTTGGCTTTTAAGGCATTAAAATTCGACACGCTGATTGGTTCAAATAGCTGTCAGTTTTTACGGGTTTTTAGGTTATGAAGCTACCTTGAATTGCTTTGAAGCATCTGCGGCGGGCCATTGGTACTAGAAATTTTTGGAAAAATTAATTCCCTTTTAACACTACTGCCTACTACGTAATTACGAACAAAATTTTTAGGAAAAAATAAACAACAAAATTGCTATGTAATGAAAATTTGATTCCCAAAATTTGGAAGAAATATCAATCACCACATTATGCTTTGGAAAAAAAAATGCAAAATACACCCAAAAACCACAATAACTCGATACCCAATTCGTAGAAATTTGATTTGCAAATTACATCGAAACCTACTTTTTTGTCTTAAAGTTATCTGAGGAATAATCGTTGTAATTTACGATGTGTAGTACCGTAGAAAAATATTTCTTCGAATGTTTTATATTACCTCGAGAAACAGTTCAACGTATTTTTTTAAATTTTTTGTTTAAATCACGCCCACGTAATGCTTCAATTGACTTCAAATTGTGTATACAGATCTGCTGGATTGTCACATTAACTTTAAAAAACAAAAATCTTCTTTCCTATTTTTGAGATTTCGACCAGAACCATCCATTTTTATGAGAATGAAAGGAGAAACAAACATAAGAAAAAATGTGTGACTGGAAAGATAGAAACACGGACACGACACTTTTGAAGTTCTGGTAACTTTATTCGGCGAGAAATGTGAAAATCTGAAACATAATTTTTTATGCGACTAATACTTACTCGTTATAAATTCGTTATTGTGGGAATAGTAAAAATGCTAGTGATTTTTATATTCTTTATTTAACAATACCGGAGCCCCTGTAATATAGTGGAACCAGAATAGAAAAAAGGACTTTTATAAAGAAAACAGAAACGAGGAAAAAAATCTAATTTTTCTTAAAAAACATATGAAAAACCACTTTTTTTAACAAATCATTTAAAAATATCACAAATTCTTAAAGATGATCTCTGATATATTTTTATAAAAGTTTGAATGTCAACATACTCGTGTATGGACATCATTTGAGAAAATCGTTTTCAGTTTCTTGTAATTATTGATTCTGATATAAAGCTTTATACAAATTGTGAGCTTACTAAGTCATTAAACAACCTATAGATGGCGGCACATCTTTGAAAAGCTTTCAAAGCAAAAGATATCAGTTAGACAAATTCCAAGTTCCAAAAGGGTAAGAAAAATAAAACGGACAACATTGTTTCAAAAATAATGTTTCTATAAAAAGGAATCATAAAGAGACATCTGTGATATGATAGTGCAAATGTCTTTAACTAAAATAAAACTTAGTACGTTCTCGCCTATTTTTACATTCATGCAACATGTACTTACGAATTTGCTAATGTCATTTTGGTATCATTTTTGGCATAGAATAAGCTTAATCAACAAAAAGATAGCTTTTTTATACCAAATAAAGTGAATTTTAGAATTTGATTTAAATTTTGTGCCCAGAGCAAAGAATTCTAAGAGATTTAATCCAGTTTCGAACTGATAATCCAATGATTAAAAACAATGTATATAGAATTTTTAGAACATTTGTGTTTTTTCAGTTAACAATTTGAAACTAAAGAACACCATTTTTACTATGGATTCCTATGGGAAATACTGGTTTGATAAAACCTCGGAAATATATTCATTATTTCCTTCCAAATTTTGATTTGTTTAGGTAATTATTTAGAATAAGTATTTCAGTTTAATTACAATAATTCAAATTTAAGAACTGAGGTACTCTAAGAATTAGAAGCCAGCCTTCTAAAATTGATTTTTATTTAGAGAATTAAAAATTTCATTATGTACTTATTATATTAAGGAAATTAATAAGAATTGAATTTAGAAAATATTACAATTCGTTTGTTTCTTTTGTTATTTCTACACTTTTCGCATCTAGTTTCTCTAGCACAGAACTGATTATAGTGTCAGTGGATCTGTCTTAAACTTTAAATATCCTTCTCTCTTTCTCTATCTCTGTCTTTCTCTCTGGTTGTCTCTCTTTCTCTCTGTCTTTCTCTCTCTGTCTTTCTCTTTCTGTCTTTCTCTCTCTCTGTCTTTCTCTTTCTGTCTTTCTCTCTCTCTGTCTTTCTCTTTCTGTCTTTCTCTCTCTGTCTTTCTCTCTCTGTCTTTCTCTATCTCTCTATCTCTCTCTCGCTCTCTCTCGCTTTCTCTCTCTCTCGCTCTCTCTCTCTCTCTTTCTTTCTCTCTTCTCTCTCTCTCTCTCTCTCTCTCTCTCTCTCTCTCTCTCTCTCTCTCTCTCTCTCTCTCTCTCTATCTCTCTCTCTCTCTCTCTCTCTCTATCTCTCTCTCTATCTCTCTCTCTCTCTCGCTTTCTCTCTCGCTTTCTCTCTCTCTCGCTCTCTCTCGCTTTCTCTCTCTCTCTCGCTCTCTCTCTCGCTCTCGCTCTCTCTCTCTCTCTCGCTCTCGCTTTCTCTCTCTCTCTCTCGCTTTCTCTCTTTCTCTCTCTCTCTCTCTATCTATCTATCTTTCTCTCTCTCTCTCTCTCTCTCTCTATCTATCTCTCTCTCGCTCTATTTCTCTCTCTATCTCTCTCTTTCTTTCTCTCTCTCTCTCTCTCTCAGAATAAAAACATAGGATAGCCATAGCATGCATGAATGTTTAGAGCAGAGGTACTGCTCTTCACATTTTGAACTGTATTATAAAGATTGGAAATTAAAGCATTGCCATTTGCTACTTGCAAGTGATGCTGACCGGCATTCCAAACCGTTAAATCCAAGGGTTTTACCTGAATTATCAAATAATTATAAAATAGTTCGATTGTTCAAAAACCAACATATTATTCAAAAATTTTGATTAAATTGAATATCACTCAAAAAAATCTGATTTTATATATTGCCATCCGTCAAATTATAAAATTTGAGTTTTTGCATAAAATTATATCAAGTTTAACAGAATTTTCGAAGTCTACTCGTATGCTAATATTGCAGGTGAAACAATTAGGTGAACAATTTGATTTGACGGTTTGCAATTCCGGTCTGCATCATATACATTCCGCGTTAGTTTTTTATTTCAGCCATCTGAGAATATTCGATCGACTAAGGTCATTAAATTGCAGACGAAGGTAATCTCGACAATTTTTGATATTTCAACTTTTTGTTCAACAAATTATTGCTTGCAGGCCTATTACTGGACTGGAGCTTATGTCCGAAACTCCATTTCTTGCTATGGAATCTATTTTGTTCCTATCACAGTTGGTTTCTTTCAATCTAAGAGGTATGTTCTGTTGCTTTTCGCATTAGTTGGTTCTGCTGGTTAAATTGATACGATTAACAATAGACTCTCTGTACTTTAACTAAATATTTTCCACAGTTCACTCTTCGAGAGATCAGCGGAAATCAAAAAAAATTCTTGATAACTTATGAAAGTCGTTTGTCTTTTATTCATGACTCGTTTTAAAGTTAGTATCTGTTTTAGAACCTTTTATCCTTGGAATAGTTTGAGATCGTTAGGCTGTCTTGGTAAATACTGCTGTTTTTCAATCCTGCTCTTTGTGATATTATGCAGAGCGTCAAGTCAGAAGTGCCTAGTTACTTCTAGTTGCCGCATAATTTTAGATCCACTAAGTTATAAAGGGGCTTTGTTCTTAAAAAGGGATCGCGTCTCTTACAGGTTCCAGTCACTTTAAGATTCACCTACAAAGTTTGGGGTGGCTTAGAATGCTTTATGTGGCGAATGTCTCCTGAACGATGACGACTAGGTCCTATACTAACAGCCAAATTTTAATAATCAATTTTGTTTTTCATTTAATAAAAAAAACGTTTTGGTCAATTTTGAAAGACCGCCTAGACAACACCAATAAATAGTTTGACAAATTGAAAATTATATTCTCAAGTATGTATATCGTATAATTAGCTTAGTTTGTACATACATATATAAATATTCCTTCAAAATAAAAGCGAATGTAAATCGTGCTCAAAACAGTAAATCACTTATTCACATTCATTCACCTCGACTCACGTACCTACATATACCTACAATTCATATTTATGTATAGAGCTTTTTTCTTCGTATATTAATTTCAGCTAACAAATAAAAATGCTCATGACAAATTTTTTGCCATTTTATTTATTTTTATTCCCTTTAAATGACATTACAAATTAAAACTACATGAAATAATTCATATTTAATTGAAATGAAAAATAAAAAAAAAAAAAAAGCTTTTTATTTATAATTTCAAAGATTCGTGATTACTTCCATTTAATTTCTTTTTAAATTTAATTCCTCTTATTCATTCAATTGCGTGTTGTATTTATTCCAACGAAATAAATTAACCATAAAAAATAAAAGTATGTCTACCACACAATTTAATTCGTTTGTACTTACATACATATAACGAAGAACCATATTCAACCAAACAACCAACTAACAAACCATTTCATTAATTTATTATTGCTGCTGTTGCTGCTTCTTGCTCTGTATATGTTATTTACGGTGTTTGCTGCAATAAAAGCTCATCAAGAATAGATTTGTTACCGAGTTTTTTTTTTCTTCACGATACATCACATACATATAAAACAGAACTAATTTTTTGTATTTTTTTTTTTTTGTAATTTTGGTTTCGTTATCTTTTAATTTATGTTTTAGAATTATATGTACTTCGTGCTTGTTTGTCTAACACACAGCTTTTTAATTTTATTCCTAATTTAAACTTTTTGACTCTACTAATATAATGTATATAGGGAGAAAGATAACGTAGTAGAAACAAACCAATAAGATTACTACGAAAATAAACTACTGTACTATTCTCGTGTTGTTAAGATTATCACATATATATTCGAGATAAAAACGTGTGACAAACATTTATTTTTTTTGGTGTTTCGAGAGTTTTTAGTCGTGTGTGAGATTAGAAAATGTTTTGTAGGTGACAGTGTAGTTTTATCTGGCTGGACCATCAGGATAAAGATAATTATTTTATACTATAATTCTGCTAAGTACTCTGTTGCAGCTTCAAATGAAAACCGTTTCCAGAACATTACATTTACTAAGAGTAAACATTTTTAGTGATGCGTTAATTTTGTTCGTCAGTTTAAAGAGCTTTTCCTTTTTGTAACCTTCTGTTCGATTTTAATTTTTTTCTAAAGCAAAAATATATCTTTTATATATCAGTAGAAACATAGCAACAGCTTATTTTCCATATAATAAGCTTACAAGAATTAAAGTTTATTTTCGGTTTTTTATTTTTATTTTTTGGTTCGATGTCGTTGTGATTTTATATATTTTCAAATGAAGACACAAAAAAGGAAATTAAAACGTAAAAATAGGAAGAATAAAAAATTGAAAATCAGCAAATGATGATGATAATGATGGTGGGAAGTT
The DNA here is from genome assembly GCA_958295665.1 of Tipula vernalis. Taxonomy (NCBI): domain Eukaryota; kingdom Metazoa; phylum Arthropoda; class Insecta; order Diptera; family Tipulidae; genus Tipula; species Tipula vernalis. Next base: position 345,770,833 of record OY282558.1, on the reverse strand, counting down.
TATATCCAGACAACCAGAAAAAAAAACACATTTTTGCTGTACCGTACAATTTTTTTAGTTTTTCATTAAATTTCCGTTTGTTTTTCCATTCCATTTATGATACTTAAAATCAATTAATAAGTCACATAACTAACTTTCTTAATCGAACTTTTTTGTGCTGTGCTTTGTACAAATACAATAAAAATATTTTTTTTTGCTGTTCGTGTGTGTGTACTAGTATCTCTTATATTATTTTCGTTTCAACATATTTTTAAATGATAAGAAAAATTAATTCCCATCCGAACTTAATTAAATGCTCTGGGGCTTTGTTACAATTTTTGTTTGGTTATTACATCGAATGCAAAATAAAATAAAAATTCTCATCTGACGGGTTTTCTATTTATTTTGGAAAATTAAAAATGTATTTAAAATGGAAAAATGAAAGATTTCTTTGGGAGAGACTTTGGGTCTCTTGGAAATAAACTCTTGAATATTTATTTTTAAGTTTAATAGGATTATTATTTATAATTTACCTTTAATTATGTTTTGGAAATTTGGAGTTTTTTTTATTTGCTTTTGGTTGAAGTTGAGGTACAATCTGATCCAAGAAACTTTCTTTTTCACTTTATAAGCTTTTAGGGATAGAATATTGTCTAAAATATTATGTTTTGTATAAACATCATACGCTTGTTACCACATGTAAAAGCTAAACGGATTTCAAGTCATTTGCAGGCGCTTAAATGTGTCTTGACTAATGTTGCGTATGGAAAGCGAACAATTTTTTGAAACTAATGATGTTAAATGATGTTTATGTGATAAATGATGTTTTATTTTCGATAGTAGGCTGTACATTTGTTATTCCGATACATAGCTTTTTCTATTTTTGTAATCGTGTAATCAGCCTCGCCCCGGAACATGCAATCCCACTAATAGATTAAAAATGGATTGATATATAAATAACACATACCAACATACATAACATAATATATAGTATATAAATTTGGTCCCGTTTCTAATCTTAAGAATGTGAGCAAACCATAATGTACCAAACCCAGCTGTTTCCATTTCTGAAACTAAAATTAAACTAATAAAAATAAATAAATAAAACTACAAAATCAATTTTCAAAAAACACAAATTATTTTGTTGTTGTAGTTTCACGGTTTGATTACATTTATTTCCATGCCCATCGCAAATTTTAATCTGTAAAACCAGTGAAAACCCAAAACCAATATATAAATTATCAGAATACCCGATTTCATAATTATGCCTTAGCACAAAATTCATTATATCAAATTTCTCATTTTCGTGCTGCTGTACAACTATCTTCCCATAAAGAGAACCAAAAATAGACAAACATAAAGAGAAAATTAAAACCATGTTGTTTTTTACAAAAATAATTAAAATTGTACCCAATTTATTTTATTTTTAATAAATTTTATTTTTATTTATTTTAATGTGTTTATTAAAATAAGAATTTATATTTTATTATTTAATTTTATTTATTCCACCGCGCAATGTGGGCGGCATATCGCCGCATTGACGATCGAGAGCAGACTGATTAATTTAATACAATTTCGTTTTGTGTTGTAAGTCTTTTGTGTTTGTTTCGTTTTGTTTATGGACAAGCCGGCCAGCGGTTGGTCGTTCTATGTCATGTGACATAGTGCTTAATGTGCTGATACAGGTGGTACCAAATGTTCGGCGAGCTCGTGTTGACGCTGTATAAATTGTAGTGGTGCAATGGGTAGTTGTAGTGGTGCAATGGGAACCGCTACAACCAAAACAAATGTTTCGAAAGCCCGAACATCACATGCTGAACAATGATTTATTTCTGTTATGTTCTTTCATTTACATCAACGACATACAAATATAATAATATTTAGCATAAAGAAGTACAACAACACAGCTTCAATACAGAAATCATTATCGCATTGGTAAACTCAACCAACCATTTCATCCCACAAAACAAAAATGCTTTAGCAAACTCAAAAATGTTAGTTTTTATATAACAAAAACTACCAAATCGCAGTACAACCCCCAGAAACAACCAAAATGCCCATTACCAAAGCAATATGCCATTTAATAAAACAACAAAAAACAAACATTTTTTTTTAATCACCTCACTATCGCATGTAAAACAATACATGTGATGTGAAAATACCTGTCTAATGGTACCTGAGCAGTACCGTTATTTATTTTTTGCATATGTGTTTCCTATTGTTGAAAAAATTCACTTCAGTCAGAATTAAATAAAATAAAATTACACGCGAGATTTAAACAAATTATCAAGATTTTCACTATTTCCATTAAGATCATTTTTTATTAAATTATTTATTTATTTGTTTATTTAACCAAACATAAAGCAAAATCTACTTACTATGCGATGCAAATACAAGTGCGATGACGCACATTTGAACCAAAAATAACCACACACGAACTTTGATTATTTAATTATTAATAATTAATAATTCATTTAATTTAATTTAATTATTAATTACAAACCTGCACTTTTAATCACTGAATTTGCATCGAAATTTAATTTTAATTTACGCAGAAAGGCAAAAAACACTTCTTCATTTCACGGCCTATTCCCCATATAGCACAGATGCTACTACCGAAATTCACCAGCTGATGGGTCATTTTTCTTCAACAACTCAATATAAAATTCATAAAGAATCGTCGCGGCACAATAAAACACAATTTATACTGAACACAAATTCCATTACAATTAAAAAATTCCGAACAAGCCAGTAAATGTTTAAGAGATGACCTTTCTGTTTCAGTAGCTTACTATAAGTGGAATATGTATGGATAGATTTCCGTAATAATAATGTCAAGATGTACGTATGGGATAAAACTACATCATTAAGAGGATCTCAGGAGGTGGCGTAACAACACAAAAACATGTAATAGCTTACAGTGATGCTTCTTCACTAACATGTATGAAAGTTGTTCAATCTTCTAATAGTAATATTGAAATAGTAGATCACACATTTTTAGTATCTAGCCATTCATTTTTGCCTAACGATCGTTATTTTGACATGATAGAAATGATAATTAAAAAAACGAATTACATTTACATGCCTGAGCATTATTATGAACTAATATATAAATATATAACTTAGACCACTTTCATAATCACCGGCTCGTAAGTCTGAGTACAATATTGGATTGCAAACAATTGATATAAATGGTATTTAGATTTAACGTATACAATTAATAAGGTTAACAGTTATGTTATTGGTTTCCTCTTTTTAACTCTTTTTAAGCAAGACTGTTATACCCTAAACACGCTGCGATTTAATAAAACCGATTTAGTGCATTTTTCGAGATTAGTCGCAGTGTGTCAACTTCGATTTAGCTAATCCCTTCGTTGAATAATTAATCTAGTTTAGCTAAATCCGATTTATTTAACCACAGTCGGTCTAGGGTATTAATCTGATCACTACGAACATTCAGTTTCGTTGCAGTCAAAACGATTTACAATCTTAGGACAACTATTTTCTATTTTTTACTCGGGTTTTAAACAGTTGCCAAAAATTGTTTTCCATTTATTTACATTATTTAACTGAACAATAATATTAAATCCACCTATTACAATTGCCTTACTCGCAAATTGCATCTAGGAATCTCATCAAATTTCACTGTTTAAAAATTCCTGAAAAATTTGTTTTCAATGCAACATATTGTGATATTATGCAAATTCAATGGAAAAACAAAACAAATTTTTGCTTGCCTTATGTAAATGAGTAAAAGTAGTTTAGTTGGATCGTATATTATTCACAATACGCTGAAATACATAAATTCAAGCCACCTAGAAAGGTAATAAAGTATGCTAAAAAAATTGAGAGATATCATCTCTGAAGTTATCAATTGACAATTGATTAATAATTCTACCTTTAACCAATTTTAATTAAATATTTTAAAACCACCCGTATACGACAATATCGTTGTGTTCTTTAACTCAACTCAAACAATTGTTATGTGAGTTCTTTTGTAATTTTGTATATATACATAATTAAAAAGCTTGTAGTTAATACCTTAAAATGTTTAAAATAAATTTTTTTACGATAAGAATAGATAAAATATATTTCATTTCCTGTGTGGATGTAAAACGAGTATACCTACCGTCTTAGTGTAGGTGGTACAGAATATAGATGCATGGTTGCCGTTAACAAAATACTGACACAATATTGTTACGTTTTTGCCTTGTCAATTAAGGTTCGTATCACTGGATTGTGAATAATACAAAATCAATTTAATTTATCAGCAACGAATTTATTTATTTCACAAAATTTATTACAACACAGTTTATCAATAAAAATTCACAAAATCACTTTATATAAATTATTCTCACATTTTACTGATCACTTTTACTTTTTATTTTACACTAAAACACTTTTTAAATCACTTTTTAATTCCTTTTAATCTATATACTATCGCTTACCAAATATTACTAATCCAATTCGACTTCGTTCGCCTTTTTATATACACAAACCAAACTTCTAGAAAGCTCATGATTTTTCTATTTAGAATAGTGTAGAAACATTACGTAACAATTTTTATCATGGAAAATTCCATTTTAGTACAGCTCAATGTTTAGAGCTATTAATTTAACTTCTTCTATTACACACTAGGTGTCACCGTCACAATATGTTTGTGTTGCACCCATCTGGTAGAAATTCTAGTATTGTAGTTTAGAAAGGTCATCTTTGTTTATTGATGCGCCATTGGATCAGTTAGTAATATATATGTAAATACATATATGTAGGTTTACATTTGTCCAAACATGGTACAAAAAACAATGATGAAAACTTAATAAATTGTGTTTTTTGTTCCCGAATTTATGTTTAAATCTTTTACATCTGTATGTATGAAACAACAAAAAAAATTGCTAAACCTTCGAGGTATATTTTTTGTCGTTTAATTTCCACTCTATCATATTTGTTTCACATGTTTTTATTTTATATACATTTATATCCCCAAGTATGTATAATTGTGATGAGCACTAAGGTAAAAATTGCATTTAGGTACTATTGCATTGTAGATTCTTCACTATTTTGGAATAAAAATATGAATTTTAAAAATAATAAAAAAAAAAGAAATCCAATTCCCAATCAATATCATCATCATCGTACATAGCAATACGTATATTGAAAAATATTGTGAAAATTTATAAACACACATTTTTCATTTCGATATATATACTCGTATATATATATGGTATATTGAACGTATATAAATCTACTTTGCAATTTTATTTTGATGTTTTAATGTTATATTCATTTAATTGTTTTTTTTGTGTTAGTGCGAAACAAAACTTCTGTTTGCCCTAAAAATGACATGCATTCAACAAAAAAAAACAGTAATTTCCGTATATCGTGAAAAAACAAGTAGCATATACTAACAAATCTATTTGGAAAATTATGTCCCCAAAGAATTCAAACAACCAGACATTTATAAATAGCTACTACATGGTATATACGACATAAAAACACTCCTCTATTTTCCGTTTCAAAACAATTAAAAGCTTCCTCAAACATAATTTCCCGTTATTTATATGTATAAATATATAATATAAAAATAAACATAAAGCTCACACTTTCGTAAGCATATCCGCACACACACACACCTAGACTAATTTTATTTATTTTAACATTTCATAATTAAGATTCAGTGAAACTTTTTTGATTTATTGTGAAAATTGAAAATGGAAGAAAAGCAAACAAAAACCATCTACTGTTTTTATGGCTCTATGATAAAATTGCATGTTAAGTGAGGAAATTACCAAAGTGTTAAAACGGAAATCAAAAGAGTAATAAGTAAAGTAGGAGTATGTACATGTGTGCTGTTTTTATGCGATAGTACAAAATATTATTGCATAATTAAAGTTTTAAAATTATAGTAAATTGTCAGTTAAATTTTGATTAATTGTTGACGTTAATTTCTGCCAGCCAATATTCTGCCATCATTATATAACTACGTTATGCACCTGTCACAACGGTATGTATTAAGAAAGAAAATGGAACACAATTATTTTATTTTCAATTATATATTAAATATTTCTTTGTAAATAAAATCCGGACATCGAAGGCAATAGTATTGGTAAATGTGCGTATGTGTTCGAATGTGCGTTTTTATTAAGATTTTCATTTAAGAGGATACAAACAATAGAGAAAACATGACACGATTAAGAGGGATAACATTCCTTCAGAAAGAATGAACAAATTCCAAAATACAATATAATAAACAATTAAAAACATTACGAATGTGGCCGACGAGGAACACATAAATTAAAAATCTGTATTTTTATTAACGAAAATAGATAAAAAAATATAAATTCATTTATGTTAGAAAAAAGAAAATAATGACTCAAAGCGAACAGAAGCACCAAAAAATTTGAACCGATTTCACCCGATTCGCTTATTTTTGGTATCATCATTATAAAATACACTGATACAACATATGTGACAACACATAATATCAAAATGTATATTGTACGCCGTGTACATATATAAAATTCTCTATACTCATTCCTCATTTTGCGACCAAAATCGATGTCCAGGATATCATATATTACACATATATTATATTATTTTGGAATTTGTTGTTTCTCTTTGAGTTACATATGTGCATATGTGTGCATATGTAAGAACATAATAAATTTGGTCCACCATTTTAACACAATCTCTCGACTGTCCGTCCTCTTTGAAAAATTTTTCGTGATCGTCAATAAAATCAAATAAAAAGCATAACGCCATGTAAATAAATGGTTTTCGCTATTATTTGTGTCATGTTATGTCTCTTATTTGCATAATGTCAAATGAAAAAACGCACATTCGAACACACACACACACACACACACACACACACACACACACACACACACACACACACACACACACACACACACACACACACACACACACACACACACACACACACACACACACACACACACACACACACACACACACACACACACACACCCACACCCACACATACACACCCACACACATATACATTTACCAATAATATTGCCTTCCGGTAATCCTCAACTCAATCCCTATTTTGAGAATTACCGGAAGGTAATAGAATAGGTAACTGTATGTGTATGTGTGTGTGTTCGGATTGGTGTTTTTTAGTTTTTCATAGTAGATACAAATAAAAGAGACAAAATGACATAAATAAGAAGGATATCATACAAATAAGAGAAATAAGCTCGGAATAGATTCAGAGAATGGATTAAAAGAGTGACTGCACTTTATTATGTTCTTATATACTCACACACATAAATCCAGAAACAAACAACACATTCTAAAATAAAATTAAAAACATTACGAATGTGGCCGAGGAACAATGCATAAATTTAAAAAAAAAAATTGTTTTACTTTTTGTTTGTTTTTATTGACGATCACGAGAATTATTTTTTTAGTTTATGTACATTTTGTTTTGCTTTTTTATTAATCAAACCAAATGAATGAAAATGTTAATTACTCATGTTAGAAGAAAGAGAAAAATGAACCAGGCTCCAAAAATTGGATCGATTTCACCCGAATCACATATTTTTGATAACTACCATCATGAGAAAACACACTAATACAACAAAAATATACGACAGTACACAATAGCAAAATATTTAAATGGTCATAACTCAACCCTCATTTTGTGACCAAAATCGATGTCCTGTTGTAAAACCACAGTTGTCCTTAAATAACTTTCCTTGACTACGGTCACTTTTTATCAGCACCTTAATCTTGTTTGAGTTCCTGGATCGGGATCGATATTGTAAAACTGTATTAAAAAATTGTTGTTCTATATTTTGTTTGTCGGTACTTTGATTTTGCGAAACGATCCCATTTAAGGGACAACCGGTAAAAGTTTTCATTTCCTAATAAACCTCTTTAATTTTAGCTTTAATGGAAAAAAATTAACATTTGTAAATCAAATTCGATACTTTCGATAATTTTAAAATTCGAAGCAATTTATTTTTTCTATTATGTCCTAAACAGGCTGCGATTTAATACATCCGATTTAGGTAACCGGGTTCAAGTACTCTATGCAAAACAACGCGATTTGCTAGAATTGAGGTTAATATACTGCAACTAAACACGAAAAATTCACTAAATCGGTTTTATTAAATCAAAGTTTGTCAACGGTGGATGCTAACTATAATAAGTAATTAAATGACGTACGTTTATTAAATAAAACGATTTTTTTAAGTTTATTTTAATTCGTGTTATACCTTAGAAAATAAAAATTGTATCGCAATCTTGTAAAGTGGGGAGGTCAGTTATCGATTTGGAAAATGGCAAGACACGCGCAAAAAACATAATTTAAATTTTTCTTTGCCAGGTATTCATAGATAACCGAAGGGATATCTAAAAGGCAGTAAGGCACAATTCAGAATATCGCCAAAAAATAGATGCCAAGTAGAACTTTGAAGATTAACACTATTAAGTTGTGCTAACGTGTTTCTTTAAATTTAAATAGTTTGAACAGATCGTACAGTAATACAATAGTTTATTCGATGATTATTTGTGCATAATAGCAAATTATTCTCTGATGCACTAGACATTTATTTAGTCGACCTAAATTCCGAGCAAAATTATTACTCGGTGAATGTTTTTTTTATTACCAATCCTTTTATATATTGAAAATTGTCTAGCTACGAAGAAGCAAGATAAGTAGTTATAGACTTTTGTTAAATACGATATTAATTAAGTGAAATTATTAATCAACAGACTAGGAAAATTCAGGTGATGAAAAGTGATTTTGGCGTTTTTGATTCATGTGCTGTACGCACCTACAGTCTTCCTTCGAATCCCTTTAATGGAAGGGAAGGATCACTGCTCCTTTTATTTGAGTGAAAGAAACCATCCTTAAAACAAAATAAGTAGTTTAAAAATAAGCTTTTCATTGTTTTTTTTACGCCAAAATGTGTGCTACCTTCATTGGAAATATTGGAGAAATATGAAGCGTTACATCAACTTTGCGATAAAGGCGATAACAGATATTGCCAAAAGGAGAATGCACTCTCAGTCTTGTTATTCGAACAAACGGATGAGTTGAGGAAAGGCTGGGGTACTAAGTATAATATTATATAATTTGAAAATGTACATCATTGTACCTCCGAGTAGGTGTTGTTAGGCATATACATATGTATATTTATATGTAATCCTCACAATAAATAACCATTTTCAAAAATGGCGACACAATCAATTTGTTTAATAGTAAGAACAATTTTCTATATACACCTTAAATGTTTATTTTCATCGTCTCATTCTCAATACATACATACGACGAGCATAAACGCACACACAAGATAAATGGATTCTAACGATTCAAATCATTCAAACAAAAAAAAAAAAAAGCACTTATATCAAATTGATTTTTAGTCTCTGTAAGACGAAAAAATAAAAATTACAATTTAAATAAATCATTCATCTAAAAGTAATGCAATTTTTATTCTTTTAAAAACATTTCATAATCTTAAAGTTGTTACGTTTAATAATAGTATAATATAATAAGAAAAAAAAATGTTGTGTGTTATCATTATCGTCTAACATTTGTGCTTAAATTGCAACAATAAATGAATATGTACGTACCAACTTACATATAAGTACATACTCATACCCATACATAGGAATATACCAACAAGAAAAACTTAAGATTATGAATGTTTTACTTTAATACTTTAACAATAAAATAATATAAGTGTAAGACAATTTGTTTTACTTATCAAATTGCTTTCACAGGTCATTTAAGATTTTTTATTGTTTCATCATACAAAATACGTACATATATTAATGTATGTATGTGGAAGGGTGTATGTACATATTATATAAACACACACTTTCATAGCATGTATGTAATCTAAATAATGTAAGCTTGTTTTTTGTTACATTTTCATTCGATTTTTTATTTGTATTCTTTTCCCTTTTTTTGATTAAATTTATTGGAAATTTTATTTTTCTATGTGTTGTTTTTCACACTTCATGTAGTCTCTTCTCTGGGATGGATTTGGAAGGGGGTAGTTGATTAAAAATTGTCTTTTTGTGGTACGGTTAATGTTATACCAATGAAATTAGTCTGGTGAAGATAATCGCTATATTGTAGAGGTACTGAATATTGATCAGGTCGTTAAACAATAAATCGACACACAAATCGCAACCATATTTTTTAGTGAAATGTCAGATGGTCCAATCTTTTAAAACTTCAATTTGTTTCGAAATTAATTCAAGATCTATTCAGAATTTAACTTTTTAAAATATTCAGTTTATATAATTATTTTAAATAATAATTGATTTTATTTTATCTATAGTCAATTACTTCCACACGCCTATGAATATAAATAAATTAAATGAAATGAAAATTGTGTGTCACAAAACAATAACCTTATTAGTTAATAATAATTTAATTTTAACTCATACAGTTCGGCTTCACGCTTTCGTCTACGTACTTTTCGTTCATTAATCAGAATATTTTCGTCACAATGTCCATATAGTTTTGCGCAATCTGCCCCGCCGATTCCAAGTGCGGTTGCCTTTAAACTTTCCAAAATTGATGTTGCTTTAGTCTGCTTGCTAACCATTTTTGAGGAGAGCCAACTTAATCCCAGCCTAAAACGTAACATTTAATTTTAATAGATGAGTCTAAAAATAAACAAACAAAGAATTTAAAATTACCCCCATATAGGAAACCAAATTTTTTGATCATCCGCCCGATTTCGATATTGTTTATTGTCCTCGCATAGAGTACGATGCAAACAATGACCGTTATCTTCGTTTGCCACCAATACGGCTTCTATAGATTTTAAAACTTTTCTCGTAATTTCATTTATATCCTGTAAGTTTGAGCTAAGGATTGGTTTGGCCGAGCGTTTCTTGCGTACTTCCTCACCAACTGTTTCAATATCGGGCACTTCCTCCATAGGCATCATCATTAAATTTGAGTCAGTTTTAGTCTATCAAAATATATTAGGATAAACAATTAAAGTTTTTCAGATTTGGTTTACGTACCATTGTTATACACATTAGAACATGCAGAATAAACATTCCGAAGGACAAAAAAGCTAGAGTTGTTAACGCAATTTCAAATATGTCTTTTAAATCGATGTCCTTTGAAATACTTTTGGTTGGTTCGTATTGATTAGCCGGATATCCATAACTCGACGGATAATAACTTTCATGTCCTGTTGGAAAATAGCCTGTTTTACTAACAGCCGTTGGCCCAATTGTACCTATTGGCCCAATATTATAATCAACAGGCGCGCTCTCAAATTGTCCCCCACCTAAACCTAGAGTGTGTAAAGGAGTTGGTTGAGTTGCTGGTATTGGCATGTTGAAGCGGGGAGACTATAAATTATAAAATTAATAAATTTCACTATTAAGCACAGATCACTAAAAGCTTACCTGTTCCGGCTGATGATAAGCATATCCCGTAACTTCGCCCTCCTCATAATCATCATCTATATAATCTTGTCTTTTATAATCGTGCCCCAAAATATCCGATTTTTTGTTTATTAATTTCGCATCGTGTGTAACATTCGTCATTTGTGGTGCATAATGCTTATAAATGTCCTCCAATGTCGTTGTTTTTGATAACCAATTTTTATATCCCGAAGAACCCTGATCAAATAGCATATTTTCTTTCAAATCCAATTGATTCATTGCCGCAACACTATTACCCATCCGTTTCTGTATTTTGGGCGACATTGGGCTAACCTCATTCACAATTTGTTCTGCCATAAAATTCGTACACATATATTCATTCATCATTTTACGATGAAATCGCATCGTGGACATGGCATTACTTATGGTACCATCATCAATCGAAATATTATTTTGTACAGTTTGATTTGTTGCATCACTATTCGAATTATTACGCACCCCTTGCAAAAATAATAATCTCGTTGGCATTAAATCCTCGTTCAAAATATCGTTTAAATCTAAATTGAACATTTCATCATCACAATTAATTAAATTTGCACAAATTAATGTAAAACCACACAAATATTTAAATTTCATATTTAAAACAACCCGCGTACAGTAAAGAACTTCTTGTTTCACAGACTACTTTGAGAAGAATGGTAAAAATATGTTTGATGTGTGCACATTAGATAAAATTGTAAATTTTGTTTTCGGTTCAGTTACTTTTTAGTTTTTGTGACACATTAAAACGGTAAATTAAATTGCATTCACAGTTTTTTTTATGAATTTGTAGAACAAATCATTATGTAAAAAATATGTTCTAAGTATGTTAGAAGATGTTATTAATTTTTTAATCACACACCCATAATTATAACGAATTAAATAGCAAAATTAACAAGTGTGGAATTTAACGTGTAACTTCAAAAAAAAAAATCACTGTAGTAAATTTGTATATAAAATATAAATTCAATCAAATTATTGCCAATTTGATCTAATTCCAGTTAGACGTTTCACTAGTTAATAAAATTTGTAGCCACAATTTTGCGGTTGCCTTTAAACTTGCCAACATTGATGTTGCTTTAGTCTGCTTGCTAACCATTTTTGAGGAGAGCCAACTTAATCCCAGCCTAAAATGTAACATTTAATTTTAATAGGTGCGTCTAAAAATAAAAAAAACTAAAGATTTAAAATGACCCCCATATAGGAAACCAAATTTTTTGATCATCTGCCCGATTTCGATATTGTTTATTGTCCTCGCATAGAGTACGATGCAAACAATGACCGTTATCTTCGTTTGCCACCAATACGGCTTCTATAGATTTTAAAACTTTTCTCGTAATTTCATTTATATCCCGTCAGTTTGACCTTAGAATTGGTTTGGCCGAGCGTTTCTTGCGAACTTCCTCACTAACTGTTTCAATATCGGGCACTTTCTCCATAGTCATCATCATTAGATTTGAGTCTGTTTTAGTCTATCAAAATATATTAGATCAGATTTCAATAGGATTTTTAGACGTTTCACTAGATAATAAAATTTGTAGCCACAATTTTAAACTTTGAGCTTCCGCCTAGTTGGATTGTCAACATTTATTTTATTTTATTTAGAAGTTCTTAAATGGTCGTCCCATTTTAAAATACCCACTCAACTTTTACATACAAGTTGTAGGATTTTAAGGGGCAATCGATTGGTGATCTTAAGTTTGAAATCTATTTTCAAGGTTATTTGATGGTGAACTCTTGTTTTTTTAAAGGAACTCTCATTTGTGACCCCGGATTCTGAGAGAGCGTAAAATTTTACATTCGGATAGGTACTTTAGGCAATTTTGACTGTATACTTGAATCAGTACTTTATATGCAATGTTCAGACGGTCTATGTAAAACAGATGCAAAGATCGACATAAACTATAGCCGCACATTAAGAATTCTCGAGACTTTATAATAATTTTTGAATCTTGTTTTTCGAGAAATAGTGTTTTTATTTCGGAAATTTTAAAAACATTAAAATGTTAATTTTCTTTTATTAATTTATGTTTAGTCGACATACAAAAATTGGCCGAAAACCCAAATTATTCAAATCCAAGTCGAAATAATGAAAAAATGAAGTTCACCATTATTTACCTCATAAACAAGATCGTTTATGTTCTGATCTTTTCACTAACCTTAAAGAGAGCACAGCCTTCTCCTTCAAGAGGCCCATATGTTTAACTTTTGTGCAAACAATTTAATTTTTTTCTGCCTAAAAATTGTGTGCTGATCCCAGTTATTTCAATGTTTACTGAAAATGGTAATATGAAATGATCATTTCACGTGCCGAGAACCGCGTCCATGTTTACGCGAGACCATCAAAGTCCGAAAAGCCCAGACGCGAATTAGTCTGTTATATACTCATTATTGAGTTATTGCATCTCAAACCTCTGGCCTTTCTCTGGTTTTCTGCTGTACTTTTGTGCAAGCAGCAATAACAAATAAAAAATGTCCATAGTGCTCAGCAAAATTCACTTCATTCAGTGATATCGACTGCACGGTTGTAAACTCATGTCCAACCCACGGTTTTTCTTGGCTTGTTAAATTACTCGATGCCCATCAGTCAGGGGTCTGGGTTCCTTGAAACCGCCACAAGCCCTTGTGATCGAATCTGAGAGAGTATAGAAAGGGATTTCACTACAAACCTGTAGAGGATCATAATTTTGTAACTTTTGTGGATTCCAAAATATTTGATATCCGTCATTTCTAAGGATACAATTGATATAAATTGTAGCCTTGAAAACAACAGAATATACCGACGAAGCGTCGGGGGTTTTATTAAAGAATTAATAAATAATACAAAACCTACTAAAAGCAGAAATAATTTTTTTTAATAGAGGCTTATTAAAACAATATAATAAAAAAAATCGAATTCTAAACTTTTGAAACTTCGAATTATATAAAAAAAAATATCAAATTTATATTTTAAAATTATTAAGATTCTCTTTTTTTTAAAACAATTAAAATTTTAAAATAAATAAAAAAAAATTTTTTGAAATAGTATTTAAATTTTTTAGAAAATTGAAATGGTGAATTTCTTAAAATTCTTGATAGTATTTAATAACGTGAATCTCCTGAAATTCTTAAAAATGTTCTTAAAAAAATTTACCGTAACTTTCATCAAACAATTTAACCGACGAAAATAAATCTAGGCAGCAATTTTATTTACAAATTCTACCTAAGGGGCGGAGGGGGGCATTATTCTAAAAATACTTTTGGGAAATGGTACGTTGCCGCTTTGATAATAACTTTAAAGCAGTCGTAAGTCTATCATTGTTTAGAGAAGTTAAGGGATACCTTGATACATAAAAGCTAAATGCCCTCGATCCGACCTATAAAAACCCACGTTTAAATATTGGGCTTATAAGAGATGCCGAATCTGTATATTGTTTTGATCTACTAGAATAATTTTTAAGTAAGCGAAGCATTTAGCTGCTTTTAGAAAATGGTAAATAGGCCTATAAGGTAATAGCTATGTTTTTTATAAGCCTCGATAAATCGATTCAGGTATTTGTCAAAAAAAAATATTGGGAAATTGCGGCTATCATCAGAGCCTTCTACAGTAAAGAGCCATAATCATGATGACGTATTTTTTAGTGTCATAACTTTTCACTGATTTCCATAGGAATCCATAGTATAAATGGTGTTTTTTAGCTCCAAGTTTTCCAATGAAAAAAGCAAAAATATTATAAAATGTGTATATAATAGTTTTCTACATATCTTTAACAACAATTTACAAGAAGGCTATATTGGAATTAAGTAAATATTAGTTGCAGAAATATTAAAATTAAATTATTTCTAAAATATATTTTTTGAACTTTCAGTTTGATAAATACATCAAAGTTGGCTCTGACGAGTTAAAATAATACTTGCTAAATTTATCTTTGGTTTTACTAGCGTACGTCAGATGTCTAAGATGTTTACAGACAAATACGAAAAAAATTATTTAATCACAAAATAATCACACGTTCTTAACATTTTGTGACTTTGTTTTGCTTTTCCTACAATTTTTGAACTTGAAATTTCCACAGGTGGTAATTATTGGTACGATTTTACCAAATTTTTACGGTCATCACTGCCATCTATGGAATGTCTATTAAAGCTTTTATTTCAATATGACCAGAATGCTGTTGTTATGAAATTTTTATTAAATTGTGGTTTAAATAAATTAATTATTACAAGAAAATGAAAACGATTTACTTAACCGACCTTCATATGTGTCGAAATTCAAACATTTATGAAAGTCCCCTTCTAATTCCCTTATAAAAGCTTCGTTTTTAAGACTATGGCTTTGTATAATCAAAGTTGCTTTGCTATCATCCACAAGTGTTAACGCTGTTATTGAACAATCCAATAAAGATTCTAATATTCTATTCTAAAAGAATTGAAACACGAGGAAAAGTGCCACTACATGCTAACCGTATATAAAAATGAGACGAACATACTAAAACGTTAATTTTTTTTTTTTTTCTTAGGTTGAAAAATGATAAACGGGTTAATTTTTTTTTACTTTTCCATTTTTGTTCGCCAATAAAACTTGTTGATTGCTGTAAATAGCAATGAATAATACGTTTTGAAAAACGATAAAATGTAACGTAAAAAGTCCAATTGCAGTTTAACCCCACATACAGAGAACATCTGGAAGCCATTTATAGAAATCTATCGAGATTTATAAAAAAAACAGAGCTTAAGACCAGAGAATGAGGATCTGGTAAGCCATGCATGTTATGTAGGGCTTACCAGCTACGTTAGTGAGATTTAGATGCAAAGTGCTGCACTGAACCATCTGAGCTCTGAACTGTGGTCATTACATTCAAGGCAAGTGAATTTGTGTAAGGCTCATCTTAAAGCGAACGTGATAACCGTTCGTTTATTAATTTTGCTTGTTGAAACTAGGAATATGAAAGAAGGAATATGGGAAGGAAAGGAATATGAAGTTCATAAGACCTACTAAGTAAGATATTTCATATTTTAGCCGGCGAAAGGCGTTTAAAGTACATTTCACCTATACAGAAACCGGGCGAGTATTAATTTATTTACGATTACGGAGGAACCAAATCATTTTCCTTCCCGTGTAATGCAGAATATTTTGTTTTTTTAGAAATCTGCCTTTCTCCGTTTCACACCTTTTATATAATTAAAATTAATCTGAACAAGCTCCATAATCATTCCAAATACTAAAGTTAACGATTACGTTAACAGAAGAAGGTCGCCCGATAGGCAGAGATTTATACGCGAACATAAATGTTAAACTCACGAGATTATTTCCTTCTTTGAATTGCCCAATAAGTAGTTTCCATCCTAATCACAAACGCCTTCTTCATCCTCTTTTATCTACTCTATTAACGCAATTATCTACTTTTCCAATATAAGAAGTAAAGTCCCTTTATAAATTTAAATTTATTCCCATTCATTACATTTTATTGACTTCTTAACCCATTTAATGGTCTCCCTATATTAAATTTATTTGCAATATTCTCCAGGAATAAATCCTTCTTTTCAATCAGTTTTGTAATATTTTGATTAATTATTTAAATAAAAAATATTTTGTATTTTTATTTTTTTTTTCTAGAAAATTAAACAATTTCCTTCTTTTTTTATGTGTGTGTGTGCCTTTTTAAATTAAATTTGCAGCAAAAAGTATCCTTTTTTATCTCTTTGTATATTTGTTTATATCTATCTGTATATGGACAAGTATTTCACTTATTCAGCAAAATTATTAAGATTCCCTTTTCTTGTTGTTGGTTATTTTTCCATTTTTGTTTTTGTTTATTTGAATTATTTAATTTTCCATAGAATCTCGAATGTCAGAAGACACTATGAATATTGAATACCATCCAGAAAATGACGTGGTATGACGAGAATGTAGGCAACGTTTTTGTTTTGTATGCTCAAATATCTATAGCCACTCGTTATATGTGTATGCGTACATACATACCATATAAACAATTTTGGATGGGATATTATGTGATTATTGCCTAATCATTCGTTTCGTTCCTAATTCTATTTTCAAAATCTTAATAAAAAAAAAATATTTAGAGATGAACACAGAAAATAATAATTATTCTATTTACATAAATAGAAAGTGGACCGACAGACAGAATATTTTTTATGTATATAAAATAAATAAATAACATTGTGCATAATCATCGTCATATAATTCATGTATGAATTATGATTAAGATGAGAATGACGTGACTTTATGTACCATAAACACATATATCCGAGAACGATGATGACTTTATTAAAAATTATTTTTATTATTTTGGATCATCAATTTTGACATTTATAATGTAATAATAAAAGATGGAAAAGTTTTACGGAAAAGAAACAAATAAGTTAGATCCTTGTTGATAATATAAGATAAATGGATGCATAGTGAATACGGATTTTTTTGATATGTACTTATGTACATACCATATATGGATATTAAAATTGTCCCTATTAATGATATGGGGTCGAAAATTCAAAATGACTTAAATCAATTAAATTATTTAATTTTCGAGACAGAGAGAAAACAACATCATCTGTGTACGGTGCATTTATATATTAAAGTTACAGAATTCGTTACGAATCTCTAATCTTGTTAAATTGAAAACAAGAAAATGTTCAAATCCTTTGGGAATTTGTTTTGTTGTTTAAATAAACGAAACAAAATGAAATGACATTAAGATGGGTTTCTCTTTTACAATAAAAATACAACGTATGTATACCCGTGTAAATATATTTATGGTATGATTGATATAAAATTATAGGGTAAATGCGGCAAATTTGTATGCTAGTCTATTTTTAAAATTGTAATATGGTTTTGTGATGATATCGTTTGTAATGATTAGATGACATGCGATGTTTTATTTTAGGTGCGATTATCTATTCATATAATATCTACTGTACCTAACTATATATAGCTGTCTTATAATAATATAAAATTTTTTAATGGCACGGGATTGTGTTTTGTTGTTGGAAAATGTTGATTTTATTTTAATAATATGTTACAAAGTTGAAACCCGGAAATTTTATAATATCTAAATATAATTGTTTCTTATTTTTCGTTTCAGGTAAAGTCACATCTGCATCGAGTATATAGAGATATTGAGCTGCACCTTAATCCACTGTCAGGTTTTATGATTTCATTTTATTTAAATTGTATAAGGGATAATTAAGTTTTATTTTATGGTGTAACTTAATAATCTGGCAATTGCGTTTTTCAATCCAAAGGGTGTCCCAAGAGGTCTCATTTTAATGGTTGAATCAAACTAAAATGCATTAACTATTTGGAAGTACAATATGCTAAGCCCAATCAAAGATCAATTACTATCTTGTACCATACTATAATCATTCACTATAGAAATAAAATAATAAACTAATTTTTGAACAAATTAAAACTATAGAAAACATTACTAATTAATTAAAATCTATTGACTTGAAAGATGTTTTGTGTTGCTGAAATCCTCGAAAAAAATAAAAGAAGACTGGCTCATTTCATCTTATGAAATCGCTGTGGAACTAACCAAAGATCAAAAACAGTTTTGAACCATTGGCCTAGGGCTGGATATAAAAAGAAGCTCTTTATTTCGGTACCATATGAGTTAACAATCGCTGCAGAAGCAAAGTCAGTCATTTTTGAACAGATCGATAACGGATTAAGCTACACAACCGGAAGCAAAGGCCGAATTAACGCCACATAAGGTAATACTTTGTGTTTGGAGGGACTGGAATTGAATCGTGCATCATGAGCTGCTCTAACCTGGCCAGACGATTGATTTCATTCCCTACTGACAACAACTAATGCGAGTAAATCGCGTAATTTAGGTAAGATAATTGATCAATAGGAAAGGCGTTGTCTTCCATCACGACAATGCCAGACAACAGACATGACTCCGAACCCACAGATATGACTCGGAAAAGTTTTGATGCATCCTACACGGATATCCCGGACATTGTTCCGTCCAACTACTATTTGTTTCGCTCTCTGTAGAACCTTCTTAGTGGCGAAGAGCTCAAAAGAGATGGTAAACTATTCACTTTGTCTTAAAGTCACCTAAGTAACAATTGTTGGAATTTGGAAGGAGCATTAACCGTAGAAAACTATTTCTTCGAAAATTTCGATGTTATCTTGGAAAAGAGTTCAGCAAATTTTTTTACTGGTTTTTGTTAAAATGACCCCAATTTTTGAGAAAATCTGTTTGGCAGTTTTCTCATCCACTGCGACCCCTTCCACTCTAGACTCGACTGGACTCAAAAGTTAGTTTTTGTTCGAAATTTCGACCATAAATGTCAATATTTGTGAGAATGGGAGGCAAAGCAACAATGTATGGCTGGAAGAACGGAATAACAGAAACGATATTTTTCTAATCGATGTTTTGCAGCCATGGTAACCTATTTCGACGAAAAATGTAAAAATCTGGAACTAAATTTTTTTCGCGATTACAATACTTACCCAATAAAACTTCGTTATGGTGGGAAAAGTAAAAATAAGAGTTCTATAAACTTTCCTAGGCAAAAAGGGGCCCTTTAGTTTCTCTTAAGCAACATAAAATATCTCCTCAGTGAGTCCAACTCTTAGAATTTTCACACCTTGTAGCTTTTGTTTAAAGTAATTTGTTTACTCACTCTTTACACCAACCAGTTTTGCCCAGGATGAATACATCTAACAGAAATGCTAAATGATCTGCTAAAGTACTTCAAGTTTTCAACTTGTTAGTAAGAAATAATTACGTATTCAAGTGACCTCTGGAACCACCAGTTACCAGCTTAGTACTAAGTCTACCTAACGCATTTTGTGAGTTTAATTATTAGGTTTATTTTTTTTCGGTCATACATTGTTACGTTTTTGCCTTGTCAATCAAGGTTCCAGTAATAAAACAACCTCTTCAATTTTTCACAAACAAATTTATTTATCCAATACAATAATTAATTCAACACATTAACAATAATTCACAAAAACACTTATTATAATATTCGCACTATTTTACTAACACTTATAATTTTTATATCGCACTAAATCACTTTTTAAATCGCTCGTTTAATCTTTACACTATCGCTTTCCAAATACAAATTCGATCTCATTCGCCTTTTTACATAAGCAAACCAAAGTTTCGAGAACTATCGTGCTTTTTCCAGCAAGAACAGTTTTAGTATGGAAAATTTCCATTTTAGTACAATTAACTTGAAATACTAGCCTAACCCAGGTGTGAAAGCTTTACGCTGTTACTTAACTTAGACAATTGATTGGTCCTCAAACAAGAGTGCATTTACATATGTATGTATGTACTTGATTTAGAGAGATTTTCATAGAATTGCGATATTATTCGAACATTTTTGTTTTGAGATTACTGATATGTAAATAAGAAGTTTATTATCTATGGAAAGCTTACTTTTATTATTTAAGATAGGATAGTGCATGAAGAATTATCTAGAATCATTCTGCTGGTGACAAAGTTAATATGATTTTTAGAGGTAATTTGGAAAGATTCCTATTTCGCGATAAATAGATAGCCGGCGTCTTTTAAGCATTTAAACACATTCCCCATATTTGAAAGTAACAAATTAATACTGTTATGTAGTTACTTAACCTGTGAATTACGTCTTGGGAGAATATATCAGACGTGAAAATTGAAGAGTATGTATGCAAACAGAGCAATCTCACAATCATCCATAAGTGGAATATCATTTAGGAAGACACAAAATAATATTGGGCTGATTATAGAACACCTGCAGATGTATTCATCAATCCAGACTTAGAGTTTAGGATCTGAACATAAAATTTCCTAGGAGCCCGTTTATCCATACTGAATCAACAGCTTTTTCTATAGATTTATTAACATTTCTTTGATTTTTAACATTAATAATACGATGAACTTGTGAATTGAAGAATCTTTGTGTTGAAAACCGAATTGTTAAGGAATCAAAATGTTATTTGTTTCTAAGTGATCACTTGCTTACAGAACTAAAAGTAGGCAAATAGGTCGATAGCTTTTCATATTCGAGGGATCTTTATCAGGTTTAGCGATTGCTACAACTTTGGAAATCTTCCACTGACTAGGAAAATAATTTAGCCTGAAGCATTTACAAAATCATTTAGATAGAAATCTGGTGATTTGAACGGACGACTGCAGCGTATGATGTTTTTAATCTCATCGATGGAAACAATGAAATTAGTTGGGTTATGCTCGTAATAATCATCAATGTTTTGAAGACTTCTTTTTATCTCGTCGGATTCAACCACATTAGGAGACAGTTCATAGTTTTTTTTGGAACATCTCAGCGAGGATTGGACATTTTTCTGAAGTCGAGATTATTTTGCTGTTGTCTAGCGGGTTATTTAAACGAGGAATAGGTGAATATTTTTTTTTGTATCGTATTGTATGCCAGTAGGGTTTGGAATCTTTAACCAGTTGATAATCTCATCGATTTTTTCCTGATAACGTGGTTTAATAAATGAATTATGTTTTTTAGATAGCGTTTTCGGATCCACTGTCTCCTTCTAATGTTTCGAAGTCTTATCAGTGGCAATACTTCATCTGAAAGTATTCATTTATATCTGGAGGAAGACCTTTTGATTGGAACTGTCAGTTGGATGGTATGATTGATAGAAGAATTAAAACTTTATTTGTTCATCAGTTATTTGTTGATACATAATTCACTCTGCATGTAAACTGTCATATAATTTAGTAGAGAAGTATTCATGTTGACCCAGCATACAACAGGCAAATGGTCAGAATTTAATTCATTTTTTGTTTCGATTTTGCTAACCGGAATCGGGCTGCTAGATATAAAATGATCTTATGTACTATTAGATCTATTATTTTAAAAATAGATGGTAGTTTTTGGATAGTGTAAGGTTATGGTTCCTATTTAAAAAATCATATAAAATACGTCCCCCCTTGTTTATTCTGCTACAGTTACAGTTAAAATCCCCCAGTATGAAAGCTGCATTAATGTTCGTAAGTTGGCTAAGATCGCGTCTAAAATGTGCACGACTAGAGTACGTGGAGTAGCTTCAAGTAACCTTTAATATAGCGGTTGGTAAATATAACAGTAAAAATATATTTTCAATGCTTTGTAGGACTAGATAAGGAAGAACCGAATGCTGAATGATATTTTTAATAGCTAAAGCAACTCCACCACCGGCTTGGTCAGTTCGATCATTCCGATATACCTGATAGTTCGGTAACTGAAAAGCAGCGATAGGTTTATGATGAATTTCTGTAATTAGCAAAACGTCAATACATATTAAATTTGTTAAGAAAGCAAATTGCCTCATGCTTATTTTTGATTCACGCTACGAGCGTTCCAAGTGCAGAGTATTAGATTATTATGAACAGACATATTTTATTGCTGTACCTAAAATTATCTGAACCTGTTCTGCGAGGGTTCTACATCTTCTGAGTTCATCCATGATATTATTGACATTATTAAGAATTAAAAGTAATTCCGTTGAAGTATATAATTTTGTACTATACAGTTGATCAGCTTGTCGTGGGTTGATACACGATGTGTTATTCTGGAGTTTTCAGCAAAGGATGAACGTCCAGTTTGCTCTTCCGGTGTTGTTATTGGTTCAACGTTACGGCTGTTGTTTACCAGATTAGGAAAATGGTTTGCTGACCAATTAAAATTCATAATAGATGATTTGGAATTTTTTTTTTTTTGTTTAATTTCTTCTCTAGTACAAAGAAACTCGCACCTTTTTGGACAAACCACCGAATTGGCATAGTGGTTTCCGTTACAGTTTGCACAAAGAAATTCAGTATCGGTATCTTTAATTGTGCATCGTTGTCCTTCAATATGGGATTTACACTTCGATTTCATATGGCAGTTGCTCGAGGTGTGTCCATAGATACAATAGTTTATACATTGGGTCAAACGTTCGGGTCTTTTATGAGGTATACCCCAAGTACATGCGATATAACAAATACTGCGAATATTTTATAGATGGTTGAAAGTAACTGAATTCGGAAAAGAAGCAAAATAGATAGCACAATCATATGATCTGCAATTTTTAGGTAACACTTTTGTAATTTTTGATGGATTGAGTTCAGCTTCTTTAATGTGCTTTTCAACTTCATCGATTTGTAATGAAGGACGAAGAGTCTTGCTTTCATCTAGCGTATATGAGCAAAACGGAAAACCTGCATTTAAAACTATCAAACCCAATTTTTGGCTAAGTTGCTTCACTTTGCAATAAGAAAATTATTAACAAATAGTTCAAATCTATAAGTTCCACCTTATTCTAAGAAAATTTTAGTAAAATGAATTTAATTTAATTCAAAAACCCCCAATTTTATGTTTTGCCGGATGTCAAGCAAAAATCCGTCCGCCGAAATATAAAATTGGGGTTTTTTGAATGAAATTAAATCAATTTTAATAAAATTTTCGACGAATAAGGCGGAACTTATAATAATTGGATTTGACGGTTTGAAATGCCGGTTTGCCGTTTGTGCATGGGGCAATGCCTTAAGTCAAATAACCATTAATCACTTCACAATTGTTTGTCAATGATTGCTATTCACAAAATCACAAAAAAGTTTATTGTAGAATAAATTTTAGCAATAATTGAACACTACAATTTTGTATCTTACACATTACTTCAAAAAACAAAAAATTTTACGTCTGTACTCAACGACAAAACGACGTGCGAATGAACAACCATAGTGATGTGCTAAACTGTTTTTTTCGTTCTGTTTTGCTTATTTTCTCTTATATCCCAAACGGCCCAAACACATAAGCGGCGCTCTACGCATGACTTCTCTTCTCTTCGTCTTTGTGATTTTAGCCTTCGAGATTTTTTTTACATTTACTTTAAAAACAACAACAATAAATAAAAATGTCATTCATCACCTCAAAAAATACAAACTGCTAGTTTGACGCCGCTCTATGTGTTCGCTCTTATGGAAATACTTGTATTCTAATTTAGCGCCGCTGTTCGCTCCGTCAATGTGTTTGGGGTATTATGTTTTTAACAAAAAAGCACCGATTTAGCCCGTCACTAGTTTGCTAACTAGCAAGATGTTATAGACTGTTCTATATTTTAAAAAATTTGAATTTTTTGATTTTGTCCAGATGTTTATAGATTTAGAATAAGGCTTTCATGGTTATTTTCGAGATTTTTCGAGAAGTCTTTGAACTGTTCGAAATATTTTAAAATTGATTACACGAATTTTTAACTCCTGCACTAGGTATTTTAAAGTTTATTTTCAAGAATTCCTAATTTATGAGCTGCTTCAAATAAGCTGTCAAGATGTTCCGTGTTATTCTAGATATTTTAAGATTTTCGAGTTATATTTTTCGAAGTTTTGAAAGTCTAGAAATGATATTAATATTAGGTAATGTTGTTGCACATATCTTATGAACAAATAAATGTGGAAGTTACGATTTAATGAGCTTTCTTAAAAGAACGATAGCAAAATGACTCACAATATGTTTAAGTGAATTTTCGAATAGTTTGATTTTGCTCTCAATTACCCAAATATCGGACAGCAAAAAAATCCTAATTTCTTGGGGTGCAAAATATGTTGTTCCAGAACCTGAAACTTTCAATTCAGATAAGTAATTTTTAACTATGGTTTTTGTAAATTAATAAAAAAAAAGAATATTTATAGCTTAACAATCGATGTCCGTTAAAGTAATATAGTATACCGATACCGAAAGAAACCCTTTATTTATGGTACCAATAAAAAAAAGTGGTTTAGTAAGGCTGGCAATTGTTTCTGCCTTCATTAATTTAGTATCAATATTTAAAGTGCTGCCCTATAATAGGTACAGTCGCGTGTCAGTTATTAAAAATGAAGTAAATGTTAGAGTTAACTTTAAGATTGCTGATTCGTGCAAATGAATATTTCACTAAACTAAATATCACGCATTGTGGTGCATTAACGTAACGACAATAACGTAATTGGAGATTTTCAGTTTTTAACTAGAAAACTTAATGCCTCTAAATCTTATTATTGGAATAGTAATTCATATCCATTTAGTGCTGTTTTATGAATATATTCATTATATACACCGTAGTGTGAGCCTAAATAAAGATTTTACGAAAATCGGACTAGAATAGTTTTAGTAAAATATGCTCGTGCTAAAAATCTCCAGACCATGAAGTTTATTGATCAAGATGATTTGCTTTATTCACGAGAAAGAATATTTGATGCCGAATAGATTATTCTTTATATTGTCTAGTTCTGCCTGAAGTTTTGAGTATTTTTTGCTTTGGTTTTGATAGTTTTTGTTATTTTTATTTAATAAATATTACAATTGAATATACAATGCATCTAGTAATTTAACTACATTAAATGTTGTTTACTGTTTGAGGAGTATAACTCGTTGGTTAGCTCCAAGTTGGTTACTTCATTAATTTGCCTGCCCTAGTTCTAATAGCTTCGTTCGTCGAAGCCGTCTTACTTGGTTTGGGTTTATGGCTAAATGTGCTTTAGATTAACGCTGTAGATCAATTCGATTTTAATCTATCAAAAAACAATTTCAAAATAAAAATTTGAAAACCCATTTTTTAAATTTATGATTAATTTTTCTGACAGCTTCAACTTTGAAGAACACCATTTTAATTTTTTTTTTTTTAAATTTCGACTTAATTTTATTATTAATTGTTTTATATTAATTTAAAATTGTAACAATTGGTGATTATATTCTTTTATATGAAATCATAAATGTTAATGATAAAATCGATTTCTTTTATTAAATAAATAGATAAATAAAAATGAGGTATCGTGGTGCGTTCGCCATGCTACGCAAGACTTTATTTTGAAATGTTTGAATTACCTTTACGATAGGTTTCAATATCTGCCGATATAAAAGTAATTTATTATGTAATGTTAGCTCAAAGTTCCTTCCGATCAACAAATTTGATGTTAACCTCTTTTTTCTTTTTAACATGCTATTTCCGCTTGAGTTTAGCATCAAGGGTCAATTCTAAGTATTTTGCCGTGTTTGCATGTGCAATTGGTTGCGAATTCAGTGGAACAGGTAACCAGTTAACGTTTATGTGCACAAAATTAATTTCGTTGAGTTGAAGCAGCCATTTCTGCGTCGAACTACTTGTTACTATTGGGCTTGGTACAGAACACTTCCTTGTGGAACTCCAGCCATTTTCTTATTTAGTTCGAAGTATTTCTCTTCATGCTTTACACGAAAGTGCCGATCAGCTAGATATTACATTAAAATAAGTCTATAATCTAGTTTATATTGCAGGCCTCGGTGCCATACTCAAGAGCATCTTTGGTTAAATCTGTGATTCTGTGCACTTGATCTATGGTAGAATGTCTCTCTATAAACCGTAATTGGTGAAGATCAATGAGTTTTGTTTTACTTTCATTACTGATTTTAACCTCTTGAGTAGAAGCTTTTCAAACAATTTTGAAATTGTAGGGAGTCAGGAAATCGGCCTGTATTATGTTTTCTTTTTTGGCGGCTTGTTAAGTTTTAGAATCATTATCACCTCTGCCAGCTTCCACTGATATGGAACGTGTTTTAGTCTGAACGCTGCATTGATTACTTGCAGTAATTTTCGTAATCCTTTCCTTGGTAATTCTTTAGTATAAGTTTAATGATTAGGTCATAACCAGGAGATTTTATTGAGCTTTCCCAAGTAACAATTTGGAGTTGTCAAAACGTTGTGCCATCTAAAATTCACAGCAATTTAGTTATAATAACTTCTTAAAAAATAACCAAAAACGTCAGTTTATTGGTGTGTCGACGTAATAGCAGCAAAAATGATTATCGTAGTTTGCTTGCCGATATGTTATAGCAACGTCAAACAGCAAACTCGTAATAAATGGTCAATTATTTTTGAGACAGCGGTTTGATTTATTTAAAAAATATAGGTTCCCAAATTGCTAGCAAATTATATTTGCAGTTTCGCTGTGCTTCACGCAAAATAGTTACATAAGAAAAATTAATGTTAAAGCAGCAAATACGTAGTTAAGGGAATCGGTTTCAAAATAGCAAAACAGTCAGAAATAACTAAAGAGCTATTATTTTGAAAATTATTGTAACAATAACAATTTGTTGCTAAATGATTTGAAAACAAATTTATTTCTATAATTCCATCTACAATTTAAATGATGTCATTTTAATTATGTTTTCTATACTTCAATAATAAATGTCATGAATATTTTATGAAATATTGACAAGGAAAATATGACTTTGCTTGTGATTTTTAATCGTAAAAATACACGGGAAACAAATTTCATCAACCAGTTTGAAAAAGTAGGTCAGAAAAGCAAAACGCGACTTAAAATTATTTGATATTAATAATAAAATTAAAATCAAAATTTTTTTCGAAAAATTTATTTTTCCTGAAAAATAAATCCAAATCTGTTAAAAAGCTTCTGGTAATCAACCAAAAGCTGAATTTTGGCGTTTTTTAATATTTGCATGTGATAAAGTTGTTTTTGTCGAAGTTTTTTAACCAGATAAATGATGCAGCCATTTTTATGAGAAAAAAAATTAAATTATAAAAAGGGTTTTAATATATGTAACAGCTAAATAGCATAATAGATAACCATTTTAACTATTTGTCCTAAATTAAATATTATTACAGCTAAAGTGTCTTACGAACTTACGAAAAAGTAACCAAAATATATTAAACGTTTTAAGTAACTAATTAGCTTTTGAATGAGAAAATCACTGATCATAAAACATTATTGTTTTGTGTTAAGCGTTTTAGCTGTTGGACTTTGCATGGAATATTATTTACTTTAACCCGCTAGCAGGCATTTTTTGCTGACTGGAAAAATTATGGTAGGGTAATTTTAATGTGAAAAAATCGAAAATTACGTCTAAAATTATCTCAGGTTAAAATTACTAACATACTACATTAACAAAGATTATATAACGCTAAAACATCACTAATTGAAATTCTAATTCCCTTTCAGTAAAGCTAAGCTATTCGATGTGAGATAATTTTGTTTATACATATCTCTCAATTGCAAACGAAGCCTTTTAAAACTTACTAGCACACTTGCGTTAAATCGAGCGAGATACATTTTCTTGTTTTGAGCAATGGAAACTATTTTACTATTGCCTTGCTATGTCAGCTATCATCACTCACACAATGTACCGATGATGTTTTCTACATTTTACATTCTTAGCTCTTTGCACTCGAAGTACTCCTCCTAAGTACTGTTAACATTTGGCGTTATACTCGAATTATGTCTCTCAAGCACACCAAGAAGATACTGTACTGTAGATCAGAATATTATGAATGTTCTATCTTTCTATTCTCTGATTTCTACGACAAGAAAAACAATACACTAATAATATTTCTTGTAAACTTGGACATTGTGACGCGACAATTAAATATTTGTCTGTCCAATTTTGTTCACATAAAAATTTAAGTGAAGTGTTTGAATTACGCAAATAATAACCGTTAACAACTTATAAAAACGTAATTCTGTGCAAATAATAATTTTCTATTTATTATTCATGTTTTCTGTGCTCTGTTTAAAAGCGGAAATACCTTCTAGAGGGTTAACAACATTGTTTTAGTTAATAAATTGCAGATAGTACACATTTAGATTCTGCGGTGTGTTGAGCAGTTTTGCTGTGTCTTAAACAATTTTGCTTTGAGTTAAGCAGTTTTCCTTTTTTATCCATGTTTAGTTTACTCATGTAAATTTCGCTGTGTGTTAAGCAGTTTCGTTGTTAGATAAGTAATTTTGCTTTGAGTTAAGCAGTTTTTCCTTTTCCAAACCAATTATCATATTAAGTTGGATTTCTGTAATTTGTTATTCAACATTATTGTCAGATTAACGCGGTAATCACTGAAACAGTACATTTTATCTTTAATAATGGTAATTGGTAATTGTTTGCTATGAAATCATTTTTTCTAGTGATTTTAAGTTTATTTAATATTATAAGATCATTATTTAATAGGTTTGTTATGATTATTAGGTTTTCTGTGTTTCCGAAAGTGTAAGCAAGAAGGAATTGTTTGTGTGTCCGGCGTGCTGGTTTGAAGGAGACGAAAATAATGGTATCGTTCATTATTCACCGGACACCAAAGAGTTCCTCAAATATCAAGGTTTAGGTTACAGAGCAAAAAGCCCATAATTCATGGTGCTCAGAACTGGCACGCTTGCTCGCCAAATATTCGGAGTATCAGCTGGCAGTACAGGGTATGCAAAGGTTAGAAGAACGAGCCACTTCCGAAGAGCAAGTAATGCAAATTGTTTTGTTAATTTTAATTAAAATATATCAAATATTCCTTCGGTGTAAGATGTAGTCAATAGTCGCAAAAAAACAATGGAAAAACCACCAAATCTTAATGTTACGTTAAACCCATCCGCATCAACTTGTACTAGTCAATTGCAAGACGCCTCTTCAAACAGAGCATTTGGCAAGACTCATTTGCAAGAAACCACATCACTTAATAAATTAATAAATATATAAAATTATAAAATAATTAAATAAATGTTTGTTCGTCATTATATTCGACTTGTTTGATTTTATGTCATAAAGCGCAAAATTAGACCGCACAGCATACTTATTGCATTTTGTATCCGTAAATAATGATAGCCGAAACAATCCTTTTCTATCTCCAAAATTACTTATAAATTTCTTTTAGACTTGCTTTCTAACTATTTTGTTATTTGAACAGAAATTTTTATTAAATGCAAATATGTTTGAAAATTACACAAACAAATAAATAAAGTATTATAGCTGTTATACTTGTTTAGTTGACTTCCACAGCTACATGGCTTTTCTCCCGACTGTTTTACTTTATGGCGTATAACAAAATCTCTGCTGGAATGTCGTATAAATACCTACTTAAGCTAGTTAGCTTTTTTTTACTGCCACAACGTTTTAAAAATTTATTGAATATCTATTTAACATTTATAACTAATTTGTGTAATTTTTTTGATTTCACGACGTTGTACTCGTAACAGCTTTGTTTTTGCTGTCTAGGACAATTTACCTATCAAATTGTTACTTGGGTTGATTTGTTATTAACAAGCATGTAGTTTGGGTTATTCACTTTGCCTTTGCACTTTGTTTGCCTTGGAGGTTGTTGAAATGTGTCTTCATGATAAGCTATAAACAACGCAGCTTTTTCTTCAGTACTTCTAGCCCAAGTTCCTTCGTCATTCTTGTTAGATGGTTAATTGAACCATCCTCAAACGACAAATAATTTCAGTCACAGAGATTATAATTTTCTTCATCATGAGGTTCAACGTTGATTTGAGATACAAAATTTTGATGGTAATCCCTTAGAACTTGAACAAATGAGAAATTTGCAAATTAGGAATCATTAACTTGGGATTTTGATTATTACAATCTGTGGAATGAAAGATATGAAAATTGGAAAGATACTCTCTCTTCAAAATTGAGGTTTACTTTGAAAGTCAATTGTTGTGTAGATAACGTTCTTAATAATTCTAAGATGATTATTAGGTATTGAAACTAGGCCAACTATCGAGTTCCAACACAAAATAAACGATAATCTTGATATTTTAATTAATCTACACCATATTAATAATGTTAAACACCCTCTATTTATTCTACCATTAAATAACACATATAATAGTGTAATTGCAACAAATTTACATTTCTTGCTTAACGACAAACTAATTATAATGTAAATTTAAATATTCTCTCAATTTATTTCTAAAGTGTTTATTTTATAAATTTTCCATTTGAAGGAAAATATAAAAAATTCCTACTTTTATTTGTAAAATTTTGACAATACAGTACATATTTCCCATCATCATGACGATGATATTGTATATTGTTATTATTAATTAACTATTTTTGTGCTTACTTCTATGTAGTAAACCCACATTACACAAACTGTGTTCCTCCTTTAACTCTTTCCTTCCTAGTTTAGGTTAAACGAGTATAGTACACATCTAAATGACAGTAAAATAATAGAATGCTGATGATTATGTTCCTGTGTAAACGTTGATTGTTTGATTTTGAAATTTTTTTTTTTTTTTGAAGTGTTAATATATTTCTATTTACATATTTTAGTTTTCACTACAACACTACACCAAAAATTAACTTTTTTTTATGTAAATTAGACGAGTATATTTATATAATTTTATTTTATTTTTTTTATTAATTATTTGTTAAAACCACAAATTAATGACACTTTATTGAATTGTCTTAAATTTTTTGGAAAATTAACAGAAAATAAGAGGGAATTTTTGTTGTGCAAATGAGTTAAATCAATAAAAGTCAAAATAGTAGCGTGTTGAAATTTTAAGTACTTGATAATGTTTAACACAAATAAATACAGGGAATTTATTATGTAAAATATGGTTTGGGGTTTTACGAACGAAATAAATTCGCGACACGGCAATGTGCCTATATCAGATAAACGGGAAATATAAATTCGGGTTTGGCTTTTTTTTATGTATTTATTTCACTAATCGTCATGAAATTACTGCCAACCCTAAAATAAAAATTTTAACCGTACCACCAAAAATCTATATTAAATTAAATCTCTGCCGAAAGATACTAAAAAAAGAAAAAAATCTCATCTTTATGGAAGTTTTCTTAAATCCACCGAGCGAACAAAAAACACTATACCCGTATACCTAAAAACGTATCCCGAATCATTTTTTTCATTTATGTAAATCATTTCAAGAATGGTTATTGACTATTTTTCTTTAATATTATGTCCATTTATTTACCATAAAAAGTATGTGGATAGAAATTTATATATCAACTTTTTTTTTTTTTACTTTGCCTATTATTTTTTCCTGCTTACAAAACCAGAGAATAAAGGAAAATCTTCAATTCTCGCACCAACAAGCCCCACACACAGCAAAAAATATTAAAATTTATATGTTTAGCAAAAAAAAAAAAAAAAATTGAAGCTTTTTAGGTGAGCGCTTCTTTTCATATTTTGGTTGGGAAAATATATAACAAAGCTTTTTTTATATTTTGAATAATAACAACACCAAAGGAAAAAAAAATGATAACGATAACATCGAATATATGAAAATAAAATCGTCTGCGGTAGTCGACTGTCTGTTTTCTTTTATATTTAGGTATGTACGAACAGTTTTTCGGTTTTTGTTCAAATCAAATATAAAAACAAAGACTTTTGCCGTTTATTGGATATGACGATAATGTTGTGCGATGAAAATTTTTGATTTTTTTCCATAGCATTATTTCATAGAATCTGTGAAAATCTGCTTAGGTTTATTTTTTTTTTTTTGGTAGATTACATCCCAAAACACAAAAATTAAATAATCTAATTCTTGTTTTGTGTTGAATATATGCTAAAGCTTTTCTGTATTTTATTATTTCGTGTGAAGAATAGAATTTGTTCCGCTCTTTAAACACCAAAAGCTCTTTTTGTATAAGTTTATAAATTTATTAAGTACAAAACTATAGTTTAGTTAAAACTTTTAATTTTCATTGGAAAACAAATCCGCCGAAATTTTGTTTTATTATTATTATTAGATTTTCTGTATATTTAGATAAGCTGATAAGCATATACTAATAAGTAAAATTATATTGTAATCCCTATTTTAAACTTATCCAAAATACAATTATCATACTAATAATTGTATTTTTATTACTAGAAAAGTTTAATAAAGTTATAAAAAAAATATTAAAAATCTAATGATTATTACAAAAAAAAAACGATCTTGCTAATTTTTCCAGGTTTTTAATGGTGTGTTGATAATTTTGTTCCGAAATAACACAGCAAGATAAAAACTATTAAATGTAATGGTGATGATTTTTAAGATTTAAACAAAAAAAAAAATCCACTTTTTATTATTGTGGGGGTACATATTATGTGTAACATGTATACATAATATACAGAACACCATAAGCTATAATATAGTGGATATTTTTGTTAACAACAAAAAAAGAAAAAACAAATCTACTCTCTGGAGAGATTATCCTTTTTTTTTGTGCCGAACATTTTTCTTTTTGTGACTCTAGCAAAATATATTTTTATGTTCATATATTTTCACAGTGGACACAACTAAAAAATATATTTAAAAAAATATAACAAAACATAATTTCTCAACTGTCAACCTTTTTTCTTAATATTTTTATTTGGAATTCTTTCCTTTTTTTTTTAATAGTCTTAAAATGATGATGGAAAACACCCTTTCGTTCTGAAGGACATTTTTACAAAAGTGGATGTATGTAAATAAAGTTGATCTATAGTCATCGTACTGTAATCCATCCCTGTTTACAGAAGGACATACAGTCATACAGTATACAAATAACATAAAACGAATTTTTCAAAATGATAAAAATAAAATTTCCGGTTGGGTAAAGAATATTTTCCATAATTAAGTTAACACCCCAAATATAATAACAACAAGATTACCAACATCAAAACAAAACAAAAATATTTTTTACACCACACTAAATATCTATATATTATGTTGATAGAGGTTATGTTTTGTGCTCTATTTATGTATTAGTACATACATACGTATACATGACATTTCCCAAAAAACATATTCGTATATGTAAAAAAATTCATTAATTTTTCACCTTAAGAAAAAATGCTACAATACATTACAATGCAGACCCCAAATGAACTTTTACATGGTAGGAGTGTATTTGTGTGTTTTTTTGTAGTTTTCCATAATTTTTCCACATTTTAGTATTTTTTTTTTTTATTCGATAATTTTAAGCACGATAGTAATTAATGTATATTATGGTGTACACTATAAACACACATGAATTAGAAAAATTGAAACATTTAATTATCGCATGATTGAATTTTGCAAAATAAAAGAATTACGAGAGATGAAAATTTAATGGATTTTTCATTACACAAAAAATAAAAATTATTAGAATGGAAAAGAAACAAAAAAAAAAACTAAATTATGGATTTTTCATTGTGCATCTTTTGGTGTCTGGGCATAATCATTTTGTCGGAAAAAATCTACTCTATATCGTTTTATTTTTATGGTATCTGTTATATATGTGAGACATAAAAAACATTTTTGTGAATAAACCACATTTTTGTCATTTTATTAAATTTATTGGTTGATCGTGAATTATTTAAAAGATCTTTTTTTGTTTTTCTACAGTGGTTCCCATTCCCACTATTTAAATTCTGTACAGTGTGTGTCTGTAAAACTACTAAAACGGTGGGAATTTCGATTTTGTGTGAGAAAATATTTTTATTGGAAAAATTAACAGTTAGCTCGTCATGCATATTATTAAATAAATTAATTACTACAACATGGCTGACATTAATCATGTGCCATAAATGTACAAATGTAAATCAATAGTTTATTTGATGTTTTGTTTTTTGTTATAAATTTGATTTTTGTGATTAATGTACATGTATTATATACAGTTTGAGAATTTGTAATCTAACTAAAATCGTTTATTTTACTTTGGCAAAGCAATCACATTTCTGCCGTCAAAATTGTCGTCTACGGTCGTTGATTCGTACGGCAAACTATTTTTGAGATTCAGAAAAAATTAAACTGAATATGTTGACGTGCTATAAGGTAAACCATCCTTATAGTTCTATTTTGTATGGTATTTTATAAAACACTCACCAAGATGCAGTGCCTGCTTTTCGGTTTTATTTATAATACAGGTGAAATGAATACCGTCATTTAAAATTTTAGTCACTTTTCTTAAATTAAAATTTATTAATTAACCAATACGTTCTAATGCTACGATAAGATTATACTGATTGATCCCAGAGTTTTGTTATTTTTACTACAATATAATTTTAACATTGGGATATTTTATCACAAGAGAGCATCGAATGACAATACATTTTTTTCCATAACGTCTAATTTATATTGTTTATTTACCGTTATTCACCCCTTATCCTGTAAAATATTCTGTATTTTATTTAAATTTTGTAATATCAGTCAGTTTTATCTTTAACAAGTTGAATTTAATGTAAATAATTAATGTAAATTCTGATGGTGCCATACTCACTCTTCGAGTGCAAAGGGTTAAGTAAGAAAGTCCAAAATTGGTTTCGTGATAATAGCCAGGATTATTGGCTGTGGCCTAATCCAACAGAAAATTATTAGTAATCGATAAAATAATCAAAAGGCAATGAACTTCAATATATTGTCTCCCGCGGAGACAATATATTGAACAGATAGATTGAACAGATTTTATAAATTTCTTTGTAACGTAAGAAATATCTGAAAGCGACGTACTATTCGAAAACAGTGAAGGAATTTCGTCTGACCACACGCCTGTCATTATGACACTCAGTGATACCATTATCAAAAAAGAAAATTTGCATAGGTTAACAAATAATAAAACAAACTGGGATCTCTTCCGGAATCTAGTCGAAGACTATACTGAAGTATCTGTACCTATTAAAACTCTGGCACAAATTGATGTTCAATTAGAGCTGCTGAACAATAGTATACTACAAGCAGCGTTATAGAGTACTCTTCCTACACGTAACCAAACGGAAAATCACATCAACTATCCAGTAGAAGTGAAAGATCTGGTTAGAGAAAAATGGAAAGCACAAAAATCTGGTAGAGCAACCGAGCACCACAAAGCAAAGCGCGACTTAATTATTTAAGCAGCAAATTGAAAATACTTATCAAAGAAATCAAGAACAAATCTTTTAGCGAATTTATTCGAAGCACACAGGCAATTACATTTTACAATAAGCTTAATTTATATTTATAATCAGGAGTGTTTAACCTTTAATATATTCCTCGTTCATCCCCCCTTTCAAAATCTTACAAAATTTACAATTGGTTTATTACATGATTATATTTGCTCCTAATCTGAATAGTTTTATATAAATTTAATAATTTTATTTAATATACATAATACACTATTTCTAAAATATTATGTTTTATATTTTTTTTTTTTTTTTCATCCATTTATTACCATTTTTTTTTTTAAGAGTTTAAAAACCTTGACATGATTTTTTCATTTTGAGTTTTACTTGATTATTATAAATATATTTGTTTAGAAATAACGGATTAAGATACTCATTGTTTACGTGGTCTAAGAACGCTACTATTACGTCTTAAAAATTTTCCATCCAAAAGTTTAATCCAAAATGATCTCGGAGTGTTATGCTTATCTAATATTAATGCTTTTTTCCAATACTTATTATTATAATACCATACTTCTTGATTGGGTTGAAGTACTGACTCTTGTTTTGCTGTTCAATAGTATTTCTAAGAAATGCTCCTTTCTTTGTTCGAAATTCACCTTCATATTTGGGATATTTTGAGGATTATATATTTCTAACTTCCCTGGAATAATACTTCGGCTTTTCCTATTCATTAGCAGTTCTATTGGCGACACACCTACATTTTTTAATGAAGTGTTATTATATTCTAATAGTGAGAGCCATAATTCTTCACTTTTATTTAACATTCTTTTTATCTGCGGAACTGCATTTTCCGCAAGACCATTTGATTTCGGATAATGTGGACTACTTGTTGTAAGGTTCTACAATAAAATCTTTTAAATTCAAGGGAATTAAACGGCATATTATCTGCTATGATTGATCTTCGAGTACCGTTAATTTTAAATACATTTTTAAGCTTGGAAATAATAGCCTATGCGATAATTTTTGCTATACAGGTCGCCGCATCTATGAATTTTGAATAATAGTCTACAATGACCAACAACTTTTTATTTTCAAATTGCATTAGATCCATTGCTATCTTAAAAAATGGAATATTTGGAATATCGTGAGGTAGCAGCGGATCCTTTTGATTCATTTTCCTAAATTTTTGGCACAACTCACACCCTGCAATAAGTTTTTCTATGCTGTCATTTATGCCAGGCCAGGCCTAGTTTGTTTTTTCGATACCTTGATCATGTAATTGTTTTAACACTGAATCCCGTAAACTATTTGGAATTATTATTTTTCCATTAAAGAAAATAAAAAAATATAAATAATAATAATATATAAATATCCCGTTTTCTAATTCTATATCATTTTTAAACTTCCAAAAAAATCTAACATTTTCTGAAACTTGCTTTTATTTCTTGGCCACCCATTAATGATATAGTTTTTTAATTTTTTCAAAGTTGAATCTGATTCTGTTTCATTTTGACACATCATTTAAAAAATTGATATAACCACAAATTTTTGTTTCATCCCAATATCTTGATAGATAGTCTGATATAAACAAAAGTTTACCAGGTTTGTAACTAAGTTCTAATTTATATTTCATCAAACGAATTCTCATCCGTTGTAATCTACAATTAACAATCTTACTAACTTCTGTTTTCAGGATCATCTAAGCATTTGTTTTTCGTTAATTCTCTTATTGGGTGTGACATTTCAGCTAAATTTGGTACACAATTTCTTATATAATTCAAAAATCCCAACAATTCTTGTACGTCCTGTTTATTCTTATGGATACCCATATTTTAAATAGTTTTCATTCTACTTTGATCGAACCGCACTCCGGTTTCTGCACAAATGATGTGGCCTAAATATTTTAATGTCTGGACCCTATACTGTAATTTATCTTTATTAAACCTAATATTACGTTCTAATATCCATTGATAACCTGTAGTATAATTTTATCATGTTCTTCTAGCGAGCTCGAGGCAATTAAGATGTCATCCATATACATATAGTATATAATTACGCCTTCAATGTCAGAAAAATGTTTTTCATTTAATTTTTGAAAAATTTCTGGAGCACTTTTTATGCCAAAAGGAAGTCTTAAAAATCTGTAACACCCATACGCCAAATGTACATAATCTAGATGAGTATTCAGATAGCTTAACTGGCCAATAACCATCCTTTAAGTCCAGAACGCTAAAATATTTTTTGTTCGCTAATTTCACTAAAATATCATTAATAGTTGGAATTTGATAGTTTTCCATTTTACTTAATTGCTTCATTTAAATCAAGCGGATCTAAACAGAGTCTTAATGTTTTATTTTTTTTCTATAATTACTAAGGGAGAAACCCAATCTGCAGCCTCATTTACTTTTGCAATAACCCGACGGGTTTTAAGATTGGTTAGCTCAGCTCGTCCTTTAGATGTTGCATCAAACTATTTGGAATTCTACGAGCAGCTTTTACATTAGGTACTACATTTTGTCTAACTTGAATTTCATAATCATTTACGAAACACCCAAGGCTTCCAGTCCCAAAATAGGTACCGTATTATAATCTACAACAACAAACTTTAGTAGCGAAACATTATTCTCAAAAGCGCAAATCATGTGCACTGTACCCATAAATTTTATAATCGTACCACCATAAGCTTTCAGCATAATTGAAGTTGATTCTAATCTAACATTTCGGAATCTATTCAGATATCTAGACGGTAATATATTGACTGGCGCCAGTGTCTATTTTAAAATGAATTAATTTATCCTCGACCTTAATACCTTCAAACCATAGCCTCTCATTATTTTTAATACTAGCATCACCAGTTAACACATTACTTGTCAACATATCTAAGTAATAAGTAGCGTGCTCTTCTCTATTATCGATTTCAATTCCGCGTACCTGTTTAAATGGCATCTTACCACAAAGTGATTCAAAATTTCACAATTTGCATATGTCTTCCCATATGCGGGACATTTACGCGGCGGATGCTGTTTATTGCAAGAAGAACATCTATTATACTTGGAATAGTATGCCGGTTTGTTTACATTGGGTTCATTTTAGGAATAAAATTAGAAACTTTGATTTTAAAAAATTTGGATTATTACTATAATGATTATTTGAATACTGTCCTTTTGTTTCATTATTTACGGAATTCTACTCGGGTTGAAAGTCAATATTGGACTTTCTTGGCGGTCCTGGTTCAGCACATACAGTCCTTGAGTTGACTTTTAACTACTGCAGCAGCCTTGCACATTTCACTTGCTTTTTCTGCATTCAGGTTATCGGTTTCTAATAACCTTTTCTATAAATTCGTATCTTATATCCCATTAATAATTCGCTCTCTGATCATTCTGTTTTCCTGATCACCAAATCCACACCACGCTAATTATTCCCTTTGGAAAGCAACTAAAGGTCTTAAAAGGCCTAAAGTACAAAAAGCTACTATCAAGAATGACGATGGAACTTGGGTTTGAAATGCCAAAGAAAAGTCTGCATCGTTTGCAGCCTACCTTGATGACACATTTCAAACTCTTCTAAAGCAAACACAAAGCTAAAGAAAATATAATTCCAGTAAATAAAGTGGATAAACAAAACGTAAAACCTGTAACACTACAAGAGCTCAAAAATGAAATTAACAACAACTTAAGCTCAAAAGATCTTCTGACAAAGTATGGCACTGAGGCCTGGAATATAAACAAGACAGAGATCTGCCAAATCAGCTTTAGCTGATTTTAAAATCGTAGCTGATGATCGACACTTTCGTGTAAAACATGAAGTAGTATACTCCAAACTAAAGAAAATATCGTCGTGTTCTGGCGCCATTACTCTACATACTTTATACGCATGACGTACTAAACCAAGTACAAAAGAAACAAGTATTGCAACATTTGCGGTTGATACTGGAACTTTTAAATGGAACGTTCAACAATTAGCTTGTTGAATGCCGCTCCAATACATTCTTAGAGTATACAATTTTCACAACATCTTTGAGGAGTTCTTGATTCTAGTATGTGAGTTATAAAAAATAATTCTGTTCTACGTGGAATCTAGCCCATAAAATAATTGAAACACTTTTTTATTTCTTCCAACCATAAAACGAACACATTGTTAAATAGTAATATCCGAATCAAAAAAGTGTTTCAATTATTTTATTGGCTAGATTCCACGTAAAACCAAATTATTTAACAAATTCCACTATGTAGCCGTTAAAAACTATATTTTTTTTACCAAAAACCACAATATGTATTTGAAAACGATCCAACATCTTGAACTCTGGAAAAGTTGGGATTTGGTTACGGCAGCCTCATCATCTAAGCTACATATACAAAAAAATAATTTAAATAACCTAAAATAATTTTCTATTTGTAACACTTTGCCGTCGAATGTCGCCGTAGAGCGATATAACATTCCTATTCACTATGTAAAAAATAATTTCGTTGTTTATTCTTTTTTGTTTCTTTTCATTCGTAAATATAGCGTAGGCATTGAAAAAGCACAATGTTACAAAAAAATATATTTGACCCGATCCAGCAAGGGTTAAACCAGAGCCTTCTAGAGTATAGAGCCAAAGCCAACTTAATAAATAAAGCCTCCATGTTGACGATATTTTTTTAAAAGCTTTTTTTAAGGTATCAAAAAATCCAAAAGAAAATGTTTATTCCATAGTTTTTATATGGAGAGATATGACCTCAGTTTATTCAAAAATATATTAATGAACATTGACTCGATATTAATTTTATTTTGATTCAATTGAAACTATAAACTTTATTTTCCACCTGACTTGGACGATTTTTTCGTGAGCTTTTCCAATTTACGGTAATAATGATAACAAAATAAGATATTTTATATCTGAAAAAGCTTAAAAATAGAGTACATGCATGTGAAAAAGAGATATAAATATAAAGGAAAAGGCGCGACGTTTACAATAATAAATATGACAAACAATATAGAAACAAGGTAAACATAAGAGAAATGAAGCAAATAACATAATTTGAAGCATATTATCAGATGACAGCTAATAAAAAGCAAAGCCTACTTAATAAATAATTTGTTTTTAAGAATTTAATTTGTCTGTCTGTAATCAGTTGATTTTTCGGCATTTTTTATAGACAAATATATTAATTGTTCATGGCAATCCCAATATTTTCGATTTGGTAAATCAGAAAAATACAGAGGCCAATCGCTCATAATATATCTATTGAAAAAAAGTAGAAATATCTTCCCCCCTCCCCGTAATTTTGGCTGAAGGCCCAGAGAGTTATACCAATGTATCACTCTGCAAAAATGAGAACCCTCCCAGTAGATATATTATGAGCGATTGGCCTCTGTATTTTTCTGATTTACCAAATCGAAAATATTGGGATTGCCATGAACAATTAATATATTTGTCTATAAAAAATGGCGAAAAATCAACTGATTACAGACAGATAAATTTAATTCTTAAAAAAAAGTATTTATTATGTAGGCTTTATATTAGCTGTCATCTGATAATATGCTTCATATTATGTATTTGCTTCATTTCTCTTATGTTTACCTTGTTTCTATATTGTTTGTCATATTTATTATTGTAAACGTCGCGCCTTTTCCTTTATAATATATCTCTTTTTCACATGCATGTACTCTATTTTTAAGCTTTTTCAGATATAAAATATCTTATTTTGTTATCATTATTACCGTAAATTGGAAAAGCTCACGAAAAAATCGTCCAAGTCAGGTGGAAAATAAAGTTTATAGTTTCAATTGAATCAAAATAAAATTAATTTCGAGTCAATTTTCATTAATATATTTTGAATAAACTGAGGTCATATCTCTCCATATAAAAACTATGGAATAAACATTTTCTTTTGGATTTTTTGATACCTTAAAAAAAGCTTGTTTTCATCATGGAGGCTTTATTTATTAAGTAGGCTTTGATAGAGCCATAATCTTAATGACGTATTTTTTAGAAGCTTTTTTAGTGGTATAACTTAGTGGAATCCATAGTAAAAATGGTGTTTTTTAGCTTCAAGTTTTTCAATGAAAAAAGCAAAAATATTATAAAATGTTTATATAAAAGTTGTCTACATATCTTTAAGAACAATATACGAGAAGGCTATATTTATATTAAGTAAATATTAATTGCAGGAATATTAAAATTAAATTATTTCTAAAATATATTTTTCGAACTTTCATTTTGAAAAATACATCAAAGTTAGCTCTGACAAATTAAAATAATACTTGCTAAATTTATCTTTAGTTTTACTAGTGTACGTAAGATGTCTAAAATGGTAAAAGAAAAATACGAAAAAAAATTATTTAATCGCAAAATTATCACACGTTCCTCTATTTTGTGAGTTTGTTTTGCTTTTCCTACAATTTTTGAACTTGAAATTTCCCAAGGTGGTAATTTTTGGTACGATTTTACCAAATTTTTACGGCCATCACTGCCATCTATGTAATGTTATTGACTTAATGACCAAACGAATTGTAGTAAGCTTTTATTTCAATTTGACTAGAATGTTGTTATTATGATTTTTTGTTTTTATATTTTGGTTTAAATAAATCGATTATTACAAGAAAATGAAAACGATTTACTTACACGATATTTATAGATGTTGAAACTCAAACATTTATGAAAGTATTTCAAAAATCATAATAAGAATTTGTAACGTTTTCATTTAAAAATTTGTCTTAGGAAAAAAAGTGATTTCCCATATGTTTTGTGTGTTTTACTATGAAAAGTTCGGTTTTTTCCTCGTTTCTAATTCCCTTATAAAAGCTCAGATTTTTTGATTATGGCTCTATAAAATACAGGGTGCTCTGGTTAAACGCTTACTAAACTTGATTAAAAAAAAAGTCCATGTTACAGGGAACTGTTTTCTGATACCATTCAGCATTTCAAATTTTGAATTATCTAAAATAAAATAAAATTAAAAATAGTTTTCTGTATTCACTTTCTCTTTTATCACGTCATATCAGTTTCCGAAATCACGTCAGAAAATTTTGAACAGCCATTCTCGCTTAAATTCCTAATTCCGTCTTTTTAACTGTTTTAAAGTCAATTAATTCCGCAATAAACACCAAAAATTTGGCGTTAGTTCATCTGGCGTAAATTCAGAAAACTACTATCTACCCATCAAAACTTTTGCGGGAAAATAAACAACAAAATTGTTATAACCGAAACCAAAAATACCGCAGAAATTAGGTGCCGTGAAATAACGCCCAAAAAGTGCATTAAATTCCCGCATTTTTCGGGGCATTTTTCCATTTTTGTAAAAAGACATAGAAGCCGATTTTTTTTTTTTTGAAAATAACGCGCTAATTATTAGAATCATTTTTATAAGAATTTTAAAATATTCCGGAAAAGGGTGATTTAATTTTAAAATTAGAATGGAAATCTTCATTTTCCGGAATG
This sequence comes from Tipula vernalis, assembly GCA_958295665.1. Taxonomy (NCBI): domain Eukaryota; kingdom Metazoa; phylum Arthropoda; class Insecta; order Diptera; family Tipulidae; genus Tipula; species Tipula vernalis. The sequence goes on along the minus strand of OY282558.1, from coordinate 345,727,469 downwards.
CCTTAAACATAAATCTTGCTTTTCCAGAATTTCTAAAAGAGGAAGCTTTAGTTTTAAAACTTGCCGGAAATTGAGAATTCCATTCTAATTCTAAAACTAAATCAGCCTTTTGATTTCAAATGTTGCAAACATCTAAACATCAAATTGTTGCACCAACAAAAATCTACAAAATTAACCGGTATCACAAATAAAAATAAAGTTTCGAAGTTACAATCGTTTAGCACAAAATTAAAATCCAATGCAATTCGATTAATCATGAAGAAGTTATAAATTGTCAAATATAAAATAAATCTTACTTCAATTCGACTACTCACAGTTCATGACTCTAATCATTACAAACAATTTTCTGATGAATTGAGGAAGGATTTTTCACCTATGCACTAGTAGAAAATAAAACATCAAGACATGTTTTCTTCTGCTTCTCTTTTCCCGTAGAATAGGTGGGGAATATATTAAGGAAGTTGGTTTTACGCCTTTGGTAATATTGGTAATACATGGTAATATTGGTATACACCACCACCAACCACTACATGAAATTAAAATGTAGAATTTGCAGCCTCCGAACTCAATCATTTGTTTAAAGCGAACGGAATTATTTCGCTTAAAGATTTAACGTATACTTCTCACTTCCTGAAAACCGTCGATAATAACAATACAAACTTTTTATATTTTGACAAACCGTGCAAATTTTTTTTTTACTGAATTGTCAAATTCTTCTGGTTTGGGTTTGTTATCCCTGACGTCTTCCGTTAATCGATGAAACCTAGTATGTTGCCGTGTTGGATGAAGCCAATTATTCCCAAAAATCACACATGAAACAAAGAGAGTAAGCAAAGAAAATAAGAGGACCCGATTCAGACCGCTATATATGTATATATATACTGTTTCACGTTTGTACCTAATGACGTTAGGTATGCCAGTTTTCTTATCTCAAAATTGTATATACTATGGGCGCTACCGAATTTCTCGATAGCAATCCGGATTTACTGAGAAACAACGTTGAAGCTCCCAGCTCAAGCTCAGTCAAGCAGTATACTCCAACGGCTGTGAGTTAGGAATACCGGTATGATGCGACATAGATTCAAAACCTATGTAGGAAATATTAAAGAAATAAAAGGACAACAATTTTGTATACTCACTCAGTGAAATTATTCACAAGCAGACGTTGTCTATGTAATCCTCAATCCCACTATTGGTGGTGATATTTGTAGACAGCAAACTATATGCCTAAAATACCGAAAAGCACATTAACCTGGGCGGCATATGATGTTACTGTCTTGTACCACAAGGTCAGATTCCAAAATAAAATGGCAAACGTGGTACAAGAATGAAGGTGCAATAAACTTGGTATCGGTACGGTAATATATTGGTTGGTTTTTGGATAAAAACACTTTTTTTAAAACACGATTGTGTTATGGGTTTTATAACAATTTTATTTTTACAAGCCTTGATTTTGCACAATAATTTGATTTTTACAAGTTGATGTGAACTCTTCGATGGTTGATTTTAGAAGACAGAGATTTTGATTTTTCTTTAATTTTACAAAATTTTCTTATTATAGTAACATTATTGTTAATTTTTATGGTTGATGGCAGATGGCCAAAAATCTACACAACATTTAAAAGTTTTGTAAGTTAAGATTAATTAACATTTATAATGTTTTTAATGTGAATATGAATGCATTCAGGGTAATTTATGTGTCATTATTAAAACATAAACAAATTCAACCAAAAGGTAAACAAGGTAAATTTCATTATTAAATTTAAATCTAAATTAATTCAAGTTTTGTTTGATTTCAGATTAAAACATAAATTTAAGGTATTACATAACAATATAAGATAAGTATTCAAAATGTATTAATTAATTAAAATAGAAAATTTAAATATAGTAATTTGATTTTAGGTTATGATGCATATTATGGAAATTACAGTGGTATTTCGATGGAACATCAAATTTAAGATAAGTGTCTGGTAATGTGTTGTATACATATAATTTCTTCTAATTTTTTTTTTCTTTATTTTTTAGGGTTTGTCAGCTTCAGTGGCTTCAACAGTTACAGTTAGGCCAAAACAATCTTGTTGTGATATACCGTTATTTTTTGTCGTATTTTTTTATTTATTTTTTATTTTTTTTTGAAAATCAAAGAAAGGACTCACAATTTCTCTCTCAAAAAAGGAGGTTCGAGAAACTTATGTACGACAGAAATCACTTGTCGCTGCACTACAAGGCTATCAGATTATTCCAGTTATAATACACTGGGTAAACTGGGAATATTTGCTTTTTAACGTACCAGAAAATCACCTCACTTCTCCCCCATGACAAAAATAATTAAAAGTTAGCACGCACTGAAATCACCGACACTAGTTTTCTGACCCCGACCGAACATTTCCCATATTTTAATTTCGTCATGCCAGCAGTAGATATTAATTTGTTGCGCGGCTGAGCGAGCTGATGACGGAACATTTAAAAGGAGGGGCTTCTAAAATAGTCAACGAAAGGAAAGAACAGCAAATTGAAAGGAAATAACGGTACATCCATCTTGCCTGCACTCCACACTCACGACTCTGATATCTAATCAGTACGTATAACAACCATTTCGCAATGATTCAAATTAGGCGAAGCATCAAAAATATATCTCTATACGTCGTACTGTTACATTCCTAATTCTAACCACGATAATTTTTATACAAGATCTTAACCGACTGACAAAGAGTAATTCGGTCTTTATTATTTGTGGGGCCTTAATTGCTGACATTCATATGGGAACTACAGTAAAGTTAATAAAGGATGGTGTACGCTTCCTGGATCGTGTCCTGCATTTTCAAGATTCATCCACATATCATTAAAATAACAGAACAAAAAGAACAATAGCCTATTAACGAATAACGAATTAAAGTCTAATCACTTTGCTGGAAGTTTTATGTTTAGTTAATATGTTTAAGACGCATATCGATCCATTAATCAAATCTTATGATTTTAAAAATGCCAACCGTGGTAAGTACCGAACAATTATTGGTGATAAACTCAAAGCTCTAAATCTTCTTTAAGCCCCAAATATTAATGAGATTGTTCTTGCTATCGATAAATTTACAACTTCCACTAACCATGCCGCAAATTTAACAGTTCCGACGGTAAATTCATCATCCAAATATAAAATATAATATTATCTGATAAAATCTTATTATTAATTAAGCTTCGTAACGTCAGACGTTGACAATGGATCCGAAAACGGGAACCGTACGTATGTGATATATACTCCCCGACAGTGAAATACGTTCAGAATTACCACTTTATTTGATATTGCCTACTCTAAAAATATTTTTTGTCTGTGTAGAAATGGTACTTTAGCAAAACACAATTATGTGAAGCACCGAGAACGTTAGATTTGAAAGCGAAAATGGAACAAACAGAAAAAAACAAGAATTATTCCGAATAGAGCGCGACAATAGAATATGTTCATTATTATTTTGTTGTTTTAATTATTGAAATTTACTTTATTATTAAAACAAATAATAAAATTTGAGTTTGTTACGGGATCGCTTACTAGTGAAAAATATAAATATAAACCATTTTATCAACAACTTCTTCGGAAAAATTTGATTTTTCAACAGGATAATGCACCAGCCCATAGATCCAGAAATATACAAAATTGGTTTGAAGCAAACAAAATCAAAGTTATGGAATGGCCCGCCAAGTCGCCGGACCTTAATATCATAGAAAATTGTTGGGCAGAATTATCAAGCATAGTTTATGGCCAAGGAAGGCAATACTTTTCTTTAATTGAGTTGCAAATCACAATAGAAGAGGCAAGCCTCAAACTTAACAACAATTATATCAAAAACTTGTACGAAATGGCAACTACATACTTTACAAATTATGTTAAAACATTTTCAGTTTCTACTTTCTCGTAAAACTATTTTGTCTGCTTCAAGCGATAGCCAAACCAGTAATCTTTGTGACATAAGCTGCATTTCTTCACGGATAGTGATCCGGATCAGATCAAAATTTATATGCGAAGGAACAACAACATTTTATCCAACATTGATTTTGGATCACAAATGGTGATCTAAAAATAAGTTCAGCTATTAAAACGTAGTTGAACAATAATTTTGTAAAGCAACGAAGAATATGATGAATGCAGTACGAGTTTGAAGAGACAGATTCAAAACGAAACGAGACAGAAAATTGAAATTTAGTAACGTAAGTAACGACCAATCAGTTTTCTTAGTTCAGTAAGTATTATTTTTTAATGTATTGGATGTACGTATTTCCGACCTTGTTTTAGTGAAATAAAAGGCATTGGTTTATGTAGAAAATGAGATAATGGTTTATTCAAAATATGCTCCATCGGAAGCTATAACCTTCCAAGTACATTCTTTTCGACAGGAATTTCAACATGGGCCCTAGCGTTGTCATGTTGCAAAATAATCTTATCATGTCTGTTGTCCCATTCCGGCCTTTTTCTATCCAGAGCTTGCTTTAAAGCCATCAATGGTCTTCGATAAACTTGTCCAGTAATGGTGGCACCCTGTTTCAACAGCTCATAGTTGAAATCAAGAACTTTGGATCTTTGAAACCACTCTTTTGATATTGTATTTGATGGAGCTGGGTTTGTTTACCTTAACTTGGGAAAATCAGGTTCAATATCTTGGTATTCTTCTGGATCCAAAAAGGACATTTCAAAATGATATAAATTTCTTACAGTTTTGGTAGAACACTCACCATTTAGAAAGTAAGTTTTCAATATTTTTTGTTCAAGCGTAAATCGACTCATTACGTAAAAGTCAAACATTAAACTAATTTTCTGTCATAACACGAATGACGTAAGTGTTGCCACACTCGAAATAACCGGTAGTTGAAATTTCAAACGCTAGATGGACCACTCGTTATGTGTACTGTACTAAACCTATACTAAACGATGCTTGTTGATAACCGGCTCTCAAAAAATGAATAAATTATTTAGTCTCAATTTTTAGTTTGACACTCTTAAATTCAGATCGATTTTGAGCAAATCACTCATGAACTTTAAAATGACATAGGTTAGTTTTTTATTCATTAGAATACAAATTTACAGTTCGAGATACATTTTTTTGTCCAACAATTATTTTCCGGATAGCTGACTATGCAATTTGTCGCTCAAGACAAAATATATTCAAAACGAAAAAGAGAAATTTTCGAGTGGAAATTAAACGAAATTTGACCTTCTTACCTGTGAGTAGAAATAAGATTGAATTTTACAATAACAAATTTAATAAGCTGATCTGGTTTGTTGTTTAAGAATAGTGTCAACAGTTTAAACAAGTGTCGAAAAACCTAATTAACTTATAGTTCGTAATGTGATTTTCAAAACATGTACGGCTAATACATACATATTTATGTCTTTGAAATAAATCCAAACAAGTGTTAAAAACCGGTATATAATTATGAAACACAAGTATAAAAAATATTTTAAAAATTTCCAGAAAGTATTTTCTTCTTAACCACAACCGAAAGCTACAAAAAAATATGCATTATCCAGGAAAGAACAAGAAAATTTAGTTTTACTATTGCTTCTATGGTTATATCAAAAAATATTAGGTATATGTGTTTACAGGAAGGACAGTTTTCTACAGTTAAACTATATACTATGTGTAGTAGTAATCTTTAAATAAAAAATGACATACGTCATACAGGAAAAATCTTTTTTTATATTGTTGTGAAAATTATTTAATTTGACCATATGTGTTATGGGATACATATAGTTTGATTATTTCCATTTCACTAACCAACATGTTTCTACCCTTTTCATATATCCACTCGTATTTATGTACCATAAACAACAATAACATTTATATATTAGTTATAAGAGAACCAACTATATACTGTACTCGTACAATATATAGGAAAACTACTTTGTTATCGTAATAAATTTTTCTTTTCATACTTGAGATATTTTAATATTTTCTCGAGAAAATAAAATTACAAAAAAAAAAAAAAATCATCCCAATGATTTTTCTATATTTATACTCTATTGATTATATACTTTATCTAGGAAAACTTAAAAATAAATAAATTAATAAGAATAATGATAGTATCGAGAAGAGTTTTCCGTACTCAAAACAAAAAAAACAAAAAAAACATTCTATTGTTTTTTTTTTTTGTGTTTATGTGTGTAAGGGTGTGTGTGTGTGTGTGGGTGTGTGTGTTGTGTGGGATTTGAAAATGAGAAACTTTTCCGAAAGTGATGATAGTAATTTATTACTAAAATATTTTGTTGTTGTTGCTGTAACACAAAAAGCTTATACATTTTCTCTTTATACTTGTTTCAATTATTTTTATGGTAAATTGAGTGATAAGTGTTTAGTTTTCTTTACTTAATTGGGAAAACAATTTTGCTTCATCGTCGTCATCTGGTTTTTGTTCCAGTTTTCTATTTTCTTCTAAAATTTCTTCTAATGGTGTTAAAATTGGTTAGTGATAAATCATCGCCACTCGACTGTATGATTAGATTTTCTATTTTTTCCAAAGACATATTTTCTCATAGAGCTTTTTTTTTAATATGTGTAAAACTTTTTTTTTTCATTTTTTAGATTTTTCAAAAATTATATGTATAAATATTTGATTCTGTTCTTGTTGTAATAATGCAGTATAGTTTTGTGCATTATTATTGGGAGGATTACATATAGGTATACATAGGTGAAAATATGCAGTAAAAGTTTTTGTTTTATGGTTTAGTGTACTTCGAGTTCGACATAAATGTGTATTATGTTTTGTATTTTGCATGTGGAAATACTAATTTAAGTAAAATGTTACTTTAAGCTCTGTAGCATATAAATAACCTCTTGAAAGCCAATCCCCAAAATACCGTTCCTAATGTGTGACATAAATTGGAAAATAAATTTTATTTTTATTTTTTCACATCTATAATGTCAAAAGTTTAAAGCAAAATCTCATAAATATTACTGTGTGTGTTGCGTTCCGCTAGAGAACCAAAACAAAACACGAAGGAAAATTGACTGGGGAAAAACCATAATAACCTTAAAAACGAGCTTGTGTATTTATACAAAGAGAACTTGAACTGCCCACTTCAGAAAATTTATGAATTATGATACAGTGAGTTTTACTTTATTTTTTTATCCATCGCAGTTCCGTGTGAAGAGGGTAGAAAAAATATTTTAGTTCGTTACGGATCTACACCCTACACAGAGATATGTGTTATAACTCATAAATTTATAAAGTTTTTTTTTTTTTTTTTTTTAACTATAGTGATTTTTCCAATAACACAACAAAATTAAAATACCACTTTGTGTTTTCATAAATGTATATGTATGCCGCTGCATTATATTTAAACAGGGGATGTACGTTATATCGTAGTTACACCATACCTATATATACAATAAATCTGGGCGGTTAAACTAACATTAGTTTTTATTATTTGATTAAACACTTTAAGTACACAATTCGACAAAGGGATAGACAAAAGTCTATAATTACAAACAAGTTTCCGTTCGTTGTGACACCGGGGTTGTGCAAGAAAAAAGTAAAATAAAATGAACAATTTATTGTTACATATGATTATGAGGCCATCTGTTCAAACTATTTATTATGTAATAGTTGTGTGAGTAAGTACTGGGTACGTTATTTACAAAATGATAAAATAAAAATTGATTTCTATTGGTTTGTTGTCCTTTCATTAAATATTAAAACAAATTTTTATAAATTGCTGGTTTTTTTTTGTCAATTTTAAATTTATTCAAACTAATCAGTTAAATCAAATATTTTGACAAACTACTCTATATGTACTGGCTGGGTTATTGACTGGATGAAAGAGAATTGGAAAATCGTTTTTCATCTATTTTTATGTATTTGTACCGTACCAAATCAAAATGTTGAAAGGTATAAAATGTAGCTTGGTGTTTAATGAATTATTTATTAGTAGTTGTATAATTTAAAATTTAAATGCTAATAGGAAAACATTGATTTTTTTTCTATAGCGCATTAGTTTGATATGAATGTATCGATGGGATTTAGTTTGTAATACAAACCTTATTATTATTATTATTATTATTGGGGGGGCCATGCGGGCGATCAGCCACTTCGCACTGCGACCTAAAAGATCTATTGTGCTGGCCCCTGCTTAATTATCCGTCCAGTCAATATTCAGGTTCTTAATGAACCTGACAATACTGCCTCCCGGTAAGTGATACATACTATCTGGGAATATTGCTCTCCCTCCTAGATGTTTACTACAGCATGTAGTTCCGCTAGAAAGACGGTAGCATTGGAGCTCAAGGACCTCGAGAGGGTTGTGCCACTCCCGTATATTCCTACTCCTGCCCCGTATTCCGTTTGATTTTACTCTTACGAGTTGCTGGGAATTGCAAGTCACCTGTAGGTCACCCAGCTTTACTACAGGAAGGCTAAAAATAAAACTGGAGGGTGCCTGGTATCCAGAGTCCGCATATTTTGGGCTGATTAACCTATCAGCCATTCATCTTTCGGCATATGCTGTTCCACCTTAGATTAGGGTTTTTTGTCAAGGTTTTCTCCTTTAGCGCCGTACTTTGGCCTGTGCCAAATGGCCTAAAATGTGCCAAGTGGCCTTAGTTACCAGTGGTTGCCACGAGGAGGCAGTACGTACACTTTCGAATTGTGCACAGGTTACTCCTTACACAATTGTACCCATCACGCAGCTGCCTAATGACAAGACCAGAACAGCTCACGTGATGCGCACCCTACTGGAAGGTTACGGAGCTGGTAGATTAATCTACTCAACTTTGATCCCCCCCTCCAATAGACGCCAAACCACCAATACAAACCTTACAAGCATGAAAAAAAAAAATTCAGTTATGAGTTCGAAACTAATCGATTCCCTTAATTAGTACAAATCTCAAGTGTCTGCAAGTGTCTCTCAATTCGCCTGAATCGAGAGAGCAAATATATGTTGTTGTAATTTAACAGGGTGATAGTTTTATTCTAGTTAGGACTGAAATATTTTTATTTTCCATTTTTCCATTACTCAGGCAGATTTAAACCTGAGGTAAATCTGGTAAACCTTGGAAGTTTATAGTCCGAGGCGAAGCCGAATTTAATGTATTTTATTTAAGACCATTTTTCAATAAAGATAAATGACTTAAGGATAACTCTGAAGAAATAAATCACGTTGGTATACAAATAATATTCTTTCTGTGTGACAAAGCTAGTGCGGGACGTGGCCTGGTCTAGGATGTACATTACATTTATAATTTAAAAGTTGCGTTTTAAAGGTATCGAAGCAATGTTGTGTGTCCTAAGTAATGTGTCTGGTAATGGTGTGGTTGTGGTAATGTGTCTATTAAATTGTTCACATCTACTGTTTAGTTACAATTTTCTTTTCATTCCCAACGGTCCCCAGAAATTTTTAATTTTTTATGCTCCTTTGAAACAATACTAAATATTTTTTTAAAGCCAGTCCAGTTTGCATTTAGCTTAAATTAATTTATTCACTTTTGATTTATAATAACCCGATTGTTATTCCGTAATCATGTGAGCTATATTTTGGAAAACCAATCAAAAAAACGAAAAAAAAAATTGTTTGAAATTCTATAAAGTGATACAAAATGGAACTATTATTATTAATTTAACAAATTTATTTAATAAAAATGGATAAAACATCGTATAACACTCTTGAGCAAAGAAATATTATTCAGTCGTGATAAGCTTATCCCTAGTCGATAATAACTCGCTTTGCAGACTATTTTTTTACTAAATTTTTCCCAAAATCGCTAAATAGTTGACTCAATTTTTTACGAAGAGTGACACAATTTATTTATAGCTTAACGAAGGTCCGGTGGTACATAAGTGTCTGCTGTTCTATTAGCCTACAATTCATCACTTCATTTAAATGCCAATCGTATTACACTCTTGCAAGTCGTCCCTTTTACCTTTCCGATATTTTAGCATAGAATTTAGCAAAATACTAAATCCAAAACGTAGTATCTGGTAACAGGATTTTAACTCGGCATGGTTGTAAATTATTAATATGGGAAGCCGGCAAAGTGAATTACTTCAAGTAAAGGAATGTTTTTGACTGTTTTGGGGTAACGGAATGAGGTCACAAAGTAGACAAATTGAAGACCGATATGGTCTTATTTCATTTTTTGTATATGCCACCACCTCTCAGCTTTTATTCTTCCTCAACTTAAAAGAATTTTGATTTCTGCATACCAATAGAAATTTTAGCTTGCTTCACTGTGGGTCAATTACATATACTCTCTGCTGCAAGTGGAACAACCATTCGAAGGTTTATTTTAACTTTAGATCTTGGTTTTAAAAGAATTTTTCCGCAGATTTTTATAACGGCCGCGTCAATAAACCCCGTAAAAATTTTAGTCTTTTGACGTTAAAAATAAACGAAAAATTGATCTAAAACTTTCGGTTTCTATGAAGGCAATTACACACATTTCACATTTAGTAATGGCTATGCAATAATTTTTATTCTAACACTAGAAGCAAATTACTATATATCCGTAAAATATAATTATAGTTCATCGCATACATGCATTTTCGTTTCATAAAGCTCATGAACTTCGTCCATCTATACCGCGTGTATCCCGCTTAACTTCATCCCCTTAACTCCTAAAAAAGATTGCAGTGACTCTACACAAAGCGATACCCGATCAGAATACAATCCCACATATTCAGAGCTTTTCAATAAATCGCTGTGGTTGCTGGATATTTTCGAAGATTGATTTAATCCACCCTTGTCAATAGATACCGTATACGTTTTATACCAAGAACAAGAAACACTTAATATTATTGTTTCTGAGACCGGAGTTTTGTTATTAATTTGTAAAAATCAAATTGCTTATAATGTCTCCCTGAAATCGAATTTCTAAGCCACAAAATCAGTAAAATCGGCAACGACCAAATTCAAAGATTCATCGGTACGGTTAATTTTTACAACCTGTTGAAACTAAAGTTAGCCAAAATTCTCGCGCCGATTCATCAATGCATTGCATCGCTGGTATAATAAATATAAAAATAAAAATTGAAAACCAGGTTTTGCATGCTCCGTTGAATGTAGCTTTTAACATACTAAGAAAGCCTTATGGTATGCGATGCTCTCGACATTCTCTGCATTGGTTAGAAGCAAAATATGCAATTCTTATTGACGCTTCAAATATTACTGTAGGTTCTGTGGTCGAATAATTTGTTAATCATGAATGGAAACCTCTAGCATTTTTCTCTTAAGAAACTTTAATCTTTTAAAGTTAAGTAATCTGTGTTTAATCGCAAGATATTCGCTGTGTACAGAGCAATCAACCACTTAAAATATTTTGTTGACGGTCGATGCTATATCGTGTTGACTGATCACAAACAGCTACTTAGAGCATTACCCACAAAAACGAAAGATCGTCAAGGCAAGCACGACACTTAAAATATTTCTGCCAGTTTACGCACATCAGATATTCAATATGTGGAAGAAAATTCAAAATTTGGATCTCTACGTAACGAATGAACTAGGAACTCAATTCAAATATAAACTTTTCCAAGAATGAAATGTTGAATCATTAAATATTAGATAATAAAGAGGTTAGTAATAATATTTTGAAAGCTATTTCTAAATTTATCGGCCCTGTTATTGCTCATATTTTCAATTTTTCTTTTGAACAGGGAGTAGTACCTAACAAGGCTTAAATATGCTACCATTATTCCTATTTTTAAAAGTTGTGACCATAGTGATAAGAGTAACTACAGACCCATTGCGCTCCCACCAGTTATTCTTAAAGTTGTGGAAAAAGCAGCTAAAAACAGAGTTACCATATTCCTAGATCAGTGTAAAACACTATGTGTTCATCAACATGGCTTCCGTCAAGGTAATAATACTGAATCGGATATGTTAAATTTGTTGGATATTATTCATAATGGTCTAAACAGTGGTAAGATCTGTGCTGGCTGGTTTATTGATGCTTCTAAAGCATTTGATATGGTGGATCACAAACTTCTATTATCTATTATGTTTGATGTTGGTTTTAGAGTTATTTCTAACAACGGTTTGCTTCCTACCTACTGTTTTCAATTTATACGAATTCATATTAAACTCAATTTAAATGGTCACAGTACGATCCAACATTGATTTTGGATAACAAATGATGGTCTAAAAATTAGTTCCGCTATTACAATGTAAGTGAACAATAATTTTATATTAAGTGGTTGGTAGTAGTGAAATGAACAATAAAATTAAATACCAAACTCATTCTACTGTTCAAACAAGTATTGTGTTATTTTCTCAATGCTAAAGGAAATGATGAATACGAGACGCTTATAAGCAAGAAGATTCAAAACGAAACGAAACAGAAAACTGACATTTGGTGTTTGTTTGTTTCTGGATCTGATCTGGATCATGTCTCATTCAATCGTTCTGATAATTTTTTTAACCAATCCACAGGATATGAAAAAGCTTCATTTCCGAAGAATATAATTGGTTTAAAAAATTTATTAGGGCGAATAAAGGGAACCATGAATGTACAAGCACAGTACTGAAAAGATCTTATCGCGATAAACTTTTCCATTTTTACTAAGCGCGCATGCTAATTTGAAAAAAATGTCATTTAACATTTCGGTTTTGCATTCGCGCGAAATTTGTTCTACATCATTCCTAAAAGCAAAATTTATGACAAACTATAGGCGACTGCGCAAACGTGTGAAGTCCTAATCCGCAGTTTATGCTGCTAAATCTATCCGGGACGGTTTGCGTAGGCGTGTTCTGTTTATAGGGGTAGTGAGGGATACCAACTTCCCTAAATCTAGAAGGTAAGTATCTCAGGTGATAAGTGTGTTTGTATACATAGTTTCATGCAAAATTAGATTTTAAATAGTTTCTCTTTTATGTGTAGCTAAAAGAATCTCTTTTTAACTAAAAAATATAAATAACTTCCAAAAATCTAGAAGATAAAAGTCTTCGAACAGGTGTGTTCCGTCTCTATATGTACTATATGTAAGTGAAACGAAATTTGATTTGTAAAATTTTTTCAATCAAAAATCACCCCCAAGGGTACACAAATGGGTAGGAGAGGAGATCATCTCTAACCAAAAAATATATACCCATTTGATTAGGTGTTTGGGCCAGACTGGAACATAGGTAGAATAGGTAGAACTACTATAGGTAGAAATTAAATTAAGAAATGTAATGTTTTTGGTAAATTAAAATTATACAGGCCAAATTTACTTAATCCTTTCCGCTCTTATATATAGAGCTGTATTCAACATAACATTATTTCTTGAAATTCTTTTGTCTTACCCTCTTTTCATTCGTTTTGCGGTTTGCATTTTCTCTCTCTCCCACACACACACACACACTCTGCCTCTCTCTCTCCCTCTCTCTCTCTCTCTCTCTCGCACAAAGTGTCCAGTTCATGTCACAAATTTTGTTTTCGTTCGCAAATGGTTAAATAATGTTATTTGCTAGAAAAATAATTTGAATACTTCAAAATTCATAATAACGAGAGATTTATTATTTGTATTGATACGTTCTCAGGGAAAACAATTTTTAGGACAAATATTTCAGTTCGAGAATAAACTTCACAGCCATGTTATTGCCTCTATTTTTATTTTTTATTTTTAAATGTCATATTGATTTTCAACATATTCATGTCCCAACATTTTGATGTTCCTAGTAAACTTCCTTCCTAGTAACAAACTGAATAAACTAAATTGTTTTTTATTTGTTTTAACTGAAGTAGCGAAACATAGAAAGTGATACATTTGCTTACTATAGAATATCGATCAAATGTCGATGTGATTAAAGCTGTTGCTATCGAATCTGGTGGTATTTGGTGATGGCGATTATCACAAGTATGACCATATGTTGGAGAATGCACAATTTCTAGGTGGAATCCTATTTTATATCAGAGCACATTTCAAACGATCTAAATTCACAAAAGCGAAAGAATTTGAAACAGAACACAAGTATAAATAGATGGGGAAACGAAACGGAAATTTGATCATGACAAAATTAAATAACTTTTATTTTTTTTTGTTTTTTCAAAGTACAATTTAACTAGCTGTTACAGCTAAACTTGCTATGTCTACATAGACATATGTAGAGTTTATAAAGAGTTGTTACTGGGCGAAAGTGGTTTGTTTATACATGATGCATTTCTTTTTACCTGTTCAAGAAACCCCATTCTTTATGAGTGAAATTTGGATTTACAGTAATGAGGTATATCGATGTGTAAGGGTTTTACAGAAATTCTAATAATAATTATAGTTTCGGTTTATTTAGAGTTTATGTTAGCAATAAAACTAATTTGATAGTGAAGATCATTAGGAATATAAGAATGACCAAATCCGAAACACTGAGAGTATTCAAACAAAACTGTATACGGTATATAACGTGAAAAGACTGGTGAGATCACGACCAAGATTTACCGTACCACGTTAAACTGCGATTCATCATATCCTACTGGATGTAAAACATATCACAAGACAACATTTGAAGCAAGTTCCGATGGAATAATAAAAAAATTTCATTCCGAAAATTATCATTTTCTGTCTTCCAGGATAAATTTGAGAGTACGAAAACTATGGTGGATAAACAATTTTCTCTCGACCGGAACTCACGATAAGATAGTATTTCGATAACCGACCAAACGGATCAGTATTTAAAGCTGTCGCGTTTGGATCGCGAGGTACCGGGTTCAAATCCCGATAGGAGCGTGTTGCAAAAGCCGATTTTTCATCATCTGATTACGATCGGTAATGACAATGAACACGGGTTCGGCCATTGATTTTGCACTCTCAACAGGGGGTCATAGTTTCTTTCATTTCTGAACTAAACGCTGGCATGCGGCAATGCAATGTGCAGGTGGTTTATACAAAACGGGTCTATAGTCGCACCTTCTCGATTTGGCTGCTACTGCGTAAAGTAGGACGGTAAACGTAAACTGCGAAAGAGTTGGGAATGCCTCGAGCTCCCAAACAGATCGCAAAGATTAAATGATAAGAAATAAATGATATTATTAAATAATAATGTGAGGATCCTAAAAAAAATGAATGAATGAATCTGAATTATCTGGTAAACATCCGTGAAATAAAGAATTGACAAATTACAAGAATTAACTGTGAGTAAAGGTAATTAAAGAAACCTCGACAAATTATTACAAGTTGTAATTACGGATCCCATTTGAAACGCAATATTTCAAAACACGATATTTCAAAACGCGATACGGTACAAAACGCGATATGGTACAAAACGCGATATTTCAAAACGCAATACGGTACTAAATGCGATATGGTACAAAACGCAATAATTTAAAACGCGATATTTCAAACGATATGGCACAAAACGCGATGTAGTACAAAACGATATTTTAAAATGCATTTCCTAGTTCCATCGTACATGTTCAATTTCATCATAAAGGAGAAGGAAAATTTTAAATGTTAAATGAAGGAAGATTACTAATTTTAAAATATCGTGTTTTGTATCATATTGCGTTTTGGAATATCGCGTTTTGAAATATCGAGTACTACAACTTAGAATAGTTTTTATAATTTTTTGAATTTGACAGTTCAAAAGGTTCTCTTGTTAGAGTAAGAGATGCGGAATTCGGACGCTGGTGAGTCTTTATCGAATGTCAATTATAGTAGCAATTTTTAAGATTTTTTTTTTTTACCACAATTACTCTTGATGAAGTTGTTAAGAGATAGATAGTTTTACTTTCTTTTACTCTAGTAAAATAAAGTGTAGTAATCATGAAAATTTTGAACCTGGAGATTTTTAGAGATTTTTCTGATTTGAGGTCCCCTGAGTCCGAAAAAGTGGGTTTCGAAATGATGTCTGTCTGTCAGTCTGTCTGTTGGTCTGTGTCTACAGCCCAGATGGTTTAACCAATCGAACTGAAACTTCAGATTTAAGCTTTTTTGATAAATTGGGAGGTCCCAATGAATTTTACTCCAAATCGGCTAGCCGGAAGTGGCCACTCCTTGGGTACAGAAAATTAATTTTGCAAATATCTTAAAAAGTATAAGGTTTATAAAAAACTACCAATTACAAAATGTTTTCCAAATTTAAAATAAATAAAATTTAAAAATTAAAAAAAAAATTCTGAAAATTTTTGTTCGTAAAAGAAAGTCGTATGTTGGCCACACCTCCATTTTTTAAGATTAGATTGGTTTTAACACGAACCTATTAGAAAAGGAATCTGCATTCTTAGTCCATATCTTAGCTTAGTTCTTCAATAGAAGTTTTGAAACTGGTATATTTTTACAATATTTAAAATATCCATACGTAAGACCGGTTTATAAAAGAAGGGATGAGAAACAAATATGAATAACTGCAGGCCCATTTTTTTGAATAAATACTAATTTTTCAGCAATAAACAATTTGGATTTCACCCTTAGTTAAGTACCGAAGATGCTTTGAGAGGATCATTGTCCAATGTTTACAACACCATTAACAGTAAGAGATGCGGTACAGTTTTCCAAGATTTAACAAAAGCTTTTGATACTGTGGATAGTGTTCCGCAGGGATCAATCTTGAGTTTGGTTGTTGACATCGTAAACATTTCAAAAGAACTTATAATGTTACAAGAACATTTGCATATGAAAAGCTTAAGGCAAGATGGGTGCCGACAACTTTTCAGCGCTTAACGATAATTTGAACTATTCCACGAACACAAAGAGTTTTACTGAAACATCCAGTTGTTTTATTAAATTGCTGGCTTTGCTTACTTTAGTTATAGTTTAGTATTTCTGCTCATGTTATTCAAGCATTTTAATAAAACGAGAACTTTCTTTTGTAAACTACATATAAAGATGTTCATCTATAAAGCAAGCTTTTTTTAAATTATAAAAAGGTAATCTCGAACTTGAATGGCAAGAGACGCCAAATTTATAGTACTTATACAATAAACGTCATTCCATTTCACTTTACACTTGATGTGTCTGCACGATTGAAAACAAAACAGAAACAAAAAAAACTAAACAAAACATGAGATTTGTTCATGATTATCTTCTGTGTGAGTCTGTATACACCTACCGTGTTACCTGATTTAAAACAGAGTACAGAGAAAAACGAATAAAATGGAACACAATAGGATTGTCTGGTGTAGATGAGAACGAGCTGGAAAACAATTTTTATAGATAAAAGAAAAGAAAAATAATAATAATAATAAAATTCGTGATGATATATTCAACGACTATAATTGCTATCGAGGTTAAGTAATACATTTTTTTTTTTGTTGTTTTGTACTTTTGTTAAATTTATATTTATTTATTTCGTTCAAGTGTCTTGAAAATCTTATAATTCTTACTTAAAATAAAAATAAAATGAAAGGAACAGGTTTTATATGTTTTCTACTCTCGTACATACATATTTATATGAAAGACGTAAATCAAGAAGAAGATTGTAAATAAGAAAGAATTCATTCGTTAATAAGTAAAAATGCTATTTTTTTTTTTGTGCAAATGAAATTGTTGTATTGTAAATGTTATTTGTTCATTTCGTGATTTTGAATACATGAACAACACAACTGAAATACGAGTAAAATAATAGCAGAAGCTGCGAAAGAAAATTTTTATACATACATATAGAAAACAGCAAAACGAAGGATGTATGAACAAAACAGCTAACAGAAAAACCGAGATCTAAATGGATGTTTTCGTCTTGTGAATGGAAAGGAAATGTTTATGATTTTGATATTTAATTCGTGTAATCTTTAAGATGGATAACAGAAAATTTTATTATTATTTCGTTTCTCTCTATTCTATGTACATTTATTGTATGTATGATTGTTAAAATCGTCTTGTCGAGATTCATCTCGAAAGTAAAAGAAATGTTTTAAGAAACGTTCTTTGTTTATATATAACATTGGTTTTGCATTTAAGTTTTCTGTTGCACTGTGTACCATAAAAAAGAGTAATTGGTGTTTCTCATTTTTATGTGGTGTTTAGTTTTAATTAGGAATTTAATTGCAAAATTGTCTGGAGGAGTTGAACTCAAAACATGCAGGTCATTGGAATATAAATGAGCTGCACCTGTAGTATAATATATCTTTTTGATGTGTATCCGGTTCATTTACCATTTTATATTATACAATACTTATATCAAACAACCAATTTTATTCAACGTTAAGAGTATAAATTTATATATAGATTCCTTCCTGTGTTTATAACATAATATGTATATAAATAAAGTACTGTAACTTATCTTTATTACCCCACATCACCAAAGCATTGTAAAATGATGAGAAGAGTCCATCCATATTTCATATACATTTTTATAACACTTCATAAAACAATCATCCATAAACCAACAAACAAAACAATTTTATTTCCCAGTGAGAATGATAAGAAATTCTGTATATAAAACATGTATATGTACATGTATATATCCTTCTATTCACTCATATTCACCATTGCATAACTAGAGATGACAAAAAAAGAAAAAAATAGTGCATGTACATTTAACAACAACTAAAACGAAAGCTGCTCATATACAAAGGATTTTCTTTGACAAACAATAAACGTACGTAAAAAAGATTTGTTCTATAAAGTGTTTTTATGTTACTTGTTACATATAAGTTTATGCTATATGTATTTACATGAACGTGTTCCATGTAAATATGAAATTGGGTGAATGTCGATTAAAAAACGCAACATGAATGTAACTCAGTGGGAAAATGTGGAAATTACATATTAAAAAGGTTTCTATTATGATGACTCTTTGTTACGCTGCTAGATGAAGGAAAATGATGAGAAAAATAGGCCAATTGAAAATGTACACGTTCACATTTAGTAGGACATATTATTTTCCCTCTGTTTTAAAGGGCTTTTAAAGTTTATTACATGATAATTATTTTCCGGATTTTTTTTTTCAGCTTCGTTTCTTCTTATTTTGTGGGTTTCGTGAAATACTCGAAATTGTTTCAAGTATATCATACATATGTACGTATATATTTTACACAATATTTCTAATGGCTTATTGTTTTGCCAGGCAATATGCTACATAATATTGTTCGGTACATATTTTTTTTAGATAACTGTGTACGAACTCAATTTATCCAACATCTTATTCTCTCATTTATGGTTTGGTAGAATTTAATGAACATATTTTCCTCAATAGACAAAAGTCCATTACTAGCGCAACGGAAAACCACTTCTTATAATTTTCTTCTCTCTATTTAATTTATTTTTTATTTATTTTTTTTTTAAATAAACTTACAACAGTAGTTTAAGTGACAAAGATATATAATAAAGAAAAGAAAATTGTAATATCTATTTACAGAACCGTAAATACAAAAAAAAAAAAAAAAACTTAAATTAAATCAAATCAAAACACAAAAGGATGTTTGGTTGGTGTTTTCACCAACTTCCTTCGGTTTCATAGAATTCCATTTTATATGTGTTTATAAAATACAATAAAAAGATGTTGTGTGGAGTCCATCGTTATAAAAAATGAAACCACACAGCATGATGCAAGGATATACACAAAAAAGGAAAAACAATTTTATTTTAGATCGGAAAAAGCAACTATTATTACTTTTCTTCACTGAGATACACAAAGTACGTATAATATACACTATGTAGTTGGATGGAGGCAAAACAAAATAGAAACATTATGATGACAGCCATATAACTGAGATAAAATTAAGTCGAATGGAAATTAATAATAAAAAATAAAAAATTGGACAAAATAAAAAATTATGTCCATGATGGAATACATTACAAAGTATTAGGGACATTTTTTTCAATTAAATCAAAAAAATAAAAATCCTTTGATGACATTGCCAATAACTACCATCAAATGAATTTTCATATATATCGTTATCGACAAATTGTAACTTTTTGTAACACTTTTTCTTTTTGTATACGAATTCCCATGTTAGTAGTGTATGGTCATCTCCAAATTTGCCATGCATTAAATTGATATGAAGTGATCCAGTCTTGATTGTGTATACAACTTACGGATATTTCCTGGGTTTATATTTTTTTTTGTGTTTTGGTTAGCGAAACCTTTAGCAGATTATCGGAACATTTAAGCCAAGAATTACAATTTGTTTAGATGGTACTAACATAAATTCTCAATCATCTGAGAATTGGTTAAAGTGATAGATTTGTTAATGGAAGCAACAATCGTAAATGATAATGGAACAAAGATTTTCTTTTTTGTTAGATCACTTTAATCGAGTAAAAAAAAAATTGATGCTAATGGACATGGACGCATGAAAACTAACTTCTACATAAAATTCATGTAGAATATTTCATTCAAAAGGGGGAAAAATAGACTAGAATTTTTAGTCTCACTAAACACGTAAATTCTACATTTTTTTACGGAGCTATTTTGCGTTCAGATTTTTCAAATATGTTCAAATTTTTTGTCTTACTATAATTTCTGTTATCCTCAGCTGTAAAACAATACAAAATATTTCTTGAATGTTTTGTTACCATTTTGTGATTTAATTAAAACTCCTTTCTTTGAGCTACAAAATAGATTCTACTGTTATTAAAACTGCGCAATTAATGTGAAAATGGAAATACATTCAAGTTAGAAGTGAGCTTTGCCAGTCGCCCCGATTTCGGAAGGTTTATCCTGATCCCGATTTCAAGATAATCCAATGTTGTCGGAATTTTTTTAAATCTTGTAATATTGAGAAATTGAGAAAATTCACAACTTTAGAATTTTTCATAATTTGAGATAATTCGTGATTTCAGGTTATGTTGCTTTCATTATATTTTACATTTTTCGAAATGCCAATTTTTCTACATTTTGTATTTTAAAAATTCATTCCAAAATGGTTTATTTGCCTGTTTCACTTTGCAAAGTAAATATACAACGCATATTTCATCATGATAAACTCCAACCTGAACCCTTGTGCATGAATTTAGATTGTTCGAAGTATAGTTGCCAGATCGAGGAAAGTGGATATTCCTTATTATTTGTAATTTTTCGTAAAACCGCCAACTGCCGATAGATAATTTGACCACTGAATGAAACTGATATGAAGTGTCGGCCATAGCGTTCGCAATTTAAACTACCGGTTATTTCGAGTACGGCAACACTTACGCCATTCGTGTTACGATACAAAATTAGTTTAATGTTTGAGATTTACGAAATGGGTCGCCCTACGCTTGAACGAAATTGGGAACTATTGAAAACTTACTATCAAAGTGATGAGTCTTCTACCCAAACTGTAAGAAATTTACGTGGAAAATTCAGTAGAAATGAAATGGCTGCTAGGCAATTTGTGTATCAATTTGAATACTTGAAAGATCAAATCGAAGTTGCCATTGATGAGATTGGGTATGAGTAAATGTTCTGAAAAATTGGTAATAGAATGGGGTACTGTAAAGCTAGCCGTGGAAGTCATTTGAATGAAACCACTTCGAAAAATATACATTCGTCTTTGAATTTAGAGCCAAATTAAATGGCAAACGTTAGATGGATTACCCGTTATTTACATGGAATTTACAAAATATTTTAAATCATTTTTTAACTGAGTTTAAGCCTTTGAATGTACTTCGGATTTTTATTTAGAATAATTTGATTATTGAATCGTATAAAATTGAATTTTTTCAGTCCAATGAGAATAGCAGACGAAATCAATTAGTTTTCGATCTTTTCAGACCTTTACTGTGTTAATTAAATATCAAAACTAAAAATAGTTCGTTTAATATTTTCAAAGGTTTTCTTTCTAGAATTGTTAATGGTATAAATTTAAATGAACAAAATGAGAAATGGATATTTCCGAAAAAGTATCATATTTGTAAATCTACAGTTAATATATAAACAGTAACAGGTTTTGATTTCTTAAAGCGATTGGACGGTATCAATTGCTTTCCCAGACATTTCAATTTTCTTGCAGTAAAAATTACTTTCTGCTTCACAAGTACAATAATTAAATTACGAACTCTGAATTAATGAACCACTTAGCCTCCCAAATCAAATATTGAGCAAGTAAAGTTTGAAGGAGTGCAAGTAAAGTGATACCCACCAAACCTGCAACAATAACGAATCTGAGATTACGGCTACAAACAACCTAAACCGTATTTTAATGATCAAGGACTGGGATATAGCGCTTATACATGAGCCTTGTACCAACAATGGGAAGATTAAAGGTTTTGCAGCCAATACAGGTAAGCTAGTCTACGACGCGGCTGCAGATATATAAAAGGACAGCAATTCTCTGTCGCTCAAGGCACAATATCTTCTCTATTAACCAATTTCAATAGAACTGCCCTTACCAAAAGGAGGCAGGAGAGTGATTAACATCGCTTCTGAATACTTTCCAGGGGATGAAAATGACCCCCCTACAGAATTAATACAAAGCTTCGTGAATTATTGCACGATTCATAACCAAAAATTCGTCATTGGTTGCGACGCTAATGCACACCACGTAGTCTGGGGAAGCAGCAGCACCAATTTAAGAGGTGAGCAATTTTTTGAATCCTGTCCTAGTAACAACTTAGCAGTTAACAATAAAGAAAGTGATGCAACCTTTGTGAATGCGGTTAGGAGAGAGGTACTGGATCTTACCCTGTCAGGCATGGGTACCTCCAGTGCAATTCTCGACTGGCATGTGTCCAAGGATGCATCCCTCTCAGATCATATGTACATCAGGTTTGATATCAATATTCCTTCGAGACAAGAGTTGATGGTAAGGATACCAAAACGCACCAACTGGCCAGTCTATAAGACACACTTTTGGATAACTTAGCTGGTCTATAGACCATTGTCGAAGACCTCGACAGAGTTGCAAATGACGTTACAGAGGCAATAATTAATGCCTACCACTCAAGCTCACCCCTGGTGCGTATAAGAAGCACAAGGGATGATCCTTGGTGGAACCAAAACTTGGAAAACATGAAACGGAATGTCCATAAACTTTTTAATAGGGCTAAGAGGACGAATGATTGAACTACCTATCAGAATTCCCTTACCCAATACAACATAGCTCTTCGGCAGAGCAAAAGACTAAGCTGGAGAGACTTCTGTAAGAAAATAGACAAACTACCTACGGCGTGCCGACTCCAGAAAGCGCTCTCCTTGGAGCACAGGAATCCTTTGGGATCTATTAGGAAACCAAGTGGAGAGACAACCACAACCAGAGAGGAGACTCTGGAATGTCTAGTGAGAGGTCATTTCCCAGATTGTGTAGTACTGAGGAATCAGGAAGAATCCAACGCAAGTAGCGTACATCCGTATCTGATTCCAAAGGGGGCTCACGAGTTCTCGAGGCAGTTTTTTACGCCGGAACGGATAGGCTGGGCAGTCAAATCATTTGGCCCTTTCAAATCACCGGGAGGGGAATGCATATACCCCGCCTTTTTACAACTAGGCCTGCAGACTTTGCTGCCTTATCTTACTATAATCTTCAGAGCCAGCTACAGCTTGGAATATGTTCCAAAATGCTGGAGGGAGGTTCGGGTGATTTTATCCCAAAAGCGGGAAAAAGATCCCCAGAGGAGATTAGGTCTTATAGACCTATCAGCCTCACATCATTTTTACTGAAAACCATGGAGAAAATTCTGGGACTTTGTATCAGATCCAACACTCGCCAAAGATACCCTTTGGACTCTAGGCAGCACGCCTACCAAGCAGGGAAATCAACAGAATTGGCTCTACACACAAATGCCCCTTCATTGATATTCAGGGAGCTTTTGATAATATTAGTTTTGAGGTAATTCAGGAACAATCACTAACAAGGAGTATATACCCCTACCCCGTAAGGTAGATTATAAACATACTAAAAAACAGGAGGATTACGGCCTCTTTTGGAGACAAAACCATCACTGTAGCGGCCACCAGGGGTTGCGCCCAGGGAGGTGTTCTCTCTCCCTTATTTTGGCTGATCGTGATGGATCAATTACTTACCAGGCTTAGAAATTTAGACTTCTGGAACATTACCTATGCGGGCGACCTAGTCTTGATGGTTAGGGGCAGATTCGCAAATACAGTAGGGGAAAGAATGCAACAAGCCCTAGAGCACACTCATTACTAACCGGAGGAAAACTGTCCTCCCGCCGACAACCCTGGGAGGGGGAGAGGGGGGTAACTCTCCAATTGTCAACAGAGGTTAAATATCTGGGTGTCGTACTTGATCAGAAATTGACATGGAATCCCCACTTAAATCATATCACAAACAAGGCGAATAAGGCCTACTTCATCTGTCAAAGAATGATTGGCAAAACGTGGGGACTGAGCCCACAAATGTTGGTTTGGCTTTACCGGGCTGTCATAAGACCTATGGTCTCTTAAGCGGCGTTTGTGTGGTGGCCAAAGACGGAGCAGACTGGTGCACAAAGAATACTGGACAAGATCCAGAGGTTAATCTGTGTTGGTGCAACTGGAGCAATGAGGACTTGTTCAACAGCTGCCCTTGAGAGAATACTGGGGCTCTCACCACTGCACCTACACATTAAAAAAGTATCCGGTTCAAGAGGTCTGAGCCTAAAAATTATAGCCAAAATTAAAATTATAAGGCCAGGACACAACAGTATCCTACATAAATTAAACTTTAAGGAGGAATTCATCCAACTATCGGATTTGATGGTAAGTACAATAGACTGTCGGAGGAATTTTACTATTAGTTTGCCGGATGGGTAGAGAATATTATCTCCTTCCTCCCCGCCATGCTTCTGTATGGTATACGGATGGGTCAAAGACAGACGGGGGTACCGGTACAGGGATAGTCGGGCCCGACCTAGAGGTATGTATACCACTTGGTAGCACTCCCACAGTTTTTCATGCAGAGATCTTTGCTATTGAGGTATGTGTGCTTCAATGTATCAAAAAGAAATATAAGAAGACCGAGATCTATATAATCTCGGACAGCCAGGCAGCTCTGCTAACCTCAGGAGCTTCAGTGTTCAACTCGAAATTGATCTGGAGCTGCTACTGTAATTTATTAGAACAGGGTAAAGCAAACAAAGTCACTGTTTTGTGGTCTCCTGACCACCCGACCATTAGAGGAAATAAGGCAGCAGACCGATGTGCAAAAATGGGAGCAACGGCAGATGGTATAAGGGACTGGGAGTAGAACTATAAGAAATTACTCTGGGAGTCCTCCATTAGGATAAGGCCGGTCAAGAAATTATTCATTTATAATATTATAAGTCTGGGAGAGGCACCGAGGATGGACCGCCAAACCCTAAGATCCCTTACCTGGTTTTTAACAGGGCACGGCCCTTTTAACGGACATCTACATAAAATGGGAAGGCCCCTTACGGACCAGTGCAGATTCTGTGACTGCGGTAAGGAGACATCGGAACCCCTACTATTCACATGCGATGATCTCGCAGATATGCATCAGGTAGCGGCGTTTATCAAGGATGTAGACCTACATTTCACGTAGGAATCTCTAGGGATTCGTAATAGGCCTCAATGGTCGCAGTGCTCTGGGCGATGAAACACCCACCACCGCTTAGCAAAAAAACAAAAACAAAAAAAATTTGAAATTCTATTGATCAAGTAAAGTTTGAAATTTCAACAACAATTAAATTCGATAGATAATGC
This sequence comes from Tipula vernalis, assembly GCA_958295665.1. Taxonomy (NCBI): domain Eukaryota; kingdom Metazoa; phylum Arthropoda; class Insecta; order Diptera; family Tipulidae; genus Tipula; species Tipula vernalis. Next base: position 345,701,995 of record OY282558.1, on the reverse strand, counting down.
GACGTAAAAACGTGTAAAATTATGAAAATACCTATCGCTCATTCTGAACCGCTTACTCATCACCAATGCAAGCTAACTCAAGCCCAACTCAACTTCAACTCAACCACAACTTGAACCAAATCTCAACCTTCTATTTAACTCTAAGCTCAACGGCCAACTCCCGTTGGCTGCTGACACAACCTCAGCCCAACCCCAGCTGAACCTTAAATCAACCCCAACAATTAAGTTACAGCTGAACTGTTCACGAAACCCTAATCCAACCCCAACTCAACTTCAGGTCAACCCCAACTCAATCTGCAAATGGAACCCAAGTAAATAGCAAACTCAACATCCAACGCAATCGCCAAATCAGCATATAGAAAAAATTGGTGAACTGTTCACTAGACCGAAATCTAAACCCAACTCAACTCGCAAATGGTATCCAACTCGACCGTAAACTCAGCGCCCAACTCAATCCTCAAACCAGCATATATAAAAAAAATTGGCCAATGTGATAATACCACCGCGCGTTTGGGGGTCAATTCGGATTACACACACCCGATCCTCTTGACATAAAGGTTTCGAAAGCTTTTCAAAAGATTGGCGAAAAAAATCCAAGTCGGACAAGCCGTTCTTGAGTAACCATGGGTAGTGGCATTCATTTGCGGATTCGGGGACTTTCAAAACGTCGAGAAAAGTGATTTTGGACAAATAAAATCGTTGGTCATTTTTGATAGGATTTGAGTAATGTTATTAAATCAATAAATTTTTAAAATTTCATAACATTTCCGAAGACTATTCATATTTTAAAATATATCTCAAATTTTGAATTTTGGGTTTCATTAATTTTCTAAATTGATGCCAATTTCCCATTGGTAAACTAGAAACAGAAATTAAGGAAAGGGAGAGGAGGGTATACATTTTAAGAAGCAAGTAAAATTAGGAAATTTAGAAATTAAAAATTTAGGAACTAAGTCGATAGGTTTTACAATAAAAAATTGTTAGTTTTTAATTTTGGGTTAATAAAAATTTGATTGCAAAGCAAACAGTATCGTTGGAATTATCTTCCTAAACGTTTAAAAATGACTGCTCATCGTAATATAACAAAGACAAACATGCACGATTTCAGCCCAACCAAGGAAATTTAGAAACAACGATTGATCGTGGCCACTATTCATCATTAAAAAATTAGACAGAATGTGTAATTGAGGATCTTAATAAACGAAATGAGATACATTTCATATTCACTTAAAAATTCGCTTCGTACAAAACCTTAAAGTTTTCAACTAAATTTTCATGTTTTCTGTTTTTTTTTTTTAAAGCCACTCCACATACAAACAGAAAAAGCTTTAGCTTACATGTAACGAACAAAAAAACAACATGAGCTTGAATATATTAAATGTATTTGTTAAGTAACAACATTAACAAGAAAAAAAGCTTGAATCGGGAAATCCACACACACACACACACACCCACAAATAGATGTTCAGAAATATTTTAAATAAATCAGGCACAAATATTTTTTTTTATCGCACAGTGAATCTAATTTTCAACAAAAATGCAAACTTATTCTCCTTGCTACATTTAAGTTTTTTATTATTATTCGTTTTGTCGAGCTTTTTGTATATTTGGTGTAATTTTTTATCTATAGTTTTATCGATATTCATCTCCTTATACATTTGACTTTATTCTGTTTTTAATTTTTCTTTCTTTTATTTTTAACTTTTTTTTTTTTCTAGTTCACATGGTAGAGGGAAATAAATTTTCCAAAACACAAAAAAAAAAAAAAAAACTTTCAAGTACGATATACAAAAACAAAAAAAAAAACGATATATAGTATATATATATAAATTTTATCGTGTTATAGAGAGGAAAATAAAAAAATTGGATAAATCGACGAGGATAAGAATTATCTAAAGTGACTATCTAGTTTGGTTTGGTGAAATAAATTTATAGTTTTGATCGGGAAAATGTTGAAAATTAGTTTCAATAAAATTTTCCATTTTTTTTTTTGTTTTTTTTAGTAATTTTAAAATATTTGTGTAGCTTTGTTATTGTTAATGCTATTGGTCTCCAGTTATGTGTGCTTCTATCCATTCCATCCTAGAGGGTAGACACAACAACTGAATATATTGTATATGTATCCACAGTAACTACAAAGAAACATTTTATCTTATTTCAATGTAATAAAATATTAAAAAGACACTTTTTAGCACTTTGTTGTTTATTGCCCAGTGTATAATATATAAAAGCGGCGACCAACAACAACGATACATAAGTACAATGAAATTAAATGGCTTCTGGTGATTTGTATTTATTTCCTATTCGTTATCCTATATAATCTAAGATTATTGACCTGTTGCAATAAGTATTATTATCGTCTAGTATTATGTTTCACAATATCTTCAATACGATGTGCGAATGTATGTGTACATAAATATGTAGTGATAATGTAGAATTGATAATTTTTTAATAAATCTTATAAGTTTCTGTGTCACGATTTTATGTCTTAAATCCATTATCAAACCACAAAATCTCATGTTCATCTTGTTTTATTAAAATTTTCCATCATTTGTATTCCTAGAAAATCTTTCGATGAAATCCTGATAAAAATTGCACATCGATATATCGTCATGTGAGTTCTATCTTGTCTGTACAGTATTTTGAAAATTTTGCAGCAGTCGAACTTTAATATTTAAACAGAAAAATGTTTACCCAACCAATGGAACTTCTAATAATGTTTTATTTTTATATAAAGGTTTTATAAAATTCTACAAGAATACCGAAACTGGAGCTGATGGTAAAGCTTGAAAAATTGCTTGAATTTTTATTCTAAATTTTTGTTTTTAATCCAAAAATGGATATAGGACAGTTTCGTGCTTCTTGCAAGTATGGTTTTTAATTTTTGGGTTTTTAAGCCTTCGGCTTTTTACGAAAGCACTTCGTGTTTTATTAAAAAAGCCTAACTCTTTAAAACACCTTCAAATTACCACATCAAATATTTTCATAAAAAGTCCACTTTCAATTTAATAATTTGGATTTATCTTCCGAACTAATCGGAATATTTAAAAAATATGTGAAGAGATTTTCTGAACCTATAAGAGATAGGTCAATTTAAACAAGAGATTTTGAAAGAATGTGGCCGAAAATATATTTTCCTAAAAAAAAAAAAAATGGTTTTTAGGAAAAGACAGAACTGACATGGCCGATATGTAGATTAAAACTACACAATTTAAAGATAAATTTTCCTTGTCGATATATTCCGAATTTGGTTAAATCGTCATTGAATGGGAAAACGATGTCTGAGCAAAAGTTTTATTTCTTTGTAACATACTGTATAAAAAGTAGGAAACCAACATATTGCCTTACTAATAATAGTATTCTATATGTGTATGTAAAATCCAACAGTAGTTTTATTTCCATATTTTCATTCTAGCAGAAAACGATACAGATTATTTTAATCGAAAAATTGCAATTTTCCAAAAATATTCAAATGAAAAACATAAAAGTGTTTTTTGTGTTAGTCTTTGCTCGAAATTTATAAAATAAATAAATAAATTACCATAAAGCACAAAAAATTAAAAAAAATGGAAACAGTTCCAATAAATCAAAAATTAAATTTCCATAATTTGATTACAAAACAACAGCAACAAATGTAAAAAAAAAAAAAAAAAAATTAGAATTTTGTATGAACAATCGGAAAAACTAACATTTTTATTTGTATGTGTACAAGTGTGTATATGAGAGATAATGATATTAGTGATTTGTATTTGCAGCTTTTTTATAAATAAAAATAAAATAAAAATTTACGTGAATAAAATAAATGTGTTCATTAATTTTCCGAAATAAAAACGTAATAATAATTACATTTTCATGAACATTATAAATGGAATGAATTTTTTTTTTTTCATCTTATTAATTATCATGTATTGTTTAGTGTGGAAAATAATTATTAAAATTCTGATTGTGTTTTAATTATGATGGAATTGTTTATCAAAATAGAAATGGATCATGTCACTACACTTATGGATTTATTTACAAACATACATGTTTTGCATAGATATTTTTTGGGGGTTAAAATCAAACTTGGGTGTTGAATAAATGGACAAACCAAAAATTATGATTTAAAATTGGTTTTACACATAATAGATATAGTAAAATTAATTTGAGAAAGAGAAATTGCAGCAAATTTCAAAATAGTCGAACGTGTTTAAAACTAACAAAATTAAAATTGGATATTGGTTCAGATTTAATTGGTGGTTTACGCGTAAAGCCAAATCAAAGACGCACGGTTACAGGTCCGGCTTCTGAACGCTGTCAAGAAAGTGGCTGCTTTAAAAAATGTATATATGCTTACATAAGGGGAAATTGGGGAATACATATTGGGGGTACAAATAATTTTTAAGTTTTTTTTTATAACTTCGAAGCTTTTTTCAAAGAAATTGTTGTTAGCTACGACTTTTTCCCAGATTTCAGGCACCATATGGATTCCGCGTCGAACAAATTCCTCGTCTTTTGAGGCAAACCAAGAATCGACTCAATTTTTTGCTTCTTCGTAAACAGTTAAGTGCTTCTCGGTGACGCTTTAACATAAATATAGTTACAAGATGGTCCTATGATATTTAATACTAGTGACGCCATCTCTTTTACATCCTCTAAAACTTATTTGTACACCCAATATTTTCCAACAAAACAGCTTATATTTCGGAATCTCTTAATCATTATTAAATAATCTAAATTTTCTTATTTAGAGGAAACACGATTTTACTTAAGCAAAATGAATCGCGAAAGTTTTCATAATTCCAAGTTCATCATGTGTCTACCCTTGGTAAATCGTAGCAACCCACCAAAAGATTAATTTTTTCGATAGGAATAGCCTTGCCTCATAATGCGAATGAAGTTTATCCTAAATTAATATTAGATTTTACAACAACAACAAAATTGTATTTGTATGTGTTTTATAAAGCTCACATTCGGGCGAATTTATTATATGTACAAAGAAAAATTCATTCAAATTTAATGCAAAATTTACAAAAATCCAAATACACAAAATTTTTCAAGATTTGACAGCTATTTCAATAGGTAAACCCAATATGAAAATTGAGCGGATGAGCATGATTAAACTACACAGATAGGCCTATCGAAAAATCATAGTGGGATATTTGCCGATAGAAGAAAGTTTTCTTATATGTATGTACATGAATAAGATTATATTTTTAAATTGTCAAACATTGTCGATTAATAGGTTAACGCTTTGGTCCGGTATTAAGTTTAAGGGAACTAGCTTTGTCAAATCCTAAATAGTATAAATTTTGAAAAATTTTATGTATTGGTATTTTTTTAATTTAGCATTAAGTTTAAATATTTGATTTGCAAGGGATGTGAAGTTTATCCTATATATATCCTAGAAATGTAAAAACAACAATTTGTTTGCTAGTATGTGTGAAAATGTAACATTTAGGCGTTTTTTCAGAAACCTACGATATAACTATATAAAAGTTTAATTGCAAATAATTTAATTTAAATATTGTTTTTAGTTATACTAAATATATTAAATATAATAGAACGACACGTACCGATTTAAACACGTAATTTGGCATAATACTAAACCCATTTATGGGTATTACTCATCGTATTCCTTTATTGGGTGATAAGATGTAGGCCTAATGCAACTATTGATCAACTTTTAGAATTTTGGCTTGGATTTCAAATACCCAAATAGAGATCAATATATAGGGACCACACAACATACCTCAAGTTGGGAACTCTTTGACGTAATACTAAACGCATTTATAGGCATTGCTTATCGGATTCCTTTATTGGGCGACAAGAGGTAGGCCTAATTTAACTACTGACCAAGTTTTAGAATTTTGGCTTGGATTTCTTATACCCAAATATAGTTCAATATATAGGGACCACACAACATACCTCAAATTGGCGAACTCTTTAACGTAGTACTAAACGCATTTATAGGTATTGCTCATTGGATTCCTTTATTGGGCGACAAGAAGTAGGCCTAATTTAACTACTGACCAAGTTTTAGAATTTTGGCTTGGATTTCTTATACCCAAATAGAGATCAATATATAGGGGCCACACAACATACCTCAAGTTGGCGAACTCTTTGACATAATACTAAACGCATTTATAGGAATTGCTCATCGAATTTTTTTATTAAGTGACAAGATGTAGGCCTATTTTAACTACTGACCAAGTTTTAAAATTTTGACTTGGATTTCAAATACCCAACTAGGGATCAATATATAGGGACCACACAACATACCTTAAGTTGGCGAACTCTTTGACGTAATACTTAACGCATTTATAGGAATTGCTCATCAGATTCCTTTATTGGGTGACAAGATGTAGGCCTAATTTTACTACTGACCATGTTTTAGAATTTTGGCTTGGATTTCTTATACCCAAATATAGTTCAATATATAGGGACCAAACAACATACCTCAAGTTGGCGAATTCTTTGACATAATACTAAACGCATTTATAGGTATTGCTCATCGGATTCCTTTATTGGGTGACAATATGTAGGCCTGTTTTAACTACTGACCAAGTTTTGAAATTTTGGCTTGGATTTCTTATACCCAACTAGAGATAAATATGAAGGGACCACACAACATATCTCAAGTTGGGAACTATTTGACGTAATACTAAACGCATTTATACTCATTACTCATTGGATTCCTTTATTGGGCGACAAGAAGTAGGCCTAATTTAACTACTGATCAAGTTTTAGAATTTTGGCTTGTATTTCTTATACACAAATAGAGATCAATATAAAGGGGCCACACAACATATCTCAAGTTGGCCAACTCCTTGACGTAATACTTAACGCATTTATAGGAATTTCTCATCGGATTCCTTTATTGAGTGACAAGATGTAGGGCTGTTTTAACTAATGACCAAGTTTTAAAATTTTGGCTTGGATTTCAAATACCCAACTAGAGATCAATATATGTATAGGGGCCACATAACATACCTCAAGTTGGCGAACTCTTTGACGTAAAACTAAACGCATTTATACTCATTGCTCATCGGATTCCTTTATCGATTGATAAGATGTAGGCCTAATTTAACTACTGACCAAGTTTTAGAATTTTGGCTTGGATTTCAGATACCCAAATAATGATCAATACATAGGGACCACACAACATACCTCAAGTTGGCGAACTCTTTGACGTAATACTAAACGCATTTATTGGAATTGCTCATCGGATTCCTTTATTGGTTGATAAGATGTAGGCCTAACTTAACTACTGACCAAGTTTTAGAATTTTGGCTTGGATTTCAGATACCCAAATAAAGATGAAAGATCACATAGGGACCACAAAACATACCTCAAGTTGGCGAACTCTTTGACGTAATACTAAACGCATTTATACTCATTGCTCATCGGATTCCTTTATTGGGCGACAAGATGTAGGCCTAATTTAACTATTGACCAAGTTTTAGAATTTTGGTTTGAATTTCAAATATCCAATTAGAGATCAATATATAGGTATAACATACCTCAATTTGGCGAACTCTTTGACGTAAAACTAAACGCATTTATACGCGTAATAGTAAAGTGGAAAAAAGCAAAATCCGCTAAATTCACCAGAACTTAGACCAATTGAAAGATATTGTGCAATTGCGAAGCGTTACTTGAAAAATAATGCAAAGTAACCGAAAATTTCACAGAGTTCAGAAAAAGTTGGTCCAAAGCAACCAGAAAAATTAATAAAACTACTGTGCAGAACCCAATGAAACGCATCAAAGGAAAAATTCGCAGTGTATTTAGAAAATAATTTCTCAAATATTTTAAACATGAAATCGTCTAATTAGAGGTCTACTTTACAATAAAACATCATTTTATAATACTTAAAATTGTTTTTTTGTGTTTAAAATTGCTTCTTTTTGCGGCTACTTTCTTTTCGATATACAGTCCTTATTTGCAGCTTGATTATTTGAACTAAAATTACATGATATCACGCAATAAACGATAAGAAAGACCCGTGCTCCATGAGAAAGGCCAATAGATGCGTGATAAATCGGAAGGTATGTTGTGTTGTCCATATATATTGATCTGTATTTGGATATTTTGCGCCCCTTTGATTGGAGGCACTCACGTAACTCGTAAAATCGCTCCCCGAACGATTAAGATAGCCTTAGAATTCCACTACCCTATGCCACCAAAAAACATTGGATACCATCAAAACAACACCGAACTCATAACCGAATGTGAGATTTAGGATCGGCACATGGAACATGCCGTCATTACGAAAATCTTGCCTTATCACAAAAATTTGAGCGCGAGTATCGGTTAGAACTCGTTGCTCTCCAAGTAACTTGATGGCCTTAAAGTGGAGACGATGTGTTCCAAGGCTGCTTTAACGTGGAGAAAACCTCGGCAATCCTTGTGTTGCATTTCTTCTTGTGCCGCAGGTGAAAAAGGATGTCTTGGACTTCATGTTAGTCGTTAATTTAATATTAAATATTGTTAATTAAACCTGAGCATTTTAGCGGAGGATCATATTTGTGGACACTCTTGCGTTTATAGGACAGCTGTTCTCAAACGCAGAGGTACTTTAACCGCTGTGGCGACTTTATGTTCTCCATAATCGAGGACATATGTAATCCAAGAATACCTTTTATAAGCCCCATTCCGTCAGTTTCAGAGCTGTAATTTGCTGCTCCTGCATATAGCGACCGATAGCTCTAATGTGCATAAGATAAAACACAGCCATTACTTAAAAATTCTGAAGTGTGTGCAAATAGTGAGCTCGAAACTTCCTTAAGTCGTTATATAATAATTCTGATTATATTCCTTAACGTTATACTATTTGTTTTTGTCGAGCAGCGTGCCGAAACCTATTTGACATTAATTAATCAACAGACTGTGCTTAACAATTGTCGAAATACTGTTACCTACAGTATTACCGAAAATGTGCGCAAAATATTCAGTGGCCGTTACATGATGGGCCAACATGGGAACAATTAAAAAAAGAGTTAACAGTACAATTCGAAGATTCTCGTTCAGTCGATCAATTGCAAATTGAATTGATTGAACTCTGTCAATGTTACCACCCTAAATGGTGCAGGTATCTGTATAGAGAAGGATAAGAACCGAAAAAGGTGATCCAACTTTTAAGTGAACAACCGCATTAAGATCATTCCAAGATTTCCAAGAATATTTCTGTCTCAACAATAGTAAAGCTTGTCGATTCGCAAAAATTAAGAGATTTCGTTGATGAACAAACCTAGGCCTCAATTAACGTCGAATTTTAACAATAATTTTATAAAGTGTCAATTATGTTTCAAGCCCGAGCGAGGCAAATCTTCCACCACATCTCGACGATCTTCTTCGTAGACATCAGGGATATTCAAGAACAATCAAGCGACTTAAACAATATTACGAGTTTCCTAGTATGAATGATCGTGTCAAGTCATCCATTAAAAAATGTTCTTTATACCAAAAAAATAAAGTATCTCGTCTAAATAAATGTACCATGCCGATTAATGTTGATGTTAAGAGGAACAAAGATATTACCGAAGGAATTAGTAATTAAATTTTGAAAGCTGTTGCTAAATTTTTCGGTCCTGCTCTTGCTCATATTTTCAATTTTTCCTTGGAGCATGGAGTGGTTAGATGATCGTAGTGACAAGGGAAACTAAAAACCACTTGCAATCTAACCAGTTGTTCTCAAAGTTCTCGAAAAGGCAAGTAAAAATAGAGTTACCATATTCCTAAATCACTGTAAAACACTAAGAGTTCATCAGAATGAATCACCTATGATGGAATTTTTGGATGTTATTCATACCGGTTTCAAGAATGTTAATATTTGTGCAGGTTTATTTATTGACGCTTCTAAGGCATTCGATTGGGTTAATCATACACTTTTGTTATCTATTCTGTTTGACATTGGTTTTAGGGTTATGTCAAACAAGTGGTTTGCTTCTTACCTAGATAATAAAAAAGTGAGAGTCAGAATTAATAATACTTTTAGTGATTTTAGAGTTGTCGAAGTTGGAGTACCACAAGGATCAGTGTTAGGCCCTGTGCTATTTCTAGTGTATACTAGTCCTATTTTTAATCTTAAATTAAATGGTAACAGTACTGGGTTTGCTGATTATTTAGCCTTAGCTTATATTGATAAATGTCCCACGTATGTGATTTCTATGGTTAATTCTGACCTTAAGGTTTTACATGAACCGTTTGATAAGCATTACCTAATACTAAGTGAAATACCAATTTTATGTGGTTTAGAATTTGTGGAAACACGGTTTGTTTAAATAACCCCTTAATTATATATCATAATTGGTTGGTGCAATCCAGGCCATATTTTAGGGTGTATAATTCATTAGAATTTTATGAAGCGGCCTAATTATAAATTAAAATCGCCTAAATGTTTGCAATTCACTAATACATCCGCATTTTTTTGTATTTTGAAAGATTTAGTATAAACTTCACATCTCTATATAGACGTGTGAAGTTTTTCCTAAAATAATACTAAACGCCATTTTTTTTATTTAGGAGAAATTTAGGATAAACTTCACATTGCATGATTTGCATGGATTTTTTTTGTGCATATAATAAATTCGCCCGAATGTATGCTTTTTTAAACGCATTCAAACGCAATTTTGTTGTTGTAAAATTAATGGCAACTCTATTGAGTAAAGTTAATGCCCCTATTCACAAAATGTAAATTTACTGTATAATCGTGAATTCCGATTAGTACTAAAATGGTATTCACAAAATGTAACTAGGCTCTATAAACGTAAATTATGCTGTGTAAGTTTACGGTGACAAATTTGTTGACGTAAAGCTACAAATTTTGATTTCAAGGGCCATAACTCGGCCGAGTGGCTACACGTTTGAGAAAATGTTCAGATTCTTGTGAGATTTCTTATCACTCATGACAATGCTGTTTGGTTAATGACAAGGAACGCTTTGCCATCGGCAATATTGATTGTACATTTGTCACCGAAAAATTGTATAATTTCGTGGAAATCGCAGCATAACGTAACCAACAATAATTCGAGCAACCCAACAAATCGCTCCATTTCGCTGAACTTTAATAATCTAAACAAAACTGAAAAATTCCCAAAAACTTATTAACCGTAAGACAAGAATGGTTTATTAGTCAGTAATCTAGCGATTAATAAAGGTTGCAAGAATTTTCGCTGTTTCGCTTATTTCGTTGTTTCTTTGGATCATAAGTTAGGGTCTGAAACGTTTATAGATATCCAGGCGCAGAAAACCCTAGCTTCAGTTAATTTTTTTAAAACGATTTTTTCAATTTTCGTCTTAAATACACAATAACAATATTGTTAAAAAACATTTTTCACTAACTTTCTATTTTCTTTTATATTTCCAGGTAAGATCCAACACCATTTAAGATTATTGTGTAAAACTGTAAACAAAATTGCAATACAAAAGCAACAAGCAAGTAAAGTTTTAGTCCTAAATAAAGTATATATATTATTTCACTTTTCCACTACCGTATAAATTTGGAACCATTTTTCAAAAATACAACGAATAAAAACATTAATTGAAAACTCTCGAAACAAATAAAAAAAAAATCGTTAAAATTTTTTTCCGCGCGACCTGCATTGAATTTTAATTTAAATGGAAAATCGGTTTTTAATTACACGATAGTTTCGATTGTTTTCGTTTTTGTATTTTTCCCGTGTGCGCGCCCACCACTAATTAGAAACTTTATGATGCGAGCTTTAATGCTGTTTTTATAATTCGCGATGTTTCATTTTTTTTTTTTTGTTGTGTATACTTTTCTCATATCTTTTTCGAAATTGTCGTCCGTCCTCTGAAAACACCGTATGGTTTTAGTGAGGGAGGAAAAATCAAAATTTCACAAAACAAAATCAACGAAAACACCTTTAAAAACGTGACATGATTTTGTAATAATAATATTTACGGGAAGGAATGAAACGAACAAATTTCGGTTTTATTTTAGTCTATGTACTGTATATGTGTGCGTTGTATGGTATGAATCAGATTTCTCATTTCAAAATATCGATCAATACTAATTTCAATGGGTTCGAACAAGGTTTCGCCATTCCAATGACAATAAAATAAAAAAGCACGCATTTATACTCAACACGTGACTTTTTGTGCGAGTTTATAATACAACAAGAAAACAGTAAAAGTTTTCCACTTTTAATAAAAAATTACTTTGATGCTTTTGATTTTCTATTACACAGAGAGCTTTTTTATCATAATTTTACGCAATAATACGAATAAATAACAACTTTATGATGATGATGATGATGATGGTAATCACGTCCATTATCATCATCATCATCAACGTTATAATCAATGTGCGAGAAAATTATGAAAATTATTATTGGAAATATCTTTGAACACTTAATACTTTTTCCGTATTTTTTTTTTTTGCTTTCTTATTGCTACCGCCACTATTATTATTATTCACTTTTTTCTTTTTAAATTTTCCTGTAAAAATGTAATGTTAAACATTTATAATTCTGTGTATAGTATTTATCTTAAAAGGGTGCCGTTCTTATTTTCTTATTTGTTGTATACGAGTGAGTTGTTGTACTTTCATACGTACGTAGTAAAAAACTCTGCATCAAATTGAAATTTAATGGTGATATTTAACATATAGATCTGTTAGATTTGTCATCAGCAAATGTTACAAAACATATACAAGATTTTTATTTATGTTTCCAATTCAATATTTTGTATATTTTGTAACATTTCTTATTTCGATTTGATTAGAAGTTAAAGTGGTTATTACGTAACATATGCACGGATAATTTACATATACGATTTTTATTTTATTTTAGTATGTTGATGTGTAAATTATGAGAGTTTAATGTGTGGGCACCGGTGAAATGAAAACATTTAGTATAACTTCTTTCCAAAACCTTTTATTGATTCTCTCGTTGCAAACCCACCCACCCATATTTCGCCGTAATATCTCCATTAGATATTTTAATCTTTCATATCAATTTGATCATTTTGTGTATACCATAAAAAACCAAAAAAAAAACTTTATGGCTTAATTTGATTGACATTCAAACCCACTAAAATAAAAATTCGTTTTGGATAATCTACAGATAATGAAAATAACCAGGAATATCATTTTACATCAAGAAAATTTTTGTGACAAAATAAGAAGAAAAAAAAAATTCAATTCCCTTAAGATAAATAAATTGGTCGTTGGATTAAGTTTTTATTTTTTCCAATCCCACTTGAGCATTTTTAATTGAATTCTAGGCTTTGAGATTAGTTATTAATTCTTTGTCATTTCCGTTTTTATTTTGGTTGCCCCTCCGCACGGGTTCAGTAACAAACCATTCCTGTATATGTGTATTCAGACTTGTGTACATAACTCTACCTGTCTGGTTATGGTGAATAAATATTAAATGTATTTTCCATTTTATTACTATAGTTGGGGGGGGGGGCGAAATACTATTCCGCGTTATTTGTCGGCGTGATGCAAATCCATCAATAATAAGTGTTTGTGCGATGGATTTTATTTTTTATTTTTTATAAATTTTCGTGGTTAAGGGCAAAAAATAAAGTCTCTCAGGACCTTTTTGTGTTGTTGTATGTGTACTGGAGAAAAAATAAAATGTCAGCCTTATAAAATAAAATCGATTACGTAAGTTTGTTTTGCTGTTCGATGTACGATTTTTTAATATTCCTGGGAGAATGGTCACCTTGTTTATAAAAATGTACTTGAGAATAAGATTTTTCTCGTATACTTATTTTCTTTCCTTAAACTTGTTTACTCTTACATACACAATCTAATCGATCAAACAATAAAAGTGAAAATGTATACCATTTGCTCTAAGTGTATAGTAAGTTGTAACCACATTTGACGCCTTGTCGATTTTCGAAACTTTTTCATTTCAAACTATGTATACTGCTCCCTAATTTTTTGTTTTTGTTATATGTAGCCCCATCCACGTTTGTATTATATTATTTTGGCATTATTATGCTTTAGTACAAAAAAAAAAAAAAGTAATCGATACATCTTATAAACGTATATGGATGGAATGGAGCATCATCATTTTTCTTTTTAATTTTCAGGAGCAAGAAAAACAACAAAATCTTCTATCGGGGGTTTCTTTCTTTATGTAATGAAAAGTAATTAGAAATAAATTTACTTAGGAAGAAGTAAAAGTTCGTCGTTTGATAAATTTAAAAACAAAAAACTTAAAAATAAATGAAACAGAAATTTAAGAAAATGAACTTAAGTTTTTCATTAAATTAATTGACACACTTAAAAGTCGATATCAAAAGGAAAGGAATATTATGTGATGCCTTTCACATTATTAGTATCAGACAATTAGGTGAGGTAATTTTTTATGTATATTTGCACATACAAAGAGATTATAGTGTTCCCGGTTTGTATGAGGGAGAAAATGTAAAGTTTTCTCATGGGCACTCTATAGAACTGTGAGGTTACCCTAAAGACTTAATACAAAAAAAAAAAAAAATTATTGGATTTTCTTCGGTAGAGGTTTAGAGGTCCCGAGTTGAGCGAGAAATTTGATAAAACGGCTTTTTGCTCAATTTTTCACCTTCAATCGAGCATAAACATTTATAGACGAAGACAAAAACGATTTAGTTTAAATCCGTGTCACGGAAATTTGCCTAGGGTTAGTTACTATTTCTACGGACCTTAAAAAGAACTGCGGAAATTGAAAAGCATGAAGGTTGAATAATCTCGTAGATGAGAATATCTTAAAAAAACTACATAGTACGGATAGTGATCGAGTCATTCACACGACCAGCTGCTATAGCAATAAATTCTTTCATTACTCCTAGAATAATGTCAGCTTTGGGTAAGTGTACAATTTGTGCCGCCACAGAAAGTCTAGGAATTTCATTAATTAGCTCATCAGATGAAAACGTTTCGGGTACAGGGAAAAAGAGAATGGCGTATAGCAGCTTAATGTAGTTAAGGATATTGGGGTCGAGCCTAGTAATCATGTCGTTTTTAACCGGTTCAACGTGATGTTAAGTTACTACAAGCAATTGTAATAAGAATAAGAAATTGGCAAAAAATGAAGATGATTTGCAATATTTAATAAGAGTCATAAAGAATTACACACAAAAATTTCCAACTAATATCAAATCATCTTTAGCCTTTATTATTGATTTTCAACATTAAAATTAAAAATTATAAAAAGTTTTTTAAAAAAAAGTATTTTTTATTTTGGAAATTTGGCAATAAAACGGCTATTTGACTATCTCCGACAGAATCAATTTCGGCTGGAAAAGAAATTCACATCTTCGATGGGTCTCGACTCGGAATCTCTTCTTTTTCAGGTTAACAAAATATTTCTAGAGGGTTTCCAGACTTACTAGGAGTTTCGTTCTTTCGTAAATAATGTCCACCCTAATGGAGATAAAAACTCAATCTCACCAATGTGATACGTATTAAATTTTAATAAATTAATTTTGATTCAATAAACCCAAGCAGATGTGCATCTATCGAAATGTATGTATACTCTTACTTATATAGATTACCTACAAAAGACGAAGAAGACAATCTATAATACAATATACTATCCAAAAAACAAACAAAAATTAATTAATAATAATATTAATTTATAAATCAATTTATTTCCTATTTATGTTTCAAAAATAATAATAATTTTAATCCTATGTTTTCCGATTCTCCATAATTCTTTCCATTTTTCACTTAAGTTTCAACCAAGAGGAAAAATAATTTTATTTGGGAGCCCCCAAAAACAGAAAAAAGAATCTACTTTCCCAAGAATATGAAAAACTCATAAAATATTGCAATAAATTATATGTTATTGCGGCCAGCAGGTGCATGTTATACATATATACATATACATACTCGTGTATTTAGAATATCCCACACAATCAAAAAAAAAAAAAAAAAAAAAAATGTAAATAAATTTCACAGGGATTGTTTCAAAAAATATAAAAGTTGTATTTCTATTTCTATGAATCATAAACATTAAAAATTTGGTTTGAGTGTATAGTGTATTTTATAATAATTTTCCCGACACATAATAAGGCAATACTCGTACATAATTGACATTGAAGCTTCAAAAGTTTAACTGTTTGAGGAAAAAAAAATGTTTCAAGTAGAGGTTAAATTTATACATGTACTCGTATAAATTGACCTATCACGTAAATGTCAAAAAAAGGTAAAACCGATTATAATTCGATCCAATTATTTTTATATTACCTTGATTACCAATCGGAATATGAATTGCAATAGAGGATTTATTGAGAAAAATAAAAAAATGATTTTTTTTTAAATGCTTGATTTAGGTGTTATTTATAAAAATCGATGTCATGCCAAAATTTTTGTTTACAAGAATATTGTAAAGGTTAGAAAACGAATTCTAATGCAATAGTAAAAAGACTGAATTATATCAGAAGTTGTGGTACTAGAATGTGTTTTTGGGAGAATAACATTTAGGTGACCTATACCTTCAATTCAAAGTTTGAAAATAACAAAATCTATATTTTGTTTTCCGTCATATGACGAGGAATCGAGAATAAACTCTCCTCGTTTTATAGAGAAACTGAATGTTTTGTTATTTTTGTCTAAAGCGCATATTTTCTGTTCGTTTTTTCCCAATTTCGCCTAAGTTCTAAAAAAAAAGTTGTCTGTGACATCAACATTTCATAATAATTTAAATGATATTATTAAGTTTAGTATAATTTTTACTTTTCCCACTATAACGAAGTTATATTGGGTAAGTGTTGTAATCGCGAAAAGAATTTTGTTCCACATTTCTCGATGAATTAAGTTACCAGGATGCCAAAACATCGATTTATAAATGTTGTGCCAGTCCTTACTTCCTTCCAGTCATACATTTTTGTTATTTTTGTTTTGCCTCCCATTCTCACAAATATTGATAGTTTTGGTCGAAATTTTGTACAAATATTTTGGTAATAAACAGATTGTGTTAGATTTTGGGTCCACTCGAGTACCGAATAGAATGGGCTGCACTATACTAGCAAAAGATTTTCTCAAAAGCTTGATCAGCTATTTTTTTATATTGTTGATAAATGTCAAAATCCATAATCTCCATGTTTATAAAATTTGAAGTCAACTGAAGCAAAAAAGAGTTAAATTAAGAGTTAAAATTTTGTTGAAGTATTTTCCGAGGTAATATCAAAAGGAAGATTTTCCTACAGTTAATACAACTTCCAAATTTCAACAATTGTTTCATATGTATCTTTAAAAGAAAATGTATAGGTTACCGTGTAATAAGGAATATACATTTCTAAATTTACCTAAAATACTTTGCTGTTGGCAAATAATATCGTCAATATTTAAAAAAAAAATTTGGATCTATCTGACTCCTCGGACGACATTTTTCCTAAAAAGTGTCCGTTTAATAATAGACCACAAGGCAAACCATTTATATTTTAGAAACATTTGCCATTATTTTGTGCAGGCAAGGTCCTTAAAAGATGTCACATCTTTGCATAAATTAAGAGGTCAAATCACCGACTCACAATTAATGTTAGATTATTTAGAACTGACACGTGTCGAACAGCAATGAAAGTTGTACTCGCCCTTTTTCAACTTCAATCTTTAACAATTGGATCCAGTTAATTATACGTCTCTAGTATACTGTTGAAAATCCTTAAGAATTTAAATTATTCCGTTCATAGAGCATACACAATGTTCAAAATTTCTGGTCTGAAAATTTGTACCGTTTGTTCAGATCAAAATATTAGTTTAGCAACGTGAGAATTGGCCGAAATAATTCTTTACTCGATGCTTCAGTCTGGACGGGGTATCGCTGTGGACTATTCGAGAATACAAAATAATAAAACACAAACAATACAAAATCAGAATTAACGTTATCTTTTGTCACCGAGTCCCACCTCCTTGTCACATAGTATTTCATATCTCCTAGCGCCTTCCTCTTAAACTTACTATTTTAAAGGCGTTCCATAGTAATTTGCTATTAGGATTTATAATGACCTTTAATACCGAGAGAATTTGTTACTCAGAAATAATACCTTTAAATGCGATTTTATTAAAGCAACTCACAAATAATGTGTCGATCAATATGTTTTTGAAATTTCAATCACTAAAATGTCAATAAAACATCACAGAAATATCAATGTTACAGAACTGGGAATGTTTTTCTGTATTTAAAAGCTTACTAGACAAATTTTATTTTTAAATGTTGACCATATTATTCGCCATATAACATTTATTAAATAAATGTGTAATTTCACATTTTATTTATTTATAATAAAATAAATTTTAATTCGAAAGGCAATCGAAGTGAGTCTCGACTGTGGCCGTATAAAAGGCGGGGCGGAGTGCGGTGGGGAATGGCTGGGTTAACGTTTTGCGATACGCCATTTTGCTTGAGCCATTTGAATGAAACAAAATAAAAAAAAATTTTATTAAAAGAATCTAAATGGAGTAAAAATATAAACCCGGAACAGAAAAAAAAATGGTGAACAATTTACATAATTTAAAGAAAATAAAAAAATGAACTGTTTTTGGTGATGATTCTGATGTTGCTGCTGTTGTTGCTGCTGCTTTTGCTGGATCATCGATGTTCACCGTTTTCGCTGATGGGTGAAAAAAATTGGTACCTACCGTTTACCTGGTACGGGTTCGTACCAGGTGTGCACAAATTTAATACACAAAAAAAAATTAAGATAAACCGCATCTTCAACTACATAAAAATGGACGTCCGTAGTCACCAATATAACATTTATAAATAAATTACATACTATTAATACACGACATTTTTCTAATCGATTTTTCGGAGTCCTGGTAACCTAATTCGTCGAGAAATGTGAAAATCTGGAACTACATTTTTTTCGCGATTGCAATATTTACTTATCCGATATAACTTCGTTTTAGTGGGAAAAGTAATATATATCTAGTACGATTGGCACACAACAACATTTTGATCGATGCATTGTAAGTATTCACGCTTTAATAAAATCGCCTTTCAAGATATTATTTCTGAGTATTAAACCCTTTTGGTATTAAAGCTCACATATAAATGTTAAAAGCAAATTACTATGGGACGCCCTTAAATAACATCACACTATTACGGCTCCTCAACCTAAAGGAGAGGCGCTATGTGATAAGGAGATGGCATCGGTCATAAAAGATAGTTGACATTAGTTCTAACTTTGTATTGTTTGCGTTTTATTTCTTTGTATTATTCGAATTGTTCACAGCGACGCTTCGCCCAGAATGAAGCACTGAATATAGAATATTATATCAGCTAGTTCCAACGCTGTTCATATAATATTGTGATCTGAACAAACGGCACCGATCTTCAGAAAAGAAATTTTAAACATTGTTGATGCTCTCTAACCGGAGTAAAAAGATTTTCAACAGAATACTAGAGATGTATATCAGGAAATAATTCTTAAAGGTCGAAGTTTTTTTTTTTTTTTTTTTTTGTATGGTCGCCCAGAGCACTGCGGCCATTGAGGCCTATTGTGCATCCCTATAGATTTCCTTACGTGAGATATAGGTCTATGTCCCTGATAAACGCCGCTACCTGATGCATATCCAGTGGGTCGGCTTTGGACCACTGGATTATGTGGAGGATAGCATCGCATGTGAAATAGTAGGTGGAGTTTATAGATGTGTTCATCTTCATCACCGATCGTAATCAGATGATGAAAAATCCAATTTGCATCCCGCCCCTGTCGGGATTCGAGAACCCGGTACCTCCCGATCCAAGCGCCGCAGCTTTAACCACTGTGCCGTTTGGCCGGTTCGAAGGTCGAAGTTGAAAAATGACGAATGCGATTTTGATTGCTGTTCAATACGTCTCAGTTCAAAATATTTTATTAAATGTAACATTAGTTGTGAGTCCGTGTTTTGGCGGCTTAGGGTAGAGTTGTAAAATGTAAATGTCTGGTTTGGTAATGTGTAACGGACGCTTTTTGGGAAAAGTGTCGTTCGAGGAGTCGGATAGACCTAAGTTTTACTGTATTTTATCGAGCAATAAATTTTGAGACTGATCAATAAATTTTGTATTATACATTTTGTGTGTTTTTAATCAATTTTTTGGTAATTGTGGCTATAATACCGTTTCGCACATTGAGCAATGTGTCCTTTATTTCGAAAGCAAACAAAATTAGTTCTTCGAGCAGCGTACTTTTTCATTATCATATGCCAGTTAAATCTATATTTTTCGGAAGCATGTCGATCAAAAAGGATTCGTATGACTTGTTCATTGAGGCATAATGTGCAGTGAAATCTAAATTATTGTACGTATAATATATAACGCGTCGCGTTATTACAATAACGGAATTTAACAGTCATCTCGTACACATACTGTTCGTTTGCCAAAACTAGAACTTCCGCATTTCGGGTAAAACTCTACCGCACAATAATTAAAATCTTTCATCTGTCGAAAATTTCACTCGTCTTCGAAATTGCTTAAAAGAATCCGCCATACATGAAATCAACTTTTTCGAGATAACGGACAGTAGTTATGAAGAATAGAATAACAACGAGAGGGTAAATTTCATGCTCATATTCGCAAGATTTCTGAACTTAGAACGATATCCACAAATGCGTGTGCGTTATGACACATTGTCGGTTCCGTAATCGTTCTTGGTTCGTCCTGGTTCCGTTCTTGGTTTGTAGCAAATTTGATGCTGTTTCATTATCAAAATGGGAAGAGAAAGCTGATAGTAAAAGTTTCGTCAACATCGGCATTATCGAGGTCAGCCTCGAATAGGAACAATTCGTGTCGACACAACATCAGCTTGAGCACAACCGTAAGTAACGGGGAGAGTCAGAAACAATGTTTTGCATGTAGCAGTGCCGACCATGAATGTTTTCGAATGAATTATTACCTAATTCAAGCCCCTTAATTTTGGCTACTGCCATAATAAATGCAGGTGAAATTGATGGTGGCATCGTAAAACGTCGCATATTGTTCGATTCAGCGTCGCAACTAAATTTCATATGTGACGATCTAGCAGATATTTTGTGTCTAAAAAAGGTACAAACAGAGTTTATGGTCAATTATTTAACTGACAACAAAACTCGAGTCAAGCACAAAGTTTTCGTTAAAGTAGTATAATTAGTAATTATACGACGGAATTGGAGTTCATTATTCCAAGAGTCATAGCGGATTAACCATTAATTAATATCGATATCGGGTCAAGCAATTTTCGATGGAACATCATAATAGCTGATTCGGAATTGCATATCGTTCACTGCGCATCGATGATCTGATTGATGCAGAAATATTTTATGAATGTGAATTTCTTCCTAAACTTTCCTAATATTACAAAAACAACAAATTGTGCGAATGTATGAGTGCAACTACGCATTAACGAATAAATTATACATTACCCATTAAGTAAGGGACATTAAAACCTTTGTTTTCTGTATGATAAGTTATGTTGATAAAAATACTAATTAACCATCGTCGATTTTCCGAACGTTTTCCGAAACTTAGAAACAGTGGCCCATAATCCTAGGTAAACTAATAGAAAAACATCATCATTTGAAAAGTTATAGAGACGAAGGGTGTTTAATATGGCAAAATCATATTACGGTTTACGTAAATTTCCCAAACATTTTCCGCAACTTTGAAATACCGGCCAAAAATACTAAGTATATTTTTGAGTAACTGTGGATGGTAAGCTAACAGAAAAACATCATCATTTGAAAAGTTATAGGGACTAACAGATATTCAGAATTCCAAATGTTCCAGAATGAGTGAGACAGAGAACACGATATAGGGTGGGCTATATAATTAAATGAACGGTGTTTATAGATAACTCAGTAACAAAAAATAATCTCCAAATTTACGATTGAAATCGTTTATTGACATCATTAGAATCCGTTTTGTTTATGTATGTATATGAAAAAATGTGTCCGGTAGGTGGTCACGGTTCATTTTTGAGCATTTTTCATGACGTGGCGGCAGTATTTCGGTCGAAATGTTGGCCATTTGGCCCACAAAAATGTAGAGGTGCCAAATCGGGCTATGTAAGGGACCAAAACATCGCTGAACGTCGATATAGACACTTCCACGAAACATTTGATGCAAAATGGTCATTGTTTGAATGGCTATGTAGCATGTGGCACTTGAGTTCCTGTTGAAATTAAAGGCCTTCCATATAAAGTCCTTCCACTTCTTGAGCCGAAAAGTCGCGTAGCATCACATGGTCTCTTTAGCGATTATCATTGATTGTAACAGTCTTCACTTCGTTATATACAAAAAAGTACTGCCCAATGATACGTTTGGAGTAAATATCACACCAGTATTACTTTTTTGTCGAATTGAGCTTTCTAGTGAATAATTCGAGGATTTTCGGATACCCAGTACCGACTGTTTTGGTAATTTTTCGATGATTTTCAACCAAAAGTTTGGTTTGATTTGAACGTGTTTGCGACGGTACAATGGTAAGTGGTATCTAATCGTATGTATTTTTAAGTTAGTATATTTAAATGATGATGTTTTTTGATAGTTTACATCCACAGTTACTCAAAAATATATTTAGTATTTTTAGCCTTTTAAAATGATGATGTTCTCATTTTAGGAAAGTTTATTTTTGAGCTTATTTTAGGCCTTATTCATTTTATAAACTGTGTCATTCGAATCGCGTTTTCTTCCTTATATAATACTGATTATCGGTTAACCCGAATTAAGTATACTATAATCACAGACCCATGCATAGCTTTTTAAATTTAGGAAAAACTTCACACATTTATACATACACGCGAAGTTTTTCCTAAACGATCATATTTCTTTTTTAGCGACAGAAAATTGCTCACTATCGATGAACAAGCGTGTGAAGGACATTTTATGACAAATGCCTTACGTGGTGAGTTAGGTCGCTTCATTGTCAAATTACCACTAAAGAATAATGTGGCAGAGCTAGGAGACAATTATTGAATCGCAACGGCACAAGTAATTGTTTAGTTCCTTTTTTTTTACTTTTGTTGTTGTATATTATAGTAAAGGCGATAAATAAAATTAGATTGAAAATATGACAAAAAATTGAACATGTAATGAAGGGAAAGCGTTGGTGTTTACCTCATTAACAACAAAATAATTTTCTATTAAATTTGACATTTAACATTACCAAAAATCAAAAAAATTCGAATGATATAAAACACTCTCGAAAAACTTTTAAAAAGCCATCTATTGGAATTTTCTCAAATAAAATCCACCTAGCGCAGATTTTATGCGTAACTACTTCTGTTTTTTACATCATCTTATGAGGATGAGTAGTTGTGAGTAGCTACAAGTACTTGCTAGTACTATACTACTTCGAATGGAAGACAGCTATTGGTATCTATCACATCACACATTTTTTTAGCAGTCAATTTTTTAATTTGCCATTTTTGTAAAATATTCAGAAAATTTAAACCAAAATTAACAATGCATCAACATTTTATTTGTAAGGAGTACCAATTTTAGCCGGTATAATGATCATATTATCGAATATGCAACCAACCCGATAAATAAAGCTAATATTTTATTTATATAATAATTAACTATCACGCGTACCTATACAAAAATAATAAACACAATATATAAGATAAAATTAACCAAAAGTCATTATTCAAAGTTCATATACAGACATAAGTATATATTGTGTATGCGGATATACATCATGATACGATGTATAAAAACACAACATACACAAAAAATATAACAACATTATCAGCAACCATTCATTTCAACAATAAACAAAAATTGTGCGTGTCTAAAGCTTATTTTTTTATTATTTATTTATAAGCAAACAATTATGTACAAACAACACCACTACACCGACAACCCTTAAATTATATAAATTATTCAAACTATTTATCTCCCAAAGCAATTAGACAAGCAACACAAACCCATACATAAGACTATTTATCTATGTAAACATAAACTAAAGTTTTAAATATTTATACAAAAAAAAAAAAAAATGTTGTCCAATTTTGTGGAAAAGCTTCGACTAGTTAAATTCGATATCTTTATTTGATATCGATACAAAATGACATTAATTCACTATTTGATTAGATATACCATAAGGGATAATAATAACAATAGTTGGTATATTATTATGAGATGGCGATAAACACGTTCTGCCTCTATATCTAAATAACTATTCAGTATATAAATATTTAAACTTTAAGTAACCAAACTCACACCCTGTTTGTATACCAATATTTCACCCATTCTTAAATACATCTCTTATACGGGATATATACAAGTATTCGTCGTCTTCTTATTCTTACAAACTCCTTAAATGTACCTTAGAGAATAGAAAAGCAATTAAATTTATTTTTACTATTCTTTAGTTATTTTCCCCAATATTTTCCGGGTGATGGTGGTTTGGTAAGGAAAGGAAATAAAAATGGTATTACTCCAGTAGTTATGGTCTATCTGTAGAGTAGTACGTTAGTTTAACAATTTTTGTTTGTGCTTTCTATTTTTATTATTATTAGTTTTGGTGATATAAAACTCTCTGTATCGAAACATGTCTTATGGTATTTCAAATTTCAACTGCAATATAACACCCTAGACATGTCACAGACAAGAGATGTAATGTTGATTTTTATATTATTGTATCCTAGCTCTAAAAAAAAAAACTTAAAACTGGAAAAGATTTGGTTTTTTTTTTTTATGGGGTTTCTTGTTCATTTTTATTATTTTGTCTTACTATGTAGAGCAAAATAAAAAAATCTATGATGAGATGATACTGAACATGCATTAGTCTTACAAAACCATTATAGTTTTTCTTTGTAAATATATGTATGTATATAAAAAAAAATTAATAATATAAAAATATAAAATTGGATGGATTGTGTGCGGTTTTAAACTACTTTAAAAATCGTTAAAGTTTACATATAGCTTCATATAATATTTATATGCACATAATAATAATTGTAATATTATTTTTATGTACGTAGTTTACAACACAAAGCTTTACGGTTTATTATTATAATAAAAACACGTCTAATTTCAGTTAAACCAACTGCACCGCACTATCGTTGTTTCATTATTATTATTAATAGTTGCTTTGTCGTTTGCTTAGGAATACGAAAATTATAATGACTCTCGTTTTGTTATAATAGATCTGTGTTGCGGTAAATAATAGAAAGTACATTTATTTATATGTAGATTTCGAAGGATTAAAAGACTAAACGAAAATGTTAAGTATACAATTAAACTAGGCTAGATACATAGAATGATGTTTGTATTAGTTAAAATCTTAATTTTAATAGTTTATTTGTGACAATACACAGAACAACTCCAATTATATGACTTCCAGAAATAAAATTTCTCTCTATATATAAAAATAAAAATGCCCCAATTATGCAGCAATAATTCGTAAGTTCATGAGGTCTTAATCTAAACATTAAGCAAAAAAATGATTTGAGAAAATTGATTTCAACGCATATTTAACAATAACAACCCTGCCCTACTGAAATCTCGCTATACCTTATGTTTCATAAAACCCATACAGATGCAGAAATGGTCTTGTCTTTCCCGAGTCTAACGTTTTAAACAGGTAAAATTTGTGTATAATAGTCAAAATTTTTATTGGCTAAACAATTTGTAGTCAAAATGAAAAAAATTAAATCCCTCAAACTGAATTCTTTCCTTATCTCATTTCAACAAAATATGGGCTTACACCACTTTCAAAATAAACTGCTCGCATTTGAAGCAGTTTGAAAAGGACAAAGCTATAAAACAGTTTTCGATGAAAATAATTGTAATGGAATTTCGAGGAGAAGAGCAAATTAAGGACAACTAGTTGAATTGTTTGCCGCATTATTATAGAAATCTGGAATCTGATTCGAACTGCCTGGTTTTTATTAGTCAACTGCGTGAGGAAGCCAATTGAAATCAAGATGCCAAATTTTTAAAATCAATAATATTGAATATAGTCGTATTTTGCTAATAATAACCAATCTCATCTCGCTTGATCCAAACTTAGTCGATAAAGTAAATGAAGCCCAAGTTTATAGGATTTAGTACTGTCGTACCTCTCGAATTAGCACATAAAAAAATAATTTTTTTTTTTTTTCTTCAATTGGTGGTAAACAAATGTTTTATGGAAACTTGTTAACGACTTTTGCCCCTTGTAATTCGATTCAGCCATTATCGAACTATTATATTACAAATTTGAAAAAGATAAATAGTTTGCATCCATTTTTTTCTTTTTTCCCCACCTTAACGACGGCAATAACGCCAACAAGCCCGATTTACGTATTTCATCCCGTTCAAACCCGTCCATCCGTCGTAGATATTTAATTAGAAAACAAAGCAATGCGAAAATTTCTTCTAAGTAGTATTTAAAAAAGATAAATGCATCGGACTAGAAAGATCGACTTAAATTTATACTCTTGACCTTTATTTTTAAGAGAAACACCTTGAACGTATGTACCATTTTCTGTCTCTTCGAATGTGATCCGGAACACTTCTATTGTAAACATTTGGCCAAAATTAGGATCACTAATTCTAACCGTTTTTCGAGTTAGACAATGAAGTATGTTAGGATGCTGCCAAATATACAGATTCTGTCATTATTACTGCTGCCGGTAAGACGTCAAAACACTTAAGTTTCTGAACATTAAATTTTTGAAAGTACCCATTGTGAGGAGGCTTGTAGAAGTAGTAACACTAAAGATTGACGATGATTATTATTGAAACGACGCCACTTTTTAGTGTTTCTCATAAATAAATTGATCTTTTAAAGATGTTCATCTATTGCATTAAGTTAACATATACAACTAAAAATAAAACCGCAACGGCTACAATTCAGGGTTTTTCGAGGTAATTTAATAAATATTATTTTATTGACAGAATTCTTTTTTAACCTAATTTTTATAGTATCCCAACCTTCCCCAACGACTAATTAATATATCTACATTTTACTGTTGAATAATCATTTTAAATGTTGCAGATGGAATAAAAGAGAGGTAATCGTATGAAGGCAATCGATGTTAAGAAAATTATAATTTTTCGCTAAACATGTGTTAAATCAATCTTATATTTCTAAAAAGTAGTCAGGAAACTAAAATACAATAAATTCATAGCAACCAAAATTGTGAAACCAGAACCGAATCGGCAACATGAACCCTAGAACTGCAGCATGTTATGGAACTCAGAAACCGATCCGGAGCCTGTCTTTAAAATAAATGTAAAGACCGCTAAGAACCAATAACCGGTTCATTCAAGGACTGTACCGATTTTTTCATAAATGATACTTTGATAAACCAATTATGTAATTCTCATAGATACTATATTGACCAATTTATTTATGTATAACAAATTTTCATATCGGAGATTTTCAGTATTTTTTGCCGCGAACCGAATCGCGTGAATTACAATAATTCCGCTAAAAATTGCGTATGGCGAAATTACTTAATTTTCAATATGAGTCATATGGAGGGAAATCAGTGAAAAAGAGTGTAACCAATGCAGTGTGAGACGGCGCATTATCGAGGTGCAAAAACTAAGAGTTGTCTGCCCAAAAACGATATTTGCATGATGTTAACAAGATCTCTAATTGTCAATCGACGATTTTTGAACACAAAATCATTCACTTCCTTGACAAGCTGTTCATTGGTTCATCGGGCGGCAAGAACGTTCATTGTCTTTAACGCGTTCTCTGTCTTCTTTGATCAATTTATACCAATCAAAAATACTCGCTCTGTAGAGTGCATTGTCAGCCGAAATTTCTTTGCTGAACTTTTTAAAAAATCGAAAAATGCATTTTTAAGATGAAGGTAAACGAACGTGTTGTATATCATTAACTACGAAAGATATTAACACGAAATTTTACTTTTGTTAGGGGCCACTAACCTAAGAAAAAATAAAACTACTCGTAAATCTTACTACTTTTTGATCACAGTAGTAAATCCATAAAATCAGAAAAACACACAAAGTAACGGAAATTCGGAATCAGAAGGAAATTTGTTGACCTGTGTTATCTGAAGATGGAACTTGATATGTGGGGCACTAGGCATATTACAAGAATCTATATCAAGTACTGGGGATTAAAATTAGTATTTGCATAAAACTAAAGTGGATTATATAATATAATTAGGAATTTCTAAAGTCCTAAAAAATCTCTATATACCCGTAGCTTTAAGAAATTTTTTATGACTTTACAAATTCAAAACTAAAAGTAAGACATTTTGAAAATGTTATATTGGGAATTAAAAATTCGGTAATTTAAAAGTATTGGAGTTTAAGAATATTTAAATTAAAAAAATTTAAGAAGTTCAGAAATTTATAATTTTACAGATTTACGATGTTGAACTTAACTAGAAGTTATGAGATTATATTTGGTACCATAATATACACAGTGGGCCATTTAAGTTGGCCCACCTAAGTATTTCAAATTTAAATACATAGTCTACATTACACAAATTTAAATACACAGGTCATTAATCTCATAAATAAAGGATTAAAAAAAAATGTTTCAATAGAAAGAAAGTGGTTTGTTTTTGAGGAGAAACATACCTAAATTATTTTGGATAATCTAGAATCGGCATATCAAGCTCAACTTTATTTATGTTATAAAAGCCTGCCATGGAAAGTAAAGGGCTTGTAGAAAAATTATCCAATCTAAAGTAGTTTTTTCGTAAAATAAGGATTACTTCACAGTCATGAATATTTACAATTGATGCAGTAGCATTTTAAGTATCTAGAAAATAATTTGAAAATCTATTTCCGTATTCCTAAACCAAAGTTGACTGAAATTTATTTCAAATTAAAAATTTGAGATTCTTGAATTTAGAAATGAAGAAGAACTTTATTCTGTATGTCTATTAATTACTTCACAACAAATTAAATTTATTTCTATAAATGAACCAGTTTTTACCAGACGTTCGAATAAAACTAATCAAAATAACTCACTAAAGGATTTTTATTTCTGAAGCTCAAAGTCGTATGTTATATATGTTTAATTTCATAATGCAATTGTTTAGAAATCGAACTAAAAAATGTTAATTCAGAATTCATTGTTAATAAACATTAATAAATTAATTATTATTTAGAATTTGGCTAGGAAAGATTACCGGGGGTATTCGATTTTTGTTGAAGTAAAACAACAAACGTCACTTATTCCCATTTAAAACATGTTTAAACCAGGGACTCGGAGCAGAGCGGATTGGAACGAGGAGCGGAGTGGAGTGACCCGATTTTGATCGGAGCGTGGAGCGGAGTTGGAGCGATTAATGTAGGAGTGGAAATGAGCGAGAAGCGTATAAAAAATTAAATATATTTTTGCTCTCCCAACCTTACTGCCTATATTTCCTTAACTATCTCTCTAGAAAATTTGGATTTTAAAATTAATAGAAAAATCCAAGATCACTTGTATGTTTTTCTTTATTTTGGGTTAAATATTTCTACGCCAAAAATATAACTACTGGTTATAACTACTATCTCTCCTTGAGGATATCCGTTTTATAAAGCTTAATAACTTTAATTAAATAAAATTTTTACAATTACCGAGATTTATGTTTATGAATTAATTAATTTTGTATTTGTTATTTTTGATTTTCTGTGATATACTGTATTATGAATTATTATAAAGTTATTCTGATGTTTTATTAATTTTCCCATAAATATCTCCCGTGACGTTGGGGCGGAGCGGAGCGAATCGGACAAATTTTTTTGCAAGGAGCGGAGCGAGCGTGGTGCGAGTTTCTAACCAAGCGAAGTGAGAGCGGAGCTGGAGTGGTATTTCTTTCGCTCCGAATCCCTGGTTTAAACTCTAATTAACTTTCTGTCTTGAAATTTAACAGTCATTTATAATATCAAATTATTATCGGAAGATTTCAGTCTTTAATTTTCTAATTACCACGAAATCGCAAGTCCTAGTTAATAACCATAATTACTTGATAAAAAGCTTCTTCTTCAGTTTATAATACCTCCAAAATTTAAATCGTTTTATTTTGTCATAATATCTCGGCTCTTGTTTCGAATCTCCAGACATCAAATTCTTATCTACAGACTCCAAATTCTAAGCTGACTGTTTATGAGACGCAAAATATGTACAAAACAAATCTAAATTCTACACCTCAAATTCCATCTTCTCCAAATTCAAATGAATTGACTTTATGTTGGAAGGGAAAGATTACATATGACAATTTAGTCATTACAGACAATCCACGGGTTATAATTACAGTAATTAATTACTGCAAGCTGTAAAAAAAAATTTCATTCAGCTTTATACAAGCATGCGAAAAGACATGTGAAATTGATTGAAAAATTAATTATCCAATCATTTTCAAATCCCTTTTACTTATAAATATTTTTTTTCTTTTTTTAAAATCGAAATTTCAAGGCTAAACTTAAAACACATTGCTTTCAGTATCAAATTAAAGAAATAAAACTTAAATGTTACCACGATTATTAATTCGAATACCGCGCAGACAAAAAAAAATAAAAATTCGTAAAAATTTCGATAAAAAAAAACAAAAGCTGAAGATGTGGAAATAACAAAATCCATTCATCAACCCAACTAATTATCTATAATTTTGAGATTTTTCATCTTCGCTTTTTTGATTTACTTTATTCGATTTATTACTACATACTTTTATGGTTATGTATGTATAAGAAATCGTTAATTGCACATAATTACATCTTGAATTTATATTTTACATGTAGCTAGCGTGTATATCTTGGCTACTTTTGTGGAATTTAAAATATTCGGTGTGAGTATCAAATTTTGGAATTGATTTGGTTTCTACCCATCGGTAGTTTAAAATCAACGATCCCTTGAATTTTATGATTAAAATAAAATTCGATTCGGTTGTAATAATATATAACAACAAAAAAAAAATATTTTTCATTAGTTTCTGAAGGGTTTGATTTCCGATTTTTGTATTTTTTATTTTATTTTGCAAGATGATTGAATTGAATTTTGATTCCAATTCCAATGATATACTTCTCTAGTATACGAATATAATATTGGTTAGTAACTGCAATCAGTTATTTTTCCTTTAATGTTTGATTTATTCTGTTGTTATTTCAAATCTAAAGAATTCAATTCAGAATCACTCATTTTGTATGTCTAAGTACTGTAGTTATGTATGTACTAAACATCTACCGGTATTGTAGGATTTTTTGTAATGAAATGAAAAATTGAAATATTATGTAAATTTTTTTATATCATTTTCTCTTCTGTTATAACAATAATGAATCCTTATTTCTTTTTAGTTTGATTTTAAATTAAATAAATTCGGACTGAAATTTTATATAAAGTTTTATTAAAAAATTCTGCAGAGATAGAGAGGGGTATTGAATGTGTTTTTTTAGATGCAATGTTTTAGTCATATTTTTATACATACACAATGTACATACATATTTACAAAGAAAAGAAAATTAAATTTAATAAAAAATTAATTTTAGTTTTTGTTAGATTTTGATGAATATGCAACGCTAATATTAAAAGTAATCAATTGATGAAGTTTGATCATAATATTTATAAATATCTATAAGCTATACTATAGGGTACTAGTTTTAGTTACTTGAATAAGAAAAATGAAGTGAGAAATTTTAAAATAATATTCGAACTATCCAAATTATAATAGATTTTTGACATAATTTATGCGCTGCAAAAGTTTTAATTTTCAGAATTCCATTATTGAAAAGTACTGCTAAAAGATTTGATTAGAATTTCATTTTGCTGTATTTAGTAGAAAATCAAAATAGTTCTGGTGAGTCCTGGTCACCAAACAGTTTTACTGAAAGGTTGTTATTTATAAATGTTAGGTGGGAATACCGGGCTACGGTAACTCGACGTATTCTATGCAGGCCGTTATTGTAGGGGGTAAATGCAACAAATTGAGCTAATAATTTGTACATGTGGTGGCTAAATTTGTTGCATTTAACCCTACTGTAACGTCTTGCAACGAATACGAGTAAGTCGAGTTAACAGTAACCCCGTATAAACTGTCAGATTCCACTTTTGAAGTGATGTGTTGTTATCATGAAGAATGATTCGACCTTTTG
The DNA here is from genome assembly GCA_958295665.1 of Tipula vernalis. Classification (NCBI taxonomy): domain Eukaryota; kingdom Metazoa; phylum Arthropoda; class Insecta; order Diptera; family Tipulidae; genus Tipula; species Tipula vernalis. The sequence continues at coordinate 345,670,043 of OY282558.1, read as the reverse complement.
GTTGTTTTTCAAGCACTTTTTTAAACACATACGGCTCTAGATTAGTGGCAATATGATCTATGTATAAATCCAAATAAAGAATCCATCATGTTCTTACCAGATCTTCGAAAACATTGCCCTTTGGTTGACTGATCTTTATTTAAAACGATCCAATAGGCAGATTATCACTATGTTTCTGGCTTTTAACCGTGAAACCAAGCTTCGTCACTTCTTTTGACTTAGATTGGTTGAATTTCTGAGCATTTTCTTGCACCAATCAGTATACGCCATTTTCGGCCTTCAGTTAAATGGCGCATTCGTCCATAAAACTTCTTGGCGGCCAGATGAATAGCTGATCATAATTGTTCTCTTCTAGCATTTCAGACCATCTTTACATTGCTTGTTCTTGAGGAAAACACACCAATTATTATTATTATTATTGGAGGGCCATGCGGGCCATCAGCCACTTCGCACTGCGACCTAAAAGATCTATTGTGCTGGACCCTGCTTCATTATCCGTCCAGTCAATATTCAGGTTCTTAATGAACCTGACAATACTGCCTCCCGGTACGTGATACATACTATCTGGGCGTATTGCTCTCCCTCCTAGATGTTTACTACAGCATGTAGTTCCGCTAGAAAGACGGTAGCATTGGAGCCCAAGGATCTCGAGAGGGTTGTCCCACTCCCGTATATTCCTACTACTTCCCCGTCTTCCGTTTTATTTTACTCTTACGAGTTGCTGGGAATTGCAAATCGCCTGTAGGTCACCCAGCTTTACTACAGGAAGGCTAAACAAAACTGGAGGGTGCCTGGTATCCAGAGTCCGCATATTTTGGACTGATTAATCTATCAGCCATTCATCCATCGGCATATGCTGTTCCACCTTAGATTAGAGTTTTTTGTCAAGGTTTTCTCCTTTAGCGCCATACTTTAGCATGTGCCAAATGGCCAAAAATGTGCCAAATGGCCTTAGTTACCAGTTATTGCCACGAGGAGGCAGTACGTACACTTGCGAATTGTGAACAGGTTACATCTTACACAATTGTACCATCACCTGCCTAATGGTAAGACCAGCACAGCTCACGTGATGCGCACCCTACTGGAAGGTAACGGAGCTGGTAGATTAATATACTCAACTTTGGTCCCCCCTTCCAATATACGCCAAACCACCCACACACCAATGAACTAACTAGTTTTTAACCTGTCACACACAAATGTTTTATTTAATCTGTCAACACCTAGCAAAAAAAAAACAGAGTTGTTCTCCAAAAGGTTAGCTAACGTAATAACAAATTATTACGAAACGATTTTTTTTAGAATTTTTTTTAATACCTTTTACTTTCTTTTACGTTAGTAAATAATGTATATTAATCATGAAAATTTTAGATATTGAAATTTTTATGTTTTGAGGTCCCCTGAGTTCGAAAAATTGTGTTTCGAAGTGTATTTCTCTGATTATGATCTGTCTGTCCGTGCCCTCTCTACAGCACAGATGGTTTAACAAATAAAACTGAAACTTCATATTTAAGCTTTTTCCATAAATTGGAGGCAGCAATGAAAAAAAGAATAAGTTTTACAGAAAAACTATTAAATACAAACTGTTTCAAAAAAAAAAAAATAATAATAAAAAGAAAAAATACAAAAGAATAAATTTGTAAGAAATTTGCATAATAAGTTTCTCAAAATTCCCTCTTCGTAAAAGAAAGACCTTCATTTTTTCTTTTAAACTTGATTTATATAATTTTCAAATCTTTGGTGGAAAACTTTAGTGCCAAATTGATAGACGCAACTACAACTTTTAGTTGTAGTTACAGTTTTTTCGGAATTGAATTCCGAAACTGTTTTTTTTAAACAACATTAAAAGAAATAGCGAATTTAGTTGGGATTTTAATGGAATTTTTAAACGTAAATAAAACTATTGTTTTTCGAACATGAGCTGCCAACATGAAACAAATAATTTTCCTTTGTTCTGTCAAATAAATCAAAACAAACAATCCTCGAATAAATTATCGACTGGATCGCAAAATAAGCAAAGCACTTCATGTTTATCACCTCATAACAATAATCCGCCCACAAGAAACTCCACAGCAAATTTCCCGAGAACTAGAGACCGCATGCGTAGTATTCCACTGATTAACAATATTAAAGAGAAACAAATAAAATAATATTTAAATCGCCTTTTGAGTTTTGAAAAGTTATAAACGATCATATCGTGCGCTGAGCCACTAAATTTTTTTTTTTTTGGTTAATATATTCAACAATACATATCATATCCCGTATACCTAATAGCATATACCGTGGAATTTTATTTTTCGACTAAAATTCTTGTTGTGATATTGTTTGGTCGGCCTCAGAATTAGACATTTTTATAAATTTCCTGTATAGGCCAGCGAATGCCCTTGTTACTTCATGTATGGTTATACAAATTACCAGAAACGGTTTGGAAACATCCGGTAGCATAATACCGCGAAGCTAGCAGAATATTTTGTTTCACTGTTAAAGGAAATCCTCTATCATCGACGTTTGAAAGATCTTTTCAATCCACTTCTCCAAAAATCAAATGTTTTGTTTTTGAAAATCTAAACCGCTTCTTCAACTCATCATCCGAATAGTAATTTTCGTCAATCCTCTCTTGGAAAACACGTTCCGTTTTTATATTTAACATTCTCCAAAAAATAATCTCAATCATCAGATGAGGGGGACGATAGCACTTCCGTATCAATCGTGACTTACAAGTTTTTTTTTAATAACAACAAAAATCACGATACACAATAAAATAAAAAATAAAACCAAACACAAATAATTATTATTCGACAATGACGCTGCTTTCATTAATAAACAACAACAACAAACAATTTATGTATTTCCGAAAAAAATTCGGTATTATACATCAATTGTAAGAACTGTTTTAGTCACCGATATCCAGGCAATATAGCCGTAGCTGCGAATTAATTTGCGTTTATCGATTTGGGTCTAAGCTACACTTGATTTATGATTTATCTGATTAAACATTGTTACGTTTTTGCCTTGTCAATTAAGGTTCGTATCACTGGATTGTGAATAATACAAAATCAATTTAATTTATCACCAACGAATTTATTTAGTTAGTGAACACAATAATTATTACAACACAATTTATTAATAAAAATTCACATAAACACTTTATATAAACTATTCTCAAATTTTACTATACACTTATAATTTTTATTTCCACTAAAACACTTTTTAAATCACTTTTTAATTCCTTTTTAATCTTCACACTATCGCTTACCAAATACTACTGATAATCTTACAAGTTTACACTATCCCGTTCCAAATACTAATAATCCAATTCGATCTTGTTCGCCTTTTTATATATACAAACCAAACTTCTAGAAAGCTCATTACTTTTCCAGTTAGAATAGCGTAGAAACATTTAGAACAATTTTATCATGGAAAATTGCATTTTAATACAGTTAAACATTGAGCTATTAATTTAACTTATTCTATTACACACTAGGTGCCACCGTCACAATATTATTAAATTTCAAATATACTGTGACGGTGACACCTAGTGTTTAATAGAATTAATAGCTCAATCAATTAATTACACACTAGGTGTCACCGTTACAATATATTCCTTAAAAATGGTGGAATAAACCAACAACGGGTGTTGGAGGTGTTTTGTAAATTTAAAAAAATTAATAAACGAGCGTTTTTAAGGTTAAACCAAACAAATAAATTTTAATTTAAAAATTTTCCCTTATTTAATTTTAAATTTACAACGCTCAATTTTCAGAAAGATCACTAGTTCGAATAGAATTTCTTAATAAAAAGTAAATAAATAATGTTCTAAATTCAATCCATTATTTATAATTTGGGTTTAAAAACGTTTCATCGCTAATAGCCGATTTACATTCAACGACCGACAGTCAGCGTCCGAAAACAAATTGAAATACATCATTGCAAAATCCATAATGACAAAAAGAGAAAAACAATTACCTGCTTAAAAAAGCAATTTGATGTCCAAGTTTCTTCTTTTGACGTAGGACTACGTCATGGTTTTCATTATATATGCGGGGTAAAACAAAATTTCAAAGTGATGACGCGCGTCAAGTAATTGACGTATTGATGAAATTTATTTAATTAAAGCAATTTCTCTTGTAATGTTTTATAATCTGTAAAAATCAAACCAAGTTAAATACAAATTTATGGATTGAAAAAAAATTAAAACAACAAATTATTAGTAACCATGCTGCACGCCTTATTGATTCAAAGCTATAAAATTAAAATAAAAAAGTTCAAACAGTTTTTATTCTCATTATGTAAAATATTACCGAAGTGAAGTTCTTAGCAAACAACCAAAATTGTATACATCAAGCATTCTTTTGTAAAGTTAGCCCAACTCAGAATTTAATTATTTTTAAATTTAAAACTTAATGAAAAAAAATAAAAAATAGCTAAGAATATCTAAATTAAAATCCATGTATGTACATAATATTGAAATATTTTTTTAAATTTTTGATGTAAATAATATGAGTTTTTCGTCTGTCATAACAAGAGTTATAATTTGTTATTAGGACTCAAAACCATTAAGCTTCATTCAGACAAATTTTAACTTTTGTTATTACAGACGAAAAATCCCATTTTACTCAAAAATGGTACGTATTTTAGGCCCAGTGCTAAAATACGCAAGTTGCAACGGTACGATTTTTTTAAAATTTGGCCAAAACTAAGCTATGTGTAGGTCCATTTAAAAACCATTGAGCCTCAATCCGACAAATTTTAACTTTTGTTATTACAGACGCAAAATCTATATTACTCAAAAAGCTAATAAATATTTCAATATTATTATGTACGAGTATGTATGTTTTGAAAGCGTTACATATTTTTTACGTTAATTTTTTTGTTGCTATTTTTATGTTTTTTTATTAAGTTTTTAATTTAAAAATAAGTAAATTTTGGGCTGGGCTAACATTACGAAAGAATGCTTGTTGTATACAATTTTACGAGGGTTGCCTGATTCAATTTTTTTATTTACTGGGATGAAATCCTGGTATAACTTCACATACACTATTTTATGTGATTCTTCGAGGTTACTAATCTTATTCGAGATTTGTTGGAGTTGTTTATGCATGAACTATGATGAATGTTCTCAGCCCTGTTAATTTATATATGCCTGAATGTCGTTTTCAAATACACTTAAATCTGGTCTTTTTGTAAAGATTTCGTGTAGTTGGTAAGACGAAGAGGCTTATCTCAAACGGTTTTTATGTTTCATATTTTGTGAACATGAATTTGCGACTCATCTGTCTACATCGAAAATAAATTAAAACTAGTAAAATTAAAATTGTAATAAAAATATTTTCAGCGATCTTCTGATCTAGCTAATTAAAATAAAATAACCTTATGTGCTCATAGTGTACACATCTTTATAAAACGAAACTTTATTGTATAACAAATTAATTTAAATAAATACAGCTAAAGTGAACGTCGAACTGTATACGTTTTATTATTTAATAGTTGGGGTGGTGGATTTCATACTTCACCAAATTTAAAATGATTTCAACCATTTCCAGGAGTGTTAGTTACTTATGTATAGTACGTCTAAGCAATTTTGGATTTATATATTTTCATAACTTGCTTTATTTTGCAACAGAGCATTTCAAAAATGGGGCTTTTCTTAGTTGCGGCCCTGTCCTATCTTAAATTAAGGGGGAAAATTAAAAAGCAGTTGAAGTCTCCAGAACAGCGCGAACTGTAGAAGAATTGCGTACAACCATTGTAGAAATATGGAATTTTTATTAGTAGATAGATTTCCAAATCGATTGAAACAAGTCATCGCTAGAAAAGGTGATGTTACAAAGCATTGAAGTCTTGGATATACTATTTTGCAACTATCTTTAATTCACTTTCTTTATTTTAAATCTCATTACGCAATGAAATAAATGAATTTTCTTATTTTTTATTTTTTATCTAAATATATTTTATTTCAAACCTTTTTTAATTTTTCTCGTATTTATTCAGTAGTTCAAAATAAATAGTACAATAGCAGATTTTATTGAAAATGAAGAAGCAGATGTACTATTCTGCAGTTGAAAGTAGTATACCATATGAAACATTAAGCGAAATTTTATATATTTTCGATTTTGTTCGAATTTGGTTTGGATTGAATTAAGCGTAGCGTTAGGTTAGATTGTTGAAATTAGATATTATCAGATTTTTGAATTAACCTACAGACTTGTCTGATTAAATTTAAGTCGCGTTTGATTAATTTTTAGTTGCTTGCCATCGAAGTTATTCGAAATTATCAATATTATTCAATATTTCTGAGATTATTCGACGTCATCTAGCTATTATTTTCAGAAAGATGTTCTTGTTGCTTTTTATTTGCTTATAGTATTTATTACAGATCGTCACATTGTTACTTGGTGAGGAATATCGAGAAACTCGAAAAATTTCGAAATCTATAATAATCTTATAACTATCTCGAAAAAAACGAGAAATCACCAACCTTGTAGATTTTCTAAATTATTCGAGAGATTTTGTTTTTACTGAAAATTATTCAAAGTTCTCCAAAGAAAATAATTTAGAGAAGCAACGTTTTTATTGGAACAAAAATTTTGAAAACAAATTATTTTTGACGATTTGCGATTGTTTAAACCAATAAAAAGCTTATATATTGTGCCCTAAACCTTGCTACTACATGGTTTTGGTTAGAACTTTGTGGGATACGTAAGGAAAGAGATGAAAACAAGAGTTATGGTTCGCTCAAAAAGTTGATGATGAAATTAAACAATTATTTTTGCTTTCCGCGTTTATTTTCTATTGAAAAATTTGGATTTCTCTATGCCCTATGGTTAGGCCTTTATTCGGTACATGATCTAATTTAGTCCCGTATTCTTGAAATTAGATCAAAAAAAGTCATTAGTCACTTTCTAGTGAAATACGTCATTTCAGTCGAAAATTTAAATTGTTTTTTACGAAAGGCAGCGGCGATTTTTTTGATAAATTTCAAGAATATGGGCATAATAATACATTTTTTTCAATTGGGCAGTCGATGTTTTTTTTTTTAAATTTTAGTGAATTCAATCGAAAAAAGTATTAAAGGAGGCTTGCAACGAAGTAGTGTACAATGCGGAAAACAAACGTTTTGGCCATGGAAGAAAACATACTTTTTTTGCATGGAAAGTAGAGAAAAAGCCTAATTTTCACGTTTTTTGTCGGAAATCGACAAATTGCATCCGAACAATGAAAATTCATTTTCAGCTTAATTAAAGATTTGGTTAAATGAAAAAAAAAATCCAAAATCTTACTCTAAGAGTTTTTTAAAATCTTTCTTTAATTAAAATTCTTGTACTAAAGACTGTATCGAAAAAAAGTAGCCGCAATAAAAGCTATTTTAAAAACAAAAAAAACTATTTTAAGTGTTATAAAATGATGTATTATCATAAAGTAGACCCCTAATTAGAAGATTTTATGTTTAAAACATTTGAGAAATTTTTTTCTAAATACACTGCGAATATTTCCTTTGATGCGTTTCATTAGGTTCTGCACAGTAGTTTTATTAATTTTCCTGGTTTCTTTGAACCAACTTTTTCTGAACTCTGTTAAATTTTCGGCTACTTATCATTATTTTTCAAGTAACGCTTCGCAATAGCCGAATATCTTTCAATTGGTCTAAGCTCTGATGAATTTGGCAGATTTTGTTTTTTCCACTTTGACATATGTTTCATCGTCCATATGCCAAGACGGTCGCCATACAGTTTTCATGAACGGTTTTGGCCTAAATTTTTTTGTTTTTCACTTCGTTCCAGAATATTTTATTTTTTATATCTCTTCAAGTCATGCCTTATTTTTACCCGCTGGATCCTTCCAACACTGGTACCTAGTTTCCCACATAAATCTCTGACAGACATTGATTTGTTTTTGCGAATTTTACTCACAGTTTTGGCGTCTAATTTGAGATTGCTGGGACCTTGTTTTCGATCGCTTTTTCGTAAATCCTTTACCGTACCATGTTCCCCAAACTTATTAATTATTTTTCTCACTGCATCTTTACTTATATTTTCGCGCTTTTTGTGTCGCCGAACAAACGATTGAAGTGACTAAATTTATTCAACAAAAATCAAAAGTCCCAAAGTCAAATGATTTTTTTCGAATGTCCGGTGTAAGCATTTGATGCAAAAATTATCAAACGGTCGGTCCCCGGGGTCAGCCGTATACATAAGTAACAAGCAAAATTTGTATGAAATGTTGTACGATTTTCCGCCGACGAAATTTATTCAAGAAAAATCAAAAGTCCCAAAGTCAAATAATTTTTTTCGAATGTCCATGCAATTGATGCAAAAATTATCAAACGGCCGGTCCCTGGAGTCGGCCACTTAAAAAACAAACAATATTTTCATAATTTTTGCATCAAGCCCATACAACGGACAATCGACAAAAATTATTTGACTATGGGACTTGATTTTTGTTGAACAAATTTCGTCGATTGAAAATCATATAACATTTGATGAAAATATTGTTTGTTATTTATGTATATGTCGGCCGCAGAGACCGGTCATTTGATAATATTTGCATCAAGTCCATACTTTGGACATTCGGGGAAATTCTTGTTTGGTTTCTTTATTGAACAAAAGTAATTGCTTTCTATATCCACATTCAGGCGTATAATTTGTATTACCACTACATATAGGTATACGAGATATTTGTTATTCTCTTTGAGAAATTTGAGCAATAAATTCTCTTGGTATAAGGTCATATATAAACCTTAATAACAAATTATTATAGGACGCCTTTAAAATAATATTACGACATTAGGATGGAGCAAGTTTAGGAGAATGGCGCTGGGAGATATATAAAATGAAATGGTATGTGACCAGTAGGTGGGGCTCGTGACAAAAGATAATTAACGTTAATTTTGATATTGTATTACTATATTTGTGTTTGGATCTAATTGTTAAAGGTTGAAGATGAAGACACTTGTCAGTTCTAAATAATCGTTATACTCGTAGATGTTTTAAAGTGTGAAATTTAAAAAATTATAAATACTATTCTAAGTTATAGATAGTTACTCTGTGAGACATTAACGTAACCCCACGAATTGAAAAATATAATTTCTAGTATTGTATAAAATAAAAAATATGTACAACGCGTAATCAACGCATTATGCATAAAGATGGCAGCATTTGACAATTAACGTTTTTTTTAAATTCGTAATTCCTAAATTTTGGTTAAAGAAAGCAGAAAATATTTACTACATTTGAAAATGTTTTCTTTACAAATTAAAATAACAAAAAATTAAATTATATTTGGCAGTTACTTAGCTGGCGAACATCCTTAAGTGCTAGAGGAAAAATGTACTATTTAAGCTTTTTATTTGTTATTCTACTATAAAGGCCAAATAATCGTCGCGTAATATTTCTACAAAATTTAGTATGGTAATTGGTTGCTCGAATTATGCCCAGTAGGTGCCTTCTGTAATATTTATTTATTTATAACCAACTTCTTACTTATATACAATCTGGTTACAATTTCAATAATATATTAATATAAGAATTTAATTCAAAAAAAAAAAAAAAGTTAAATTAAACAGAATGAAAAATTACCAATAATTTAAAAGAACATTAGACATTAAATTCTTAAATGCATCCCTAGATATATTAAAGTCGAAAGCCGATCGAACTTTATTAAAAGAAACAGTAGATTGATAAACAGGTTCATATTTACCGTAGTTATGCCTAATATAAGGCAGCTTAATTTAGAAATCTCTAACGCGAAGGGTCCGTAACGGATTATATCGTACAACACCAAAATCTCAGTACAGTCAATTTTACACACCAACAAGTCTCTAACCAATAACGCGCCAATTTCGATTCTGCGGATAAAGAGCGGCTCAATATTTATTAATTTACATCTACCTCGATACGGTGGAAGTATAAAAGCGGGTAGGTTCCCATCTCTGGGCAACATTCGCAGAGAAAACCTTAAAAAGCGCTTTTGAACACTTTCTATTCGGGCTGAACAGTTACGATAAAACGGATTCCAAATTGCAGCACCATATTCCAACAACAACAAGAATAATGATCTTGAAAATCTCTCGAAAACCTTTTAATAAACCCAAGCATGGAATTCGCTTTAGAAATGCAAATATCTATGTGCTTATTGAACGATAAGTTCGACGTAAATGTTATACCTAGATCCATAAACGTATCAACATTATCAATAATACAGCCATCCAGGAAAAAATCAAAATTAGCGGGCGTGATTGCACGGGTAAAACGGATTGTTTTACATTTGGAAATGTTTAGGGTCAAATTCTGAGCTGTGCACCCCATACTGAAATTATTTAATTCATATTGGAAGTCTCTTGCGTCATTGGTGCATGAAATGGTTTTAAAAATTTTAATGTCGTCCGCATAGATGATTATGTCGGAATAACTCAAACAATTCACTACGTCATTGATGAATAGTATGAAAAGCATAGGTCCCAAATGACTACCTTGAGGCACTCCCGAAGTGACATTAATAACTCTGGATGTGAAACCACCAATCTTAACTATCTGAGTTCTGGAATCAAGATAAGATCTGATCCAATCCAGTGGGAGAAAACTACAATGCAAGGAATCAAATTTCTTCAACAACAAGTCATGATCAATCTTATCAAAGGCCTTACAGAAATCCGTGTACACAACCTGCACAATTTTACCTCTAGGTAAGGCATTAGAGACACAATTTCTAAGCAAGAGTAAATTAGTAACAGTTGATCTGCCTGGAAGGAAACCATACTGTTTAGGCGAAATAAAAGTTTTGACGTGAAAGAATAATTGATCTTTAACAAGTTTCTCAAACAGCTTGGATAAGACTGAAATTATACAAATATCCCTATAGTTCTCAATATTACCACGAATCTCGGATTTGAAAATAGGTTTAATAAGCGATCGCTTCCAAAGAGTGGTGAAATATGCCTCTCTTAGACTTCTATTATATAGCAAGCACACCGGAGCGGCAATTGCGTTACCGGTCAATTTTAAAAATAAAGGCGGTAACGAATCAAAGCCGGCACTATGGTTAATGTCAAGATTTGACAATTCCGATAAGATTGTATCAGTTTCCAAACGAAACATTGAAAATGTCTTATTACTCGTGACATTATTCAAGCTGCAGAGATTAGAACCTGAATCTGGATTATAAACGCTCTCAAAGAAATCAGCAAACAAATTAACCTTATCTAGAATGTTATCACAGAATCGGTCTTTCAAATACATTGTGGAAGGGTAACCATCAGATTTTCTTTTATAGTTAGCAAAATGCCAAAAGTGATTGGGTTTCGATTTAAGTTGTGATTCCACCTCCAAAACACAATTACTGTAAAAAAATCGGTTAAGAAATATATACTTTTTACGTAAAACCTTAAATGAGTTGTAATTTACTGTATTTGGAGATAGTTTATAACGTTTATGAGCCTTATCCTTTCTATTTTTGAAATTTATCAGTTCATTGTTTTACCACGGTTCCTTCTTGGCGCCTGAAACTACCAATCTAGGAATGAATGTTTCAATGCCCATTTGAACAATTTTATAAAACTCGTTCAACATATCGTCTATATTATTACTATTATAAAATGAAGACCAATTATATCCATCAAGAAATGCTCTTAAAGAAACATAATCACCCATTTTAAAGTTATAGATGACAGAGTCGGTATTATTTTCGATTAATTCACTGCTCCAGCATCCAGCTAAATCATCACAGGTTGTGACGGTCATCTCATGATCAATTGGCACAAAGGCTAGGTCTAACACGTTGTTACTGCAATTCTTCACATTGATACATTGTTTCAGTCCTAAAGAAAATATTTCAGATATGAACTTTTCCACATCATCGTTCATGTTTATGGGAGTTAAATTGTTATCCATATACTCCCATACAATACCTGGCAAGTTAAAATCACCAAAAATAAATAAGCGGTCCTCAGGTTGAAGAAGTGCAGTAATATTAAGTTTCACGGTGTCCAAAAACATATCATAAACCGCGACGCTTGAATGACATGGTATATGGTATATGTGACACAAATGATCAGCGAGTATGAATGAAACCGCAAGCGCACAGTAACAACTTCAGTACCGCAGTTGGTTAACGTTATCGGCATAGATGAGTATTTGTTAGAGACGGCTATTATAATACCAACCCCCACGGCATAAGTGTCCTGCTATAGATGTCTGTCTCTCCGATAAACTGCATAAGTTGGTGGAAAATACTCCTCGGTTTTGTAATGGGCCGTCAACCATGTTTCCGTGATGCAAATAACGTCGTAAATCTCCTCCAAAATTGACAGGTATAGAGACTTAGATTTAATTCGAATGCCGCTCGAATTATGGTACATAATATATATTTAAGAATGAATAAGGCTGGGGATTTGTTCCGCAGTTGAGAGGATTAAAAGATGGTGTGAACGCAGGCGCAGATGTTATTGTTGGATGCTGGTAAATGGCCAAATTATTACCCCAAGTGGCCAAGCCTCAGAATTATTGAGCATATTGTAATGGGTTTCCTTCAATCCGATTTTAAATGAGATGAATGTTAGTGAGTTATCGATAACACGATCCTTGGATAGTAACAATTTACATTTAACGTCCTCTGATGAACAGTCCTGCAATTTGTCACAAATGTACTCCACAATTCGATCAGAAGTGACAGATGGATCAAAACGACTAATATATAAAAAAATTTTGTTCGGCAGAGGTACGGTTCTAATAGAGTTGATACGTGTGCCAGTACCCATGACTTCCTGTGGTAATCCTGGCGAAGTACAGCTACTGGGATTGGACACTATCTCAGCTACTACTACAGATAATGGTTTATTAGCAATATCAACAGTATTTTTATCTTTTGAATTTTTTTTTTTTTTTTCTAATGGCTGCAAACATTCCTGCACAAATGATTTGATTCTTTATTTGGCATCTACTTTGAAAGAATTCGACCACCGATAGGGAAATCACAAACGGTTAAGGTTAACCAATTAATCGATCTGTATCGAGAATAAAATATATTCTGAATTATTTATTAAATTTTGTAAAAAAAAAAATAATTTTTCAAAACAGTTAGAATTATTAAGCAAATTATCAGTTATTGTAATCAATCCACTTTTCAATTTCACCTTCTCCGGTGACCTCTGTGTGCCGATTTGGTATCCCTCGGTTTTACAGCTACGAGTTTCGAGAACTCAATTTACAAAGACGAAATTGTAGGCAAACGCAATTATGTCAGTACGCTTTACGTTTTGTAGCTATTTTGAAAAATTCTTTTCCTACAATCGCCGTGAAAAGCAGGCTTTTTTTCTCTGTTTTCAAAGCCCAAAGTGTCTGTTTTTTTGACAGTTAATAAACAAATTACTTTGTCACACGTTTCTCTTAGAAACGTGTGACAAAACTTGAAACCGCACGCTGAATTTGAACATATGAAAAGAAGAGTAAGAGTAAAAGAAGAGTATTGAAAAGCGAAATTTCACATAATTATGATGTAATTATTTTTTTTTAGTTTTTTGTTGCAAAAAATAAATTGTCAATTTTTAAGAAAGACTAATGTTTGTATAAAACATCAAACCAAATTTTTGTTTTTCTTTATGAAAAATAAAAAAAATCTTTGACTAGGTACTCGATTGAACAAAATGTCGGTCCTAAAATAAAATCGTATTGTCAGTATAGTAAATTTTACTACAAAATTATCTTTTTATTATATTTTTTAAAATGATTGTAGGAAAAATAAAGTGTGAAACACGTCCGCAAAGTTGTTTGTCACGCTCGAAAGGTTGCTGGCCTCCGTCCCGTCGGCCAGCAATTTCCTTTCTCGCGTGACAAACTGGCACTTTGCGCTCTTGATACACAAATAACTATTGTCCACGACTAACGTATAATATACTCATTATATGTGTGTTTCTTCATTTATAATGATATCCATTATTCACTGCTAGTTTATCTAGTAGTCCCTTCTTCTATTATTCACTACTACCAAATAAAAATTTCATTTTTGGAAATTTTATCTAGTAGTCTCTTGCCATTTTCATTATTATTAAACTGAGACGTCAAAATGTCGACGGAAGTTATTTTAGGTTTATTTAAAGGATTTGATAATAAAACACAATTTTTTATCGGTCGTGGACAAAGTATCGTATTCTACTCGCATATAATGGCTGTTATTCACTCAGATGATTTACGACACTCGCCTATCGGCTCATGTCGGTAAACTTCATCTTCGTGAATAACAGCTGTCATTATATGCTTGTTGAATAATATACTATTAAACTCGTTTAATACTTACATAATATGTAATAACCCCACCATAAGTCGTCCAATTTTCGGATTTGGTGGTTTCATTATTTTTTTCAATAAAGTTTAATTTACTTACATTGGAATTGTCTTAATAGGGATTATTCCAGTTGTTGCTGACTTACAGGTACATCGATATTTTCGATATATTATGCGATTCTTCGAGGTTTCTAATCATATTCGAGATTTATTTGGAGTATTAGATATTTATGTATAGTAACAATTTTGGATTTATATGTTTTTCATAACTAACTTTATTTTACAACATAGCATTTCAAAAATGGAGCTTTTCTTAGTTGCGGCCTGACCTGTCTCCAATTAAGGGGAAAAATTAAAAGACAGTTGAAATCCAGAGCAGCGCAAACTATAGAAGAATTCCGTGCAACCATTGTAGAAATATGGAATTTCATTACGGTCGAAGACTGCCAATAGTTAGTAGATAGACTTCCAAATCGATTGAAACAAGTCATCGCTAGAAAAGGTGATGTTACAAAGCATTGAAGTGGTGAATGTACTATTTTGCAACTATCTTTAATTCACTTTCTTCGTTTTAAATCTCATTGCGCAATGAAATAAATGAATTACGAGTATATGAAATATTAAGCGAAATTTTATACATTTTCGATTTTGTTCGAATTTCGTTTATGTTGAATTAAGCGTAGCGTTTTGGGTTAGATTGTAGAAATTAGATATTTTCAGATTTTTGAATTAACCTACAGACTTTTGAGTTTGATTAACTTTAAGTTGCGTTTGATTAATTTTTAGTTGATTGCCATTGAAGTTATTCGATATTTCCGAGATTATTCGACGTCATAGTTATTATTTTCAGAAAAATGTTCTTGTTGCTTTTTTATTTTGCTTATAGTATTTATTACAGATCGTCACATTGTTACTGATATCTTGATTTTTCAAGGTTACTCTAGAATTCTAATTTTATTCGAGATTTTCAGAATATTAGAAATTTCTTGAGAATATTGCGATTATTCTAACTTAATCGAGTTTTGTTCGATTTATGTTGATATTTTTTGATATTTAGGAGGATTTTAGCTTATTTGAGTTTGATGTAGTAGATTTTAAAGATTTTTCGATTATCCGAA
The DNA here is from genome assembly GCA_958295665.1 of Tipula vernalis. Lineage (NCBI taxonomy): Eukaryota > Metazoa > Arthropoda > Insecta > Diptera > Tipulidae > Tipula > Tipula vernalis. The sequence goes on along the minus strand of OY282558.1, from coordinate 345,654,655 downwards.
TTTTGCTTAGAGTTCGATTTAGCGCAGTATTCTGTTTGTGAACTTACAGAGAGCGTTGCGTGGCGTATGACAGGAAAATTATAACGGTTATATGTATTATTCAATATTTCGCAATATTAACTTCAAATAAATTAATCGAAATTTTTAGTGGTTTCTCGTTTTTTCGAGATTATTATAAGATTATTATAGATTTCAAAATTTTTCGGGCATGGGGTGGGGGGGGGGTGGTTCTGTTAAATAGATGACATTTTTTCAAGTTGGGGTTGTTGGGTTACATAGATGACATTTTTGTGTGAATATTTCAAATTTTCCAGGGTTGCTGTTATCGAGATTATTGTCGAAGGCTATTATTGTTGAGATTTTGAGATTAAACGTTTCGTAAATTTTCGAGATTAATGTAGGTTTTTTATGATTCAAGAGATTTTGTTTTTACTGAAAATTATTCAAAGTTCTCAAAAGAAAATAATTCAGAGAAGCAAAGTTTTTATTGGAATAAAAATTTTAGAAACAAATTGTTGTTGACCTTTTGCGATTGTTTAAACCAATAAAAAGCTTATATTTTGTGCCCTAAACATTGCTACTATAAGGTTTTGGTTAGAACTTTGTGGGACACGTAAGGAAAGAGATTAAAACAAGATTTATGGTTCGCTCAAAAAGTTGATGAAATTGAACAATTATTTTTGCTTTCCGCGTTTATTTTCTATCGAAAAATTTGAATTTCTCTATGCCCTATGGTTAGGCCTTTATTCGGTACATGATCTAACCTAGGCTCGTATTCTTAAAATTCGATCAAAAAAAGTCACTAGTGACTTTCTAGTGAAATACGTCGTTTCAATCGAAAATCTAAATTGTTTTATACTAAAGGCACCGGCAATTTTTTTTGATGAATTTCAAGAATAAGGGCATATTAATACATTTTTTTCGATTGGGCAGTCAATGTTTTTTTTTAAATTTTAGTGCATGCAATCAAAAAAAGTATTAAAGGAGGCTTGCAACGAAGTATTGTACAATGCAAATAAACATTTTGAATATGGAAAGCAGAGAAAAAGCCTAATTTTCACGTTTTTCGTCGGAAACCGAAAAATAGCATCCGGACAATGAAAATTCATTTTCAGCTTAATTAAAGGTTCTTGTACTATTTCATATTCTAAAAATATTTATTGTTTAATAGTGGTAATTCTGAGTAAAAAGATAGTAAATGGCTATTGGTCGAATTAGTACCTGTAATTTTCTAGGATCTTAACATAGAATGAGATAAAAACAAAATGAAACAAATTATTATGATTTTTACAATTAAATTGATTCCGTTTTATCGATATCATGTATTATTTTGTAGTTTATAATAATTAAATTTAATATTTGAATATTAGTTTAGGAAAAGAAACATCAAAAATACTTTTTTAAGCTAAAAACATCTAGAAAGTTAGACATGTAGGAAACTATGATGATAATAAAATACATATATGTACATGTATTTTCGGTTATATAATAATGTTTATTCAATCCTGTTAACTTTTACAATTCTAAAATTTACATTTAATTTAATTTCTTTTTTGTGTCTACAAATTTGAAGTACGAATACGAGAACTTTTTTTTATTTTTATTTTATTTCTAAAATTTTCTAATAGTTTTATTTAATATAAGAATACACGATGGGTACAGAAAATCTCTATGATTAATTTTAAATGAGGAAATTAAAAACGTAACTCGAAATCTACAAAAATGAATTATTTACGAATACATATTTAGTTTAGGTTTATACAATATATGTGTGTTTGCAAAATAAAAAGCATTAAACTAAAGTATTATAAACGAAATGATATTTATGAGGAAGAATAAAACAGTTTTAAGGATTTTTGTTCTGTCTGTGTTGAGGAAAAGCTTTAGAAAAACAATGGAAATTAGAGTAGATATACAATTTTTATGTTTTCATTGTTTGACGAAATTAAATTAGATATAATTGTCTAAAATTAAAAGTTTTGATTCAACATTTAAAAAAAATAAAAATAAATAAATAAATAAGGTTGAGTGATTTTACGAAGACTTTTTTTTTTTTTAGCAATGCATTAACGTAATACTTTTCAAACGAGACTAACAAGCAACACAAATTTTTCTAATATTATTACATTAGTCTTCGGATGGTATCTGTCTGTACACATGTGAATGTTAAAAAGGAAAACCTGCAAACAATTTTCAATTCAATTTAAATCAATTTAAGGATGACTGACTTATTGGACAACGATGAAAAATAAGAAAGTACAAAATGAAAACGTTAAAGATGATCTACATAAAACAAGTGTACATTTTCAATTTCCCAATATGTCATTACAAAAACTTTATTTTGTCTTCGTACATACAAATATGGTATATAAGAAGGATGCTGCCAAATGTCATTTTATACTCGTATACGATAAGATTATTATTTTATTTTCCATCCCGGTATTGCCACACCACACACAATACATATAGTATACATCACCAGTTTAACAAATCGAAGATGAAAATACGAAATTGTATTTAATTTGAAAATTTATTCCCTACATACTCGTATTATTGTCTTATCGCATGCAATAGATTTGTTATATTTTAAATGCAATTGAGATCTTTTCCTCTATTGTTGTCTTGTATAGATACAAAGAGCCGTCTTTAATGTGTATCTTCTAGATGTCGTAAATTAAAAACTATAAGACAATTGAAATTTAATTATTTAGAAACCCTGTTTTTATTGCTTGAATATGTGTAAAATGTATATGGAATATAGCAGATAGAGAAAAGCTTTATATGGGTGTGGGTGAGTTATATAATTTAATCACTTTCGAATAAAAATGAATTTTAGTCATTTTGAAGAATATCGTATGTTCAGTGGTACTTTTAAAAGAGAAGAGAGAGGGAGAGAGACAGAGCTGAAATTAAATGTAATAAATTTATTTTTCTGTGATAGTTTCCCGTTTCTTATTCAATATAAAATTTAATTTTAATTAAAAGCGGTGTTGGATAACAGTACCAAGTCGATTAATTTTAATTATAGAAATGCAGCTTTTTTTTATTTTGATTAAATTTAATGTGATTTTAAACATTAATTATTTAAAGTGTTTGTATTTGCTTAATCTGAACGGCCACAATGTGGAATAATAAGACCAACCATTTTTTATGGCTAAAATCTAATTCACCCTTTATGATTTTTTAGTATGTACAAACACAAAACGTTTTCAGCATATACGACACCATGAGTAAAAATCTCTGCATTAAAATCTAAATAAATTAAAATTAAAATGTCATAACTATAATCATATAATATATTAATAGTAGTAGAATATTTATTACTAGTATTATTATTATTACTATTATTATGATGTACATATATAGGAACAACCATCAACCCTTTTTTTGTGTATGATGTTACAATGTTCAGGCATAAAAAAAATAAAATGGTAAACTGGAGAAACTTCCATAATGTATTTTCATAATAATTTTTCCATTTTCGAACAAAAATCTCTGCTTAACTCAAACTCGGATGTTTTTTTTGTTGTTACACTGTTCTGTTGTTGTAATAAAAATAAATTACATTAAAAAGTTTTTAAAATTGAATTAATTAAGTGTATATGTTTGTTGTTGTGCTGTTACATGGCACAAGAAAGATGAGACAAATTAAAGTGAGAGGGAAAATCGAAAAAAAAAAAAATCAATATTGAACACTACATGTTGTATGCATTGCCGTTGTTTTGATTTTGTATATTTTATTAAAACTACGTTATGTTACATGTGTCTTGAAAAATTATAAATTTTTTAAATAAATTTGGTTTAATTTCTTCAAATTCTTCAACATTTTTTGGTGAAACGTTCAAACTCTTCAACATTTTTCAGTTCTGCTACACATTGTTCAGTCCACAAATCTTTTAAATTTGTTGGAGCTGCTACTGTTGCAAAACTTCAAATTTATTGTTTCATTAATTTCTAGAAATTCTTTTAATTTTTGAAGACATGCTTTACATAAACATTTATGAACTAAGAAGTCCTTATTTAAATTACTAAAATAATTCAAAAGTTTCAGAAAATCTTGAAATTCTTTAACGTGTTGAAACTCTTAAAAATATTAAGTCTCAGAAGTTTATAAATTTTTTCGTATAATAAGAATTTTATTCCCATTTATCATTGAACAGATTTGAACATTAATAATGATTAGCTTTGATCACTGGAAGCTTCCAAATAACGAAAACATTCCAATTTTTTTTAAATTTCTAAAAATATTGAAATGCTGATTTTTTACAAGCCAGTTCCGATAAACTGGCTTAATTCTTCTCTATTTTTGAGAATGAACAAATGCAGTGAAAAATTTATCAATATGCATAATAGCAACGGAATTCAATAGACTTGGACGCAATAACGGAAATTTATCGAGATAACCTATTATATTTCCCTCATAATTTTGTAATCAAAGAAGCCAGCAATAATAAACTCTGGGGTGTAATTGAACGACCAGTATTCCGCTGGGAGACGTCTTAGTGCTTAGAGGTAGGTGGATAGCTATAACTGCTAACGACATATTCGAATTCTCAGTTGCTTTTTGCTGGAAATTCGACAAGCTAAATATATAGCAAGTTCCTGAGACAACGTTGGGTTTAATCTGTAAATAGTACTGTGGGCCGTAGCTCTAATTGGATGTAACCCAAACGTCCTGTGGGTCTAAAATATTTTGAGATTATTTGGCCAGCAAACACTTGCCAAAGATACAAGAAGAAATTCAAGTTTACTAAAAACAGGCAAAATTGAAGACTTGAAAATTAATTGTCTGTGATGAAGTCAATCACTGTGGTTAACTATGATTTCAAAGTACAAACCATTTATATATTTGCCGATATTAAGTAATAAGCACTCACTATTCAGTATTTCCCATTTTCCATCGGAAATCTGGTATAACGAATTCGACTTTTTAATCTTTTAATTATTTCCAATTTAGCTTCCCTAAGTTTTCCAAATTTTATGAATTTTTTAGAGTTTTACAACTCTTGAATATTTTCAAAATTTGTAAATTCATAAGAAAATTTAAGTTTCACAAAATCTAAATCTTTAAAATGTTGTAAATAATTAAACATTTTCGAAATTTTCGTTCAATTCTAGATCCTTCAATTATTTTTTCTTATCTCCAAAATTCTGAAAAGTTTTTTTTTATGATGATACTTCAAAACATTCCAAAAATATTTTGGATTTTCTTTAAATCTAGTCAAAGTATTTTAATCGCTTTAAATTCTCAAGAATATGGAGATTCTTGGATTATATACAATTCCTAAAATTAGCAAATTGAAATTCTTCAAGAAACCTTGAAACAAACCCTTTAATATTTCAAAATATTCGAAATTTTCGGCTCGTTAAAATCGAATTTACGCGAATATATTAAATTAACAATAAAATTAGTTCAATCATTTGAAGATTAAGATTCTTAGTTATTAATTTTTTCTGTGTGTATAGAAAACGGCTAATTGGAAATAATTTTATATTTTGTGTTCGATATGTATCGTCTTATACTCGTGTAATAACAGAAATGGTGAATTGTATTATAATATGTTCAATTGATTGAATTTTTATGCGAATTAAAATCGAATTTACGCGAATTTATTGAAATAGCACAGACCATTATTACAATCACTTGGAAGTTCAAAGGCATTTATTTATTTATTTACGATTCTCTCAAGACTGACATACCGCTTAAAACTAATTATTATACAAACCAAATCTTATTTCATTAACATTTCTCTTAAAAGTTATAAATGAAGCCGAAAACAGATTAACCCCACCAAAGATAGCATTATGTTGTGTTTGCATGCGCTCCAATGTTGAGTTGTTTCTTTAATTAGTTTTATACGTTTTAAGTATAAAACATGTAGGTTTTCTAAAGTCATACGCAGACCCACTATGGAAATGAATGAATCTTTGTAGGTCATTGTCAACCAAAAAAATAACAAATTTTATAAAGTAAAAGTTCATCAGCCAACTTTCTTCTGTGAATCAATATATAACAATATATTACAAAATTTGAATCAGTCAAAATACGGTTTATACGGCTCTTTAATTTTATAAATAAAAAATCTAATAAAATTTCGTTTTACACGTTCAATGGCATTTGTATACACTTGATAATATGGATTCCAGATACAAGAAGCATATTTTAAAATTGGTCTAACTAAACAATTGTAGAGACATGATAATCAAATAAGAACCGACTCAACTAAAACACTCAGGTCATTAATTTAATCTTTAGTGGCTAAACTATGGCAATTTATTGAATAAGTAAACCTAGAATGCTAGCATCTTGATTTGATTTTAACAGCAAAGCAGTTAGATAAATTTCGTTGGGACATGTCGTTCTCTAAACACCAATTAGATAAGCACCTCAAATCATATTGGAGAGTATGACAATCAGCCATAGATTTTATAGAATTAAATAATTTCAAACCATCAGAATATAATAAAACCTTTGATTACAAAATACTAACTGTATCATTTATAAATAGAACAAAAAGAAGTGGTCCCAAAGTGGAACATTGTGGCACGTCTGATACCGGCGAAAAAGAATACGATTGATAATTAAATAATTGAACTGTCATTTTCCTATCAGAAAGGTGGGATTGAAACCGGAAATGGAGCAGCTTTTTCAATAATAGCTTATGGTTAACCTTATCGCAAGCCTTTTGAAAATCCGTGTAGATTACTTCAACACCATAACCGTGGTCTATCGAATCATAAACAGACTCCGTAAAATTTAATAAATTTCTAACCATAGATTTGCCCTTCATGAAATCGTGCTGTTCACTAGCTACCCGTTTATGTAATTGATATAGGCCGCTAGTTTTGAACATCATATTTATCACCTAATTTAAACACTGGCATAACTTTTGCTGATTTCCAATAATTTGGAAAGATGCATTCAGTTAACGATTTATTTTTAAACAATATAGTTAGTTTAAATACTTTTTCCTAAATGATGTCTTTAATTTTATAGTATTTTCGAAATCGAATTTTTTTTTTTTTTGAAGTAACAATTGGCACATGAACATTAATTATATGATTGATTATACTATAAAATTGATCCACTCCCTGATTTATATTCAAATGACCCAAACATAAAGCCCAATCAATTCTATCAATTTCATTATTAATGAGTTCATAATCACAATTATAATAGTCGTGATATAAGAATTCCGGTTCCAATATAATTTTTTTAGTTTTTCAGACGTACCTCAATGAGGAGAGGGGGATGATACCCCTATCTAAGTTAGTCAGCGCATCTAATCTACACAGGCTAATTGAATTGCATCAGAATTAATTATGGAAAGTTCCATAATTTTTCCAACACTTTTATGCCAGATAATACATGAAAGATTAAAATCTCCAAATATTAGAAAACTAGAATCAACCATGTTTTCAATTAAAATACGGTTTATACTGTAAAAGAATCTGAAGTAATCATCTGTTGTTGCGGATGGATATATGTATGGCACATTTATATAAAAGTTTTGATTTTTAAGTTGAAGACAAATCCATACTTCCTCCGGGCACCTCTCCCATGCATTTAACCTACATGAAATAATTTTTTTTTCCGCTACTAGACAACCACCTTCATCCTTTTTATCTTTTAACAAATTCAAGCCCTATCTCTATGAAAAACCGTAAAAGTATCAAGAAACAACTCACCATCTAGTACACTCATGTTTAAAAACGTTTCATTTAAACAAATTATGTCGTATTGTGTAGCTATAACATTATGGTAAAAATCATCTGTCTTCGTACGTAATCCATTCACATTTTGAAAATATTTAGATATCGGTAGATTCATATTAATCTAAAATTAATGAAAAAAGAACAATTAAATTTAAATCCAAATCTTAACTGTTTGACCATCAATGCCTGAATAGTAGCCATTGATCTAATTATAATTGGTTTTGATGTATGGTGCAATTTAGTGTAGACCACATTGTTATTGGACCAAACATATTTGTATTTACCGCATTCCTTCAGTTTTTTGGCTTCCTTCTGGAGATTTTGCTTCATAGATGATAAATGTGTAGAAATGAAAATCATATGGGCATTCACAAATCCAAGGTCCGTTGTATTGAGATTCTTGGATAATATAGCTTTCTTAATCTTAAAAGCATCAATTATTTTTTGCCTCACGGGTTTCAAATCAAATTGTATAATTATAGGATAAGTATCACAATTCTCTTGATGATATTATCACAGTTCATCAAATTTCTCACTTAAAAAGTTAAGAGAACTTTCAAAATTATGCTGCGTTGTTTGCAAAGATTTTGAATCACTAATAAATGCTTCAGAATTCATTTTCAATTTTTTCATTTCAATAAAAAACATGTTCATATTAGATTTTATATTTTCTAATTCCGCATCATTGTTGACAGCGTTTAACCGTTGCGTGGTAACCATAGACACGTGACGACAATTCGGACAGTTCCATTTAGCACAATCTGTTTCAATTTCTGCCACCAATGCAGCCGACACATCAGCACAAGTAACATGGAAATTATTGGTACAGCTACCACAGGCAACTCCTTTGTTAGATCGGGATATGTTAATCTTACATTTCACACAGCACTTCATTTTAAAATTAAAAAAAAAAAAAAAAAAATAGCTTATTGAGCGACTACAGTTTATATAAGATTCGCCGTTGTAATTTTTTAAACATAGTTATTAATTGTTCCTGTATCTACATAGATAAAAACTAAAAACGGCTTATTGGACATAATTTTGTGTATTGTGCTTGTGAAAAAACAAAAATGCAGATATGTGTATTACATTTTTCAAACGATTGAATTCAGGTTTGGATTAAAAGCGAATACCCTGAATAGTACCATACATAAAATGAATTCAATCGTGGTTATTTTGTTAAAAAATTGTGTTGTCTTGTTCTAAATATTTATCATATGCAGTGCTACATGGGTATGTTTCCACAACGTCAATTCTGAAGTTTCTGTTATTCACTAACCTCTCCACTCATTTGGTTTTATGACGTTTGCTGTAATTATTTAATGGAATCCAGATTTAATTTAAGTTATTTTACAGCAGATTGTATATTATAAAATTACTTAAAATCCTAAATTAATTTTCTTTTACATTAATAATTATTTTGCTTGAGGATACCAGGAATTAACATAACATTCATAAACAGATATTATCATAACATTTATTTAGTATTTAAATCGTTATAATATATAATATAAAGTTACTTAATTTAGGATATTGTTAGGAATCTAATAGCCAAATTTATAATTGGTTTAGAGAAGTGAATTATTTTCGGATTTGTTTCAATCGTTTCAACGCACATAAATTTTATAAATTGTGTTGTCTTGTGCTCATTATTCTATAAGATATAATACTAACAAAAATATAAAACATACTAAATTTTCGCTAATGTACCTTTCCTATCCTTTGGTTTTATTCGTAGGTTCTGATCCACGTACTGAATTACTTAAATTTTTTTTTTAACCCTAATCAGCATAGCTTGAGTTTGGCAGACTCATTTTAATTTTATTAGCTAGAAAATAATCCAAAAATAAATTTGTATTAAAATTGAGCTTTTTGTATTCTAATATCTATTATTTAAGATTTAGAATCACCTACTAATAATTTTTGTTGTACCGAATAGAGGTCTAGCCGGCCAATCTTCAAAAATCAGACATAAAAGCATGCGATGAGTCTCTTAGATTCAATAAGTAATTCTAATATAAATGAAGTAAATAACATCGTAAATAATCTTTTGAACTTGGTGTGGAAAAAGTCCAGCAATTTAGTCCTTTTACTGATTATTGGTAGAATGAAAATTCAATGTAAATATGTATCTATCTTCGTTATATATTCAAATGAAAATGCAATGCAAATGTAAATTGAGATCAGTGAATTTATAAAATATTTGGTTTATAATTTACACGGTGCGGTGCAGTCTACAATTTTTTGCTTTTCTCATCATTCGAAAACAAAATCAAAGGATGTCAATATTTGTGATTTGACAATTCAGAAGCCTGATCACTCAACTCAGCCTGATAACAATTTCCAGAAATATTTCTTTCCAGCACTACCGAGAAATTCCTAATTTTGGAAATAAACGTTCTCAAAGAAACGAGGAAGAAAAGTTGTTAATCAATATACTACAATAGTCATTGCAACGTCACGTTCGAGTAGTTTTAGTAATTTCGATTTTTCACAGATAGTGCTGAATATAGGAGTTCACATGTTTTAGTAGATTTCGGCAAATTAAAAGGCCTAGAGGATTTACTTGTACAGCCCAAGCATAAAAGTCTAATAAATGAAAAATTATTTTCAAAATTTTAACCTTGCTCAAGAACAAAATCGAGCCTTCATTTTAAATCGTCGATGCAACATGACCCCAATATAAGTTTTGAAAATCACAATAAATTAAACATTATTTTATGCTATAATAAGGCAATGATGGTTAATACTCTTTACCATTCCTGACAAGTATGTTCTTAAAAAACAAAAGAAACTTAACCAATGGCCTCTGGCGCTACTTTATAAAATATAGATGATAAGGTGGCAGCGGTACGGTAATGGTTTCGCAGGTTTGCCTCACTCAATGTAATAAATTGTGTTTAGCATCTTCACTCATGGCCATACAATAAAACACCAAGTTGTTATTCATAATTTATTTGGTTTTATTACAAAGTTTTGCTACACTGAATACACTTTAATTTGCTTATTTTTTACGACTTGAGTGGTTTAGGCATTGGCTAAGTTTAATGACATCACAAACGAGATTCCAATTTGATGACGATGATCGATGAGCAGCTGTTCCTTAAAAAGAAAATAATCAAAACTTTAATTTCACAAAATATAGCTTGTCAGTAGATATTTACATATGTACGTATCTTGGTATTATTAAGTTAACGATGTATTGTATTTAATCACTTAATTTACATAAAACTAAATTAGTAAAATCAAATTAAAAAATAATTGTAAACAAACTGTCAAATTAAAACAATGTACACAGACTGTCAAATTTTATCATAGGGTTGTATTGATTTATTGTATATCCGCGTCAATGTAAACAAATCTATACGCGCATAGTATTCTTTCATCATTGTCGCAGTTTCCATTGTACAAAATTAGAAAAATAAAAAGCATCACTCGTACAAAATTCTTCCTATGGACAGCACACTGTGAAATAAAATTATAAGCGAAATAATTATTATAAATAAATATTAAACCAAATAATTATTAAAATACAATTTGTTTTATTTAAACTTACGAGTCACCAGCGGAGAAGGAAAGTGTGTGTGCTGTACAAATTGTTTATAATTTATTAAATAAATTGTTTTTATTTCACGAAAAAAAATAATTTCTAATATGAAGAAAAAACGGATTAATTCAAGAAAATTTGTACATCATTTTGCAGCTAAACGAAATTCTTCTCATCACAAATATTTCGTTTCTCAATTTGAAATTTTTCTAAAATATTAAAATAGGTAATCTTCATTTTTTTTTTAAATGAGAAAACTAATTTCTTGATACAAGAAAACGTGATTACACAGAGAATATGGTTTTTATTCATGGTTAATTCTTATTTCTTAAGTTTAATTAAATAGGTTTGTTTGTAGAAACCGATTACCGTAGGAACCGAAACTTGCTAATTCTTGACCAGAGAAATGAATTTGCGAATCTAATGCGTGGGTCTTCTTCAATTTATGAATCTATTGTTTATATTTTCTTGTTTGCTTCGGTTTTCTTCTTCGAGGGAACTTCAATATTTTTCACTATAGAAACGTTTTTCTGGTGACAACGCAGTATTTCTTCAGGTGTGATTAAGCAATATTTCTTCGTTTCAGAAATATTTCTTCAAATTATGTTATTTTGGAGTGAAATGGTTTTCTAAAAAAATACAATTACATGAAAATTTATTTTATTGTTTTTTATTTCAACATTAGATAAACATGTACATATGTACATAGAAAATATTTCAATAAAAATTTGATAATTTCGATTATTATTTGTTTCATGTATTCAATTAAATAATTTTTACTTAGAGCTATGGTTATATCGTTATAATATTAGGTACTAAATTTCTTTGGCAGTTTCTTTTTTCTGTAAAATAAAGGAAATATGATTTTTTTTAAAGTAATCCTCTTGTATTTAATAACAGAAATACTTATGTTTTCCATTTATAAGACATTTGAATGTCGATCAAGACGAGCGAAAATATTAAAAACATTTTTAAATGTTTCCAGAAATCCTGTTTTTTTCACTTTACACCACTTTGAAGTGGAAACAGCACATTATAAAAAAATCTAAGTTTGTGCACTTTAACAAAATAATATTTTCATAAAATCACAGTTTTTAAAACAAAAAACTTTTTTACGTTCTTCACTGTCGAAGGTTTGCGATAGAATGATTTTTGTATGGTGCGAACATCCATTATATAATGGTACATATACGTACAATTATAAGAATTTAATGATATTTTTCTCGTCTCAAGAAAGGCTTACTTGGTTGAAATACTTCGTTCTCTTGTTATGAGAAATAAGTTTTTCATATTAAGAAATAATTTCTTGTATTAAAAATATTCTCTCAGACTAAGAAATTTTTGTTCAAACGAAAAATGCGATTTTTATGATGATTATTGATATTTATTAATTCTTGTCCTGATAGACGTAAAATAATAGTTTTCTTGTTACAGGAGTCATTAAGAAATATTTTCTTTAATTGGAAATTTTCTCTCAGTTCAAGAGTAACATAGAAAAATTGGTTGTTTCGAAGAGAAAATAAACTTGTCCTTGTCCACCTAATTAAAAATAATCTAAATTATTCGAAATGCTGTACTATATTTTTCAAACTATTCCATATTCTGAACCTTAATATTATGTCGGATAATCAAATTTCTAGACACCCAACATAAGTGTGTATTGTATAACCCCGTTAAATTTATTTATTTTAAATTATTTATTAAATTTTATTTTATTTATTTAATATAATTCGTCACTTTTAATTATTATTGTTCACCACCATTTTGTGGTAATATAATTGTAAATATGGAGTAAAAATTAGAGTGTAAATGTAAATTGTATTTATGGAGCAAGGAGTGAACATTTTATGTACTATTTTTTAAATTGTATACAATTAAAGTTTGCTCGATCACTCACTGCTGGAATTCAATCACTGGAATCTCAACAACGCGACTTTGACTCTTTGACTTACAACTTGTATATGCTGCGAATGTTCATCTTAAATAAAAAGAATCTTCTCTTGATTTTTAATTTGGGGGTGGTCTGTTAAGTATAATTAACGATAATCGTTTATTAATGAATGCTACTATAAAAATATATTTGACGAAAGTCAAAGCAATTCGTTAGATATTGAAAAATAACAAAAATTCGAATATAATTATTGATAAAATAAATTTAAGAACATATTAAGAAAATGTTGTATTTTTAAAATGGGTGATTTCAAGAAAATTGGATAATATATTTTGAGAAAAGGTTCCATTTCTAGTTTTAAGAAAAATTCAATCTTATATTTAACATTTCAATATTTTCTTGAATAAAGAAATTGCTTTTGTGTTCATCAAGAAAGTTTCTGATTTTTAAAATAACCAATTCCAAGAAAATTAAATTGGACGATATAGATTGAGAAAAGGGTATATTGCTAGTTGCAAGAACAATTGGAAACAAACCAATCATATTTTTCTCCATTCGTTGTTCTTTTTTCTTCAATCAAGAATTTTGCCCAGTTATAGATGCAAGAAACTAAATCTAAGATTAAAATTAAGCAACAAATCTTAACTCAAGAAATTTTTTATCATGGCAAGAAACACAAATCTTACATGGAGAAAAACTGGAAAGAAATAAAAATTAGCTTTTAAATGAAGAAACAGTACATTTTCTTCAATTAAAAATCCGTTGTCTTCCTAATAACAAGCCTAATTTTTTCCGTGTTGTTGAATTGAATTTCCCATTTCCAGAATATATTAAAAATAAATTGTATATTTAAATTTTGGCCATTACACAACATTTTTCCAAATTTTCTAGAATATATTAAACAAAAGGGTCATTTTTTAAAGTGTGACAAACCTGTGAATGGTTTTTCTTTAGAACAAGAGATGGTTGTACTAAACAGAAATGTAAGCTTAGGTAAGTGCTACATATCTACAACACTAATATTATAAAGGAATTAATGCAACAGCTTACAAAAAGGACCTACTGAGTCTGTATATATTTTGGCTAACCAATTCCAGTATTAAATTTTGTAGAATTTTTTATGCGGTTTCATTATGCTATGATTATTTGACATTCAACAAATAAAGAGCTTAAGTGGTACATTTTTCCTTTAGCACTTGGGCTAGTTCGTCAGTTAAGTAACTGACTAATTGTATTATTAATTTTTTTGTTATTGTAAGTTAAAAATAATTTTATTTTATTTTTGTTTTAAATTTTTTTAAAATTTAGCAAATGTTTTCATTTTCTTTTTAAAAATTACTTATGAGTCCGAGAGACTCCTCGCATGCGTTTATGTAAGTAAACTGACCCATGCTGATTAGGGTTAAATAATACGAAATTTAATCTTGAATATATTGTGCTTGATGAATTTTGTATAATTCTTAAAGTACCGTTTCTTTCTAGAATTCTTTCAACTCTTTACATTTGTGGAAATTTTAATCTTGTGGTTAAAATTCTTCATATCCTTTGCCAAATAGAAACTAGAAAATTCCGAAGTGTAATATTACTTTTTGAACTGCTTTTAGCGATTTAAATTATGGTTTCCCATCACGTTTTACAACTTTTAATTACAAAATGTTTTCATCTACAGTTAAATTTAAGCATTTTTTTTCTGTCATGGGTTGGGTTGTGAATATAGTAACTTTTATTTTATTTAAATTGCAAATTATATTAAACGTTAAGATTATTTTCGAGCACTACTTAATCGCAATCAGTGGTCATCTTTTGATTTAAATTTCTATTACTTTTACGCAGGTTAACATCTTATGAACGAGGAAGAATGATTGTAGCTAAATTTTTACTCGCCCAGAGACATCCTCCCAGAGAAATGTGTCCATAACACAAGATAGTTGTAAGTTGTTGTTGTAAGTATCTGCCTCTAGGGTGTGTGTCTTTCAAACCCAAAATTTGACAAGCAAAAGCATTGACTTAATAGGTTAAATCGTCTGTCTACCTCCGTTAGATTTCGTTTCTATTAGTAAATCCAGGTTAATATCCTCCACAAAAATACTAATTACCATCTCATTTGTTCTAGAAAAAAACAATAAAGTCAATTTTGCAATTTTCCAAAAAAAAAGACACAGGTACATGACACATCGTTATATCCTATACATATTGTAATATCAACTAAAAATTCCATTTTAATATTTTGTCAACTCGGCTAAATGGAAAACTGTGGAAATATATAATATTCCAATTTTTTCTTGCTTTTGTTTTAAATATATTTGCATATTTCCATGTTTTATAAAAAAAAAAACTTAATTTATTTTAATTTCTATCGTTTCAGGTATGTAAACTCAACATTATATTGAGATTGTCTTAGACAAGCATAAAAGAAACGAACGATGCTCGTTTATATCGTATCTAAAGAGATTTCAAATGCACAATTTTCGATTTATTGGATAAACGGTAGCATAAAATCTAGATATACTATACAAACAACAGAACTTGTGTCATCAAAAATATTTTTGTAAGATTATTTTATAAATTTTATTGTTTTATGTCAAATAAATCGAAGTATATTCTTTGTAATTATGTACACACACACACATATACCAATACAAAAACAGATAAATCGAAATACAAAACAGAAATCTTTTCAAAACGATAAGAGAACTATATAAATGATGTCCAAGCAGATAAATGAAATGCATTTTTATCGTAAATTCCCTAATCAAAATAATAAATTGTTTTGTTTCTGCCCTGTCAACAGAGTATATACGCTTGCGATTTTGCATTGTAATGATATTCGCGCTGTCTGGTTATTTTATGTACATATCCGAATATGAGATGATGATTTTGACAAATTTTTTTTTTTTGAATAGTATCTATAAAATAAAAAAAATCAATCGATTTAATAAACGAGACACTTCATAATAATAAATCCTTTTACTAAAAACAGATTTAAAATAGATATTAAATATCGATTGAGAGTCTCAAAGGCAATTATGGCTTGTACACAAAATCAATCATTATTTTGTTTTCAAAATGTGACACTGCACTCTATATACAGCAGGTACTATAATTCCACTAATATTTATATTTTCTTAAATTGATTTTGAAAAAAATACATCGAAAAATCTTAAATCCTAGATAAATTTAGAGAGAATGGATTTAGTCTGTCAAAGTACGAAATAAAAAACAAAATAGAAAAAATTGATCGATATTGATAATATTTATAATTTTGGTTGTGGTTTTGATGGATGTGAAATCTATTTTTAAGCAATTACATTATATAGGTATATGTATATGATGAGGTTTAAAAAATTGTTATTCGTAATTTTGAAATTGATTACTTTCCAAATTGATAAACGAATATCTTTAATTATTTTATATTTATAAATTGCTGGTAAAAATAATTTTAATAAATTTATTTTGTTTTTAAAAATTCCCAATTTTAATGAATTTATACTTACATATCCATCTACAAATAACCACATGAATTGCCAAGTAAAACCTATTCGTATATTTTCTTCTCTTGCATTAAAACTTGCTTGATTAAATGAATTAGATAATTGTTCAATTATTTAGATAATCAATTTACATTTGTGTGTAGAACGGCTGAAGCTGAATTACAGAATAAACTCTATTCTTCGAGTTTCTAAAAACTTTTTTTTGCGATTGCGGTTACAATAGTCTGATGTTTTACTAGATATTTGTAATTATATCAAGTACTGATTGGTTTTGTGGGCAATGAATACACCTTACGTATAACAAATTATGAAATAATTGAAATAGTTAGCAATGGTCTGTTAAAAAAAACGTAAAAATATTTTTTTACAAATTCCACTTAGAACTCTGTGTCTTAGAACTCTCTCCATTTAAATTCGTATATAAGAAAATATTTTACTTGTTCTAATTTGTTTTGAGGGTTTCAAGTATCTACACGAAACGATTTGTTGAATATTTTCCAAAATATCTTAACTGTGCCACCATACTACCTTTGTTTTACGAAAGGGGCCAGAGTTTATTTTTAGTAATGTGATCTAGATGTTATCTAGAGATTTTTATTTTAGAACATTTCGATGGCATCGAACACTTTTGCAATTCCAAGCTTAAAAATCATACGGCCGCTAATAAATAAATCAAATTGGAACCATATTTATTTCGTCGTAGTTCACCATCTCGTATTAGTATTTTGAATTTAAAATATAAATATCGTGTGAATTTTTTCTGAAATTTTTAGAGATCATCAATGTGAGTAGCATACATAGAATTCTAAATGGTAAACAAACACTAGAGTTTAATCCATATGAATGTAATTTGTTTAACAACAAGTATCTAAGTAATACTAGTATCTACAAGTATCAATTTGTCAGACGCCTTCCTAAATTTTAAGTAAATTACATCGGCACCGAAATCTCTGATGCAACCGTTTGGTAAAAGAGAAGTATGGTTCTCAATTCTCATACTCATTAAATATACTCAGATAAATTAAGAGTAGACCGGTGAGGAAGAAATCCTTATTGGCGACCAGAAAATTTGTGAATTAAATGAGTCATTACTAGTCGTACCAAAATAAATGCGGTATTTTAGCTTGCATGATTTATTTAACGGTACAATCTTAATTATTAGCTTATTAGTTGTATTGTAAAATGATGAAAGTATAATTCATTCGTTAACGTTTAGATCGGATAATTTCCTAAAACTCCTGGTGCTCTACCATATTAGGTTTTTTTAACGACTGGCATAAAGTTTAGTGTAAGTTATAATGAAGGATGTAGGCTATCCACTGTGATTAAAATTATTTGGGTCTTAGGAATTACAACTGGGAGTTACGTTGACCAAAACCAAATCTAGAATTCTAAGATTCGGGTTTTTAGTGTGTGTTACTACTTTTGTTTAGATTACTCTTTATTCAGATTGTCAAAGTATTTTCCTCAGATGGTCTCTGTTCGATAATTCACACGATCCGGTGTATAATTTTTTGCTTCATTTGGCTATAGAAAATTAATCAAAGAGGAAAAGGAAAATATTATGGTCTGCATTTGACCGTGCGAATTATTAAACAGGCCATTATACCACTGGTAAACTAGGGATTAGCTAAGCGCGGTTAGTGCAATTTTCGGGTTTAGTTCTAGAGGGTCAATACGCTGTTTTAATATAGATGGGATTATTATTAACATTTTTAAAAGTAAAAAAAAAAAAATTGTGTGGTATAAATAAAAAAATTGAAAATATTAATTAATAATTAAAGTACATATTTAAATTATAATTTATTTTTTTAATGTTTATGTTTTTTTTATTTTGATTTATTTATTGAATGATATCAAAAAAAAATCAACTCACACAAGAGTGATAATATTTGTAATAATACCGATACCACAAACACGAACTAAACTTTAGTCTATCAATACAAATAGGATTAGTGGTAGATTTGCTAATCGAGCATAGCTAACCCAAGCGGGGTAACCTCTAATCTGTCAATGTATTAGACTAACAGATTAAAGGGATTGGTAAAAATGTTTTTGTCGCTAAGTTGGCACAACTGTCCTCTATCATTACGTAAAGTTTGAACGCGATTTGTCATTTAGTTTGTTTACAGTGCTCGATTTTGTCAGTTCATTTCAAATGTGTTTTGCGTTTTTTACAATGAATAAAAAGGCCGAATCACTGAAAATATTACAGACGTCTTATAGTGAATCGAATTTATCAAAAACACGTGCATATGAGTAGTACAGTACCTTGAAAAGCGTGGTCGGACATCACCGTCGTGTTGTGAACTCGGAATTCTTGCCAGAAGGTCAGACGGAGAGGTTTGAGGAGCAAATTCATCGAAAAGGCTAGGTTGGACCACGACAACGCACCATCTCACAAGGCTATCACCAATTGTCTTATTCGTTGGCATAAGTGTATTATTTCGGAAGGGGCCTACTTTGAAGGCGATGCAATAAATTTGAATGAATAATAAATATTTAATTCACTTTTTTTAAGGTTTATGTTTATAATAAAAAAAATTATTTGGTTTCTTAGCTTAATTTATTTTTTTATTAG
Source organism: Tipula vernalis (assembly GCA_958295665.1). NCBI lineage: Eukaryota > Metazoa > Arthropoda > Insecta > Diptera > Tipulidae > Tipula > Tipula vernalis. The sequence continues at coordinate 345,635,429 of OY282558.1, read as the reverse complement.
TTTTTTAATAAAAAGAAAACCCGACGTTTCGACGGCACATCCCGTCATTTTCAAAGGTATAATTTATACTATAATTTCAAAGAAAATTTTTTTATAACGAATCTTTTTCTAAAGTAACTAGAGTTCAATTTAAAATTTATAAAATACTCAGTTTAACAGAGAAATAGTTAAAGTTATACAATTAGAGTGAAACAATTTTAAATTTGGAAGATCCATAAAATTTTGTCGTAATAATTTAACAAATACTTTGAAACTTCCTGGATATTTAACAAATTTTGAGATAAATTTTGATGTTTTATTGAGATTTTGCTCCTTATCAAGTATCTAAACGTCTTCTATACATAACTTAGTGATTACTTCCACGTAGACGATTCGATAAGGCGCTGTGTGACGGTTTAAACAAATATTTTGATGAACCCGTTTTTTTAAAATTTTGTTTAATTTGACCCACAAACTCTTTTCCACACGAATATTTTAATTTATATAGTAAATTTTATTGTAACACTAAAGAAATTTTGTCTTTTAATTTAGTGAATAAAACCATGTCCAAACTTTGAAATGCTCTACCAACAAGTTGTATATCATAATTTTGTAAAAGAATTTTAATTTTTTCGAACAAAATTTTAACATACGGGACCGAAATGAAAAGTTGGCGATTATTTTCAATGATTAAATTTGGATTTTCGCCCGTATTTTCCATAATATTTTCCGAATTGCTATATTTGTCGATAACCTTTACAATACCTCTAGTAACTACACTTCTCGGATTACCATTTTGAATTAGAACATCACTTAATATTTTAAAATTTTCCGCATGAAAAACCTCATCCGATAATCTCAAAATTTTTTCAGCTAACAAGAAAACTGTGTTATTTTTGTAACATGATGGAAGCCAAGAGTTATAATTTATATACCGACCCGACCAGTTTTTTTTCTTATTGATTGATTGATTTTGAATGTACGGCCAAGCATTATAGCATGATCTCCCGGACTGCCGAGCACACACCGTTCACCCGTTTACACGTAACAAAACCGAAGGATTTATTAGTTGGGACAGACTCGACCCGGTTACAGTCACCAATGCGATCGATAGTTAGTAAATTATTAGTACAATATATAATAAATAGGTTAGCATAAGACAGCACAATCTAACTACATTTCTCTGGAATCCAGGGTCAGATACTCAGGACTCCCTAAATCTAATACAGGGCTTAAAAAATTATTAATGTTGTAATTTCACCCCTGTCCGCCTTTCATTAATTTACCTGATAAAATATTTAAGAAAAATGTAAAATAACAGCGCTTATTTCATTATTCATGGTCCTTTTATATCTAATTAATTAATTATTACGTACTGCAACAAGAATTAAAATAAACGTTAAAAACCATTTAAACATAAAATTTAACTTACAACTAATCATCAATTTCCTACCGATCCAGAAAAGAAAATAAATAATTATAAATTCTATTATTTTGCAAAAATTTATATAAAATGTTTTAAAAATGATAATGTTACAGCACCACAACACCCTAGACTCCTCAATAATTCAATTAGGTACTATAAGTATATTAAGAATCAACAGGGAGGGTACACACCGTTCACCCATTTACATATACCAAAACCAATGGATAGGATATGATTATTAGTTGGGACAGATTCAACCCATTTGCAGACTCCTAAGCGATTAATATTTAGTAAATTATTAGTACAATCAATGATAAATAAACATGTTAGCACAGACAGACAGCACATTTTAACTACAAGATTAGATGCTCGTTCCTCTGGAATCCAAGAGCAGAACTCAGGATTCCTTAAATCTAAATCAGGACATCAAAAATTATTATTATTATTCATTTTGTAATTTTACTAATCCTGTTGACATAATTAATATAAACAAAATCAACATCTTTGATATTTATTACTTATATACTCCCATAAAACTTCAACTGCGTTTATGGACATATTACCCTGCAAAATCAAGCATGCAAAGTACGTAAAATAATAAATCAATGAAAGGAAATTGAAAGCTTATTTTCTTAAAAATGTATCGGTGAAAACTGCAACCTAAAGTTCAATAAATCCATTAAGTTAATAATGAAGTACAATACATTTAGCCGCTCGATTTGCTTTTACATAATTCCACGTGGTTCACATTCGTTAATTCGAAATTTGGCATGCATAAATAAATACGTCATTATGTGTTGCAAACCAAATCTCAATTCAACTCAAAATTAATATTTGTATTTTATTTATATAGTTTAGTTAATTTATAATCTTTTAATATTAATTAAATTAATTTAATTTAATTTAATGTAGTTTATAATACCCTGTACAAAAAATTAATCATACCTAAATAAATTATTTGATATGGATTATATAAAGCGGTTTCCGATTCGACTCAAATTTACTCGATTATACGAAGTATAAGAATTCTATCTGAGTCGAATACACTAACATTTTCGTTGTGTTTCTATAGATCATGTTTTATCAAAACACAATAGTTGTTTCAAGCATACAAAAAACACAAAAAGAACACCAAAATAAAAATAACAGAATCTTATATACTAAACCACCACACATTGAAGGTAAATATTTTCTACAATCTTCCATGTGCGTAGCAGGAGACGTAATATGTTTTCATTATATTATATACAAATAATACCCTTATAGCGAACATACAAACATTCCTGTTCTATGTATTAAGATACAGGAAAATATTTGTGACGACTACACCAAAACCAACAAAAATTGCTCTCTGTTTTTGTTGTTGTTTAAATATTATATGACAAAAACCAATAATATATAGTACATTTCCTTGATAGGATCTGTGTAAAGAGCTAACGAGACGGCCTGTATAAAATTTTTTGTTGGTTTTGCTACGTAGGAAGCTTCAACAATATATTTGTGTCGATTGTACATAAAATAAAACACAAGAACACATTCAAGTAAGCTTAAAAATAAAATCAGATATGAAATTAACTGCGACGTATGTCAAATTAAGTTAAAATCAATTTAATACGATCCAATTATCAGATTTTAGTAATTAAATTCCATGTACAACCACACAAAATTTAAAATTATGCACTTAATCAAGAAATCAAGAATTGTGATTTCTTTATCTATAAATATAAAACATTGCCTGATAAATGCATCCCGGTGGATTGCATTTTTCAAAATTACACTTTAATTATTATTTCTCTTACACTTTAATTATTATTTCACTAAAATGGAATTGAATAGAGTTAAAATTATAATTAAAATGTATATAATACACATATGTATGTAAAGCATATACATAACAATACATAAATAAAACAAAAAATTAAATTAAATTAAATTTTTGAAGAGGAGTGAAAAAATATGTCTATCCTCTTAGAAGAACATTTTGTCACCCCGACCCGACCAGGTTTTCAGTTAAACTTCCATCCTCTTTTCATATTACCATCGTATCTAGAAAGGCTAAACGACCTTGATTTTCACTTTCACATCTACATTTAATTTGCGGTGTAAAACTGTTAAATGAGTTCAAAAAATTATCAATTTACGAAGTTGGAATGGCCGCAATAATATTGTTACGAACTGGGCTTCTGAGTTCGTCCGGATTTTGCAATTAAAAACACTGTATACTTTTATCTCACTTGAATTGACTTTATTTCACTTTACTTTTATACTTTACTTTTATTTAAATTTGTCCGCTACCCACTGGTGGGGGGTATCACAACAGATTTGTTTCACTTCTTACACGATTTAATGTAAACCAAAAACTATATTGTGCTTGCCGTCTTTCTTGTTTATGTACCCTTTTTCGGTTTCAACGTGTTCCATTACTAAGTTTGCCACTGTTGGACTAACTGGCAAACCCATTGGTGAACCAGACACTTGTCTAAAACATCTTCCGCCGAAACTAAATTCAGTATGATCTAACACAAATTTCAACACTTCTGCAATATTTTTTTACACCAAAGATGAGTCAACGTTTGTGAACAACGAGACTACATCTAATGATACTAATATATTATTTATTGGATGACATCCATTTTTAATTTTATTTTTAAACTCTTCCGCGTTTTTTACAGTCGAAGAGTTATTTTCCACGTAATGATTTAAAATGTTAGACAAAAATTTGGATACATTTTATAAAGGTGAATCTAAATAGCTTACAATTGGTCTCAAGGGAATACCAATTTTGTGCACTTTTGGTAGACCATACATTCGTGGGGTCGTATCATGATAATTTTTTAAGAAATTTGGCCAAATTTTTGTCGATTTTTCCTAAAAGTTCCCAAGAGCCAATGATTACATTCAATTTAGATTGCATTGAAGAAATACCAACTTTCCGAATTTCAATGTAAGTTTTATTGTCTGACAAGAGTAACTCCATTTTTTCTACATATTCAATTTTTGCCATAAGTACCGTTATGTCACCCTTGTCAGCTTTCAACACGTACAATTCGGGGTGCTGATTGAAAAATTGCTTTGCATTTTGAGCCCTCGAATCTGTTGGATTTCTTCAATACTCACAAATGTTTTTTCTCAAATAATTGTTTGATTCGAAATTTGTCAATATATTTACTAGTCTATTTCTAATAGTGTTCTGAGCTGTCTCATCTAGTCCTGAAATACCACTCTCCACATTCGCTATAATTTTGTGATAAGGAACAAATTATTTTTTAAAAGGTAAACGAAACTTATTATTTAACTTTAAAATTTTTATTATGTCCATAGGAATTTCCAAATTTGTCAAATTTATGACGTACTTTTCCTCGTTAATATCCCTTTCTTCAATTTGACCTTGAGCTGGCTGAATCTGTGAATTTGGTTGCTTTATTGGTTCCAATTCCAACAGAATAATAAATATTTTGTGTTTTATTGACCAATTCGCTGTACATTTTTGACAGAATGTATGTATATCAGATAAAAAGTTTTAATATTATAATTCTCTTCAAGGTGAACTCATCCTATAATAATATTAAATCAGTCAATATCAACATATGTGTAGCTTAGAAAACAAACCGTTATCTTTTCCAAAAAACAAAAAAAAAAAGTTAATGATGGGGTTATGTTTGTTTCGTTCAATAATTTCAAACGAATGATTTAAATTTTTGCAAAATCGCCGTATTCAGACGTATAGACTTAGTTGCAAACCAATTATATTCCTTCTTTGGGTTTGTTTCAAAACAGGTGTATTTCATTCTATTTTTTGCATGATTGTACATAAAAATTGTTGGAAAACCGTTTTATTAAAAGTGAAAATATTGTCCTTACTATAAATTAGTTCGGTATTAATGTAATTGTTGAATGGTTGCATAGTGCCTAGTGCTGTGATGTAAGTTTTTATTTTTTATTATTTAACTAGCCATAACATATTCGCAAAAAATTAATTTCCTAATCTTCATGGAAATGTTAAAGTGCGTAATAACATAAAACCATGATCATTTTGAATGTTTTGTATATTAAAACTGTAATATAATACATTTTCATGATTATTTATTATTTTATTTAGGATTACTATCTAAAATAAATGCGACCCATCAACATTTTTTAAATTTTTTTGTCTATATCACTGAAGGCGCTGCGCAAAACTGATCTGAAAGATCTGAATTCATTAATTTAAAATAATTTAATTTTTAGTTTTAAAGATATTCCGCAAACAAACTTTCTAGAAGGTAATGTGTAGCCACAAGAGAGTGCAATAAAATAAAAGGTAGCTAAGCAACTAATTTTGCCAAACCGTTTTATTCGAATAAAACTAAAATTGGGCAAGATTAGTTAATTTTAAACTATTTTAAAGTTCAGCCTCCTAAACGTACAGGCCGAAAGCTAGTTACTATTACCCATTTTATTGGGGGAGGGGGGGGGGGGAATAATAAATTAATGCCCATGTGTGAAAAGGTATTTCTGGATAAGCAGGATACGAACGTACAATCAAATCTTTTAGAACTATCGAGTTGCATTGCTGTGTCACCACTTAAGGGCTGTATTTACCATCCTAACAATTGCCGCAATATGGAATCATCAGCATCAAGTAGCAAATCCTTCAATGAAGGTAAATCAAAGTTATTTTAGAATGCTTTTTCGCCCGAAATTTCACAAGCTCAGATGTGTGCTATCTACAAAAATGATTAAATGATCCAATTTCGCGTGCACAAAATTCGGATAAATTTCGGCTTTCGTTGATTTTTTAAATGAACACAAGAGAGTGCAATAAAATAAAAGGTAGTTAAGCACCTAATTTCACAAGCACACAAATTTATTGACAGTGTCATTCGACTGTCAAAATAACATGGTGTTTTAAAGTAGGCAGTTATATTAATATCTGTTTGGTGTGGTCATTATAACTGGATATCACAAATTAATGAAGGATAACGTTTCCCTGTATCGTTGGACAGAGCTTATTCATAAAAAGGGTTCAAACGAAATCGGCGGTATTCCACAGGTTATGCAATTTAAACCTAAGTGGCATCGTGACAGACTGCTTATTGGTTATCTACAATAGCGCCATAATGCGTTGAGTTAATTTTCCCTGTAGTAGGGCATTCTAGTCCAGCGCGTATTTGCCCAAATAGAAAAAAGTAATATTAATAATGAATACGATTGTAAAAGTTCAACAATACTTGGACATTTACGAACATTTTAAAACCAGTGGGAGAGTTTTTGAAGTCGAACGATTTTAATTCGCAAAACTAATAAGCAGGTAGCTGTTCGCGGTGAAGTTTTTTATAGATCTTAGGGAAAGAAATGAAATGTGTCGACTAAGCCTTTGGTGTCCATTGGAGGAATACCAGAGACAAGTTTTGCCGATAATCTGGTCATCTCAACTTCCAAATTTTTGTTAGATTGTTCGAGATGTTTTTTTTTTCGTACAACCCAACTAATTTTAAGATATGCGAAATGCAGACTGGGCTTGTTTCAAGTGTCTAATGACGGGCTCCATCATATACAATAATTTGAATCGAAAATCTTTTTTTTTTCTGTAATAAGTAATTAAGCTGATTGGTTTTCCGGCGGACCTGACAGTTAATACATTTTACAAAACAATTAAATAATTTAGTTGACTGCCTTTTCCGGTCAACTATTTATAAAATACTAAAATCTGATAATAAAGTTTAAAAAGAAATTATTAAATTTTGCATTTCGCAAAAATAAGTAGTTACTTCAAAGAAATTTATAACTGCATCAACAGAAATAACTGCTATACCTATTTTTAACAATAAAATTATAATGTAAAATAGTTTAAACTACTTTTATTTTCTTGTATATAAAACATTTTTTTAGTTATTTTCTTCATATTCCTTATTCTTTTAATGCTTCAAAGAATTAAGAAACAAACTTTTAACTTCTTCAATTTGCTTAGAGTTTATATTTTTTTTTTTTTCATATTTTCATTTTCTGTTTTTTTATTTTTTCCCAGTTTCGTTACTGTTGTTTTTGTTCCTGTCTACATTATTGCTCCAAAAAGCGCTTTAAAGTAAATAAATAAAAAAAAAATTCTTTTTAACTGACTTTTTCTATCAAAATTACAAGGAAAAACTTTTAATATTTTCATTTTTTTTTAAGCAAAATAATTTTACTTAAATATATTTTTATTTGAATACATACTTTGTAATACTCATATAATTTTTGTAACGTTTTATAATACATCCTTTACTAAATATGCACAAGGACACCTCAGACATATTATAGAAATATTCATTGATGTGTTTCTATAAATACCAAACGAGTAAATCAAATTCAGCCCATTTCAATGTAGGGTGGTTTTCGCATCTCTGGCGCAACCGTTATTTTTTTTGTTGCCCCTACAAACACATAAGACATAAAAATATGAAAAATATATATTAAAAAAAAAAAAAAAATCTCCAACAATGAAAATCTCAGTTCAGTTTTTCATAAAAGATTTATATTTTTGGATAATTTTGCCCATAAAATGCGGAGCTTTTTCCATTTTTTTTAATGTATAATAATTCTGTTCCAACTGAAATGAAAATGAAAACAGAACAAAAAAAAAAAAGTAAAACACAGCAGCAAACTCAATTCCTCCCTTAAGACTCATTGGATAATGATCCCCATCGTTATTTGCGTTTTGTTGTTGCTGTTGTGTTCTGCAATTTATTATTTTTCACACCACACACCAAGCGCCAAACCAAATACTAAATATTTCTGGGCATTCGGCTGGTGTGTTTGAACGAATATATACAATATGTATAAACGAGAATATATCGCAGCACATCGAGAATAGTTTCGTATAAACATACATATATATAGAAATAAATAAAAAGGGAAATTATTTTTGCTTCTTTACTTAAATTAAATAAAAATAAATGAGCATTTACGGCCCAAGGAAATACTTAAATTGAAAAAAAACAAAGAACAGAACATATAAAACTAGTGAATTACTTTTCTATTTAGGAAATTAATTAAGAAAAGTTTACGGAAGATTGATGACGATAACCGTTTTATTCGGGATTCAACTAGGTGCGCCAATTTTTATTTCAAAAGACTGGTTTATTAATCTGTTGCAGTCTTTATATTACAATACTTTCAGTAACGCCATATACAATTATAGAATTTTAGATCAAATCTCAATTTTAATCAATGTGATTTGACCAAATCCCCGATCATATTTTATCCGGGTTTATCAATTGAGATAAAATTTATTTGTTGAGTGAAAATTATTTTAGTAAAGTATTGTATAAAAACTTTTTTTTTTCACAACAAATATAATTGATAGGTGCAATTTCAAAGCATGAATGAATTAACAATCTACAATTAAACCACCCTTAGAGCTATAACTGTCATATAAAAAAAATTTCTCTAATCTCTAAATTTTACCTAGCCAGAGGTTGATATTTAATTCTTATTGCTTCAGAAAGACATTGCTAAAACTCCAATAATGCTTTATTTTTCTTATTCTTGTTTGCTTGTATACGATTTGGTTTAAATATCGCTATTAGTAACTTTGGATTAAGTAACTTTGTGATTTACAAAAGCTCTTAAGGCTTTAAGTGTGTGGTGGGGCCTTTGGGCTTTTAAGAAATAGGTTCAGGTTACACAATATTTCGGCAAATCCAACAATTTATTCGATGGTTTACAATGATGTTTTACTCGAAACTAAATGTACAATACTTTTGCTCTATCTTGATTATTGGAAGCTGTCAGGAAGGTGGTTTTGTAAAACTAATAAAATTTTTAGAATGTAGTGAGAATTATAGCATTTCGATATAAAAAAAATTTTAAATTTACCTATAGAATTATACCAATAGAATTTATACAGTTCATAGGATTTACAGATTTCTGTATCTAACTAATAAATTTTATTGCTAACAATATTGGTGAAGAAAGTTGATGTTTATACAATACTGATGGTATAATAGACAATTTCATCGTCTGCAAAGGATTACTATATGAGCGTGTTGCATATTATTAAACGGGCTATAGATAATGTAAAAGGTTTGTAAGAGTTTGGCCAAGATTGTCAGCCGAATATAATAACCTGTTTTAAACAAATGGAAGCCCTTACAAATAAAATTAATAAGTTAGAATCCTTACTAGTTCCAATGATTAATAATAGTATACCATACGAACGGGTAATGACTAGATTACAAAACCAGTAAAATGGCGAATTAACCCGTAGGGCTTCCAGCTCAAGTACCTGAAATTCCGACAAAGCAGCAGGATGGGGAGAGAGGCAAAATCCCGAGAATCAAAAACCCGAGGAATTCAACAACGACCAGTAATTTTAGGTTTGAGATCAGCTAGCCCTTCTTTAGTGGCAGATAAGACGAGATCAATGCCTAATTTATGACTGTTTATGACCCACGAAGATTTTCCGCAGTCTGGAACACCTTGAACGGAAATAACTGTAGGCCGATAATAAAGAAGAAGCTGCGAAGAGCTCATAATGGTAGGCTTCAAAAATTTGCAGGGCTCACCAGTAATCCATCGAGACGATACATTGTATTGAACGGTACATGTAAAACCGATTTGATATTGTGGCAACAGCGGTTTGTAAAATACTGCAAGGCCAACTTCTACTGGTCTACATGCCAGATACTATCAAGAGTGAGGATAAACGATTCACTTTTCCGTTGTTCCAAATATGTCTTCAAAGTGTCCAAAACATAAATTAAATCTCCCTTGTTTCTTTTATCTTGTTGAAAAACAACAATAACAGGTTTACCCTCAATTTCATAGTCTTTTGTAACTGATTTGATAAATTTAGTGTAGTTTTGATTTGATAGATGTAGTCTAGTTTTCATCCTCTTTTTAGGCAACTATTCCTTTAGAAGAAATTTATCCAGTTTGGCTTGCACAGCAACCTAAATCATGAGAGGTGAAGTTAATAAATAATTCCCATTTATCTAAGAAGAGATTTGAGAATTAGCATAATCAAATGGTTGAGAAGAAATCCAGTTGATAAAGTCATACCCATTTGCAAAATTTTCGTTTGCAACTTTTTTGCATTAAGCCCCCATTCACATCGCGTAACACATCTAAATTTAGTAGAGATGTCTGATTCACTTTTAGATGTTAAACAATCAATTTCCACCTGGTGAGCATCTATTGAACAGTCTACGTTTAAGTTAAATGTGAAGGTATCTCTCAGTTCGATTAAATGATTTGACTCGTTGACAGTAGTGTGATTCGAAAACAAGTTTTTTTCTGCATAAATTCAAACTCCTTGATAACTATACCAGGCGGCCGAAGTTTAGAACTTATTAAAGTAGCGAGAGGTTTTTCATCAACATTGAGGTGATATGATTCATAATCGTACTGGCCACCATTTCTGGCTTTAGGTACCATTCTAATTGTAATCAGTTGATTTTTCGGCATTTTTTATAGACAAATATATTAATTGTTCATGGCAATCCCAATATTTTCGATTTGGTGAATCAGAAAAATACAGAGGCCAATCGCTCATAATATATCTACTGAAAAAAAGTATAAATATCTTCCCCCCCCCCCCCCCCCCCCCCCCCGTAATTTTGACTGAAGGCCAATTACTCCAAAGATTAAGCAGGATTTTGAAATGCGGGATATCGTTACGAGTCAAGTTTTTCGATGTTCGATTTTTCGTGTGTATACATCTTTAAATCAAGCGAAAATTCCATCAATTGTGCAACAACTAGATTTTGGAATTTGTGTAGAACTAGAAAGATTACCCGGCGTTTTCCGGAAAAGTGGTTATATTCGTGAAATCACAGACTTAAGATAATGATAGTTAGTTTATGGATAAAAATATACTTTCATCTTCTATGGTTGTGCTTTTTGGTATGCAGTATTTTTGGTTTTTCCATTCATCCGAAAATCATCACAATTGTTGAATTTCACTAAAATCGCTTAAAAAAGTTCTATTCTATTGGACATATTTTTTAGCCCTTCATCTAGAAATCACTTTATAATCTCGTTCATAGCCAAAATACATACTAATTAGCCTTATTCCACAATATTATCAAAAATAAAATTTCCCCTTTATATGATGATCTCATATAAATGCGATTCTCATTCTTAAAAATAAGAATCCCCAAAAAATACAACCCGCAAAATGCCAAAATACCACTTTAAATTTCTGCTGCTAACTACGATAATCTGCAATAAGAAAATAAAAGAGTACTACATATTTTCTTTACAGGCTTCCGCACAGGGCACCAATGCCAACCTGCTTTAGTACTGCATCTACTATTTGATTTAGTCACGTTGACATCTACATATTTAATTTATTTTCCAACAAGCAATCAGTAATTATGATTTTGAAAGCTATTCAGATTTGCGTCATCAACGATAAGTATTAAGAACTAATATCACTGTTTATACGCCAAATTTAGTACAAGTACTATACATCGGATTTGCCCATGGTAACAAGATAATTCCTCGCCTAAATTTCCTCGCCGGATGTATTCTCCATTTTCCAGAATTTATAAAAACCGAGATTTTGTAGCACCGAGATTTTGAAAACTGAGATTTTGTGGCCAACCGTGTGGCGAGAAAATGTTCCCGCAAGATGTGTGGCAAGGAAATGTTTCCGCGAGGAAATGTGCGCGAGGAAGCGTCCTGGAATCTTCGCCCACATTAACGCTAGGTGCTATAGTGTAGGCCACCTGTAGATCAATTATAGTACTAAAAGTGAAATTATAAATTATCATAAATTTAATTTTCTGTCTTAATGTTAATATCAGGAAGGGTCTAATTTGATAATTAAATATAATAATTTTGCTAAGGAGTGGAAATGTATGCCAATTTATAGGATTCGTTTTAAAGACATTCTCCTAAATATTCACTTCATAGCAAAATTTAAAATTTAGAACATAATTAGGACAATTAATTATGCGTAGTACCAAAAATAGTAAAATTATTTACCAACAAGACGTAACAACAATCTAAATTCATAGTTAAAATATTACAAAAACGATTGCCCGAGTGGTTTAATTCTAAAAAATCCTATACTTCCAGATAAAAAACTATGAAATTTTTAATTTATGCAAACTTTACTAGCAGTCGCAGTTGCTTATTATTCAACTGTCTCAAGCTTTTTTAAGACTGTAATATGCAAATTTACAGAACTGTGGTAGCTGTTTTTCCTGAAGCAGTAATGTAGGTATTTTCTTCGTTCGAGGTATTATTGGTAGATGTGAAGATAGATTCGCGTTTTAAAAGCAAGCCTTTCTTAGTTTCAATCGAAGCAGATAAAAATTATAAAATTTTAAAATTTGTTGCTATCATAAACGATTAGATTTGCTGGTTCTAAGTGGTTTTAGCCTAAAAGGGGTTTCAAAATTATTTACCAACAAGACGTAACAACAATCTAAATACATAGTTAAAATATTACAAAAACGATTGCCCGAGTGGTTTAATTAATCTAAAAAATCCTATACTTCCAGATAAAAAACTATGAAATTTTTAATTTATGCAAACTTTACTAGCAGTCGCAGTTGCTTATTATTCAACTGTCTCAAGCTTTTTTGAGACTGTAATATCAGAACCATCTTGATATGAATAGAGCCGGCATGTAAAAAATGAACTTAAAATAAAGGACATAGAAACACTAAAAAATAATTTATTTTCATAGAGTTTGTATGAAAAAACGAGATTTCGATTGACGAAAAAATATGAATTAAAAATTAAACCTAAATAAATAATTTTTTCTAAAATCACTAATAAACAACTCAATGACTAACTCATTTAAAGCACAGATTCTCAAGCTTCCCCATTTTCCAGATATAATCAAAAGAAAATAAGCTAATTAAATTAAAAAACGTTCTACAACAACAACAATATGTATTAAAAAGAGAATATTATATTTAATGACGTCATCACTTATTCACAACTAAAATCAATGATAAAAAAAAGACAATACGTTGAACAGCCAAAATTAAAATAAATCAAAGAGAGTCAAAGAGAAAAAATTATAATAATATGCATTGAGCGAGAAGAAATCAAAAAAATCAAATCAACCCAGATTGTTATGCATCACAAATAAACGACATAACCAACAAACATTAACTGTAATATAAATGCCTTATTTATTTCTCAAGTATTAGAAATATTATTTAAATTAAGTCACAGCTGAAAATAAATACAACATGATTAATAATTGGCATCGATGTTTATTCCCAAAAATTAATGACCCATTCAAACGAAGTTTTTGTTTAGAATATTTGAATTGTCATAACATTTGAGAGCGGTGTATAAAATAAAATAGCTCTTACTTATTATTCCCATTCGTAGATGTCACTTAACACACAAATAAAAACAACAGGGATTCGGGCTGAGTAAACGATTTAAAAAAAAAACTGTTTACAAAAAATTAACATAATTTCTGTCATAGCCATGGTTTAATTTTAGTAAATTTATAAAAAAAATTATATTAAATTAATTATTATTACAATTTAGTTATTACTATAGAGGGAAGCCACCAAAAATATGTTTAACTGAATCAAAAATCAGACCGATTTTAGAATCCGACCAGTTCGATCACCTATTTGATTTTTTTATATGTTTTTAATTGTAGGCGTCATCTATGGTTAAAACAAAATGTCGTTAATAAAGCATTGCCACATGATATGAATCTGTATTCGGGCAGATTTTTATCATGTGGCGATGCTTTTAGAAGGAGACTAAAAAGAGATGGTTATAATTGTTTAAAAATTTTATGTTATGACGTATTTTACAACAACAATATTCCATAAAAGTTTAGCAATAGTTTATATTCCAAGAGGATTTTCACTAAGAAATAAACATTTTCATGATTCGATTTTTCAATCAAATAAAATTACATGTTTTATGAACATTTTCGTATAAAAATAATGTAAAAGCTCATAATTCTTATAGACTAAAAATTTAAATGAAAACAATCATTTTCCCATATAGTTTCATGGTTAGGTTAGGTTAGGTTGGAGTGGCTGCTTACGCACACTTAGACCTTAGTTTCATAGTAAAGAAAAAATTGTATGTACTTTATTTTAAGCTTAGTAAAAAATACAGTCAATGTGGAGGCTCTTATTTATAGAGTAGGCTCTGGTAATATGCAAATTTACAGAACTGTGGTAGCTGTTTCTCCTGAAGCAACGCTGTTTCTCCTGAAGCAGTAATGTAGGTATTTTATTCGTTCGAGGTATTATTGGTAGATGTGAAGATAGATTCGCGTTTTAAAAGCAAACCTTTCTTAGTTTCAATCGAAGCAGATAAAATTTATAAAATTTTAGAATTTGTTGCTATCATAAACGATTAGATTTTCTGGTTCTAAGTGGTTTTAGCCTAAAAGGGGTTTCAAAATAAAAACTAGTAGTCTTGTACAGGTATAATCAGGATTTGTTTCGCCTGAATTTCTTGAACCAAGAATTGAAAAACATGTGGGAAGTACTTGTGATTCATACACTAAAGTTTAAAATCGAAGAATATGCCATTGGAATGTGAAACATACGAGTATGTATGTATTAAAATTGAAATCCACTTTTTTTAGGTGACGCGGCGGCTAGAAATTAAGAAGGAAACTGTTTTTCTAATTATTTGGTATTTTAAGCTAGCATTAGATATTTTTTGGCACCAATCCTCTTGTTTTGCGACCAGTTCAGAGTTTTACCTGCATGCAAATTACTGATTATGAAATATGTATAAGGAAACATAGAAATATGTTATTATATTCCGTGGTCGATATTATAATATTTCCATTCATCTTTTTCCCAGGTGTAACAATAGAGAAAATTTATGTTCAAAATCAAAATATGTACATTATCCAAAAATAATATTCCTCATTTGATTACAAGTTCACCTCATGTATTTCAAATTCAAAAAGCATTAATTCTTTCTCAACGTCATTCACATGAATTTTAAATAAGAAATTACCTTAAAAATTTAATATCCTTAAAAGCTTTTTAAAATATAATTTTTTTATTTTTATTTTTTAATAAATTGTTTAACAAGACAACAAACAGAGTAAAACAAGCTCGTAAGTTTGTTATATTATCAAAAAAGATTATCAAGTGTAAAACATAAGTAACTGAAGTTTACTTTTCTTCTTTTTTTTTTTTTGTATAACGTTTTTCTACTAATTTGAATAAGAGACATTTAAAATGAAACACAATTATGTTAGTTATACTTGTATGATTAGAGAGCTATACACAAAATTTTCTTATCAACGCTCTCCTATAGTCATGTATGTGAATTTAAACATATGTATGATTATGATAAGGCCAATAAATTTTAAAAGAGAAACCTCACTCTATCCTAAATTCATAGTGTGTAGACATATGTATATATGTAACACAACTCTAATGTCATCTCAAAAAATAATGACCCTTAAGGACTTACGCATATAATGCGGTCGGTAGTTTCGTATGTATTCGGTATTCTCGTACGTGATTGATTTTAGTCTGTCACGTTATTTGTCTTCTGTACAGTATACACCTAAAAAAAAAAAAAAAAGCGAATTCTAATTTTAATTGTTCATTTTCCATGGAAATACGAATATTTATGATATGGGAAATTTTTAGACATTTGACCACCTTTCAAAATTGCAATTATATTCATTTCATTTCAAAACTATATTGTCTGGACTATATTGTATGTACTATATTGTATGGGTACGTTTGTACTTTTATAACATCTAACGAAATAAACAAAGGGATCGTGTGTCCGAAACACAAAATAATGTTTATATGTACATACGTACGTATATATGTACATACTTTATAATATGTCCCAAGTGAATTTTATTATTTTCATGGAAAATGTGGAAAATGCACGCGAGTTAGTTTTTTTTTTGTTATATTTATTTATAAATAGATTTTTTATTATTGTTATTATTGCTATTATATTTGTTCTGTTTGTTTGGAAAATACAAAAAAAAAATACAAAATACAGTGAAATAAGGTAAAAGTTTGAAGCTTTAGAAAGAAAAGTTTTTTTTATTTTATTATTATTTATTTTATTTAATGTTATATGGTAGCTTTTATTCTATTGTTGGTTTGTTTTAAATAAAATAATAAAAACAGAAAGAGTAAAATAATTACATAAAATATTCAAATAGCACAGAGAGGCTCTAGCGAGAAGCTGATTGTTTGTACTTTTTTGCTTGAAATATTCATACACAGGCATTTACGTAGAATAGAGCTTTTTAGCAATACGGTGTTGTTTTTTTTTGTTTTACTAAACGAAATTGTAATAATCTGGTTAAAGCTTTAAAAACGTTTAAAATGCTTGGCTCAATCATAATGTTATCTAAATTGTAAATAAGTTGATTTGGTGTATTCATATCTCTATCTACGAGTATGTACAGCGCTAGGAAAATAATTTGGTCAAACATATTTTATTACAAATTGGAGTTTTTTTTGTTTGCTAAAATTACAAAACTTTTGAAAGCAATTGGCTTATTGTTTCATTTTAAATACATTTATGACCCATTTAAAAAATAAAAATAAATAAAATGTACCCGCAGTTTAGGGAGAAAACCCGAAAAGATGCCAATTTAGGAGAAAAAACAGAAAATTATGCCGTATATCCGTTCAGCATGATATATTTCAAAAAGGAATATGAACATGTGACTACAACATATTTCAATTGGCATATTTCAAAATGGCATGTGGTACACTACGGCATAAGATGCACTATGTCATATTTCAACATGGCATATTTCAATACGGTATATCGTACATTATGGCATGGTGTCACATGGTACAATATGGCATATTCTAAAACTTGGTTGGCTATTTCTTAGCCGAATATGATGAAATTCAACATATACGATTGAGATGGGATTCTAAACCTGATTGTAACTGAAGTTATGGAATATGGTCAATTTTGATGGAACAATTATGGAATATGGCTAATTTTGGTTTCTCAACAGATTATGAAGAAATTCGACATATACGATGGAAACGGGATTCTAAATTCTGATGATGATGATAAAATTCAACAAGTACAATAGAAATGTGATTTTATAATGGTTTTTTGATGAAGTTGAAATGTACTGGAAATGGGATTCTAAAACGAGTTTTATTTCTAATGAGGCTATTTCTTAACCAATTATGATTAAATTCAATAAGTGCGAAGGAAATGGGAATATAAAATGCTTTTAGTCATCAACTGAAGAAAAAATCAACTCGCTTAATATAATTTTCCTTCACTTAATACAATTAAATTCATTCTCGGGAAGTGCTTGATATCTATAATTTTTAATTTTTATTTAAATCTAATTTTAAATCTAAAAATATGTATACTAGTCCTTAAGGTTTATTTTTATTCATTGAAATTATTTTTAAAGAAGGAACCAATTTTGTACCAACATCAAAATTTAGCAACATAATCGGCTAATCGCGAATTTACTTAAGGATTTTTTATTATTTTAGTAATGATTTTTTTCGAACCACGAAGAAAAGATCTTAACCTAATTCAACATATTCGACGGAAGTAGAGTTCTAAAATGGCGTTTCGATAAAATTCTAGAATATGGTCAATTAGGATGGAACTTGGCTGATTCTTAACCAATTATTATGAAATTCGACAAGTGCGATGGAAATGAAATCCTAAAATTGTTTGTGGATGAAATTCTGAATAAGTTAAATTAATCTGGAACTTGACTTTTTATAACCGACTATGCCGAAATCCATTCTCTTAATAGAATTTGCCTTCACTTAACGGATTTTCCTGTAAACCTTCACCTAACAGAATTTCCCTTCGATTTCGAGAATTATCCTTTATTTACTTAAATTTTCCTTTACCTATTGGATTTTTTTTTTCAGTTATCAAAATTTTCTTTCGCTTAAGAGAATTTCCCATCACTTAATAAAATTAAATTTATTTTTCCATTGTATGTATATCTAATTTAAATTAAATCTAATTTTAAAATTAAAAATACGTGAATTAGCCCTTTAGATTTTCCGTGCTGTCGCATCGTTTACCTACAGGTTTTTGTAAATTCACCGATTTATTATTACATTTTTGTAATGATTGTTTTATGGCCGTCTTCTAAGTGTTATTTTTTTTACAAAGATTTTTATGTGGGGAAATCCAGATATTGATTCCAGTTTTTGTTGTTTTTGCCCGAACTAATGTAGTAAGCAGATGTTTTATTACACATTTTCAGTTAGTAACCGCTTTACGGTTTTATGGTGATTTAAAAAAAAAAACAAATAACTGAGGACTGTTTTAGAACTAAAAGCAATCGTGAATTTCTAAAAAATCGGGGCTTTTAAATCTTCGTTGTAATGAATTAATTAGGCAAATATAAATGAAAATTGTCGGAAATCTTTATTCAATTTTGAATGAAAGGTGTAAAATTACTCAATTATTAAATAAAGAAATTTGCAGCCATAATAATTTAGAAAACCTAACGAACAATAGAAATAAAACAAAAAAAAACTCATTTATGGTAACGTTGGGCGCCATTTCGAGTTATGCTTTTAGTTAGTCCGGTTCGCGAAAACAATCCGACCAGAGCTTGTGTATTTTACACCAATCTCTTATTAAAAATCAGTCCATTTAGTTAATTTCAACAAGCCTTCATAGTTTCTACCATTCACAAAATAAAATGTAACAACTGTTAAACGTTTTTTTTAGCTACACACACACTCTACACAAAGAACGCATTTACAACGTAATCAGGTGCCTTGTGGTACCTGAAAGGGCACCTGAATTGATCTTCTGTATTCAATCGTATTTTTCGTACCCGCGTTCGTTGTAATTCAAATGGATATATTCTGATAATATAAGTTTAGAAATTAAAAAAATATTAACCATTTTAAATTTAAAATTTGCAAATTCATATATGCCATGTGTACCTTATGCCCTTATGTACCATATGCCGTAATGCGCCACACGCCGTTTTGAAATATTCTATTTTGAAATATGACATAGTGTACAATATGCCGTTTTGAAATATCCCGTCGTGCACCTTATGGCACAGTGTACCATACGCCGTTATGCGATATGCCGTTTTGAAAAATGCCGTTTTGTCATATTCCATAATGGAATATGCCACATCGACCCTCAAAATACGTTGATTAGAGCTACAGTAATCGAATAAAGTAAACACTTCTTTTATAATTTTTTTTTTGGTTTTCTATTGGTTTATAGAAATTTCTATCTTTAATATCAATATTTTGTTTGCCCGCTTTTTGCTTTTATTACGGCGATACACCTCCGATTCAATAAGTTTTATAAATTTTTCAAAGTCGCAGAAGTTATGCATTCGTAGATGTTTATCAACAAACTTTGGGCGCTTTCTTGCTACGTCTAGCTTCTTTATAAACCAAACATTTTCTATTGAGTTTAGATCTGAGCTTTACGAGGGCCAGTCCAACACATCAATATTCTTTTCTGTGAAGAACTTTTTTACGTTTAAATGAAAATATAAGAAAAAAAATAGAATTTTAATAAATTATTGGTGTTTATCTGAAAGTCCATTTTATTATCTACAATTAAAAATTAATATATGGTAGTTACTCACAACTTTGGCAGTATTGCATCTGCTGTGGTAATGGAACTCAGGAAGCAGAAAAAACTCACTTTTCTCCAGAAAAAATTCCTTAGACCACAACTCTTCCAGTTTTCGATGAAAGTTTTAAAAGATATTCATTGCTAAGCCTCTCTTGAGGTTTTCTTCGTGCTACGATTCTATAATTTCAAACATGCAGCTTGAATTTGGATTCATCAGAGAAAATCAAGTTTTTCCACATCTCTTGAGTACAAGAAGCGTGCTCCTAGGCCCACGGCAAATTGTTTTTGACTGTTTTTGTTTGACTCGTATAGCGAACTTTGGCTTCTGGACTGTTTAAAGTGCTCGCAAACCAGCTTTAACCATTCTTCTTCTCACTAAGCTGGATGATATTCGTTTGTCCGTTGCTTGTCCAAGATCCCCTCTTACGTCCTATGACGGTAGGCGTAAAATTAAACTAATTGTTTAACCCGTATTTTTGCACAGCAGTTGAGGGGATGTACCACCATAATAAAAGCTAAATGTGGTCCAAATTATATTAATATTAAAGATAGAAGTGGCAAGAATCAATACAGCACAAAAAAAAAACAAAAAAACAAAGGTATTTACTTTAGTCCACTACTTCCACGCCTTTAAGTTCCAAATAGAGTACTTTGAATATTTTGGCGTTGTTTCGGTTGCTGCCCCTAAATTACAGGCAGATTTGTTTTTTAAAAAAAATTGGCTCATAAATATATTTAAAATCTTGAGAGGATTGTTTAATTTACCATTCTAAATTATACATCTTTGGCCATTTTATCAGATATTTGTAGATAAAATTATATTTCCTAACCAACACAGGAAACTGATACACTGAAACAACGTTTAAAACGTTTCTTTCAACGTTTAAAACGTTTCAGATTTTTTGTTAAATAAGACTCCGAGAAATCGCATTGCAATAATATTGCAATATGATTTCTAAATTTCACTTTAATGCAGACGACTATTTTTCTCATTTTTTGTAATATTTCTTATATTTATACGTAATTAGAATATTGTTTTTTAATTAAGAATAATTCCTAAATTTCTTATGTTCCAATTTTCTTACTCGTTTTGAAATGGTCCCATTTTCCCATTTGTGTTACAATATACCAGTCGTAGTCAACCTGCGGGCCGCATGCGGTCCGTGAATTCATTTATGCGGCCCACTGCATAATTCAATATGTGTTACATAATATGTATTTAATTTTAACGGCTAAAAAAAAATTTACTAGAGAACATTAAGAAAAAACGTTACGTAAGTACGTCACGTACGGTATGTTACGTCACGTAAGTACTATAGTGTTCGCCATTTTTTCAAATTTCCGAGAAATTGAATTTTAATCTTAGGCTGTTAGTGAATGTGTTAAAAACTTATTAAAAATTAAAATTTTGACAGTAAATTTAAAATTTTTTTATTCACCACAGTAAAAATTTAACACGATAATGACCGTAAATAAATTTTGACAGATGTTGTTAAAAAAACATAACCTAATATTTCATTAATTCAGAGTTAAATGTTGTTTTAAATCTTTATTTAATCCATCTAAGCCATCAACATATCCATTTAATTTGAACTATGCATTTAACATCATTTAAGATATACATATTTGGACAAAGAAGGAAAACGGGCCAAATGTAGCTGTATAATTTCTATAGTCGGATATCGGAAAATATATTCTGGTAAAACTAGTAGATGTATTTCAAAACAGAATGAATTCATGTTTGGCTTGTTTCAAATTAAATACGTTTACAAATTATGAGAAATAAAAGAACATAATATGGCAACATACATACAATTGGCATGTGTATAACGTATGAGCCGTACTGAATTAGAAGTGTATTCCGAAAATTTAAAACTTCCATTATTATAGAAAATCTACATATGTATGTCGCATAAACATGTTATTTAATCTTTCATAAATTCAATTATTTATTATTAATTAAAATAAACGATTGAAATTCTTTTTGTTGTCACAAAAAAAGGTACATTTTGTACAATTTTAGATTGTCAAAATTTTAACCAATTCACACAGCAAAATATGTTTTGGTAGTTAAAAATATTTCATCTCGATTATTTATTTTCACCTAATTTTTAACTAAATATTTTTAACACATTGACTAACATCCTTAGAACTAAAATTTGTTCACCATTCAAATCAAATTTTTATGTTTTGTTAATTTTCGTTTAAAGTTCTAACATTTCTGAATATTTTACAAGAAAGATAAATTAAATTTTCTTTCTGTTAAAACCGGAAAATAGATTTTTCCCCCAAAAAGTATAAAATGGATATAGGACACTTTTCATATACCCCAATTCTGTTTTTACACGGTCTTTTTTACACGGTTTTGATTTATCACGGTCTAGAAAAAAGAAATTCGATTCCATTTTTACACGATTTCATTCGAAAAAAAGCTATTTGATTTAAATTTTAAAGAAAAATATTTTTACTTACCGTAAACTTCTAGAATTTTTTTTTCCATCTCTTATTTATAAAATAGTTAGGGAACTCCCCGTCCTAATTTATTTTCATAGACAAAGTTGTTCATATTTATTTTAGTCTTTTGTTTAGTTTCAATAAAATTTGACGTGTTTTTATATAAGCTGTTGATTAAGTAACATAAAAATAAAATTAAATTAAATTAAAACTAAATTAAAAGTAAATAAATTAAATAAAAATAAAAGAAAAATGTCGAATACTACAACTCCGAAGCTCAAAAGGAAAGGTATTTCTTTGGAAACTAAAATTGAAATTTTAGACCGCCTCAAAATTGGAGAAGGTTCAACGTCTTTAGGTAAGCGTTTTAGTCTGAACGAAGCTACAATAAGAACCATTAAACGAAATGAAGACGCTATTAGGAAATCTGTAATATCTGGAACGAAACTATCTGCTAAGTCGTCATCATACTCTAGAGATTCTGTTAAAGAAAAAATGGAAAAAGCACTGGTGGACAATACACAAAAAAGGATACCAGTAGATGGAAATACCATTGTTTCTCTAGTTTGTATGACTAGATTTAAAATTTTCTTCGGACTTATATTGTACTATCTGGATAGAAATTACAGGCTGCGGTCAGTACAATATAAAACAAATATTTCTGTTAAATTTCGATTTTTTTCTTTATTTCCTGGTTCTTGATGGCTTGAATGCTCGATTATAATAGAACGATGACAAGTATTTTTATTTTTACAATTTGTTCGTTAATAAAATTTCCTAAGCAAAAGATTTACAATTTTTCCAATGGTAAGAATAAATTGAATCTATTAGTTAATAGAGGACTCTGTGGTAATACAATTTTATACTAT
The DNA here is from genome assembly GCA_958295665.1 of Tipula vernalis. Classification (NCBI taxonomy): domain Eukaryota; kingdom Metazoa; phylum Arthropoda; class Insecta; order Diptera; family Tipulidae; genus Tipula; species Tipula vernalis. Next base: position 345,612,176 of record OY282558.1, on the reverse strand, counting down.
CTATTTTAATAATTAAGCAATAATGAATGAGCTCGTTCGTATTGAATTACGTAAGTATAAGTGTTTGCCGTTATTGTTTTGATTCATCGGCTGTCAATAATATTATCTAAATGAACATTAAATAATTCAACTTATTTATACAAACGTAATACAATTGGTAATACAAGTTATTTCTTTTGGGTACATTTACAGTAATTAAGAGATACATTTATATAATTTGTATAAGCATTCAAGATAAGTATTCTAAATCTACTATAAACATTAATTATCAATTATTAATTAAATTCAATACATTTTAATATTTTGTTGTTTTAGGCTTGACATCTCCATCACAGCCGCCCTTGAATCACCAGATTCAATCTATGATGTGTGAATAGGCAGCTTACAGATTTTATGAATTGGACGACGAATAATTTTTTGTGAAATGGCCATTCTAACGCTTACAACACGTACTTTATCGTCACTTCCTGGATGTGTATCGACTATTCTACCAAGAAGCCAACGAGTTGGTGGCAGATTTTGTTCGGAAACCAACACAATATCACCAACCTTTAAATTTTCAGCTTCATCTTTCCATTTTGTTCTTGGCTGTAGTGTGGTCAAGTAGTCGCGATGCCATCTCTGCCAGAAGTGTTGTTGCATTTGTTTGACCAACTGCCACCTAGCATTTGGAGATATTTTATCCTCAAGTAGATTTTCTTCGGCTGGATCTGTGTATGTGCGTCCAATTAGAAAATGAGCCGGAGTGATACAGTCAATGTCTTCAGTTTGACTTGCGGCTAGTGGCCTGGAATTTAAAATAGCCTCAATTTTAGTTATTAAGGTGGTGAATTCTTCCAGTGTCAAAATGGTTTCACCAACAACTCGCTTCAGATGCATTTTTGCCAATTTAACTGCAGCTTCCCAAATGCCGCCCATATGAGGAGATCCTGGAGGGATGAACTTCCAGTGTATTTTATTATTTAGAAGGAAAGATGCAATCTCGCTTTCTCTTTTCTTAAGAAATTGATACAATTCCTTAAGGTAGTTATTTGCACCTACAAAATTGCTACCATTGTCGCTGTGTATCGTATGACATAAACCTCTACGTGATGTAAATCGGCTTACGGCTGCTACAAAGCTCTTTGTGGTTAAATCGCTTACCGTTTCCAGATGAACCGCTTTGGTACTTAGACAAACGAACACACATACATACGCCTTGATTTGTACATGTCCCCTTCGTCTGATTAATTGTATTTTGAAGGGTCCGCAATAGTCAACTCCGACGTTATGGAATGGGTGAGTATAATTGATTCGCTCTTCTGGAAGTGTGCCCATTATCTGCGTTTGAGCCGTCGGATTTTGTCTGATACACTGGATACATTGATTGACTATCATCTTGGATATATTTTTTGCCTTGATTAACTAGTACGTACGTCTAACGATGCTTGTTAATAAGCTTATTCCGGCGTGCTGGTAAAGAATGTGTGTGTCTCGTACTATGCATTTGGCAAGATGAGAATGCCCAGGTAAAATAATTGGATGTTTGACGTGAAACGGTGCCGTTGACTTCTGGATTCTTCCTCCAACACGTAAGATGCCATTTTCATCTAAAAATGGACTTAAGCTTCGGAGTTTGCTATGTTTTGGAAGTGGAGATTGCTCGTTGATTGCCCTTTTTTCTTCACTAAACTCGTTTTCTTGTACGGCCTTGATAAGTTCTTGTTCCACGGTTGCAATTTCATTTCTGGTGGTGTTTCCTTGAACTCTTTGGTTTTTCATTTTTAGATTTCGAATAATTTTCAATGAACTGTTCAATGAATGACTTCTCAGTTATGGACAACGCAGACTTGATAGTTGGTCTAGATTCTTCGGTTGTCAGCTGTTCACCGACTTTGTACTGCACTGGCCATTTCTCTTCAATTTGAGTTATCCATGTTGGACCATTCCACCACAATTGATTCTCGCTTAATATTTGTAATGTTGTCCCTCTGGTTGCAATGTCTGCTGGATTCTCCGTTGTTGGAACATGGCGCCACAAACTTCTTGGGTAGATATCGAGTATTTCGCTTGTTCGGTTACCAACGAATGTTGCCCATTTTCGAGGTTGTGCAGACAGCCAATCCAAGACAATTTTTGAGTCGGTCCATAGAACTCGTTTATCGATTTCTACACGCAGTGAATTCTCAACCAACTTCATCAGCTGTGTCAGCATCACTGCACCCATCAACTCCAATCGCGGTAGACTCTTTTGTTTTAAAGGAGCAACACGACTCTTTGCGGCTATGATGACGGAGTTTACTTTATTTTCTTCTGTTTGGCTAACGGCATACACGACCGCAGCATATGCTTGCTCACTGGCATCGCTGAACCCATGGATTTCAATTGAACCTCTTGTACCCAACCATCTCGGAATACGTAGACAACTTAATTGAGACATATTATCACGGATTAACATCCATTGTTGTAGTATGTCTGCCGGAACCTCATCGTCCCAGGATAAATTTTGTAACCAGAGCTGCTGAAATAAAATTTTTATTTTTATCGTTATCGGTGAAATGAAACCCAGCGGATCAAAATTTTTGCTAGCTTCTGATAGCAGGACTCTTTTGGTGACTCTTTCGTGGCTATTACAGGAATCATTGAAAGTAAATATGTCTTCGGCAGGATTCCACAGTGAACCTAACACCTTGGTTTCCGTAACTTTATCTGATAGCGGTTTTTCTTCTAAGACTTGAATATGGGATTGGACACCAAGGTTGTTTGTCAGCATCTTCCGAAGATTAAAGCCATATGTCTTTAACGCTTCTCGAACATCAGTCATCAGTTGGACGGCTTCTTCGACGGAATCTGCGCCAGTCATGAGGACGTCAACATAAATATCATTCAGAATTGCCTTTGCTGCTTTTGGTGAATCGTTTTCTTTTCTTAACCCAACTTCTTGGATGCTCCTGGTTGCTAAGTAAGCTGCAGCGCCTGTTCCATAGGTAACAGTTCTTAGCATATAACGACTGACGGGTTGATCTTGGCCCCATCTCCATAAAATATTTTGGTATTCACAATCATCTTTATTGACCCACACCTGACGATACATTTTTTCAACATCACCTGTAAATACTATTCGATGTTGTCTGAAACGGATAAGGATTTCTACTAATGGCGGTTGAACTGTTGGTCCTACCATCAATAAGTCATTGAGTGACAAGCCTGTGGTTGATTTTGAAGAGCCATCGAATACGACCCGGAGCTTTGTACTGATGCTTGCCTCTTTTAGTACGCCGTGATGTGGGAGATAATACGCGTTTCTCAGAGCTGGACCATTTATTTTTTTCATATGCCCAAGTGACTCATATTCTGTCATGAAATTTATATACAACTCTCGGAAATCTGGCTTTCGAATAAATTTTTGCTCCATGCTCTTCAAACGGTTCATTGCGACATAGTATGATGAACCTAACATCTTTGGTGGTTGGCGAAAGGGTAACTTCACAATAAATTTGTTGTCTTCGCCTGTTGTGGTAGTTGCTTTGTAGAGGTTTTCACAAGCGTCTTCTTCGGGAGTATGCCGGAGCGCCTTTGGTAGTTCTTCAATCTCCCAAAATTTACGTAGACTTCTATCGATGTCGATTAAAATGTTGAAATTGCTTGTGGTTTCATCAGAAGAATGACTCCTTCCTGCTACTATCCATCCGAATATGGTATTTATGGCGATTACACCACTTTCTGATTGTAGTTTTCCCTTCTCTATGGCTTTGAAGAAAATGTCCGCACCAAGTAGGACATCGATTGCTCCAGACTCATTAAAACGGGAATCTGCTAATGTGAGCCCTGCTAATGTGATCTAATATTGCCAGATCATGTTTGGTAAGGTTGTATGTGTTCTGGTTTGATGACACCTTTGGAACAATAAAAGCTTCAGTTTTTAATATCATACCTGTCTGTCCTATTGGAGTAAGTGTTAATTCCACCTTGCCCTTGGTTTTTCCAATGCCAGTTTCTCCAAGACCTGTAACTAAAACTCTGCCATAATGCCTATTCAAATTCAATTTCTGAATACAACTTTCAGAAACAAAACTGGCTTGCGAAGCAGAGTCCAACAGTGCTCGGAAACATTGATATTTTCCTTCGGTATTCCTTATATTAATTAATGCAGTTGGTAGAATTATTTGCATTTGGCTAACTGATGTTTTAGCACAAGAGGTTTTTGTCGCACATGCCTCTGATGATGAAGGTGCTTGAATTTTATCATCTTTGTTTAATTCTTGGGATTCATGAAGCATTGAATGATGTCGTCTGTAACACTTTTGACACCTGGATCTCGACTTGCAGTCATACACTCTGTGGTTTGCGTTCAGGCAGTTGAAGCATCTCCCATGTTCCTTGATTATTCTGACTCGTTCTTCAGGTTGCATGCATTTAAATTTTTTGCATTCATATAGCCGGTGATTACCTTCATTGCAAATGGAACACTCATAATTTGCAGTTGTTAAAGTTGCATATGAATGTGTAGCTGTAACCAAATGATTGTTCGTTGTGGTTGGTCGCCTTACACTTCCCTTCAATGCTTCTAAGGTATCAGTGCGTTTGTTTAGAAATGCGATTAATTCGTTGAAAGTTGAAAATTCACTTTGATTGTCCGACATCTCCTTTGCCCAAAGTCCCTTTGTTTCGCTGTCGAGTTTGCTTAATGCGATATACGTCAGCCATGGATCTCTTTGTTCTGCCTTGTTTCCTAGCGCCTTCAACCCTGATATAACCTCATCAAATGTGTCGGAAATTTTTCTCATATTAGCTGCAGTTGGTTGCATTATCACCGGTTGATCCATAAAAAGTTTTATAAAGGAGTTCACAGTGTGACGCTTTCGATCGTATCTTTCAACTAATTTCTGGAATGCTTCGTGGTAGTTGGCATCGGTAATGGGAATATGCCGAATTAAATTCTCTGCCTCTCCTAAGTAGACCCTTCAGATACTGGAATTTCTGGGCAGCAGTGAGACCATCTTTTTCATGAATTGTTGAGCTGTATATGTCATGAAAGGACTGCCATTGCATGTAATCGCCGCAGAATATAGGTATATTAATTTTTGGGAGCCTTATATCTGCGAATTGCTGTTGAGATGTGCTCAAAACTGTACTATTTGCTTGCGGCGTTTGGGATGTCAAGGTGAGCTTTCGGATTTTTGCGGTACATTGTGCAAGCACTAAATAATAATTCTCTTCGAATTCGGGTAAATCTGATTCTTCTGTTGCGTTCAGTTGGAAAATGTCTTTTTCGACTTCATTGAACATGGACATTAACTCATGTGCACGCTTTAATTTTATTTGGACCTCTTCTACGTTCGATTTATCAGTTAGGCTGTTCGCGAAAGTGAGCAACCGCGTCATGGAGCCCTTTACTTGACCACGTGATCGTTTTAAAGCATCCATTTTGTTTGTTAGCTTAAATTTTCAATCAGTTCTTCTTATAATTTTTCACTTAATTTCACTTGGTTTATACAAACTTTAAACTTTCAGTTCGATAGTTTTTCGCGATTTACACAAAATTACTTTACACGAATGATTTGCAATGTTCTACGGATTTTTTATTTCACGAATCTTATTCACAAGCTGAGCGTTTATATTTTAAATCCGAACTTGAAATTTTACTTACGGTAATAAATCGAAGAGCATGTGATGCTATTGTAGTAAATTGTATATCAATTTCTTCGCCGATCCGGCTCGAAGGACCAATGTTTCTCTAGTTTGTATGACTAGATTTAAAATTTTCTTCGGACTTATATTGTACTATCTGGATAGAAATTACAGGCTGCGGTCAGTACAATATAAAACAAATATTTCTGTTAAATTTCGATTTTTTTCTTTATTTCCTGGTTCTTGATGGCTTGAATGCTCGATTATAATAGAACGATGACAAGTATTTTTATTTTTACAATTTGTTCGTTAATAAAATTTCCTAAGCAAAAGATTTACAATTTTTACAATGGTAAGAATAAATTGAATCTATTAGTTAATAGAGGACTCTGTGGTAATACAATTTATACTATCTATTTTAATAATTAAGCAATAATGAATGAGCTCGTTCGTATTGAATTACGTAAGTATAAGTGTTTGCCGTTATTGTTTTGATTCATCGGCTGTCAATAATATTATCTAAATGAACATTAAATAATTCAACTTATTTATACAAACGTAATACAATTGGTAATACAAGTTATTTCTTTTGGGTACATTTACAGTAATTAAGAGATACATTTATATAATTTGTATAAGCATTCAAGATAAGTATTCTAAATCTACTATAAACATTAATTATCAATTATTAATTAAATTCAATACATTTTAATATTTTGTTGTTTTAGGCTTGACATCTCCAACCATCAAGCAGAAAGCATTGAGAACTTACAAGCAGATAAAGGAACTTGAACCATCTACATCCTCTCAATCAAATCATGATAAGAGCTATATATTTTCTGCAAGTACAGGATGGTTAACAGGATTTCTCGAATGGCACGCACTACATAATATAAAAATCAAAGGAGAAATTGCTTCTGGAGATGAGAAAGCTGCCAAAGAATTTATCCCGAAACTTGCCAAAATAATTGCGGATGGTGGGTACAATCCAGAGATCAGGTCTTTAATGCGGACGAAACTGGTCTCTTTTGAAAAAAATGCCAAACCGCACATATGTAGCAAAATCCCAAAAGAGTGATAGTGGTTTTAAGACAGCAAAGGATCGGGTCACATTTTTATTTTGTAGTAATGCTTCAGGAGACCGTATACTGAAGCCTTTAGATGTTAATCGCGCACTTCAGCCTCGATCAATGAAAGGAGTCGACTTTAACAAATTACCGGTTTATTGGATGGCGAACAAAAAAGCATGGGTGACAACTGCCATTTTCACTGAATGGTTCAATAAATGTTTTGTCCCAGAAGTTAGAAGATATATGAATGAAAAAGGTCTGGTATTCAAAGTTTTGCTGATTGTGGACAACGCTCCTGGCCATCCAGATTTTGAGCACGAAAATATACAGGTTTTATTATACAACATCCCTAATCATCGCGACATTTAAAACTTACTACATCAAGCGAACTTTCCAGTATATTTTGGACAATATAGAAAATGATAAGACTTAAATGATAAGTAATTGATGCTTGGGAAAGTTTTCTGTTAAAGATTGCGCCACACATGCTGCATTGGCTTATCTGAATTACGACCATCAACCCTAAACGCATATTGGAAAGCAATTTGGCCAGAATGTGTGAAAAGAAAAAACTATGTGCCTGAAAATACGAACGAGTATTCCTTTATAATCACGTTGGCACACGTAGTTGGTGGAGAGGGCTTTGCTGACTTAGCATTTGATGATATTGACGAACTGCTAGTTGACAAAGTTCTAAGTGAAGGCGAAATAATAGAGGTTGCCTTAGAGACTGTGGATTCTACAGAAAGCAGTGATAGTGATGAACTGGTTCAACTAACTGCAAGTTTAATTCTAGAAGGTCTTCAACTTGATAATAAATTAGGAAATCATTTCGTCACAAACCATCCTATTGTCGAAAGGGCTGCACAGTTTCAACGTGATCTGAAGTCTTGTATGACTCGTTACCATGAATTATACAAAGAGCTGTCCAAAACTGGATCACAACGCCTAATAACCGGTTTTGTTGTCAAATGCAATGCTATCCAGTCGGAAAAAGTGATGATAGCGATTTTGTACCAGTCTTACGCAAACGATCGCATATTATATCCGATGATGATAGCGAATAGAGCTATGTTATTTGCATCACCTTGACTGTTTTCAATTTTTTGTTTATGAATTTTTGATGATTTTTAATTTGTTTTAATTTACTTTAAGAATTGAATTATTACCTTTTGTTTCTTAAATTATATTGTTTTAATTGCGATAATTTTATATTTATGTTACTTTTACTTTAAAAATTGAATAGCCTTTTGTTTTTATGAAATAAACTGTGATAAAAATTTAATTTGGCTTTTATAAAGACTCTAATAATAGTTTTAATAGTTTTTTTTTTTGAATGAATCATTGTATTTTACCTATTTTTTACAGGGTTGAAGGATATGGAACCAATCCGCATTTTTTCTATGTACTTCATGTCTTTTTTTACACGGTTTTTTACACGGTTTTTTCTGGAACGTATCTACCGTGTAAAACAGAATTAGGGTATATTGTTAAAAGTTTATATTTCTTTTCAGCGCAAGTTTGGTCGTGATAACGTCTTACACTGCATGATAAGAAAGTGAGTGACACGAAATGTTGCCCTTGGTCGTGGACACATCAACAATAAGGATTACCCTTAATTTAATTATATGATTGCTTAGGTTGGTCCTTAGGCTTCATGCCACACGCATAATATTATCGCAATGACGTCATCAGGCAGCGACGAAAGCCGCGCCGCGAACCTCTGATTTTGAGCGATTTATATGCTTGAACCACTCATAGCATGAGAATGGCTCATCCGATCAGTGGTGGTTAATTTATTTTAAATTAAAATCATTAATTTCCACATAAATTTTAATTAAAATTAAAATCTACAAAATAGCGATTAAGAGCACAGTAGCGAAATATATCTTGTGATTTAGTGTTTACGATATTTTTGTATTCGTTGATGTTAAATTTTAGGGAGTCCGTTCTTTATATGTAAATTGGCCGATTTGTATCATAACTTCAGATTTTTCACAATTATTTTTTTTTTTTTGAACTAAAGATAGGATTCTTTAAAAGTTCAACAAAATTTATTCATGAAAACTTTTGTGTCGGGACCCGATATATTGAAAGCCGGCTATTCAATTTCAAATATCTTGGCAAGAAAAATAGAACCATTCTCTGATGGTTAATTAGTCAAAGAATGTATGATGGCAGCAGTTGAAGAAATCTGCCCAGATAAAAAAATAGTTTTCTCCAGCATAAGTAATCACGTCAAACTGTTTGTCGCAGAATCAATGACAAAGAGTTTTGAAGCCTTTTCACTATCATTTGACGAAAATACGGATACATCGATACTGGAAAATTTGCAATTTTTATTCGAGGAGTTTATAAAAAGTTTAATGTAACTGAAGAACTCCTTAATCTTTACAGCCTTAAAGGTACAACCACGGGTGAAGACATCTTCAATCCAAGTAATAGATTCGGCAAGAAAAATGATTCTAAATTTAGGAAATTTAAGCGGCCTTACCTCTGATGCAGCCCCTTCAGCGGTTGGGAAATAAAAGGGTGCGATCAGTCTGATAACCAAAGAAGTGCGAAAACAGGGATACGATAACATACGATTCATCAAGAATACGTTTGTCGTTATGCCGGTCGTTATAAAATGTGTGAACTATATTCGATTTCATGCACCGAAACACCGTCAGTTTCAGCAGTATCTGTCTGAATTAAATTCAGAGTATGGTGACTGCCACAAGAGGTTTTAAGAATTACGCGAGAGGATCGAGATTTTTCTGAATGAGAATAATGGGAACGTATTTGAACTAAATAATGAACAATGGGTTGTAAATCTGCGTTTTTTATTATATATAACCGATAAATTAAATAGTCTGAATAAAGGTTTACAGGGGAGAAAACTAATTGGTATCAGATACATGCCAAAATACGCAAACGCAGACGAAATGAAAAAATGTTTAGCGGCAATTGATAAACGTTTTCAGCTCCAATAGAATTTCAAATGGCATTAATTGACCTTTAAGGCAATTTTGAGCTGCAGGATTTATTTTTTAAACTAATAAAAATGTAATTTTAGAGTAAATATGTGATCGAAAGCAAATTCCGCAAGTTGCGAGGACGTGCCACAAAAATATTTAGCATTTTCGGATCGACTTACATTGTGCGAATCCTTTTTTTCGAAAATGAGGCACGAAAAAACTAACAATTGTAGTGTCCTTACTATTAAATATTAAATTGGAAAATCAATTAAGATGTAACACAACTATTTTTAATAAACATGTTTATAAAATATTGAAACTTCCTACAAAAAAAAAAAAAAAAAAAACAAAAAAAAAAATGCGGCCCGCTGAAATTTGAATTTGGCCCTTGGTGTAGGTTGGGTTGACCACCTTGCAATATACTATTTCGTATTATATAACTAAATAGGATTTTGTGCTCGAAAACTATTTAGCTTTAACATTCGTTATTCGGTAACAATTTCTCATTCCATTAGCATTTATTAGGCTTGTATGTGAAAGTAAATTATAATATTTGAAAATTATTTTTTATAAAACTAATTTTACTATAATTATGATACCAATAATATTCCGAATTTCGAAAACTTTTTATTAGAATTGATATTTCTGTTACACAACTTTGATTTTGAAACATTTTTATTGGGCCGAAAAGAGTTTCGCCATGTGAATAGTTTATAAAAAATTATTCTGATTTCTTTATTGAATTATGCTTATTGATCAATAGCAATTATGTGTAAAAGATAATATCGGTTAAGCGTTCACTACGGCTTTGGCGGCACATATCAATCCGTTTGCCCAAATTTAGGATGGCATCCTGACATAATTGCTCTTCTGGAGCATCCTGGCTTAATTGCTCCTTTTTAAGGCCGAATTGGATATATATGTGGACGTTATTTGGTTTCAACAAGACGGTGCCACATTACACACAGCCAATTCAGTAATCGCTTTATTGTACGAGAAGTTCCCGCGAAGCATTATCTCGCGAAATAGCGAGGTCAATTGGCCACTGAGATAACAACAATTAGCACCAACAATCCAAGAGCTAAAGGGCGAGATAATAAGGCATATTGGTGGAATAGAGGAGCAAATATGCTAGGATGTCATCTTAAATTTGGATAAACGGATTGATATGTGCCGCCGAAGCCGTGGTGAGCAGTAGTCACGAAACTCTTAATTGGTCCACCCTTTATAATTGAATACCTCTGGATTCATAAAATATATGTACTCATCCATTTTTTATTATTTTTATTTTCAGGTAATTTATTGGACTATCACCATTATCGATCTTCACAAACCCAATGCAATATGATTACAGTGAAAAGGCAAACTGCTTTCGTGTAATGTATTACTTAAAGTCACCATTATGTGTCATTCACATTTTATATTCAACACCAAAATTACTCAATATTATTGGTTTCTGTGGAGTTCAATAAAAAAAAAATGTCATAACAGAAAATTAAATTTTCATGAAGGGAAAACAATTTATTTTTTTATTTTTTATTACATTTTAATTGGATTAATGCGTTTGAAATTGATTTGCTTTATTGAAAGTATAGAATAGCTATGTTTTGTATAAAAATGTACATATGTAAAGGTACAAACAGTAAAAGTAAAATACATAATTAGTTAGCGCATTTGGTTAAATTACAATAAGCCTTGTATGACGTGGTTTTGGTTTAATTGTGTACGGTCGGACGGTTGTGCACACACAAAAAAAAAAACTTTGATTTTGTACATAACACGCCTGTATATTTGTTGTATTTTGCTAATGGTATTAAAATAATCGTGCGTATAATTATCATCCATACTTCCGTCATTAAGTTCATTAATATATTTACACATAAAAAGTGTATAACTACAGAATCAAACTACCTCGTTGTATTATTTATGTGGGCATTTCATCAAATAAAACAATCACCAAACTATTTGTGTGTACTCGCATTTTAAATTACATTTAAATTTGTTTTATGTGTGGCTGGATGTGTGTGTGTGTGTGTGTGTGTGTGTGTGTGTGTGTGTGTGTGTGTGTGTGTGTGTGTGTGTGTGTCTGTGTGTTTTTGTGACAGGCGACGGATTGGCAATTAAATTTAAAAACATGCATAGTGTTTCTAGACTCTTATGTAGAGTTAAAATAGGGTTGGCTTTTATAATTGATTTCAATAGAAATTAGAATATAGAATTTCCATGAGTAATTAGAAAAGTAATTTTCTGTAATAATTTGATTAGTTTACTTTTTTGTTGTTGTTATGCATTAGATATTGTTTTTAATTAAATTATAATTTGTTTATAAAACAGAAAATGCAGTGGATCACCTGTTTATACGAATGAATAATTTAACAGTGGTTTGAGCTATTAATGTAAAATAGCGCGTGACCAATGGACATTAAAAAATTAATAATTTATTATAACATAAATTTAATTTTCATTTCAAGGGTACTACGAGTATCATACAAATCTCTGGAAAATATTGCTTGCTATTCTTCTTAGGAGAATTAATTGCTTACAAGCAACCGTTTATAATTTTTACAAAATTTTAATAAAAGATAATATAACAATATCTGAAGACACAACATGACACACACGTAACAACAATCAAGAAGAGTAGTTTCTGGAAAAAAGGTTAAATTATAGCCCAGTTAAAGCAAACGTATGTAGGAGTACAAAAAGTAATGGAATTTTGTTGTAATGAATTTATGAAATTATAAAAATTCTCTTATTTTACCAGGTATGTATATATGGAACCGGAATTTACCAATAAATGGCGCCATCGGTCAATGTACCTTTCGACAAACCGCGTCATCGGTGCCATTGTTTTCTTTTGACATCTGTCAACAACATCCAATTCATAATAACCATATAAGTTTCATACAATAACGCATATTTTCTACGTGTTAAAAATGTCGAGTTTGCTGCCTACATATTACGATTTTCGGACATCATTGACTTTTTGTTATCATTTGAAGAAAACTGCTGCAGAATCACATCGAATGATTGTCGAAGCTTACGCATACTCTTGGTAAATCACAATGCTATTATTGGTTTAATTACTTGAAAATTGGTGATTTTGGCGTGAGAAACGAATAAAATACTCTTAACCAACCATACACACCTGTTATATGTTTGTTCTATTCAATAGATCGATTCTTTAATTTTTTTGGGGGGTATTATGGGATAAATAATATTCGAGACTTCAATTCAGTCAAATTATTCGAGATTTTCGAGATTATTCGAGTATGTAAGAGATTGTCGAATGTATTTGATTGTTCGATGTTACTCGAGAATCTTAGAGCCTATTCGAATAATATGGTTATCTACTATGTTTGGTTGAGCTTAGCCTAATCTTGCTTAGTAGCATTTTGCTTTAGGATTAGTAACATTAAGTTACTTGACAAATAATTCAAGTTACTTGACAAATGTTCTTAGGTTTACTAACAGGCTTACCGAAATTAGTCATTCATATCCAGACTTTCCCGTATTATGAAAATTGTTCGAGTTCAATCGAGATTCATATAATACAGCGATTATTCGAGTTTTTCTGCGATAGTCGAGATTATTCCGTGGTTTATCCTAGATTTCTTAAGTTTTTCGACAATTTTATTATTATTCGAGATTTTCGAATTCCTTCAAATTTCGTATGATAATGTTCTGAGTGTAATAAATATAAATTGGAATATTTAGTAGATTTCGCTTATGCCAAAATTTCGATATTTTTTCGATTTCCTAGGATATTCGAAATTATTCAAGAATGTTCAGGTTATTTACATTTCACATGGCAGTGATTATTGCGTAAAGGATTTCCTTCGGTTTTACATATTTACGAAAAATTTGACATTTGAGAACTTTCTAGGATATACAGGACGGATGTTGTTTACGACGGCGGAGATGGACGTGTTTTAGTCTGTCTCCGGAAGTGAAATTTATTTTATTTCATTTAAATTAGTTAAAATTAATTAAATTAGTGTTACTATGTGTTGTGTTGTTAGGCAGTGTAATAGTGTATTGAAACAATAGTTTTGATGTGATGTGGTGTGTTGTAATATGTAGTGCAGAAGTGTTGTTTTTTATGTACATATATGTAAGTGTAGTGCAATTAATAGTTTTAAGGTGAAGTGATTATCGAGGAAAACGTGATCAAACGTGCTCAAAAATAAATTAACGGTACTCTCTAGTACCGTTAGACAGGTATTTTCGCATCACACGTATTGAAATACATATGTGTGATGACGAATTGTGTACAGTTTTTCTTTATATTTATTAAATGATATGGCTTGGGTAAGGAATTTTTTGTGCATTAGGGTATATTAGTATTAGTGTCTACGGTAAATACTAGTTGAAAATTGGTATTAAAAAAAAAAAAAAAACAGAAAAATGTTGTAGATTTGTTTTGTATTTTGTGCGTTGTTTCATGTTGTATTTTTGTTTGATTTTGGTTGAAACAAGTTTGTAAAGCATGTCGTATTGTGAGTGCGTGCCACCGTATTTTAATTAATGGGGAAGTGAACCGTATTTTGTTTAAAATATAATAATGATACACGAGTGTGAAGTTTTCCAGAGGTGACCATCACTTTTTTCGCTTCGATGCGTTTTCGGCAGAGTAGCGGTATCTTACATCTAAATTGTTTTAAAATTTTATATTTTAACAATGGAATACAGTTATTCTGTCGGGGTTGCATCGGTGCGAGAGGGGTGATGGTTGTAACATGTCACCCCAGACATTCCAGAGGTGTATCAATGTATTAGTATGTATTACACTGTCAAAACAAATTCTTATAGGAAAATTGAGTATTATTTATTGAAACAATTGAGTAGGATTTTGAAAATGATTTTAGAAAATCAAGCTTTAGCTAAATTACAACAAAACAAAAAATATTACAAATTCTTGTTCGTTCGATATTAAAGTAATTTTGATTTATTTATTTTTTAAGTGTTCATTAAAAACGGAATATGGCGTTCTAAAGTTAAGGTATGATTTCAAAGAAAATACTTTTGTAGAACTTTTATTAAACGTACGATTCGTATCGATTAGGAATTTTTTAAACTAAATAATTTAGGGGCCTATTCCAACTTATATTACATTTTTGAACTTTTAAACTTTTATTAAACTTTTATTAAGGTTTTATTAAATTTTTATTAGACTTTTGAACTTTTTAATTTTTAAACTTTTAAAACTTTTAAACTTTTGTTAAACTTTTATTAGACTTTTGTTAAGGTTTTATTGAACTTTTATTAAATTTTTATAAAGCTTTTATTGAACTTTTAAATTTTTTAACTTTTAGATTTTTGAATTTTTAGACTTTTAATCTTTTAAACTTTTAATCTTTTGGACTTTTAAACTTTTAAACTTTTAAAATTTTGAACTTTTGAACTTTTAAACTTTTGAACTTTTGAACTTTTAAACTTTTGAACTTTTGAACTTTTAAACTATTAGACTTTTAAACTTTTTAACTTTTAGACTTTTAAACTTTTGAACTTTAAAATTTTTAAACTTTTGGACTTTTGAACTTTTAAACTTTGAAATTTTTGAACTTTTAAACTTTTAAACTTTTGAACTTTTGAACTTTGAAATTTTTAAACTTTTAATCTTTTATACTTTTATATTTTTATACTTTTATACTTTTATACTTTTATACTTTTATACTTTTATACTTTTATACTTTTATACTTTTATACTTTTATACTTTTATACTTTTATACTTTTATACTTTTATACTTTTATACTTTTATACTTTTATACTTTTATACGTTTATACTTTTATACTTTTATACTTTTATACTTTTATACTTTTATACTTTTATACTTTTATACTTTTATACTTTTATACTTTTATACTTTTATACTTTTATACTTTAATACTTTTATACTTTTATACTTTTATACTTTTATTCTTTTATACTTTTATATTTTTACACTTTTATACGTTTATACTTTTATACTTTTAAACTTTTAAACTTTTAATTTTTTGGAATTTTAAACTTTTAAACTTTTTAACTGTTAATTAAGTTTTGTTAAACTTTTAAATAAAAGTTTAATTAAATTTTTTAAACTTTTATTAGACTTTTACTAAACTTTTAATAGACTTTTGATGGGCATTTGTAAGATTTTTGTTAAGCTTGTATTGAACTTTTAAATTTGTATACCTATAAATTTTTAAATTGTTGAATTTTTAAACTTTTCAATTTTTAAACTTTTAAACTTTTATGAAGCTTTTGATAACTTTTTTTAATTTTCTATAAGGCTTTTAATAAACACACTATACTGATTGAATGAACAGCATCGCACGTTATCTAGGATGGGGGAGAATTCCTTTTGTATGATATTGTGTACTACATTGCATTGCAAGAATTTTGAGGTATTGATGAAAACGTTTCAGCGCATTTTGGTTGTTGAATTTAATTATATCAAAGTGTCATAGTTTGTTCAAGTACTTTGTCTGATGGTGTGGTTGTGATGGGTTACACTAAATTATATATAATTGTTAGATCATCTCCAAGCTGCAGAAATAATGGTGAATTCTCGCTCAACCCCCGCAAACGCCAAGCATACAGCAGCTGTGTGGCGTGGAGGTTGATTAGCTTGTGATATCTATTTTATTATTTATTTTATTACTATAACTAAATTGTATAAGTTGATTGCTATTATTTAAGTAGTAAAGCAATTTAGTTTTCAGAGTAACCTGGGAAACTCTATTTGAGTCTTATTAGTAAATATCATATATAGGTACAAGT
Source organism: Tipula vernalis (assembly GCA_958295665.1). Taxonomy (NCBI): domain Eukaryota; kingdom Metazoa; phylum Arthropoda; class Insecta; order Diptera; family Tipulidae; genus Tipula; species Tipula vernalis. Next base: position 345,595,771 of record OY282558.1, on the reverse strand, counting down.
AGTATTTAACTAAACGATTAATATTCTAAACCTTTCCGTAGTATATAATAATTAATTTAAACATCATTAACTGAGTAAATAAATAAGTAATTTAAGCATTACTAATATCCTTTTGCAAGATTTTTAGGAAATTTCCGATTAGTTGAATTTTTAATAGTATGGTAAAATATATAAAATATATATTTTTTCAGCTTCTATTTGTGAATCATCTAGTTGCAGTAAGTAAACCATTAATTAACTATTTACAAGAGAACGGGGGCTAATGAAACGAGTGCTGTGAATCTGAATTGTAACTTGGCAATTTATAATTTTTTAACATTCCCGTAGAATTTTATAGTTGATGTTGAATTATTCATATGGCTTAATATTATGGTTGAGGTTGGTATTGGTGTTCGTACTGGTGTTAATGTTCATACTTATTGGTATAATTGTTAATGATAGTTTTGGTATTAGTATTCATATTGGTTAGTTAAAATAGTTTTAGTTTAGAACACTCCTGAGAAACTCGACCAAGATGACAATGGCTGTGATGACAGCACGATGGCTAGAAGGTAGTTGGTTGAATGATTGTCAAACTATTAATGGTTATTTATTTGTGGTACATAGGGATTGATCTAGAATTTATTTCAGAGAATCAAATTTACACTCATTTAATTTTAAAATAGTTATTATAAAGAATTAATGCATATTTTAAATTTAGGAATGTCTTGAAGAACCTGAAACAACCTTATATGAGTTGGAGCAGTAGATGAACTGTAAATTGTGTTGTCTTGTGCTAAATAAATTACTAAAAATATATAAATAACAAATTTACTAACTATCAACTACTTAGGTGTCTGGAACCGGGTTGAGTCTTTGTTGCTAACATTCCTTTCCCATCCCTCGATTTTGTTATATGTAAAAAGGTGTACGACGGCGGCCTGGCCAGGGGCGGATATCACAACTATTAGACTTATGTGGTTATCGATGTGGCGCCTTCCTTTACAGGGTGAAATATTGCTATGTTGGCTTCATGAAAAGCTGAGTATGATGGTACATATTTCTTTGGTAAGGGAGAGTTTATGGTGTCGTGTTGCAACATGGGTATAGTGGTGTGGTATTCGTGTTTATAATACGGGAGACTTGCTTAAGGCTTGATCGTACATCGAAATCAATCAATCAATCAAATCAATTTGAGAACTTTCTAGGATATACAAGATACTTTGAAAATTTGACATTTTTGAGATTATTTCATTATTCAATAACGAATTTAAGCAACATTTTGATTAATTTTAATTACTAGTCTACTGATACATGGTAAAGGGTTTTACTGATAAGAAAACCTTCCTTATTAGTCTGTAGGGTCTAAAGATGAACTTGTAAACGTTAAAATTTGCGCATTTCTTAAATCCTCCTCTCGAAATCAGATAATATTAAACAATGCAACTTTTTCGTTACTGCAAAACAAAAGTGAACGTAGTCAACAATTACAAATAAATAAAATATAAAGGGCTGAAACCTCACGAGGTGATCAGAACTTTGGGCTGTATTACGTGCGTTCGTGAGATTATATCAAGCCAATTCAAATTAACTCCCGAATCAATCAATTCCTAACTGAACCCCTTAATCCCTTACTCAATCTAAACTCAATTTCCAACTGAACCTCTTAATCCCTTTACAATCTATCCTCAATATCCAACTCAACCTCCAATTCAATCCCAGCGTAATCTCCCACGAAATCACAAAAGTCCAACGACAACACCATCACAATCACCATCACCACCACCATCACCATCAGCCTCACCATCACCATTACCATTACCTGGTTATAGAAATATTTACCAATATTTTATATATACTGGTTTCAATAATGTGTTGGGTACTTTTTGGGTATTGAGTTTGGGGTTGAGTTGGAGGTTAAATTAAATTTAAACAAGCCGAATTTCATAATAATTGCTTGAGAAATAGGCAAGTCATATTCCAGAACTTCATCCAAAAATCATTTTAGAATCCCACTTCCAAGGCCCAAGCCGAATTTCATCATAATTATTTGAGAAATAGGCAAGTTCCATCATACTTGGCTATAATCCAGAACTTCATCAGAAGATCAGTTTATAATCCCATTTCCAACGCACATGTCGAATTTCATCATAATCGGTTGATAAATATGCAAGTTCCATCATACTTGGCCATATTCCAGAACTTCATCCAAAAATCATTTCAGAATCCCATTTCCAACGCACTTGTCAAATTTCATAATAATTGGCTGAGAAATAGGCAAGTTCCATCATACTTAGCCATAGTCCAGAGTTTCATCCAAAACTCATTTTAGAATCCCATTTCAATCGCGGAAGTCAAATTTCACTAAAATCAGTTAAGAAATAGATAAGTTCTATCCTAATTGGCCATTCATTTAATTTGCTGAAGGTTTAGTTTGAAATGTAAAAGGTTAAATTTGAGATTTGAGATATTAACAGTGACCTTTATTAAGTCGTGTGGATTTGTTTAAATAACATACACATATGCTTTACATACATATAAAAACTCACTTTATTTTACAGATTGCTCAACTGCTTACTAAACACTGGTCCAACACCAGCTCAACCCCAATTCAACACGCAAACGGCCCCAACTCCACCCTCAACCGAACCGCAAACTCTCTTTCAACTCAATCATCAAACCAGCATATATAAAAAATTGGTCAACTGCTCACTATATCTTAAACCAACCCCAACTCAACTCCAACTCAACTTGACTCAATCCGCAAATTGAACCCTAACCTTACCTTTAACTCAACCCGAAACTCAATACTTTCAAAACGTCGAGAAAAGTGGTTTTGTACCTTTAAAAATTGTCAAAATTGCTACAAACCATTACATAATATTACAGTAGATGAACAATTATTCCCTACGAAAGCGAGATGTAGGTTCACTCAATACATGTCTCGCACAAGTTCGACAAATAAAATTCTGGCTTGCCTCCGACGTAAAAAGAAATATGTAATAAATGTTGCTTTTTGGCAATACCCACAAAATTATTATCAAAAAAAAGGAAAACACATTAATTGGAATAAAGAAGGAAATAAGAATAAAATTTCAAATGGAAATAAAATTTCAAATTTTATAATGTTGTCCTACGTAATGCAATCAAATCATTCACATCCATTTTATAAATTATTGAAACAAATAATTTTTTTTCTATCTAAATCAACAATCATTATACACGGTGTTCTAAAGGGAAAAGATGCAGGAGGTTGTCAAAACACTAAGCTCTAGTCTAAACCCATGCACGTTTTTCTCAGTTCGATTTAGTTTTCGAAAAAAACGTCAGAATAAACAATTAATCGCTTTTCTCGCGCAATATATAAAAGTTTCAAGCTACAATAAACTCAAGGTAATTATTTTCAAAATGATTTGTTTATCGATAAAAAAATAATCGTTGATATCGTAATTATAAAGGTTACTCCTGCTGCAGCACAGTCGTCCATCTCTATTAGTAGGTGGACAATTGTTCAAAGAATAAAAATTAAATATAACATTATGTAATCCAATTACCATTAGTTACGTCAATTACATGTAATTGACCAAATTTAATTCAGACTAGCTTGTTTTTAGAAAACATAAATTAATAAACCCTGGGGCATAGACATGTGCTAGTAAACAACAGTATTTACAATAGAATTGATCTTCATTAAATTACAATGTAATATTGTAACTCAATTAATGTAGCGCACATGACATGTAGCGCATTGTAAATATTTATCAATATTACTGTAAACTGTAATATTTTGTCGATCATCTCCTCGATTTAGACGTTTGATCCAATAATAAAGATTAATCGCCTTCCAGCGCCGATAACTTTAATTAATTGGAACAAATCGGGGTGAACTTTTGATAAATATTAAATTGATGTTTTGCCTATTGTTTTTGGTTTGAAAGAAAGAATGTGATAATACTAAAAAATAGACACTATGATTTTCCGATTGTGGCCAATCGTGTCAAAAAGTTTAGTCGAAAGTCACACGGTTTAAATTCCTTATTTTTTAATTCTAAAAATGACAGCGACGTTACTTTAGGTTCACTATATGATTTTGTTAGGAAATTTTAAATGATTTTTGGATTAAAAATTGTATTAATTCATATTCACAATATCCGAGTAAATAGAATAGCATCGTATATTTACTTCACCAAATATTTGTAGTAATCTACGGCTGGCAATAAAGCGGCACACAAATAATTAATATTTGACAAAAAATTAATAAAGCGGCACAAATTTATGAGCAACAAAAACAAAAATTCTTGGCATCATAAAATTAATTTTTTGGAACAAAATATAATAATTTGGCAACATTTATCATTTGTTGGCACTACTGGAAGGGAACACAAAAAATTATTTTCGGGCATTGAATTAAGGTTTTGAGAGTCAACCATTAGAAACAAAAATAATAAATAGGCATCAAATAAAATATTTGGCTGATTCCAAATGTCTACACAAAAAATGTTTTTTAATGAACCAAATAAAATAAAGTGGGGACAAAAAGTATCATCAAAATTAATTTATTGCCAACAAATTAATATATGGGGCAAATTTATGGGAATATAATTTTTTTTTTTGTAAAGAAAATTTATGAGGTTTTCGGAAAAATTAAGCAATACGACCTCGTTTTGCGTTATATCAAATTGGGTATTTTAAATTTTCGAATCTCTTCAATTTGTTCTGAAATGAAACTTTTCTAAATGTGCTACGAAATTTTAGCTTTGCTTTATTTTTTAGAATGGAGTAATTCCTACTATCATTTTCTTTTTACAGTGAAAATATCATTTGAATCATTTTGTTCAGCAAATGACTAGCATTCAATTAATTTTATTCTTTAAAGTTAATTACATTAAACATACATTTAAAAGTCTTTAGCTGTGAAATTGTCATATGTACTTGATCTTACTTTAGGAATTTTACAACAACAATGCCGTGTATTTTCATTCCGGAATGAATAGTTTCAAACCAACTTTTATTTGGTATAGAATTATTCTACAAATAATTTTTAATTTTTTTCTTGGTTTTTTATTTAATTTTTAATGTCAACTGATAAAAGTAAAAAGAAAATGATTTTCGGTTTTTATTTTGAGCGTAATTTGGATTTTTATTTGTATACCAATAACTGTTCCAGTGACCAAAGTAAGACGGCATTTGATTCTTGAGTTTAGTTGTTTATTACCCTTTGAACAAAGCGGTTCGTTTACAATACAAAATTATTGTTTGTTCTTTGTTGTTTATTGGCGATTTTCATCAACAAAGGGTGAAGCATAAGCGTGAAGGTAGGCGCATGCCAAAAGACTTCAGGTTTCTCGACACGCATTCTACACTTAGGCTATTTTCGAAACCAATACTTATTTCATACTTATTTATTTATTCGACACCATCTTAAATAATTAAGTAAAATCATTCGTATTGATTTTACTTACTTATTTTGACAGCAACAACAAAAATTTATTTGTTTTCCATTTTTTTGAGTTCAGGACACTGCTATTCGCAACATAATACGTTTATAACACTAACGCTTGATAAAATAATGAGAGTAGAAGGTGCTTTTCCCGGATTTTTTTTTTGTTCCCGGGAAACGGGAAATTTGAATCCAATTTTCTCGGGTTTCCCGGGATTCCCGAGAAATTAAAAAAAAAAACAACAGAAATAATACATTAAATTTATTTCAAAATATAAAAATAAAATAAAATCATAAATTACGAATACACTATGTATTACACACATATCAACACAACATAAAATTTATATAAAACTACTTCAACGATGTTCGCTTCTTTGAGCAAAAATTGAGGCCGAAAATACCCTTTCATTTTCAATTGATGTAGGTTAGATGGTTATTACAGCATCCAGCAACTGCAGGTTCGACACTTCTGCAGATTTGTTGTAATGTTTCTCGTATTTCCGTATATTTGACGAACGGCACAAGATCTTGGTTTTTTTCTTTCTTTAATGCTACGTGATAAAACTTCCAATAACTCTGTTCAAATATTATCTTCATTTGCACGTAAGGATTCAAACAAAAACTTTAAAATCGCATCAGCTGTAACCAAATTTGCATCACATCTTCCCAAAGCTTTCACAGCTAATTTTAATGGCTGAAGTGCATTGAAAATATTCAACAATATTAGGATATAATTGTCATTCAGTAATATTAGGGATCCCCAATCATCCACGCTATTCCATCTGGTCTTACAATCCAAAAGCAAAATTAATTCCATTCCGTAATTTTGCTTCACATACTCTTGAAGAATTGAATTTCCTTTCGGTGACATTTTAAAAAATTTTTGCAATTTTTCTTACCATTTGCATTGTACCATTAATATCGTCACATTCACATCTCGGGGCTATATCATCGTTTGATTGATCATCATTATCAGTTTATATTATTTTCTTCGGTACTAGAGCTATATTTATTTTCATCATTATTTTAACATAATTGGTAGGTATATTCAGACAAAGCTCCAAATTTTACCATCACGGCAGCACCATCTGTGGTTGATGCGACTACATCTGTCGAATTTATACCAAAATCAAATAGTTTTAAATTGACCAGTTCAAGTGTTTTATCAGCTGCACAAGCTCCTTCAATTTTTACTAATCCTAAGTTATATATTGTTTATCAAAATGGATATTAATATTTAAATAGCGCCAATTCCGTAAACTCGTCCATTCATCTAATGTCAGGCTGAATTTACCATATTTATCGTTATGAAATTTAATTTTTGTTACAATATCAGATTTTGCAATTACATAGAATTCGTGAATCAGTTTCATTATATTAGTTTTTCCTTTTGGTAATCTATATTGCCTATCATGTAGTGATTGGCGAATAAATTCGCTTTTGTTTATACCGTGGATTGTCCATCAAGTGCCGCTTGTTTCGTAGAATTTGATAAAACTTTTCCTAAATTGCTTGGGCCAGCTTCTTGATGGTCATTTGTATTTCGTGTATGTACATATTGCAAACGCCCTATTAACCCGCTTGTTGACGAACGTTTGCATCATATTGTGCTAATGGATAGAAAAAGGCCGTTTGTTAATTGATTAAAAAATAGAGAATAGACAAAAAATCCCGGGAAGTTTTAGTTTTTTTCCCGGGAAACGGGAAATAAAAAAATTAGGAAATTTACCGAGAATTCCCGCCCGAGTATTCCCGGAAAGGTCCCTCTAAATGAGAGTATTGAATTTTGATGACCTCTAAATAAAAGAATTCATTTTTTACTTCAGTGTTCGTCAAAAGAAAATTTTAAATTTTTCGGTATCACGCTACCTTAGAAAAATATTCATATGCAAAATAACAAGCACTATAGATTTTTTTGTAAGAAAGGGATAGAAAATAAAGGCAGTGATATAGGCATAAAAATTCGTTTATCCACTTTTGATATATGTATAATAGTCCGATAACTATGCTGATTTCAAATAAAGAAAATGTAAAATAACCCATTGTTATTGTATAACCCACGCTGCTAGGGGCAACATGAGTTATATTTGGTATAACAAAATGTTGAGTAGTCATTGAAAAACTATTCTTAGTCAAATTGAATGAAAAACTATATTCCAAAAATTAATTAAATTAAAGTACACCATGACAATTTAAAGAATGGTCACTATGATAAAATGTATTTCAAAATTCAAGGCTCCAGTGTGAAAACACAAAATGGAAATATTTCTTATTAATTTACGAAATTTATTTCAACAAAAGTGGATAAAACGTTGTATGCCACTCGTGAGCAAAGAGATATTATCCACTCGGGATTATGTCCCACTCGGCTATCGCCTCGTGGGACAAACTTATCCCTCATGGATAATATCTCGTTTTGCTCACTAGTACCATAAATAACTATTAAAGTAAAAAGAAGAATTTATCAGTGAAAAATGGATAACAACTGAATTTTTGTTGTTGCTGTCAAAATAAGTAAGTGAAATCAATTCGAATGATTTTATTTACTTATTTAAGATGGCGTCGAATAAGTAAATAAGCATGAAATAAGTATCGGTTTCGAAAACAACCTAATACCACGTTTATATTATACGTACAAGTATGTAATTTTTTGCTATTTAATTATTTTTCCGCTGCGATCCACACTAGCTTTGCGATTTGTAGTGTGAACGCATACTATAAAAGTTTGTTGTTTTGACAGATACATTTCTGTATTCAATTCAGTTTAATTTTTACGATATTTAAATTTTTAAGCAAATTTTTAAAATTAATCTTTGATTTACTTTTTAGATTATTTGATTAACACCCGAAATTGTAGTTTAACGTAATAAATTTTTGTTTTGACAAAAAATATACGAATGACATTAACATATACTCGTAGTTAATAGTCAGGGTTCACATTACAAAACGTATTGTGCTAATACTTTTCTGATACATACTTTATCAAAATATCAAAATAGTATGTGATAAAATATTTAAATATTTAAATTTGAGTTCACATGACGATACTTGTTTGCTACATACTTTTATTCTAAACCATGCCAATACATTTTGCTTTCTTGTTTTGACAACTACATTATTTTTAAATTGCTTATATTTATTGTTTGAATTTGTTTGAAAAATTTTAAAACATGAACATTTTTAAAAATAATTAAGAAAAAATTAATTTTCGATAGTGTATTTGATTTTTCCAACGGCATACGGCAACGCTATTTCGTCTACTTTTATATGATAAGTGAAATTTAATATAATTTTGTATATAAAAATTATGGCTAAGGCTCTTTGCCAATTATTTACTTATTTCAAACTTATTTATGAAACGAACAAACAAGTAAGTAAATAAATATCGTTTGGAACAACAGCCTAAAAAGGTAAATTTATATTGTGTGTTTATATTCTAAAAAGTTACTCATTTTTTTTGTTGTATTATGTTTAGGACGTGTTCGAAGTTTGTGATAATTATTCCAGCTGTAATAATTATGACATTATTTTGTATGCAACCAAATTATTACAGCCACTGCGTGTTGTAAATTTGACACTTCTGTAATAATATTCATAAACAAAAGAGCGCAATAACAATAATTAAGCCGTATTACGCTAATTTATTTCTAAAAAAAATAGTACAAATAAAACTTATTACAAAATATGGGAGAGAAAATTATTTCACTCCTGTCAAAATTATTACAAAAACAAAATTATCACAAACTTCGAACACGTCCTTAGAAATTTTTTAGAATATAACACAAGAGAGATGGAAAAAATGTATCATTTTAGTGTAGAATGCGTGTCACTAAATAAATATATGAGGTGGGAAAATACGCCAAAAAAATTATTAAACATATTCGAACAGCATAACAAAAACTTGTGAATGTAATTGTTAGCGCCGCTCACCTGTTTAGGGGGTACATCGTGCGATTTTGAAGTTGAGAATTTTCTGGTTTCCGTGTAGATTGTTTGTTGGGAATTTCCGACAGCTTAAAAAGCCATAAAGCGTGATTTACACGGCCCAACAATGTTTTCCAACAAAATATGAAGAGATTAGTATATCGCAAATTTAATATGAAAGACAAGAACAAACATATAAACAAACAAAATTTTGCTGGAGTTTTTTTTTTTTTTAACTTTGTTTCCATTAAAAAAATTTTTGGACTATAAAATATACTCGACCCGAGTATATTTAATGGTAACAAACACAATAAAAATGACGATTTGTAAAATTTGTATAGCACTTTATGTTTATTTTTTAAAACTTTTATTTAAAAACTAAAATTTTCGTTCAAATAGTTATCGTTTTAGCCAAAAAAAATCGTAATTTTGAAAAATAAAGTTGTATCACTGCGGCATTCATCAAAAATTACATTGTCGATTTTATACCTCCAAAAAATTATAGCATGCCCGAAATTTTTGTTTTATTTTTTAAAAATGTTGTTTAAAAATTGAAATTTACTTTCGAAAAGTTTTCATTTTAGCCAGAAAAGTCGTAATTTTGAAAAATAATGTTGTATCATCCGCCCTATTCGTCAAAAATATTACATAGTCAATTTTATACCGCCAAAAAATTATAGTATGTCCAACATTTTTGTTTTGGACTCTCGTTTTATCGCATGTAAGATTTTTCTATTGCGTGTAGCTCTAAGTCTCAACAAAAAAAGTTGGAAAAAAATTGTTGGAACGTGTATATCACAAATAAGAATAAAAAAATAAAGAAAATTCAATTTTCTGTTATTTTATTGTCGGTAAAATTTTTTGTTTGATGACCACATATGGTATTATATTTGCTGCTTATTTCTAATTTTTGATGCTACTCTATGTCGCTAAACTTTTTTTTTGACGCTGAGAATTATTTGTTTGTATTTTCATTGTTTTGTTCCAAAATATTATATTTGTTGCCAATTTATTAATTTTGATGCCAATGTTTGTCGTCACAGTATTTAATTAAGTCCTTCAAAAATATTTGTTTGTTTTCATATACACTGATGGACATAATATAGTTTAGACAGGTAAATGAAAACGAAAAGTGTTTCTTAAATTCTTTGAATTAAAATTTATTCATTTCAAAATTTTGTTTATAGCAAAATAATAAAAAAAAATATAATAATACATTTTTGAAATATTTCATTCAAAACAAAATCCCAAAATTTCATGTTATGCCTAAAACTAAGTGGACATAATAAAGTGTACATTTGTATTTTGAATACAAACTATGGATTTATGATAAACTAATATTTTTAATTTTATGTTCACTAATAATTAATATGCCCACCTTTATTTCTTATAATCGCCGAAAGTCGGTTAGCCTTCAAAAAATTCACTTTTATTTTTTCGAGAATCTATGGGTATTTTTTTTGTCCAGTATTGCCCATAGATTCTCTATCGGATTTAAATCCGGTGATTAGGAAGGCCAATCTAACACCTCAATATTATTGGTTACCAAATATTGCTTGGTTATTTTTGCATTATGCTTTGGGTCATTATCTTGCTTTAACACGAATTGATTAATTCCAAGTTTATCAAAAGATGAAGCCAAATTGTCTTTAAGGATATTCACGTACCCTGCACCTGTAAGGTTCTCGTTGATTCTAACTAGATTTCCTACTCCAATAGAAGTGAATCCGCCCCACACCATTAAATTTCCACCTCCATGCTTTACGGTCGATTGAATACATTTAATATTTAGACGTTGTCATTGTTTACACCACACCCGTTCCCTTCTTTTAATGTTAAATAGTTCAAATTTGGTCTCATCCGTCCAAAATACTCGATCCCAAATTGAATCTGGCATACTAATATATTTTTTTGCAAAATCCAGCTTTTTCTTTATATTTTGACTTCGTAAAAATGGTTTCTTTTTAGCAATAAAGCTATGAATGCCCATTGCATTGATCCTTCGGCGAACTGTTCTTGCAGAAATGTCGAAATCCAAACTTTCTTTTATCTGCCTCGAAGATGTTTTTGGGTTTTTCTGCGCCTCTCTGCAAATTAGTCGATTCGTATGCAATGATGTAAGCTGTGGTCTTCCGGATTTCGGCAAATTCTTCACACTCTTTGTTTGATTAAACTTATCTATAATTTTTTTCACACCCATATGGCTCAGATGGAAAGTTGTAGAAATTTCTCTAAGAGATTTTCCAGATCTTCGAGCCTCAATAATTAACAATTTCGTGTCGTCCGATAGTGGTTTCATTTTTTAAATTTAATAAGTTTAAATGTTCAATCAATTCAATAACAGAACAAATTATTTCAAACAATTTTTGTTAGAGTGATACCAATATTGCTAAATGGTTAAAACGATCTTGTAAACTTTATTTTGTCACATCAAAAATGAACTAAATATTTTTTAATTATTCTTACAGTTACAAGGTTGACGGATAACCAAAAATATACTAAAAATAAAATCGCAGTTTACTGTTTATATAGGAATATAACGATTGATTACTTTGTTTTATTATTTGTTTCAATTACAATTATGAAATTTTGGTTGGTGTAAACTATATTATGTCCATTACTGTATGTTGTTCCAAAATATTATTTGTGATCCCAATTTATTATTGTTTATGCTAATGTTTGTCGCCAAATTTTTTTTTCTTGTATATCCATTTAAATTGTCCCGTAATCTGTCTAATCATCAGCATTTCAATTTTTAGAACATAGATACAAATCTTGAATAATAATTCTTAGATTTGGAATTTATTGGAATAGCTAAGTTCTCGTAAATCCTAAAATAGTTATTTAAAACTTTTGAAATTGTTTCGATTATTTTATTTAAATTGATTTAATATGTAGAAATTCTGAAATTGAACAATTGTTGTAAATTTTTTCAAATTTTAAGTGATTATTTTTAAGTTTTTCAATTCTGACGTTGTTAAAGATCTTATTAAACCTGAAGTTTTTGAAACTATTCTTTATTGACCAGCGTCTCACAATGAAATTATTTTATCCACTTCCTACACATTTTATCAATTTGGATTTTTTTTTCATTCCCTAATTATAAATTGTACCTCTGTCAAATTTCAGATATTGCTATATAATCCGAGGCAAATGAGCCAATCGTCCGTCAAAAATGAGTTACCGGAGTGGCTTACCGACATAAGAGATAAGAGAATTAAAACCAACACAAATTATTCAGTATAGGTAACTCGGACTATGGCAGTCAAAAATCCACATAGATAAATTCACAGATATTCTGTTTTCAGGTATTCCATTCCGGTAAAAATGAATCCAAAAATCGATCTATCTAGATGTATATAAAACTAGCAGTTGAAACGAGAAAGCTGTTTCTGTTGGATCCAATGAAATTACAATGCCAGTTGCCACTATTATCATTGGACCTTGGCAGCAACAGAAGCAGCTGATAAATTTAGTATTTTGTAGTACGATTTATTTAGATAATGTACTTCTAGGACTCAATATCCTTCACGTAGAAGAAGAAAATGAACAAACGATTAAGACACTCTAAAATTCCTTTATATTTGGTATATCACCCAACTCTGGCTTCACTCCTTTAAATATAATTCCAATACTCAGTCTCCAATTAGTTTATTCAATTACCGTGTTCACGGTGCTAAATTTGCAAAGTTATCCAAGCCGGCTCATTCTTAGGTACCTCCTCGAATTTTGTCATCTAATTGTTACAATCATTTGAGTGGTTCTCGTGTTGACAGCATAATCAACACTGTAATTACAATACGCTTTCGATAATAAGATTTTTTTCTTTATGTTTAAATAAGCAAGCATGTTTACATTACAAAACAACCTTTGCCCAAAATATAAACATATTTTACCACCGTTATTTAAAAAGAAAAATGTCTGCTTTCCTTCGATTCACTAAGGGCGTCTATTGGCACGATCAACAGATAATTAGATCAACTTTTCCCATTAGGTTTTTATATTTTTCAGTTAATTTGGATTATTCCTAATGGCTTAAGACTAATGCCGACAAAGCATATTGATTAACGGACATAAGCCACATAAATTAAACCTGACTGATTTGCCTATGATACCATATATCGTATACATACTTTAGAATATGGATAAACAGATATCAAGCCTTAAAGTAATGGTACACTGTCAAGGATTAGGACATCAGATAATATTTGTCCAACCATTAGAAAAGCTTTTGGGCTAAACACCAAAGTTTGCTTCAAAACGTAAAATAATGAATTATATAAATAAGAGGTTTTTTGTCAAACAGTTTTAATTTTCCAACTATATAATTCCTGTTCTTGTTTGTTTCGAATGTATAATATATCAAACCGACCCCTGCGAGTCTTTGGCCAGACATTGAAAATTTGTTTGCTTCAGTGCGAGTTTACAACCCTTTTCTGAAAAAAAATTTTCAACAGGCAACCAATCGACGTAGTCTATTTTGTAAACAAATTTCCCCTTCCGAACATAATTCTTTTGTTTTCCATTTAAAATATATTGAATCTGCTGAAAATTTTTCTTCAGAAAATGGTTGTAAACTCGCACTCAGAATTATGTTTTTCAACCAAAAATACGACTGGCACGTGAATTTGTTTATTTTAAAAAGAGTGGCGGTATAAAAGTATTATAATACTATTTTGTGTGGTTCTATAGGGCAATTTAAATTCGCACCATCCGATCAATAAAACCTCTTGCACAAGTCCTGGAAGGTCCTCCTGCACAGGTTATTCACTTTTAACGAAACGTTGTTACACGGGGTTTCTTAATAATTTCAAACTTCAAATTTCAAAGCCTTCACCTGAAAAATTAAGTTTTTGGCGATAATAGTTGTCGAATTTCTTTGAAATGTTCCGATTTGGGAACGCAACTATACTTTTCTAAAACAATTTTTGGATATAGAAATGGAAAATAAACCTCTTCCTAAAAATCCAAGAATTACTTATGTAGAATAATTTTTGGATTTGTTTGTTTGTTTTGTGATTGGAATATCATCGAAAAGTCTTCGAAAACCACAAAAATCATGATTAATTACGAAAATCTCGTAATTCTCGCAAATCTCGAAAATTCTGGAGCAATCTGGAAAGTGGACAAGCCGTGAAATTAACTCGATGGAGAAGCTTTTCCTAACGAAATTTTATAAAAAATGTAACTATGGTTCACTAATTATAGGTCGTTCCTTGTCTTATCGTACCGTAAGTTTATCTGAGGTAACCCATTCTGCAAGCTGTGCTTCCTGTCATAATAATGGTTTAGATTTTTTTGAAATTGAACATTTCTAATTTTAAGGATTTTATGCAGTCGTTTCTCTCGGGTAGACGGCACGGTTTATATCGTTTATAACAACGACTATACTGTATTTCGGATCCAACGATCCAAGAATTCCAGCTCTCAGCATTTTTCTTACTACTATAATTTCACGGAGTTAGACATTTAATTACATCAAACAAAAGTTTTAAAGCATAAGTCGTATAGCAAAAAAAAGTAAAGCGTCGTAATACCAATAAATTATGTTTTTAATAATTGTTTATCCTAATGGAATAAGTTTATAAAACTGTAATATTTTTTATTTAATAATAATTTTCTAGCTATCAGAAAAACTGATCAACTTTCAATATTTGTTACGTAACAAAATCGGAATATGAGAATCGATGGAACAAATTTACGAAAAGTAAAATTTTTATGAAACGTAAAAAAAATTCCCAATTGCCTGATAAATCATTTTGTACACAATTCGCGTTCAACCATTATCCATCCTCATTAAAATCGAAAGTAATTTTTTTGCAAATTATTATTATTGTAAAACTTTAAAACATTTTTCACTAATAACCCCTTTTTTTCTATCTTGATACATTTTTATGATAGCAACAATAATATACATACTTTGTATATGGATATAGACGAAGAAGAAATGCCACCACCACAAGCAAAAATAATATCAGTAATAATAATAAAAATAACCCCTTTAGCCACATTCAATTCTATCACCAACCAAAAAAAAATTGAAACGAAGAAAAAACAAAAAAAAAAAAATTACAAAACCTCCGGACAACATAAAAACTACAATATTGTTGAAGTTGGTAAAACCAATTTTTTCCCAACAACAAAATGAATGAAAACCACGTTACCAACCTCATCTCATTTTCTTTTATCTGAGAGAAAACACAAAAAATACCGAAAAAAGTAGTAGAAGAATTTTTTTTTACTATTTACTCATATCTTCGTTTTTATTATACCCAAACCTATGGCACAACCAATTTTTTTTGTTTTGTGTTGCGTCGCATTCCGACGAGCGTCTCTTCTTCTAGATTTTACCATGTTGAATATTATTACAATGGATTCTCAGTTGTATTTCGGGTGTGGATGGAAAATTATGGGTGGAATCTATTGCAAAAAACGGTATATATATACATATATTCTTCCACAAATACATACTACATGTAAATAAATATACACACACATAGATTGCTGGATAGATATAAATAAAGAATGGATGTGGTATGCAGACATATGAAGCAGATTCAATATTATCTCTTCTATGCCATTTTGGAAACAAACACAGAGTAGAGTACAAAAAAAAAATTTATTTTTTGGTGGGTGGAAAATTTTTAAACTCACTAGATCCAGAGAAGAACCAGGTGGAATTGGACGAATATCTGTTGTTTTGTTTTTATAATTTTTTGGAAAATAAAATAAAAATAAAATGTAAATGGTATGAATTTGAAAGAAAGCTTTTATTATTTTACTTGTTTTTTTTTGTGTGCACGCAGAGTATTTAGAGAAACAGATTTGAGGCTTGCCTTTTGTAGTCATAGAGGAAAATACTAAGTGAAAGAGTATTTTATTTTTGAGTATTGGTCTTGAAATAACATCAAAAAAAAATCCAATTTCTCTTTCTCGATAAACGTCTCTCAGTCCGTTCGCCCGTATTTGTTAAAAAAAAAACTACTTGCAGGATAAAACTCAACCACAAATTGTTAGAAAAATATTATCTATTTGTACACTAATGCAATTCAAATATCAAAATATTCAGGTGGATTTAGAATTTTAGTTTTAAAAACAAATTTAATTTAATTTTTTTTTATTTGTAGCAACAACATTATATAAAAAGTTTTTAGTTTATTTAGAGTTTTTGTGTTTTTGCTAGGGAATGAAAGAATTAATGCAACAGCAGATGCAGATGTGTTCATTTTATTTTATTGCTTTGTCGGAAAAAATATGTATGAAAAATGAATGAGTGAAGTTGATCAATTTTAAATTGTTAGATGCATGGACGAAATGAAATTTATCGGGTTTTTGAAGGAGAATACGTCGTAAATGAAGTTCCGCAAAACAATGTGATAGCTGCCCTTTGAAGTGTTATATAATTCGCCTTTGTCAGATTAATCAGTCTTATACAAAAATAATTGTAATAAACTGCAAATAAAGGCTGAAAAATAGTGTTAGCATGAAGTTTCTTATCAACATTTCCTAATGTGCAATTATTCATGCAATAAAGTCCAATACGCCTATTGAAAATGCTATAAACAAGAGTGAATCAGTCTTCGTGAAATATTTACTGATTAGTCACGTCTTATTCACTCATAATTCACTCAATTTCATACATTACTCACTCTTTATTCACTGTTGAATGATGAAAGTTAACTAAACTTATTATTCACCTATTATTCACTCATTGCTCTGTCATTGTCACTTCTTTATCACTCAATATTCAAATATTATTTGAACACTCTTTGAATAGCGGCTGACGAAGTGAAAAATGTGATGAACAATGAGTGAATAATGAGTGAGCTGTAGTGAATTTTCAATGAATAATCAATGCATAATGAATGCATATAATAGGCATTGAATAAAGAGAGTGTACTGGGTGAATAGTACATGAATAATAATAAATTATTAATAATAATAATAACGAGTACCTAATCCATCAATAATTAGTGATTATTCAATAAAAATTTGTGAATTATGATCGCATTATGTATAAATATTGCACGAAAAACTACCAGTCGCTGTCAGTCTACAAAGCAGAATAAATATTACATAAGTATACAAATGTGGTAAAAGTAACTTATATTCTTTTATTTCATCAACCTATACCCTTCATCTACCTATTACTATACGTAAGAAGTATTTTACGCCAAATCTTGCTGCCATGTCCCGAACACTGTTTAACCATTTTTTGTAACGTTAATAAAGTAAAGTTTAGTACTTAATCATGAAAATTTTTGACTTTGAGATTTTTGGAGACTTATCCATTTTGGGGTCCCCTGAGTCCGTAACATTAGGTTTTGAAATGGTGTCTGTCGATCGGTCTGCCTGTATATTTGTGTCCTCTCTACAGCCAAATGATTTAACTAATCGAACTGAAACTTCTTATTTAAGTTTTTTCAGAAATTCTGATGTCCCAGTGATTTTTACTCAAGATCGGCCAACTAGAATTGGCAGCTTCTGTGGACCAGAAGAATTATTTTGCAAATATCTAAAAAAATATTAGATTCACAGAAAAACTATTAATGAAATGTACCAATATTAAGATTTTTAACAATTTGTATTATTCGGACAAAACAAAATGCCAAAGGATTTGAGAATTTGTCTTTAATCTCGTGAAATAAATATCATATTTCTAGCAGAACTATAGTTAATGTAGCGAATTATATTTACCGTAGAAAGTTGTTGGTTGGATACAGCACATTTTTAGGGTTCCGTAAAAAAATGTAAAAAATAACCTTCTGTGTGTCACAGCCGATTTTCTCAGGAATTACAAATCCTCTAAACTGGAAAGTTGGCAAAATTAGAACACTTGTTTTCACACAACTAGTCCCATGGTCAGAATCACAAAAATATTTGTTGAGGTTTACAAATATATATTTCTTAGAAACAACTAACTTATTTAGGTACAAATTGAAAATTACAGAAAAATGATTTTTCAAACTAGCATAACTCGCAAAATCGCAGTAAGCTTTACGCGTTACAGACAATAGCTGTGTTTCAATTAGGGTTTCACAAACCGGTTTTAAATTTTTTTTTTTATGTATGCTCGTTTATAGTGTTTAACGGTATTAGGTCGACATTAAGCGTATAAAGGTAGATACAATCTCGACGGAACGGAGACGAAATTGCGCATAGAACGCAAAAATTTATTTAGGACTGTAAAAATAAAAATTTTTCTGAAAATCTCGACACACGTTTTTCACAGTATATAATCTTAAACTATCTAACATGAACTAATCCTTTTTGATTGCCATAAATCCTTACTTTGATGGCTCTAAATCCTATTTTGTAAACACCTTTTTTGACCATTTTAAATTTTCCATCGTAGTATAAAATCTACTAATTTAGTTAATAACTAATAATTTAGTTAATAACTAATAATTTAGTTACATAAAACCGTTTAATGTCATTGGCTTCACTTTAGTCTGTATAACTTTAGTTACCAAGAATGTCTTTCATTTTATATTTTTTCTACATCATACAGTGACACTTCAATCCGTTCTTGCGTACAATATTGGAAATAATTTAATTTTAGTACTTAAAAACTGGTTAATGTTAATTAAAAAATCAAAATACAAATTCAAGAAACTAATCAGGCAGTCTTATCTTACTGGTTTATTTATAAACAAAAAACATTAAATAACGTCCACGGCTTTTATTATAACGGCCGTGGCTGTTATCGATGGCATAACAATCATGGAAACACTTCGGGTGTGATCAAACACCAGCCTGGTATGACGAAATGGTACGTAACGGTATTATGCCGATATTAAGCATATAACAGTTGAGGATAATGGTTTGGATAATGGATGCATGTTATCCGAAACCGTTATCACTTTTATCGGCCATATGTTGTTCACTACTTTTCGTCATACCCAAAAACCGTTTAATTTACCAGGTGATTTTTTAAATCAAATCAAATCACTCGCGGATTCTACGGCTAAAAATACGTAGGATTTGACTGAATTTTTTTTTTCGATTCATGATAGATGGCGGTATAATTGACGATATTCGTCACTATGACGATAGGGTTACGATAATGAGAAGCCATTTTCAGTAATTGAAAATTTAAGAAATACAAATTTTTTACGACCAACTTCGAGTATTTACAATGAAACCGTTGTTTTTTTATTGCAACCGTATTGCAGAAATCGAGAAATCGAAAAAAATTGAATATCGTCAATTATACCGCCATCTATCATGAATCGAAAAAAATGTTTCAGTCAAATCCTACGTATTTTTAGCAGTAGAATCCGAATCTGCAATAAAAAATAGGGGTTCATCACAAAATATTGCTCTTACGATTGTTTATACGTTTCTGTTAGTCGTTAACACTCCAAATTCTGCGATGATACTTCTAAAACACAATATAAAAAATTATATAAAATAATTAATTACGTTAAAATAAGAAAAATTTGCAAATACATATCATATTTAATTAAAAGAAAATAATTGAAATTGAAATTAAAAAGAAAAAACAAGAAATATAATTTTTGCACAATATAAAATCATTTCTACTTACAAGAACAATTTTAAATGAGACCGAGCTTTAAATCGAATGGCTCCCACTCCTTACTATTTATTTCCTTTGAAATTATATGGCGGTTTGGGAATCGGTAAAACACGTTCGCAAGCTAAAAAAATTAAAATAAATATCTAAAATTATTTTAATTTTAAAGGATATTATACATTATGCACATTTATAGTACTCTATAATGTACATAATAGGAAAAACAAATTAACATTTTTAGGTTACAAAACACATTACACGAAATACAATTAAACTTTACTTTATGTATTCACTTGTTCTTAATTTGTATTATAATACCACAAAATTACATTATGTTAAAATTATTCTAAAATCAAATTTTAAATAAAAATTCTTACCTGGATCGTAAATTGTCGTCCGATATTATTCGCAGTAATATGCAATGTAAATGTACCATATGGTCATTATTCAAAATCAAAACCACTGTGATCATGAGAGAGAAATTTAAAACGAGACAGAATAATAATAATGAGATAGAGAGAAAACAAAAAAATGTTTGCGCACCAACGTGTTTTAGTACTCTCCTAATTACTTTATCTTGTATTTATATATCTTGAAAAATATTACAACAGAGAAATATTGCAATACATTCACAGTCGTAGATATTACACCACCGTACAAATATATTGAACTATTTCTTCGATGTAGAAATGTAATGTTGTAATACATTGGCCAAATTTTAATAACATTATGACTGTGTCCGAAATCCGAAATTTTTGACACTCATTTGGAAAAACTGTACACACCCAAATTATCACACTAATTCCTACAGTAATTTTTGAAATATTCAAGCGTTCTTAGCGTTTTATTTCAAAGAAATTAATTTTTCTCATTCGATCTTAAGAAGATGCATTTTTTCAATTTTGACTTAATTTTAATCCTGTTTCTTTAATTATTATTATCGATTAAAATGTTGTAATTAAGCTTTAAAGATTGTTAATGTGAGTGTATGAGTATCACAACCACCTGATAAATATCTAGAAATAGGAAATTTTGCAACGACGTGAATAGTTAAATTTCAGGTTTATAACCGTGAAGAAGGTCGTGAAGGTGATTAGGCCAATTTCCTATTTCTGTAGATGCGTATATCACATACCTGCATGTTATATTATATTAGCGTTAGGTACGAATACACCATATCCCAATTTTCAAAAATAGTCATGTTGATTATAGAATCCGCGGGAGCGAATCAATCGCGGATCGAAAACTGCACTGAAAAAAAAAAAAAAAAAAAAATAGGAAACAATTGCTGCAAATCAAAGTATCCTGGAAAATTTCTATTGATTTACATGCAATTTGGATTTTTTGATTCACCGTACAAACGCAATAGTTTTGTAGCGTCTCTTCTAAAGCCGCAGCCAGACGATTGCAAATATTCAACAAATGTAATCTTACAAATATTTGATAAATACTGGTAAAGTAAATATTTCGGTGATTTGACTATTCACACGATTTGTGCAGCACTTATTTTGTCGATAAATGCGAATATATATCCAATGCAAAAATATATACATATTTTTATATTTGCCACTAGTTACCACTAGTTACCACTAGTAGTTAAAACTTTAAATATCATTTTCTCCAAAAGAGAGCAGATCGAACCATAAATTTGACATCCGTCACAACAATTGTTGAAAACAATTTATTCAAACAAAAAATACAATATATACTTTTACAATATATGTAAAAAAAAAATAGTAAATGGCTTTTGTTCCAACGCCAGATTTAATAGAATCTTCCTCTTTTCTTTTTAATGACTGGTGTGTAGTCATTAATATCTCTTTTTTTAAAATATAAATATTGGTTGATTTGTACCCAACTCGCTTTTTATTTTATTCCACGCATCATATACATATGTGCAGCCTATTTTTATGTTTTGGATTTTTTAAATCCCAGACTTCTGGATATTTCTCGTATATGGAAATAAATTCCAAAATCAAATTGCTGGACCATTCGCCATCGCTTTCCATTTTTATTTATTTATTTCTACTGTCAAAGTATATTATTTGAAACTTATAAACAAAGAGATTAACATATAGAGCAGAAACAAATTTTTTGGAGGGAGATGGGTGTATATAGTTGGTTACAAATAATACATGGTTGGTCTTCCTTTTATGTAAACCAACCATTTAGTTTTTATTCTTGTTAAAAAGTGGTTCTGCTTAGTTTCGTTAAAATTAAAAATTATCAAATAAAACAAAACAATTAAAAAAAATATGTATATTATTAATTATAATATTACACAATATATTATTGTAACCATACATATTATTGTTTATTTCTACTCTATTAGTATTTTAAAGTCTTTGATAATACATGCTTATTAGTGATACCTATTACTAATAACTAAAATTAATAATAATTGTAGTGACGCCTGTCCATAGAAAATATAATATACATATTTTATTTACAAATCGTGTGGACGATACCAACACGTTCACCAATGTTGGTGAGATATTTTATTTTTATCGCCTGTAGAGCGAATGGGTAGGAATGTAACCTTGATTGCTGTGGCTTAAAACAATTTCTTTTCAACGATTTGTCAAGAAATCCAAAGCGATTTTAATGAAACTATTTTATAAAATTTTTGTCTCCCGTTTGATTCACTCCCGCAGATTTTATTATCGACGTGATTATCTTTATTTACCGTGTACCGTTTGGTAATGTAATTATTGTTAAAAATGATCCAACGTGTCACTCAACGTTTCATTAACAGCCCTTATTATTCTGTAAATAAGCCATTACATATAGGCACAATATAAAAAAACGATCCGATCTACGTGTGGGCAAAATTTACGCATTTTCTGTTCAAAAATCTCGCCATTTCTCGGATATTATCATATTAGAGTGTTGTACTTTGCGTTTTGGGGGCTTTGGGCTTTTAAATTGTTTTCTCATAGGATTAACGAGTAAATTACAATGTTCGCATTTTTTTCGTTCTTTTTTTACGAATTATGGAATAAAGTAATGAATGTGAAGTAAATGGAAAGTAATGAAATTGAAAGAAGGCGAATAAGAATGAATAGGAAAAGCCCATAGTACGAGTATTTAATTTATTTATTTATTTTATTATTAAAAGATTGGGTAGAATATGGTAGGTCACGTTTAACAGGACGAAAAATTTAAAAAATTGCAGCTTTAGAATTACAGAATCGTCATCAAAGCTCGGCCATTAAAGGGGCAGCTTGGTCATCAAAACTCATTAAATTTTCACAATCCATCAATAATGCTAGTGTTACTTGGAACACAATTCGTCAACGCTATTACAGGTTTTATTTTTGCATTTTGCAGACAATTAATTTGAATAATGAATTTTGGTTATATATATACATTCAAATGACACAAGGCCTCCAGCCCAGGTTGAACCATTTTCGATTCTTCAAATATATTTACAATCAATTATAAAAAAATAATTTTAAAAATATTTCTTTTACGAAAATAAATTAGTATGAGTATCACAACTAGCTGAATCGTCACACGGATGGAAAAGTGGAAAAATGGAAAGGGCCTCCAACTGCAAGTCACGAAGATTAGATTAAAATGAGCTCATATGCTCAAAATGGACCATGTGGTTCTCAAAAATTTTATTGTATGTATATAACAAAAGAGGTTTCATTCAATTCTAGAACTAGGTATTTTCTGACTGACTCGAACTTCATTGAGATATTTTTATTTAAACATGAAACCTTTCTAGTGTGCCAAATATTATGAAAATTTCAATACTTGTATATGTAGGACCTAGTGATGGGCTAAATCGATCTTTTTTGTTAAAAATCATATGAGAAAATAAACAAAACAGGACAAAAAAGATCGATTTAGCACAACACTAGTAGTACCAAAAATACATGCTGTTTTAAAAGCAGTTTGGCAGTCCGTTTTAGAAGCAGTCGTCCCCTCTAAAATTAACTAAAGAATATGCTTAATACAATAAAATGAGAGACAATATTCAAAATTTGCATGATAATTTGAAATTCATTGAACCTCGATCATTGTTATTCTATAAATTATACGTGATTACCTTTATCTCCTATGGAAGCATCAAGTTCAATTTTATGTTACATCTTTACCGTCATACATTTTACAATTATATCTACAAAATCATTGTCTTCATTCCAAGTTCTGTTAAGTAGTTTTCTGATATGGTTAAGGAAAGCCTTTAAATTTGAAAGTTAAGGTTAAATTAAATTTTTAAGGTCATTCGGGTATTTTTTAAATTTTGTAGTACACTATTTCATATTTAGTCCAGTACTCTGATTCTCTAAAAAATAATATAATTTGCAAGCGGGTAAACTTGTGAAAAGCAAAGTTTACTTTAATGAGCTTGGAATTTTTGGATATTATTTTAGTAGTAAATCAAATCAAGAAGTTGCAATCTCATAAAAGTAAACTTTGCTTTTCACAAGTATACCCCATTACACATTACCTTATTTTTCAGAAAATCAGAGTGCTGGTGTTTGGCTAATATGAAACAATAAAGTTTTACTAATCAACCAAATTACTGTTCGTCATTTAACATTGAATCTGATTATAACAAAACTAGCGTTTATACCCCGTGTCAATATCATTTCTGTAACATATACAAATTTCATGCCGACTATACCAACCAACACTTTGGCATTCCTCCTTCCCCAAAAATGATATAATTATTAGGAAATGAAATTTTCTAAACAAATAGTTTGATTATAATCTTAAATTATGGTGTAATATCATAGCTATAAATGGTTCACAATTTTGTTTATCGTTGTTGTTGTTGTATTTGGTGGAACATTATAAACCGGAAATATAATGATTCTGATTAATTCTATTCATAATATCTACTAATAAAAATTATAAAAAATATAATTTATTTGCTTAAGTTTATAAAAAGCTTATTTATACTTTTTTTTTTACTATGTATAGTACTTATTATACAGATAATACACTAGACTATAATTATACAGTAATTTAAAATTCTAATTAAAATAATTATTATTTTGTATATTTTGAGTCCTTTTCATCTCCCTTTTTAAAGTGTTAATTTTTTTAATTGTTCTGAATAATTGAGTCATTTCGTTGAAACCAGGTTTATAAAAAAAGCTTGGATGATACAAATCCTTTGTAAAGATTTTTTTTTAAGATTATACCCAATTAGGTTATACAATATTTTTACAGTGGAGTATTTAGGTATTCGGATTTAACGACTTTTATAATATTCCTCGAGTGGTTTATAGATATTTTACGATGGTTTGCGGACTATTATTATGTTACGTCAATAAACAATTATATTGTGGTGTGAGATGCAGTATTTTCCTGCCATTATAAAAGAGGAGTGTCAGAACAATTTGGTTCCAAATAAATATAATAAAAAACTTTACGCTACGAAATACAACAAACACTACAAAAAAGTTTTACAAAAAGTCACTAATATACTTTTATTCATCAAAAAATATTTTTTATGCTTTCTTACTACAGATAAAAAAGCTTACACAAAAATGAAAACTTTCCACTATTTTTTTCAAATAAAAAATTTAAAACTTAAATGTGTATATGTTGTAGTAGTGTACACATTTTTTTTTGTTGTTATTCTCAATAACTTTTTGAACGAAAAAGGATATTAAGAAAAAAATACAACAAAGAAAACGAAAAAAATATAAAAGTTTATTATAATGTATAAAAGTTGTGCTTTTTTCTTAAAATCATCGTTCATTTCATCTCCAAAAAAAGAAAATCTTTTTTTTTCTAACTATTTCCGCGCACTTTCAACAACAGAAAAATGGTATACATAGTAGAAAAACACAGAGAAAAAAAATGTTTTTTTGAGTGTTAAGAAAAAGGATTCCAAACTTTCAGGATACCAGTTATGAATTTCTAATGAAATTTCGTTTATATAATATAATGGAAAGCTTTTTCTCTTAGTATTTTTCACCACAAATTAATTTATAATTTTTTTTTTTTTTTTTTTTTTTTTTGATGTTTTTAATTGAAAATGAAACATAATTTTATTTTTTTATGATTGTAATAAAAATTGAAATGAGAAATATATCTCTATCATAAATTTGTAAGTATGCAGCTTTTAAGCATTTTTTATTTAGATTATTTTTAAATATGTATAAAATATGATAAAACAGCAATAGAGGAAGTTTTTCTGATTCGGTTTGAATAGCCAACAGACGAAGAATATTTTTAAATGATTTATTATTAATTTAACCAAATTATGCAACTTTGTAGGTACTCCATATAAAGCCATAATGAAGTCTTTAATCATTGACGAATTATTAACAAATTATATATAAGCGAGGTATTGTATAATAGCTTGAAACTAAATTGAGAAATGTGACTTAGTTTTCGTAAGTATTTACAAATTACTAGCTGTTGTCTTTTATTAAAAATATGTGTTGAATGTTAACGGCTTCTTCCATTGAAAGTTGTAAACACCCGCTCTATTCAACTTGTTTGTCGGTATTGGTTTTAAGCTATTAAGAATCAGTGTGGTCGAAAACACTAGTGTAATAGTATTTCATTATTTTCAGTTCACTCGTACTACAATATTTGCCATAGTTGTTAAAAACAAATTACGGAAAATTATCAGCAATA
Source organism: Tipula vernalis (assembly GCA_958295665.1). Classification (NCBI taxonomy): domain Eukaryota; kingdom Metazoa; phylum Arthropoda; class Insecta; order Diptera; family Tipulidae; genus Tipula; species Tipula vernalis. Next base: position 345,569,276 of record OY282558.1, on the reverse strand, counting down.
TTTTTATTTTGTACGTAGTCCCTTTCCCCTCAAACTATTCCCATGAAAAAGTGAAAAGTAACTTTTACATTTTTCAGAACTGCTGTAGTATTAAGAATACTCCAAACTAGAGCTGCTGATTTTAAGTCATTTTGCAAAGTGTTGTGAAACACAACACATCAAGGTTGATTTATAATTAGTAAGTCGCACTTACATAATATTAAATTACAAACAATAAGCGCATAATTATAAATACATAACGTTACAACATAATATTTTTCCTTGATTTGATTTTTCCTTGCATTTCCGGGTATAAAAATGTTATGTATATATGTATAATGGAAATTTTTACAGGTAAGTGATAGTTACAGTTAGTTATAATCCAAAGATAGTTATAGTTCAAGAGCAGATAGTGATAATTCAAATACAGAAAGATACAATTAAAATTTAAATAGTTAAATTTCAAATTTAGATATAGTTATAATACAAGATATAGTTCAAATATAGTATTATCTTAAATTCAATCTTAAATAAAATCTTAATACAAAATAATAAACGAATAATTTGTGATCTAATTGAAACTAAAGTTGTAAAAGCATTAGTGCAAATATTGTATTGTTTGAGTGAAAAAAAAATAAGATTAGAAGGTAAGCCTTGGAGATTCAAACATCTCAACAACAATTTATAATACATATAAAGTATAAACTACAATATTGGCACTGCCGCAAAGCGTTCCGCTCAGGAACAGTGTAAAAAATAAAAAAATCATTCATTAAAAATATTTCATTCCCCCTTTCCAATATACGCCGAGATTTTTGAAAGAAAAATGGTTAATTTGGCACAAGTCAAGAATTAGTGGAAAAACGTGTCCCTCTTTTCTATGGCCAAGCTGAGGTCGATCCCAGCGTGCAAACGCGTCGAGAAACAACTTTTAGGTAAACCAGAACAGCTTTTCAACCTTATTGGACGAGATTCTATTTAGACTTCGTGGTAGGGCATATACGATGTTCAAAGACATTCATATAGAAGATGTCAAAGACTTCTATAGTATGATAACAAAGAAATTTTTGCCCGCCCACACAACAGAATCGCTAATGACCGATTAAGGAATGCCAAGCAAGGGAAATTCGAGAGCTGTGCAGACTTCGGTAGTCGGATACAGAGTCATGCACTAGATTATGAAGCAGGAGTCTGTACCAAATATGGTGAGGCGAATGCACTCCCGAAACCCCTTGTGGTCACATTAGAACAGGACGCTTTCGTTCGTGGTTTACATAACGAAGCCATCCGAACAAACCTGTCGATGGCCACAGAGAAATCCCTGACAGGACTTGTTGAAAAGGCAGATAGAGCAGAGCGTCAGCTTGGTTTGTCCAGAGCAACAGCAACTGGCAGCCAAGGGGATACCCTGCAAGGTGCCAGCTTTGTGACAAGGCAGGACACAGTGCGAAGACGTGCCGAACCAATACCTTGACACATGCACGGAGGGAAGTTGTAGTACCAACCGTAACATGCAGGTATTGCAAACGTTACGGGCATATCTTGGAGAACTGTACCAAGAGTTACAGTCCGGTGCGTAACTCGAGGAGCCACAGTTTGTAATTAAGAATCAGTATCCAAACAGAAATCAACAAAATTACCAACAAAATAATGGACAACGAAATTATAACCAAATAGGGTCCAGCAAAATGTCGAGCCACGTAGGAACACACATAACAGTCCAATCAATCAAACAGAATCCTTATCAACGTCCAGTAACATCATCACAGCCCACAGTTAATCAAAGGCAGCTGACTTACCTTAACAGGGGTCAACAGAGTTACCGGAGACATCAGGACATCAACCAATTAATGAACGATTTACAGAGAATGAATATTAACTACATAGAAAACGTCGACGAAAATTCAATTCATCACGAGGGATTACGAAGAAGGACTCGTCGAGCATCAGTAGAGCTGTAGTTCAGACGAGTCCACTTCCCGAAAAGACAAACATTAATAGTAGTAATATAAGTTAATCAGGTTGTGTCTCGGCCATGACACCGAGCTCAGACTCATACCTTTATAATAACTACCAGAGTTCCGCCTCGGTAGTTCCTACGAGTTCCGTCTCGTACCTTTATAATAACTGCCAGAGTTCCGCCTCGGTAGTTCCTACGAGTTCCTTCTCGTACCAGTATAATAACTGCCAGAGTTCCGCCTCGGTAGTTCCTACGAGTTCTGTCTCGTACTGTAAAAATAACTACCAGAGTTCCGTCTCGGTAGTTCCTATGAGTTCCACCTCATCAATTCATGGCAAGTACCAGAGTTCTGCCTCGGAACTGCCACCAAACAAAACAGTTAAAAATCCCACTGAACCGAAAGGAACAGAGGAGGTTTGGCCACCAACGGAACCATTCGTCGCCGTTGCTAAAATCCACGTACCCCCAGACGAATTAAAGTCTCACCAGATCAACCTGGAATCAAAACACAAATTTACCCACGATGTGGTAAAATTAAAATTAGCAGCATCCAGAGACGAGTCAACTTTTCTAATAGACTCTGGTGCTTCAGTGTCATTAAGCAAAAAAAAAAAATGATTAAAGACATCAAATCGATAGATCGGAGGGAGAGGTCCATACTAAAGGGAATTGGCAAAGAAGCTACAACTACTCTAGGGTGTGTGTCTACACACATAGATATTCCGCCATATCTTAAAATTCCTCACAAATTCCAAGTAGTTGAGGACGATTTTCAAATCGAACAAGATGGAATTCTCGGGAGAGATTTCATGAGTGTTAATAAAGTTGATATTCTTTACAGTACTTGAGAACTAAGTATTTTAGGGAATAAAATCAAATTCCTAAATAACACAGCCAAGATACGACTTTCTCCTCGTGAAGAAAACATAGTACAAATATCAACTCCGACAAATAACCAAAACCTTTGCAGCTCGGATGCATGCATGATGTATATATTGGAAATTGTTTCATCCAACCTGACATGCTGAAAGTTCAGATCAGCATACGAGGGCTCGTAGTTAACACAAATCCCAACGAAGTAACCATTGAGAACTATGTACCTAAACTTACCCCTCTGGGTCAATATAACGTTCTTCAATTCAAATCTTGCTCTGAGACAGGGAAAGATCAGCATCTTGAGACTAGAGATGATCTTGTAATAGGGAAAATTATTCCAACTTTAGATAAAGATCTAAATTTTGAAGAATCCACCTTACTCCTTGAATTAATCAAGGAATACTCAGACATTTTCTTCGTCGAGGGCGACAAACTTTCAAGCGTTCCTGGTGTCAAACACCAAGTACATCTTCACGATAATACACCCCCAATTAATACCAGGCTGTACAGAATTCCACGAGTACTCAAGAAAGAGATTGATACCCAGGTGCAAAAGATGCTGGATGATAACATTGTCACCCACAGGACCAGTCCATTCAATAGACCTTTACTAGTGGTGCCGAAGAAGCCAGACAAAAATGGCAAAATAAAATGGAGAGTGGTGTTTGACTGTAGAAGAGTCAATGAGGCGACGATAGGCGACTCTTGTCTACTTCCATTAATAAATGACATTTTTGACCAGCTGGGGCACTCTCAATATTTCTCGACATTAGAAACATGAGATATCACAACAATAAATTAAAGAACATTTTTGAAGCATTCAGGAGGAACAATCTAAAAATACAAACGGAGAAGTGTTAATTTCTAAGTAAAGAAATCCAGTACTTAGGACACATCATAACTCCTGAAGGTATAAAACCTAATCTAAAGACGGTAGAAGCAATAGTAAATTTTCCAGTTCCACGGAACATGCGAGAGACCAGGAGCTTCCTAGGCCTCGCAAGTTACTATAGGAAGTTTGTACCGGCTTTCTCCACAATTGCAGAACCTCTGCACCAGTTAACCGGGAAAAGAAATAAGTTTGAATGGCCCCAGAAGTGCCAAACTGCGTTCAACTGTCTTAAAAGTAAACTCATCACCACTCCAATACTCCAGTACCCAGATTTTGATAAAGTGTTTATCCTTACGACAGATGCCAGTGACCACCATTAATTAACACGGTTTAGGAAGATCTTAGAAAGTGTAACTTTTGAAATCCGGTAGCTTGTGGAAATCAGCATTATCAAATTGTGTGTCATCTAAAGTATTCTTTGCTATTGACTACCTGAGCCATATATTTTTCAGATATTTTATAAAAGAATTGTTTGCGTTACGATTATCCAGTCTCATTGATCCAGTATTACTTCCATGCTATCCAGAAAGTTGGATATGACAAAATTTCGCTCAGCATGTGTTTTCGGGTCCGGAATTTTCACATAAATCATAGTGGCATGATCTTCAATTTCACTAGCTTGAAGCTTGACTTCCAACTTGTAAAGTTCATCTCCAAGACAACCTTAAATAAACAAAAAGAAACATAATTAAAAATTCAGCTGTTAGGAAGAGAGAAATCGGAAAAACACAAATATGTAATGGTTTTACCTACATTAATTTGAAAACCTACCATTTGCATGTGAGGATTAGTTTTTGCATTTGCTAAAGACGAAAAATAAAAAACAACTTCACGAAAAACTATATTTTTTAATAAAAGTGAAGTTGTAGAAAAAATTTCGGGTACTACTCGGAAGTAAATGTCGATTATTGCTCTCGTGCCTTCGCCCTGACTTCGGCATGAGATGTGTGTGAATTGGAAAACGCGATTCGAATGCAACTAAGTTAAATTACGACTGATCTTCTCCCCCGGGTTATTAATTCCATACCTAAAACGCTAGAAAAAATCATTAGCAAACATGAGGGACATGGTATTGTAAGGTAACCTCACCAGTACGCCACTTAGTGTGTGCTTTTTGTAAAATAAAAATATATTTATAAATTTTGAATGGTTGCATTGTTGTTTACAAAAAACAACAACATAAAATCACGTTTTGAATAGGACGCCTTGTATATACTAGGGATTGCAATTCCGGTACTACCGTTACGTTTAAATGTGCTATGAAAATAAAAAAATAAAAAACACAAAACATTGAAAAAGTACTATGGTTCCAATCCATTATCGGTAATACCGATTACAAAATTTGGTCCTAAAACCGATATTACCGGAAACGGTAGTACATGTAACGGTAATATTGCAATCCGTAGTGCATACCTACATATAGTATAACAACAATAACATATAAGTAATTCTTAGCATAATGGCACTATTTAGGACTTGCCCGGGAATTCCCGGTTTTCGGCACAAGACAATTTTTTATCCCATACATCATTATGTATATAATATTATAAATCAAACAATTTTAAATTTTAGGTCGAGAAATGCGGTGGATTCCATTCTCTCATAACGGGAAATCTACTGTCGGAAAAAAGAAATTTAAACTATCGGCGTTGCTTTTACTCAACGTATTGCCTACAGTTGGCTGAGCTGAATGCGCCCAATAACGATTTAATTTTCATTAGAAACCCACCCAATTATCAATCCCTCTCATTTTCGGTGAATGTTGGCTTGACAGTAGAGTGGGTCATTTGTATGGGATTTGATAATGAGGTATTGGAAAACTTTTCATGTCCCGAATCCCTGGGAAAAGGTCCAGGAACAAAGGCTGAAAGTCTCCATTATTGACACATAGATGGCGCTATAATGAGCTATCATTATAAATTACGAAAATAGAATCTATTATTAGGCGCTATTTGTGAAGGTTCAAATTCGTGGTGCAACCCATTATCTTTCTTTGAAAGGCTTATCAACAAACGGTACCAAAGGATCTAACTTTGTGTGAGCCTAAATCATTCTTTTAAAGATTTTTTGGAACGGTGAATTTAAACGTGTCGCACAAGGTGACAACATCAACAATGATTGAAAAAATCCATGATATTGTATTAAGCGATCGGAAAGTAAAATTGAGTGAGATTGTTGACTTCGTAAACATTTCAAAAGAACATATAGAAAATATCTTGCACGGATCTTTGCATATGATAAACATTAAAGCAAGACGAGTGCCGCGATCGTTGGATGAAGTGAATTGAGTTAGAAGAATGCTGTGTTTTCTTATAATTTATGGTAAGAACATAAAAAAAACACTGGAACCGCTTTTGAGAACATGTATTTGCCAGTTTCCGATAAACCGAAAATTTTCGATTGCCAGGAAGATCAAAATAAAAAATGATCGAAAGGACGACGGAAGAACAATTTAAAAATTAATCTTTTGAAATCCAAAGGGCCTAACTGTCGGAATTCGAAGGTTATCATTTTATATTATAAAGGTATGGGTGGGAAGAAATTGTCACAACCATTTCTTTTCCTTTTCTTCAAAATAGCGTCGAATTGCTAAGTGTTTACCCATTGTGGCGAAGTTGCTTAATTTCATTAAAAGCCGAATTTAAATTAATAATATCTAGGTTATTATAGGATGTCACGAGCTAACCCATCAAATGCTACACTAACTTTTATTACGAAGCTACCGGGTTGAATGGTGGGGAAAAGGTCTAACATTTCTGATTATAAGCCACACAGTTTAGTAGATTGGAAAACCGTTACGGATGAGTTTCATTAATTTATTTAATCGAGAACAGACATTCATTACTAGCATTGTAATCTTTATTGAAAGTTTCAAATTGTGGTGTTAGGCGAAGTATTCTTATTCTAGGATCATTATTCAGGAACAAATCGGCTGGAGCTTCATTTTTCACTGCTGAAAGTGTAACGCGATATTTTAATAAAAATGATTCAGTGGCTTTTGAATTGGGGGAATATTGCCCATTTTCCAGCAAATATTTCCAAACTTTTTGGAAATTTTATTATGCTCGTCCTGCATTCCCTTTGCAATGTTGAATATATGATGCTAGTCTCTTTCTCTGGAATTATGTTTCGGTTAAGTATACTTAAATAGTATATTGATTTTAGAATATATTTCAAAAACTGAATTAGTCTTCTAACACCACAACCAGGAAATCAACTAGCTTCTAATTCGGAATGTTTTTTTTCTCAAGCGGTTCATCCATAGCGGTCAATTCACTTACTCATTTTATCCAATTCACATATTTCAATAATAAATGTTTTCCAAATATATGTAATTTCGCAAAATATATAAGGAATTATTATAGTTTTAACAATAAAAACAACATATTTGTTGTTTGCTCGTGGACTAATATCACAAACAAAAAGATTTTATATAATAAAATACAATATTTTGGTTTTGTCACTTTCTTTAACGTGTTATTTATTTTATTTGAAAATGAAATTACGATCGTTTTAGATGTTACTCCTTTATCCAATTTCTAACAAACACTAACTAAAATTATGCTAAAACCTGGTTTTATACCCTATTTTGGGCCTACGTGCCTTGTGAATCTTGTTTCCCCCTATTTTATTTTTTATTTTTTCCTAAAAAGGTGCTACCACCCTTCTTTTTTGTACATACCATCTGGTGTGTGTTTATGATAAAAAAAGAGGGGAATTTGTTGACCAACTGGTGTGTATGTGGGTGTGTATGTGCAAAAGGGTGTTTCTTGAGCACAACAAATAACAGTTCAAAACAACGAACAAATACAGATAAATCAGGAACAAGTATTATTGGAGAAAGGACTTATATTTAATATTGGTCCGCCCAACAAAATTAAACACAAACAACACGACAACTATTTGATGTTGGAAACGCAACAAGCCGAACAAACGAACAATATCAGGATAACATACGGACACTTATGGCAATTGATATACGCAAAAAAACTACGCAAAATACGATATACGATATACGCAAAAAAACGATATACGATATACGCAAAAAAACTACTACGCGATAAACTACAAACCAAAACATCCACAATGGCGCTCTAATAATAAAAGCAGATAAAGAGAATACACTCGTTATACGTCAACAAACAAATATCACAAGACGATCAATGAAATGATTAACAACTGTTCTGTGTTGTTTAACCCAGGACAAAAGAGACGACTTAAAACCATAAAACCAACGGCACCAAAAATTAGAGCACTACTAAAACTTCACAAACCAGAAATGACCATGAGACCAATCGTAGACTTTAAAACCGCACCAGCGTACAAAGTTGCTAAAGTAATTAATTATTTTCTCGGTATAAATATACAATTATAGAACGATCATTCAATCAGAAATTACATTGAACTAATCAACAAAATAGAGTCAATAAATATACCACCTATACTAACTAACATGTATTCAAACATACCAACTCAAGAGGCAATTCAAATAACCAAGGAACTGGTACAGAAAAACGGCACCAGGGCCCCTATTCTCGAATTCCACATCCATTTTCCACATGTGGACATCTGTCAAAATTCATCAAAATATTCGGAAATTGTAATTCCTATTTAAAACACATGGGACATTGACATTTTCCTATATGGGGAATTTTTTCCACCTGCTTATATCCATTCGGAAATATTCCCTTAGTACCGAAAAAATTCAATTTTTATGAATTTTGACAGATGTCCACATGTGGAAAACGGATGTGAAATTCGAGAATAGGCCCCCAGTAAAGAAAAAATTGACAAAATTATTACTCTACTCAAAACAGTAACAGAACAAAACTTTCAACACAATAACAAATTCTATTCACAGACTGATGGACTTCCAATGGGGAATCCTCTATCAGGAATCTTAGCTTGAAAACCAGCATACATTAACAGAATCGAACAACAAAAACCAAATAATCAGGTACTGGCACAGATACGTGGACGATACTGTAATACTATTTAACGGCACAATGAGACAGCTCAGCAATCTTCACAAAAAAAATTAACAACAAACATCTGAACACAAAATTTACTGTAGAATCAGAGACGCACAAAGCCATTAATTTTTTAGACTTGACAATAACAAAGGTTAACAACGAGCATACGAGTATGTTCAAAATATATAGAAAAGACACACAAACGGATCACGCCATTGACAAATCAACTAATCACCCATACCAACATAAGAAGGCAACGTTCAACTTTTTAATAAATAGACTAAACACGATCCCGATGAACAATGAGGACTATAAGGAAGAACTGAAAATCATGAAACACATAGCAATAAAAAACGGTTATAACACGGACTTAATTGACAAAATGAACAGTAGTTACATTTGGAAGAAACAACAGAATATGATGACCACGTTAAACAACTATAGAGTACAATAATAACATCCACAAGAATATAACGAAGGTTTTTAAAAAACACGGATACACGATGGCATTTAAAACAAACAACAAATTAGGGAATCGACTCAAACAACGTAACATAAATGCTCCAACAGACAACGGAATCTATAAGAATACATGTAATGATTGCCCCAAATTCTACATCGGACAAACTGGCAGAAGTTTTGAAGTTAGGTTTACAGAATAAAAATCGACTCAAAATATGCACAACACTTGAGTATAGAAAAACATAATTACACTGACATCAATACAAACTCACAGGTATAACACAGAAGACGAAAAGGATTACTAATGAATAGATTAGAAGAACTGGAAATGTACAATTATCGATATAACCCATTTTTACGAAACGATTTTAAATCCGTAATTAATAACCTTTTACACATACACACCGACACACACCAGATGGTCAGCAAATTCTTCTCTGTTTTTATCATAAACACGCATCAGATGTTATATACAAAAAAGAAGGGCGGTAAAACCAATTCAGGAAAAAAGAAAATAGGGGGAAAGAAGATTCACAAGGCATGTAGGCACAAAATAGGGTATGAAAACAGTTTTTAGCGTAATTTTAGTTAGTGTTTGTTAGAAATTGGATAAAGGAGTAACATCCGACACGATCGTAATTTCTTTTTCAAATAAAATAAATAACACGTTAAAGAATGTGACAAAACCAAAATATTTTGTTGTATTATATAAAAAATAAAAAATAAATAAAAACTAATTTATTTTAAATTTCCATTTGCATTTTTATAAATCGGCCCGCCATCTCACTTTTGTCAGCACAAACTGCCGCCAGTGCAAGAAACTGCCGTGATCAATTCTTAGCTAATAAATTAAGACCGATAGTTTACTATGGAAACGTATAGCGATGTCCCTTATAGTATTATAATTTATTTGTTCTAATACAAATAAATTAGAACATAATCGCACATAACTTCTTTCTGCGGTATCAATTTACTCAGTATAAAACACATCAGTGTACTCAACTTTTGCCAATCTAAAATTATTTCTTTTTCTTTAAAATTTAGTCAGCTTCGAGTTTATATTAATCAAGTTCAACTGTTAATTGTTCATTTTAAGGTCCTGAACATTAATTTGATCATGTCTCCCTCCACCCTCCAGGCCCATTCCGAAGGTATCCGGCGATACAAATTTTATTACATTTCAAAAATAAAATTTTTGTTTCAAATTAAAATCAGATGTCGCATCCAAACTTTTTAAAATTGAATTCGTTCTTTTCTATTGACAATAATATAGTCAAGGCAAAATTATTTTTTTCTTGATAGTTTTGAAGGAATTTTATATGTTTAGTATCGAAACAGTATTTTCAACGTCGAAACACTAACCAAAATATCTGCGGGATTAGCCGATATATGTATGTTGAACTGGCATTCTGTATTTTTTATAAGAATTTCTTTCTGTACATTTCGCTGTTTTTGATACACTTGAATTAGATTTCAGCAAAATACGTCATGGTTCACCTTAATTTCAACTCAATTGGAATTCAATTTCGATCCTTACATACTATAATTTCTACAAAATTGGATGTTGTCAATTTCCCCTCTTTCAATTTCAAAATAAAAAACATTTAAATTAATATAATTCAACGGGTTTGGTGCTTTTTTAAGCTTAAATTTAAAACCAGATAAATGGTGTAAAAACCAAACCATATACATACATATGTCACCGATTTTCATTTGGGAGATTAAACCGACCCATCATGAGTTTTGTAACCAAAGATTCTAAAATCAGTGTCGCATATGAAAATAGGTGACATATTGTATTATAATTTGAAAACTATTTGATTTTTTAAAATCAAAATTGTTCAGTTTTTATTTTGGTTTCGATGCCATTTTCGTTATCTATTTTTAAATGTAATCTTTAAAAATCATAAAATACGTCCAATCCCTTTAAATTTGCTCTTTTTATTTTCATATTGACAAACAGAAAAATGCAAAATAAAATTCGGTGGAATTAAACCAAAACAAGATATCTGCAAAAATCAAAATGTTGAGAAAACACATTAAAAGTTTGGAATGGGTACGAAGGGCCGAATGGGTCGAAGGGCCGAATTTTTTTTTGGTTTTTAGAAATATAATTTTTTAAATTTGTAGTTTTAAGGAATATTTTGTAAATTTTTTTACTAAATATAAATTAATTTCTTATGAATTTTTATAAATCCATTAAATTTAGTTTAATTTTTAGTATATTTTTTCAAACATATCTCAAGAACGTCTTAAGAAAAGGAACAAACTTCTGAAATTATAATTTTAAATGTGTATTTGTGTATAAATTAATTATTAAAATTTTTTTTATATTAATTGAATCTGAACCATCTTGATATACATAGCCTGCTCATGTGAAAAATCAACTTAAAATAAGGGACATAGGAAAACTGAGTTATAAAATATTATTCCCGTACATTTTTTTTCTCTATTATGAGGAAAATAAATTGAAAAAAAATGGCATCGACTAATTTAACTTAGAATTGTAGAGACTAACGGCTTCGGTAACTCTCACGGCTTCGGTAACTCTCAGAGACTAACGGCTTCGGTAACTCTCACAACTCTCTTCGGAGAGCGTAGGAGCCGGGATCAGCAAACATGTCGCACTGCGTGCCGCATGTAGGAGCGGATTATTTAGAATCTATTAATGACAACTATTAAAAAGAAAAATAATTGCACTATTTTGTTACGCAAGATTTTGTAATTGCAACATTTTGTAATTGCAACATAGCAAGATTAATAAAAAAAGCAATGTTTTGTTAATGCAACATTTTGAAATGCAAAATTTTATATCGATAAAATACATAAATTAATAAGAAATTAATTTATATTTGATAAAAAAATTTACAAAATATTCCTTAAAACAGCAAATTTAAAAAATTATATTTCTAAAAACAAAACAAAACAAAAACAAAAAAAATTCCGCCTTTCGACCCATTCGGCCCTTCGACCCATTCGGCCCTTCGACATTCGGCCTATCGACATTCGGCCCTTCGACACATTCGGCCCTTCGACCCTTCGCCATTCGGCCCTTTGAAATTCGGCCCTTCGACAATCGGCCCTTCGACATTTGGCCTTTTGCATTGGCACATTTTTTTTAAATATACAGTGCTGGTAAAAAAAAATTGGGCAAACATATTTTGTTACAAATTGGAGTCCTTTTTTGCTAAAATTACAAAATTTTTGAAAGCAATTGGCTTATTGTTTCATTTTATATACATGTATGACGTAATTTTTTGAAAAAAAAAAAAATTTACCTGCAATTTAGGGGGAAAACCCGAAAAATGCCAAAATTTTCACAATACGCTGATTGGAGTTAAAGTAATGGAATAAATTAAACACTTATTATTTAATTTTTTTTTTTGTTTTTTACTGATTTATAGAAATTCTATCTTTAATATTAATATTTTGTTGGACCGCCATTTGCTTTTATTACAGCGATACACCTCTGATTTATTGAATTTGATAAATTTTTCAATGTCGTAGAAGGCATGGATTCCCAAATCGTCATTAACAAACTTTTTCAAGCTTGAATTGATGCTGGGCGCTTTCTTGCTACTTCTAGCTTCATTATAGACCAAATATTTTGTATGGGATTTAAGTCTGGACTGTACGGGAGCCAGCCCAACACATCGATATTTTTTCTGCGAAGTGCTTTTTTACCTTTAAATGAAGAGATAAGAAAAAAAAAACAAGTTTTTAGCAAATTATTTATGTTTATCTGAAAGGCAATTTTTCTATCTACAATTCAAAATGAATAAATCACAACTTTGGCGCTAAGGCACGGAGCGTTGTCCTGTTGAAAAATAAATATGCAAGTCTCGTAAAAAAGCTTTAACAAAGAAGGCTCAAATTCGTTATGTAGGACCTGCAGATAAACAGCTGCTGTAATTTTGGAACTAATGAAGCACAATCGACCGGTTTAACTTCCAGAAAGGCATACCGATACAATAACTCCTTCATTTTTCGGTGGAAGTCTTAAAAGACATCCGATTCTAAGCCTCTCGCGAGATTCTCTCCTTATGAGAATTCTTCCATCTCCAACATGCAGCTTGAATTTTGATTCATCGGAGAAAATCACATCATTCCACATCTCTTGAGTCCAAGAAACATGCTCCTGGGCCCATAGCAAACGTTTTTTTTGTCACTCGTAATGTGAACTCAGGCTTGTGGACTGGTTTAAGTGCTTTCAAACCAGCTTTAACAAGTTGTTTTCTCACTAAGCTGGCTGAAATTAGCTTTCCCGTTGCTCGCTCAAGATCCCCTCTTATGTCCGATGAAGTTTTAAAACGGTTCCGACAACATTGTAGTATTAAAAATTCTAAAATCTCTAAAAATTTATCAAATTCAATGAATCATAGGTGTATCGCTGTAATAAAAGCAAATGGCGGTCCAACAAAATATTAATATTAAAGATAGAATTTCTATAAATCAGTAAAAAACAAAAAAAAAATTAAATAATAAGTGTTTAATTTATTCCATTACTTTAACTCCAATCAGCGCATTTTGAAAATTTTGGCATTTTTCTGGTTTTCCCCCTAAATTGCAGGTAAAGTTTTTTTTTAAAAAAATTAGGTCATACATGTATTTAAAATGAAACAATAAGCCAATTGCTTTCAAAAGTTTTGTAATTTTAGCAAAAAAAGACTCCAATTTGTAACAAAATATGTTTGCCCAATTTTTTTTTACCAGCACTGTATATTTAAAAAAAATATTTTGAATTATTGTTTTCATTTATGCATAAAATGTATTAATTAAAATAGAAAAACAATCCAAAATATCGCTTTATTTGAATAAATACTAAGATACCTAATTTTGCCTTTCGACTTATTTTTTCAAAAAAAAAATCGAAGATTTTGGAAAACTAATTAGATTATAAGGTAACGCTTCAGATTCTGCAACGAATAGCAGCAAAAACTGAAAAATTTATTTTTTGAAGATATCCTGTTTTTGTTTAATTCCACAGAATTAGTTTATCAATGTATATTAGTATTCAAATCTCGCTGGAATTCTGACAGTTCTCGGCGAAAAAAATATGGCGAATACAGAGTGGTGTAATAATTCGGGTTAATTGTTTACATTTTTATGTTGTAATACATTTGTATTTAAATGGAATATGAATTTCGGGATACGATTAAAACACAAAATTTAGGCTTTATAAATTATTAGGCTTTGTAATTAATAATTAATTTGGTAACCTAAGAATTAATGCAATTTAACAAATAAATTCAAAAACCGATTTCGCATTTTTATGTTGTTGTTTATGTTTTGTTAGATATGAAAACAAATTTATTTATTTTTTATTTAACAAATTTATATAATTTAGAGCTGCCGTGGTTTCCATATTAATTAATATTAGTAATTAATTAGGTTAACAAACAGCCTTCTTGAAACTATAAATCCGAAAAATTGCACCGAAACAAATATAAGATTGGATTTTATCCATTTTCTGTGGTTAATATCACTTTTTATTATTTAAGTAAAGAAACCTTTTAAATGTTTAAAAAAGAATTTTTTAATATAAAAGAGAATAATTTTATCTTATAGTGAATATTTTGTTTTTATTTTATAGTACTAACGACTATAGTTTCGAGCGTTCGCTCTTTATCAAGTTTTGACTTATTCTAATTTGAAATGTTAAAATGTACTTAATATATACTGGTAGATGTCATTTTGTGGCATCTTGTCATTTAATAAAAATATGTTGTCTCTGTATTTGTATATTTCTAATTCTTCCATTCTATCTAGGTTTTCACCTTTTTTGGTTTGATGTATTACATTTAAATTCACGTCGTAGCTGGTATATGTGTGTTGATAGTGGGTTAAATGTGCGGAGTAATTTGATTTTATATTTTGTTTTCCAATTTCTTTTACATGTTCTTTGGACCTGGGGGCCTATTCTCGAATTCCACATCCATTTTCCACATGTGGCCATCTGTCAAAGTTCACACAAAAACGCTCGAAAATTGTAATTCGTATATAAAATACATGCGGCATGGACATTTTCCTATATGGGGAATTTTTTCACATGCTTATACCCATTCGGAAATATAGCCTTAGTACCGAAAAAATTCAAGTTTTATGAATTTTGACAGATGTCCACATGTGGAAAATGGATGTGAAATTCGAGAATAGGCCCCCTGATTTTAAAATTTCTCCCCGTTTGGCCTATGTATAATGCTTCACAATCGTTGCATTTTAGTTTGTACACCCCTGTTTCTATTTCATTTGGTTTTATGGTTTTTGTGCGACTTTCGATTTTGTTACTCGTTCTATACGCTATGTTGTATTGGTATTCTTCGAAAACCTTGTTTATTATTTTTGCTACTGTTTTGTTATACTCAATCGTTATGTATTTCACGGTTTTTTGTTGTTGAGGTTGTAACGTGGTGAGTGATCTTAATTCTTCTTTGTGTTTGAATTTTCTGTTCATGTTGTCTATTAAGTTAGTATTGAATCTGTTCTTTCTAGCGATGTGTTTTATTGTATTTATCTCTTCTATATAATCACTATTTTTCAACGTTATACGATTGGCACGAGTTATCATATGGAAGTATGCAGCCATTTTATGTTGTGGTGGATGGTTGGATGTGTGGTGAATTGTTTGATCTGTCTGTGTCGGCTTTCTATGTATTTTAAAAATGTGTTAATTATTTGCGTTTTTTATATTAATGTCTAGAAAATTGATGTGATTGTTGTACCAAAATCTTCTATAATTATAGAAGATTTTGGTTGTACTCTTCTTCTATTGTGAATTTTAAGTTTGTATGAATGCTGTTGATGTAATTGTGCAAATTTTTAAGTTGACGGTGTGTTCCAAAATCTTCTATAATAAAAGTCATGAAACTCTCTTTTACAGACAAATACATTTATTGATTCCACTAGATTTGGCTGTATTAGTTACACTAACAATTGAACGTAAATTTGAATTTTTTTTTCTTGTTTCTACACCAACACCTTTATACTTAGTTAACTAACACATATAAATTTAGTGATGCCAAATATACACCAATACACATAGAACCTGATTTTTTTTATTTCATATGTATGGAATTTTCATGACTTTTATTATAGAAGATTTTGTGTGTTCCATTGAATAACATTAAAATGTCATCAACATTCGATGGCTTAATTAACAAAGGCCCTAATCCACACTTTCAAAATTGTTGGAAAATCGAGAAAAACGGTTAGAACAACCAAAATTTTAATAGAATTAATTTTTCAAAACTGAATATAGAACGAAATGAAGTTAATTTCGATTGAAAATTATAACATAGAAAGATGTGGTTTTTTGTGATGCTCATTTTGGTATCAAAATGTCATTTTTGAAAAAATTGTGGTTTAGGGCCTTTGTTAATTAAGCCATCGATATCGAAACCAATATATTATGTTATTTTTGTATTTATTAGAATTATTGAATATGTGGCTGTGTTCGAAGTTGTTTATAAATATTTCAGCTAGTGTTCCGGATAACGGATTTCCCATCGGTAGACCTTCTGTTTGTTTATAGAATTTTGTGTTGAACTGGAAATAATTCTGGTTTGTGATGGTTTTTAAAATATCCATGATTTGTGTTGTTTCAGTTTTATCGGTTTCACTTTTTGTTAAAAGATTTTCAGTTATTTGTAAAGTTTCGCTTACCGGAATATTGCCGTACATATGGTATTTGTTATATCGAATGAAACAAGTTTTCCATTGTTAGGTATGATGATGTTTTTAATGCGACTGATTAATTCAATGTTGTTTTTAATGGAGTGTGTGTTTTCTATCCGTATTTTGAACCGAACCAAAATACTAAAATGTATTTAAACTAACAAAAATACTTTGTTTAAGAAATTTCACAAAAATTCAGATTTATTTACAAAATATAAACGTTTTTGATCACTTGGTAATCATACTAATTTACTAGTACTAATAAAAGTGTATGAGAAGCCGGCTCATAATCCCACTCGCATACAACAATGCCATTGTTACATCATGTAATAATGTTGTATTGCGAAACAAAACAACCCCATTCTTCGCAAAATGCATTTCATTTTCCATTCCAAAATATTCTTACATTCTATAAACTTTCTATATTAACATGAGCTTTAAAGCTACCTTTTAAAAATGGGATTGTTAAAGTAGACCAAAAATTCGCTCTTATTTTTTACAGGTTACTAAACAATTTACATATTCCACTTGAATCAAATCATTCAAGTGCAAAAAAAAAAAAAAAATATTTTCAGTCAGTTCATCGACCTAATGTCAAACAATGACTTTCAATCATTTCAATCATTAAAAATATAAATATTTCTTTCAAACTCGTATACCCCATTGATTGTACTTACATACATACATATATGAGTAGTTCTTAACAATAAGCCATTAAAATTTGTTTCATTTTGCCGAATGAAAATAAAAAAATCCTTTCTGCGAGTTGGTTTTGGATCTCTTTTTAATTTGGATTATTAGTTTTTTTTTCCTTTCATTCCTTTATATTTTCCCCATTTTTCCGTTTGTTTTAATATTATTGTTTTCACAATTTTATTTTTTTATAAATAAAAATATGCAAAATTAATAGCAATGTCATTGTTCACTGACAAGTCTCGTTTTTATTCTTTTATCCTTTCTTTTTGGATTTTTTTCTTCTTCAAAAGTTGTCGTTTTGTTGTGCTGTTAACCAACCTCTTTCCATGGTTTTTCATTTCTAAGATTTTTGTTTCCATCCGTTTATTTACTACATTAGTTCGTTGTGTTTTATTTTTGCTAGATGGTGTACAGTTTTTTTTTCTATATTGTTGGTATTGTGTTCCGAAACAACATAACAAGAGGAAAAAAAATTATGCTAAATTAAAACAAAAGGAAAAGCATACTTATGTTTATTCTTTTGTTTTAAGCTTAAAAAATAGAATCAGAAACAAAAGGAAAAATGTGAATAAATCGATTTTCCCCTTCACTTGAAATGTGCCATGTCAAATTTCGATTTTTCTTCACCACGGTGGCGTTTTTTTTTTTTTGTATTCTCTGTTAAGCATTTTTTACTGTTGTTTGTTCCGATTTTTTAGTAAAAAAAAGTCCCCCTTAACTTATATATTCCATCGACATACATAAATATTCTGTTTCATTTGAGCTGTATAGATGAGAAAAACAGCAGCATTTCTGATAATACAATCCAAGGACCTTATACACACAGCACGATAAAATAAAAAGGATAAAAATATTAGGTTTGATGTATGTATGAGGCAAAAAAAATATTTTTTTTTTGCATCAATAAGGATATATAATATGGATTTCTAGAATACAACAAAAACAACATAAAGTAAACAACTATTAATGTCACGTACTTGGCAATATACATAACATACTATATGATGGGTTTTGTGAATAAGTTTAAAATTGAAATGGAATACATAAGTCGATTTTACAATATATTCATTAATGAACTTTTCGTCTTTCCATATTTCATTTTTGTACACTAGGGTTCATAACAACGAAATTTGAATTTTACGTTTGGATTCAGAAAACTATACTACTAAATTGTTGTTGATTTATCACGTCTTGCAAAAATTTGCGTTTATTATAATTAATGCCACACAATTCTAACAAACCAGAAATTTAACATGCTTTGATGTTTATTCGCTCATATTGGATGGTAAACAAAAAAAAAACAATTGATTGATTAAAATAAAAATTAAATTTAACATTTTCATTTCTCGTCTTAATTTGAAACATCCTTTTTGCTACTTTGGGGTTTTTCCAACCAATTTTTGTTTTTTGTTTTTTTTTTTACTTATGCTGTTCATGGGGGTGTAATTCCCGAATAAATATAACAGAAAACAATTTAATCCAAAGGAGAACATAAGAAAAAAATAAGACGAATTAAGATGAATTTGCTGTTTTATTTCTATTTTCACTTCCTTTCCATTTTTTTTTTGTTTTATATATCTTTCATACGTATAGTATACGGTATATTCCATTTTCTGGTTCCTTGCAAAGGATATTTAAATGTGTATGATACACAAAATGAATGTATAATTATTTATTTCAGCCATAGCACACAGTTATATATGTTTACATTCAGCAACGAGCTACTAGCTGTGTAGCAGCATATAATCGATTGTTGTGTGTGCGTCTTTTGTGAACAAATAAAAAAAAAACGTAAGACTATAATCTAACATAAATTAGAAACGAGAAAATGTAATAAATTATTAAAATGTGTATACAGTGGATAGATAAACAGGATGTGTATAATGAGGTTTTTATGGACATTAAGGAAGAGTTAAAATAGTCGTAAATAATTTGATATGGCATTCATGAGCAATTTATATTTATATTTGAGGTGAATGTAACACAAAAGAATATGTTCGATCCGTAAATTCTGTGAGCATTAATTTCATCATCTTAATGAATGGTGATTTTATCCACCGACAAAAAGTCAATGTTTCAACAATTCAGTGTCGGTATAAGGCATGACTATTCAAAAGAGATTTCTGCACGCACTATTTCTAATTATTATTTTAAAAATGGTCACTGAAGAACCACAGAAGCAATAACCTACAAAAATAATCAATTTATTTATGTGTTTCAACAGTTGAAGGGCTTCCCAAATCTCTTCCCAAACTGGATCGAATAAATTTGAATTTTTTAATATTTTATATTTTTACATTTTCATTCAATTCGTCTTGCCTACTAAAAACTCGAATAGAAATCTCTTTAATGATATGGAAATTTTATTCACTTTGTCGCGAATTGCTAGGTGAATGCCACTATCCTCAGCTGTAATATTCACAAAAACCTCTACTAGAATAATAAAACTACAAAATCAATAAATCAAAACATTTCAGATTTAGAAAATACAGATAATTTGAAGTTTGAATTTAAAACAAATTCATAATTTAAATAAACTTGTATGTTATTTATAATATTTCAAAATGCTTGTAGTTTTGTATAAATTTATCTCGAAAAATTAAAATATCCAAACTGGAAAACCATTTTTGAAAATATAATAATTTGTAGCGCTATTAAATAGGAATGTTCTAAGTCTTAATCAAATAAGGTAAAATTAGTGTTTTTAACAAACTAGAGTTTCACATTAATACAAAGTAAAAATTCTAAATAGGTGGTCTTTGACTAGATCAAGCAAAGTATATATAGTATTATAAAAATTTTCAAAGAATTTTCCGGAGGATAAAAGCAAATTTTCTATTTTAAATTGTGTATTAGTAATTAAAACTTCAAACCGGCTTAAATTAGACTGAGTGTTCATAGAAACAGGAATTGAAGTTAGCTTTCGTTAAGTTAATTTGAACTCGACGAAACTAGTAGGATGAATCGAGTTGAAAATAAAAATGGTGATAACTGGTGTTTTAGTTGGAATACATATTTATTATCACGTAAAAATAATTTAAAATCAATTTAAAACACAAAAAATTATTTAGAAAAAACTTAAAACACGTAAATAAAGAAACAATCGCAACAAAAACTTCGTTAAAATTTGAATTCAACCTAACTATATTTCGTGGAAAAGATGCTCGCCATTTTAAAATTAACGAAAATATCATTTGAACTCAACCTAATCCCAATACGATTCAAAGAAACATGGCTAGGATCTAACTTAAACGATCAAGCTTCGTTGAGTTTATTTATAGTTAACGAAAATCTACCCTAATTTGGATTCCACGCTTATAAACTTGAATTAATATAGGTTATCTGTATCAAGGAAATACGGTACGTGGCGTTTTGATCTATCTTAATGTACCGGGTTCATAGTTCAAATCTCGATACGGGTGGAATACCAAACAAGTGTTTTGATCTTCTAATCCTATAAAATTTGGAATTTTTCGGTATTCCTCGTCTATGAACTGTTTCATTTATGTAAACCCAACTAGTAGTAGAGTTTCTTACCGTGGATCGTAGGTGTGTTTTCATATTAGAGAGTGACAAGTGGCCGCTGATGGGTGATGAATGAAAGTCAGCCGAATAACGATATTCGAAAGACCAGTCTTGCATGTGTTATTTAGCTCTAAATACTACAATAATTCCATAAAATTAAAGGACAGACTCGCTTACTTTGATGACTTAGAATAATAGGAAAAGCTGGTCCATCTTCGAAAGCAACATAGCCAGATTTTTCCCCTATTATTAGAAATCAGAAAAAACTTTTTACTTTTGACTTAACGAACAAAAATTTTTGTTGTGTGGAAATTCATACAAACCTGTAGGTAAAAGCTGAAAGGTTTTACCTGTAGGTAAAAGCTGAAAGGTTTTTGCATTGTGAATGCTCTGTAAAAATTAAACAGTAAACAGTAAAAAGTAAAAAGTAAAAAGTAAAAAGTAAAAAGTAAAAAGTAAAAAGTAAAAAGTAAAAAGTAAAAAGTAAAAAGTAAAAAGTAAAAAGTAAAAAGTAAAAAGTAAAAAGTAAAAAGTAAAAAGTAAAAAGTAAAAAGTAAAAAGTAAAAAGTAAAAAGTAAAAAGTAAAAAGTAAAAAGTAAAAAGTAAAAAGTAAAAAGTAAAAAGTAAAAAAGTAAAAAAAGTAATAAGTAAAACGTAGAAAGTAAAAAGTGAAAAATAAAAAGTAAAAAGCAAAACGTAAAAAGTAAAAAGTTAAATGTAAAATGTAAAAAGTAAAATGTAAAAAGTAAAAAGTAAAACGTATGAAGTAAAAAGTAAAAAGTAAAACGTAAAGAGTAAAATGTAAAATGCTAAATGTTTAAAGTAAAATACGAACACATTTATTTTATTTTTCCGAAACCATTGTCGATTACTTCGTACTGTATCTGTGTGATATGGGACATTATCTTGCTGTTAGGTTGCTAGCGTACGCTGTCCTAGAAATAACTGTTCTGAAATAAGGAGATGTACGTGTCTGAGTGCATAAAGGAATTTTGGTTCCTGCACTGCCCTACTAAGCGCAAAGCAAAGGGGGTATCTGCAGTTTTTAACGTTTTGAGTAATTCAAACTTTTAGGTTTATAGCAATATAGAGATAAGTGTGTCACACTAAGCATTTTTGGTTGTAAGTGAATATTTGCAGTATAACTACGGCTAAACTGGCCCAGCATAAGATGCAGTAGGGCAGTGTAGACGACATACACGTGTTTTTATAAATTTTCTCAGCATATTTAGAACTGACCTCAACATAACTTTCGCCCGACCAAAAAACTTGGTTTAATTCGAAAGCAGTTTGATGTTGATACCTTCTGGACCAGTAAAGTCAATTTTTCGTGTTGGTCTGAGATAGTAACGGGTCTTTCCTTTATTTCGGGATTTTAAACCAAGCATGTCAGACCCTTGGCTAACTGTTTTCGCAGATTTGGATGCTTGAAATCTGCTTCTTATATAAACAGCTAGTTGTGATGGTTATTTTTTCGCGTTTTTTTTGTATCCAATATCAAGAGTCTCGAAAAACGTAGATCAACTTTGAAATCTTCAAATAAGAAAAAACAAAAAGAATAGCCGGAGAATTCTCCTGAACATTAATTTTCATATTTCCCGAAAAAGTTATACCAAAAACGATGTAATACCGAGACGTCTAATGAACATTTATTTTCAAAAAATAAAAAAAACAACAACAATAAATGGAAACTACAGTAGAACTGTAATAACCTTATCTTCGTAATCCCTTTAAATCAGACTCTCTGCTGTTAATTTCTTCTTACCTCTTACTTCTTCTTGATTTGCGTTTGACTTTGAATTGAGTATGCTCTACGAGTATAAAAATTTAAAAAACAAATCGAACAAAAATTTGCATTTCTCACTACTTTTATTTTTGTTTATTTTTTGTGTTTACAATTTTTATGTGTGAGTACGTACATCAATTCATACAAAATTTGTGATAGTTTGAAACAAATAAATAAAAAACATTATGCTGGATCAAAACCAACAAAAATGTTTATACAAGCCGTCTCGTTCGCTCCTTACACAGATCCTATCAAAAAAATGTACACTATATTTATTATGAATCTATCACCTATACTTATTTGTTTTGTGTATATATACTTTCTGATTTATTTATATGCATCACTAATACTACGCCTTAACGTACTTTTTTATATCTTAAGTGTTTGTACTGTTTGGCTTGTATAAACATTTTTGTTGGTTTTGGCTGGATACATAGAAAATAAACGCTCCTCGTATATATATGTAGTGTTTTTTTATTCGCTCCGGATAGCTGCTATCGAGAGCCGTCATATGAAAAGTGGCTCCGGATAGCGCTCCGTATAAATAGGTAGAGCCAAATATTTTTTATATCAAGTTTTCGCTAAACAATTGAATTAAAAATGATAGTTTGATGTTAAATAAGTTTAGTTTACCAATAAATAGCGCGTCAAATTTAAATTTAGGCGTATAAAAATGACGGCTCTCGATAGCAGCTATCCGAAGCGAATAAAAAATCGCGCTTATAGTTTCCTAATAAGTTTTTGTTATTGGTTTTGGATTTTTTAACCTTTATTTAACCTTTTCCCTACTGAATAAAAAAAACTACATATTTCGGCTGGAGTTCATATTTTGTATATGAAAATAAAGCGAATTTATGTTACTAACATGGGTGTACATTGCGTTATGAACTATTTGTTGTGCCAAGCTGGGAATATACATTTGATTAGGATACTTACTAAATGTGGCATTCTAAATTGATTTTTACATGAAGTTCTGGATTATGGCCAAGTATAATGGAACTTGTCTATTTCTCAACCGCTTATAATGAAATTTGACAGGTGCATTGGAAATGGGATTCTAAAATGATTTTTGGGTGAAGTTCTGAAACATGGCCAAGTATAATGGAACTTGCCTATTTCTCAACTAATTATGATGAAATTCGGTTTGTGCGTTGGAAATTGGATTCTAAAATGATTTTTGGAAGAAGTTCTGGAATATGGCCAAGTAGGATGGAACTTGGCTATTTCTAAACCGATTATGATGAAATTCGACTTGTACAATGGAAATGGGATCTTCAAATGATTTTTAGATGAAGTTCTGGAATATAGCCAAATATGATGTAACTTGTCTATTTCTTAACCGATTTTGATGAAACTTGACACGTGCGATAGAAATGGGATTCTAAAATGATATTTAGATGAAGTTCTGGAATATGGCCAAGTAGAATGGAACTTGTCTATTTCTTGAACGATTTTGATGAAATTCGACTTGTAGGATGGAAATGAGATCTTCAAATCATTTTTAGAGTAAGGCTAAGTAGGATGGAACTTGGGTATTTCTTAACCGAGTACGATGAAATTCTACTTGTATGATGGAAATGGGATTTTCAAATAATTTTTTTGATGAAGTTCTGGAATATGGCCAAGTAGGATGGAACTTGGCTATTTCTTGAACGATTTTGACGAAATTCGACTTGTATGATGGAAATGGGATCTTCAAATGATTTTTAGATGAAGTTCTGGAATATGGCCAAGTAGGCTGGAAGTTGCCTATTTCTTGAACGATTTTGACGAAATTCGACTTGTATGATGGAAATGGGATCTTCGATTGATTTTTAGATGAAGTTCTGGAATATGGCCAAGTAGGATGGAACTTGGCTGTTTCGTGAACGATTTTGATGAAATTCGACAAGTGCGATAGAAATGGGATTCTAAAATGATATTTAGATGAAGTTTTGGAATATGGTCAATTAGGAAGGGACTCGGTTATTTCTCAATCGATTATGATAAATTTTTACTTGTGTGTTTACAGAGGAATACCATTTTGTGAACAATTAAAATTTGTTGGTTTAGAAATTCGATATGAAGTTTTGCAAGTATGTCAAAGGTGTTAAAGATTTTTTCTATTAGATTGATTATTTACTAGAAGATATTTTTCCGCAATTATTTGAAAAACACTTTTGATTGAAATATAATGTGACTCTAAAGAAATAAAATAAACTTTGTTTGGGGGATTTTACTAACAATTGAGCTAATAAAAAGTAAAATGAGGGGGCATTAGAATAAATATTACCTGTCGCACCGTCGCTCAATTAGCAAAGCTGGTTAGAACACTTTCTATACAATAAGCATTGAGAAGCATAATGGAGATTGGCTGACAAGAATCTCTATTTGAATTGCGCAAGGGCCGGTCTTTCTTATTTTTAGAATTCTTTTAATATACAATTTAAAATTAGTATAGGCAAAGCGAGAAAACGCTAGTAATAAAGCAGAAAGGGTTCTAAATATGACGAAATTGACAATTCTTTACTACAACTATTCACGCAGTCATGTTTTTCGGCCATAACACAGCTTTTCGAAATGGTTTTTGTAACACTACACAAGCATCATGAATAACATGAGATAGTATTGGGCGCTTTCTGCTCTACCAACTGTTGGCAACATGTTGACTAAAATAACCCTGTTGTTTTCTGAATGCCCCGATTTATCGAAAATTCCATGGCAATGTTATGTATCGAATGTCATTTTGCCCCTCAGTAAATTTTGAAAGCCAACATGTTGTGGGGCCTGAAAGCGCCCAATGACACCCATTTCCAAGCCGTTGAAAGCTTACTAAAAGCGATTGTGTTGGAGTCAGTGCTTTAATTTTCCACTTTATTTTTTAAAGCCAACATATCAAAAATTCCTCGATCTCATACTGTTTGAATAATAATTCAAATCGAATCATTTTTGACGTCAAGAACGACGTGATGATAATTATCTTTAGCAAAAATCATGGAACATATGTAACACCTGATAAAGAAAAGCACATAAGCAGCACGGTTATTGTACAGTTGAAATTGTAATTAAATAAGTATTTTATACAAAAACCGCTAATACGCTATAAAGCAAATTAATTAATGAAATATGTATATGTATTATTAGGTAAAAGTAATATTAAATATAAGTGATAATTATATTAATTATTATAATAAGTGATATATGCAAAATGAAAAGTTTTTGATCGAATAGACCCCTTCTTTGATTCATAAATTTATTTTAGAATTATGTTCATTTTACACTTTACAGGGATACTAACTACAGTTTCGTTAATTAGACTAAAATTTAAAATGATCAGTCGATCAAGAAGCTATAGTAATATTTTTTGACGTTTTCTCTAAATAGAGAAATCCATGAAAACTTGGGAACTTTGCTTTAAAATTAGATTTACCTATACCAGGAGGGATGTGCGTGTGATTTTTATTCCAGAAATAATGGAAAGATCCCCTGAGGATGTTAGGCCATTAGCCACACATTATTTATTCTGAAAACCAAACCTTACATAAAATACCGGTTCAGTAGATTAGATTCAACGTCTTCACGCGACCTGACATCATAAATTGATGACACACTCCGGAACAAAGGGGTACTATTATGTTCATTCATTGATATTCCACGGGCTTTTGATAATATTAAATTCAAAGTCGTTCCGGAACAAGGACAATCATGGGGTATAGACTCGGCCTGATCCTATAAGTAGTTTGCTTCTTTGTAGCATCATGAATAACATGAGATGTTATAATAATTAATAACAAAATGTTTAATAATAACTATCACTCCTATTTTGGTTCTCACCTCACCGAGAAATACTATGCAAATGTGACTAGATTTGTATGAAATTTTTCGGTGAGGTGAGAACCATAATCGGGCTAAGAGTTAAACAAAGTTTATTTTATTTCTTTAGAGTCACATTATATTTCAATCAAAAGTGTTTTTCAAATAATTGCGGAAAATATCTTCTAGTAAATAATCAATCTAATAGAAAAAATTTTCAAGAAAATTCCAGAACTTCATCTAAAAATCATTTGAAGATCCCATTTCCGTCGTATACGTAGAATTTCGTCGAAATCGTTCAAGAAATATCCAAGTTCCATCCTATTTGGCAATATTCCAGAACTTCATCTAAAAATAATTTGAAGACCCCATTTCCATCGTACAAGTAGAATTTTATCATAATCGGTTGAGAAACAACCGAGTTCCTTCCTAATTGACCATATTCCAGAACTTTTTCTAAATATCATTTTAGAATCCCATTCCTATCGCAATTGTCGAATTTCATCAAAACCGTTCAAGAAATAGACAAGTTCCATTCTACTTGGCCATATTCAAGAACATCATCTAAAAATCATTTGAAGGCCCCATTTCCATCATACAAGTCGAATTTCATCAAAATCGTTCAAGAAATACCCAAGTTCCATCCTACTTGGCCATATTCAAGAACTTCATCTAAAAATCATTTGAAGATCCCATTTCCATCATATAAGTCGAATTTCGTCAAAATCTTTGAAGAAATAGGCAAGTTACAGCCTACTTGGGCATATTCCAGAACTTCATCTAAAAATCATTTGAAGATCCCATTTCCATCATACAAGCCGAATTTCATCAAAATCGTTCAAGAAATATCCAAGTTCCATCCTACTTGGCCATATTCCAGAACTTCATCTAAAAATCATTTGAAGGTCCCATTTCCATCGTACAAGTCGAATTTCATCATAATCGGTTGAGAAATAGACAAATTCCATACTACTTGGCCATATTCTAGATTATCTAAAAATCATTTTAGAATCCCACATTTAGTCAGTATCGTTTTCAAATGTATATTGCTGGTTGGACACAATAAATAACCCATAACCCAATGAAAACCCATCGTTAATTTGTTAATAAAGAAAAAAACAAATAAACATATATTCCCTTTATTCACCGGTCGTGATTCAGTTAATACCAGTTTAGCTTATGACGACACTCAATTCTAGTATTAAAGGAGACCTTTAAATTACAACACAAGTAAAAAAACGAAAACTAAAAACAAACACAAAATTGGTTCATTCGCTTTTTCTCTATTTATTTGCATACACGTGGCAGAATTGTGTGTCGTCACGAACACGTGACTCGAAACATCGAGCTAACCATGTTTGAATCATGCTCACCGGTGTACCAGCGCATACTAACTAGTTTAACACACGAAAATTTTTCTGAATACATATTTTTGACCTCGCTCAAAACAATCTCGTATTAGTTGAAGAGTAAATTTAGTCAAAGAGAGAATTATGTTTTTGTGGTTTCAAGTATATTGCGTAGGGGCTCACTGTATTGTTCGAAATATAATTTCTACACCCAAATAGGTATTTTCTACACCCTACTAATTTGAATGTTTATTTATTCGACATGAGACGTCTCTATGAAATCTAATATAGTTTTTGGTTATACCCTAGTTATAAGTGGTATAATAAATCTCACTGTATCTAAGTATCGTTGCACAGCATAACGCAAACATTTAATTAGGAGAAGAATAGAATTGACATCTGCATTTGGCAAAATAAAATAAATGTGTTGGAATAGCGAGCCAAGGGGCCCAGGCTAATCCCAACAGAATATTTATTGGATGTTCTGAAGAGGAAGATCTGGACTAGAAAGTATATGTTTAAGAAAGTTCTGAAAAGTTGAAGAAAGTGGGAAGTATGGTCTGGAATGAGTTAGTCCGTAACATAGGGTTAGTCCGTGAAACCCAATACTGTAGTAACGGGTTTGTTTAAATTGTGTATAAAGAAATATAAGTTTCAAGAATATCAAAAATTAAATGAATTAAAATTATTTTATTTTTATATCTAATCAAAGTCTAATTTCATTTTCTTTTTATTTCATTCTAGGTAAGATAATCATACATTTTCTGTAAATCTACTGCACCTGTGCTGGTAAGGAATTTTAATCGCTCCTAAAATATATGTACATACATACTTTAAAGATCGAATTAAATTTCGTTTATCACTAACATTATAAAAATTTGAAAGAGTTTGGAATTGCATTCAAACAAAAACAAAAACTAAACCCAACTAATTGAAATAATCCTCTTAATCCTTTTCAACGCAATTTAACCACGATTTCTATAAACCCAATTTTTTTTTTTTTTTTTTTTTTTTTTTTTTTGACTTGTGTTCTTTTTTTAAATACTATTTGATAATTTTTCTTTGTACGATAAATCGAGAGTTATGTTTGATATACAGTACAGCAGATTCCTATCATACCATTTTTACCACTTTACATACACATAATATATTTTCGTTCGTACAAAAAAAAAAAAACTTTAAATAGGAGCAACATCAAAGTAAATAACTAGGAAAAATAATTTTTTGGTTTGTACCATAATTTTGCTTAACATGTGTATGTATGTAGTACTTCAAATTTTATTTTATCTACTGTGGAAAATTATGTTTGCTATTTGGACAATCAGCGATACGGAAATTATTTACTATGTATATATGTATAAAGAAAGTTTAATTAACTCTAAATTTTATTTGGTAAAATTTATAAACAGAACATAATATAACTGGCGGTATTTTTTTTCGGTTGATAATATTGCAGTTGACAGGCATATTTAGAAAAAAAATCAAAATTTGAGCGATTAATAACAACTATAATCCTCATATTATGCATTAATTTCATTTCCACCAATCGAGTTTTAATCTAACTGTTATTGGTTAATATTCATAATGTGTACAATTCACAATTGGGCTACTTCACATATGCATGTAATAATAATCCGATCTACCAATAAAAATCTATTAAATTCTAGTTAGTTTAATTTTAGTGTTAGGTAAACTTTAAGCACACAAACTCCAACTTCCTTAAATCGTCTTGCTATATTTACATTAAGACAAAAGTAAATAATTATAATAGAATCCCTATGTACATAATATGTAGCAAATAAGAAGAATTTAAGAATATTTTTTTTCTCTTTGCTCGTATTTCGTATTTAATTTCCAGATTATTTACGCTGTTTTCCATTGAACAACATGTATTCGTTTTTATAGTTTTCTTTTGTTTCAATTTGGATTTCCAACAAGCAGCAGCAGCAGCATTAGATGAAAAAATGAATACACTAAATCGGTATAATCCGTAGGAAGAAGGTATATACATTATATAAGTACACGTAAAAGAAATTATTATGGTATTTAAGTAAATTGTAAATGAAGATTTACTAATATCCAATGGATCGTGTCAAGTCAATAAAACAATACTACAACAACAATATTCACTGATAATTTTCTCAAACTTACTTATTTCGATCCTTTTTATTATTTTCCGATAATCAGAAGGGTAAAACACTCGTTCGAGCTTTCCCGTTTTTTTTCTCTGGGACAACACAAAAATACAAAATTGGGGATTGATTCAATAAAAATTAACTTAAATACTACTATTTGGGATGCATTTTAATGAGGCCTGTAACAGTAAAGTAAATATAAATGGAATACGGTACGATAAATAAAAAAAAAACAGATTGAATCATAAATCTTTCATTTCGTGTGCACACCGAATTACGTGTCCCTGTTTATTTTCCAAGTCACTTCTACTATAAGAGCTTTATTATATAACGTTATAAATTTGTGCTCGTTTTTTTTTTTTTTTTTTTTGTATGTGCAGTTGAAAAGGTTATAAAAAATGATGCATTTTCTTTGAAATGGAAACAAAGAAAATGCAGAATATTAACTATGAATTTTAATTTTGTTTTAAAGTGTAATTTAAAATTAAAATGACAAACACTTTCGTATAATATTTGCACAAGAATAATTAAAAATAGTCGCGTATTTTCGGGCCAACACTAGAACTAAGTATGCGCAGCGCAGTTAATCTGCACAACAAACAATTTATTTACATACAATTCTCATCCAAATAATTAATCATTTTGTACGCCATTACGAAAAAAAAAAAAAAAAACAAAATTGGAAAATTATTTTCATTAAAAACGACAAAAAATCTCGCTCGAAATTTATGAAAATATCATTGTCATGAAAAAAAAAAACATTTTAATTAATTTTAAAAATCTTTTCGAATTAAAATTAAATTGAATTCATTATTACTATATGTACTCTATAGTTTTCGCTCAACCTCCATTCTATTTAAATGAATACCCCTGCTGTATACAATATACATGTACGTTCGGTAAAAAAGTTGTTGTTGTCACGAAATTAATTGACGAACATATTCTTCCATATATATCTTATGCTGTCTTATTTACTTAATTGTTTTTATTTAACAACAACAAAATATTTAATTTTATGTTATATGTATTCGTTTTCGTCGTGATGATTGGGATCTTTAGTTATTTATTTGTAAGGTTTTTTTCTGTAAACAGCTTTGTATGTAGGTATTAAGGTTTGATTAGCTTAATTTAAATGTCTAGATGACACAATGAATTGTCAGTTTTGTAAATTAATTAATTAATTATATAAATTTTGTTGTTGTTTATATCGAAATGTAGTTTTTGAAGTGTTCACATTCTGGACATGTGTCACGGAACGAGAAATGTAATTAGAAGCTTTGTTTAAAGATGGTGTCTTGGATTGGCCAGTTAAATTTACCCTACTAAAGAACTCAAAAATTAAACATTTCGCACTTATAAATTATTTAAAATTACTTGCCAAAGTCATTTCAAGGTTAACTTTAAGTTTTAATCTGAATGCGTATTTTTTAATGAAATCTTATTTTAAAAAAGAAAAGAAAACAATCTTTCCTCGAAAGATTTATTTAACGGCCCACTTCTTTGCAGTATTGGCTTGTGTATACTAAAAAAAGTTGGGCTTTTTAGGTCATTTCAAGGTCATTCAAAATATATTATTTTTTACTTTATACTACTAATAGAAAGGTTTTCTAATAATTGTTAGTAACTTCATTAAAGTTTAGTTGAGACCAGGGCCTAGATTCTGATCAAATGACAAATTACTTCTGTTTAATAGCTACACACCCATTTAAAAAAAACAATAATAACTAAAATTTTATAATTAATCATTTTACTTTCTTTTACGTAAGTAAAATAAAGTATAATAATTATGAAAATGTTGGGCCTTGAGATTTTTAGTGATTTATCTGTTTTGAGGTCCCCTGAGCTGAGTCCGAAAAAGTGGGTTTTGAAATGGTGTCTCTCTATCAGTCTGTCAGTATGTCAGACTGTGTCCTCTCTACAGCGCAGATGGTTTAACCAATCGCACTGAAACTTCAGATTTAAGCTTTTTTTATAAATTGGGAGGTCCCAGTGAATTTTACTTCAAATCGGCTAACCGAAAGTGGCATTCCCTTGGTCCAGAAAATTTATTTTGCAAATATCTTATAAAGTACAGGGTTTACAAAAAACTATTCAAAACAAAATGTTTCCAAAAATAAAAAAAAATAAAAAAAATCGCAAAATTCGCTGTACGTAAAAGAAATTCGTGTGTTGACCGCACCTCCATTTTTTCTCAATAATTATAATTTATCAAATTTTTAAATTTTTTGTTTTTAAACAACACAAAACACAACCCCTTCATTTAAAATGAGAAATGTCGTTAAAATTAACCTTAAAATATAACAGCGATAAACTAGAAATGCAACTGCTGTAAACTGCTGGTAATATCACTCATTGCATCAGAATCGCAAATTTTCTGTGACAATGTTTTGTACTAATAACAAAATGTCTCGAAAAATTGTTGTTTCATCAGAATCTACTCCCCAGTTGTAGTGATTTTTTCAAACGATTATAAAATTTAATTTCCCGACGCGTTTTTAAATTCCCGGGAGCGATAAACCCAAATTTGTTGGGATTAAATTGATATATTAAATTGATTATGTATTGTCTATATTACACACGAAGTTAAACTATTCTTTAATTTGTTTTCTTAATGGACATTGTTCTGGAACAGAATCTAAATTCCTCAATTCAAATTTTCGAGTCGTGGAAGCAGTCTCGATAGTTGCCAATTGCGGTTTCAAAGAAACGTAACATTTCTGTTTGCTAATTTTGATAGAATTTTTAAAGTCAATAGAGGTGATGAAGGGTTTTTACATTATGGCCCCAAAAACCCAACACTTGTAATTTAGAAGCAGTCGCTTGGATTTGTTTCACTTTATTATAGTTTTGCTTAGGTAAAATAATCTGAAGTTCTGAAGGCAGCGCAAATTGGCGCCAAAAATATTGCAAGTTTGAAATTTCAGTAAACTTTTCACACTGCCAATCCATAGAAAAGGGAGGGATGCATGAAATGTATTTTCAGGAGCAATAAAAAAGGCCTCAATATTAATATAGTACTTGAAAGCTTACCTATTTCGTCGACCAGTCGATTTTTTATTAAATGCAAAGGGAACGCGCGCCCTTCGCTACATGGTTTGAAGAATCACTTACTCTGAAGAACCTTTTAATCTCATCCTCTGGTGAAGTCCCGTTTTTATAGACAGAGTGACTCCACTAATAAGGGAAACAAGGAACTGTTCCGAGTCGACTCTCCGGAATCTTTGTAGGAATATAGGATCAATAGCCTCTTTTCGGTTGAAGACCATGATTGGTCGAGTAATTACATGTGATTTGCATTGTGTTTGGCTCTGTGTGAAAACTCGCTAAATTCATTTGGAAAGAAAAGCTTTAGGAGTATCAGCTTTGGAACCTTAAATTTCAGTAAGTTGTTAAGCCACTATGTGGACTGCAAAATCTATCAATTTATTACGCGACCACTCAGTTTTCTCATTACAATTAATCATTTCAAAAAAAAAAAAATTGTTTTACTCTTATTCCCATAAAAACACCCAATTTCAAATATGGTTCCAACTTCTTGACTCTTCCAATAGAAGCGTCTTTGTAGCAAAGGAGCAATCGCCTAGAGAATGTAGCCAATACGCCAACCCCACCAATGCCTTACCCTCCATTCGACTGGACCAACTTCTCTTTTCAAATCTTACAATATAGGGGTTACAGCTTTGATCCTATTCCATTTTGCCGAAATAGTAAAATTACTCGTTAGACTGTAAATGTAGTCTCTATCCTCTATAAATGTATTTAGAAATTGTGTGAATTCCATTAAACAAATATTTTTCTCCAATACGTTTAAATTTTGTATAAAACCACTTCCTTATTCCGTCTTTGATAAAAATGGAAGGATGTATTTTGGAATGGTACGTAGCTTTTCAAATATAATAAAACAATTTTGAAATATTTGACTGGAAAATTGATTAAATTTTGATAAAAAAATAACTTAAAAATTCCCCCGACTTATGATGAAAATCACGGGAGTCGGGTTTATACAAATTTAGAGTGCTTGAAATGGTGTTTTTTTAGCATTCATTAAACTCAACCTTCATGACCTTCTAATTTATTTTCATCCATTTTTTTGGTCGTGCGTGATTTTATTTTATTATTCTCTGTGCTCGACAACATTTGAAGGTATAGAAGAAGTAAAACCAAATTGCAAAATGATTTTTTATTAAGTCTACGGATTCCATTATCAATTTTACCTGCCAAATCGGTAAAGTAACTACCGATAATTACTTATGTCTTATATTTACCGATAATCTGTAAATTTAAAAATTAATTGTTAGCCAAGCAACACACAACCCAACATTATTATTTATTTTGTTATTTTACGGAATTTGTTTCAGTATGGTTTACCAAATCGGTTGGTGCTTTTATCGGATACGTCCTACTTGGCCACACCGATTCACCTTCGCGATTAGCAAAATCATTTATTATCGCAGAGGATCAATTCGATTTTAATCTATGAAAAAACAATTTAGAAAAAAAAAGATTAAAAACCTAACATTGGCTATTGACCATACCAGATGTCGCAATCGATACTGCATCAATCCAATTGGTTTGAAAACATCTCCAAAAACTAATTTTTGTATAGAAATGTATAGAAATAGCATTTCAACGGTATTCAAATTCTGCGCAGTCGACAGAATTCTTGAAAGCACTCAATATTTTCACAATCCGAGTGAAATCTTTAGAATGATCAATCAATTTCGTATACACTTTTTTCGTCATATACGTTACTTTCGAAATAACCTAACACAAAAAAATGAAGTGGGGTATAAACTGAAATTTTCTTATCCTTTTGGGGGTAGTATACCGCAAGTTGTTAATTTTGATCTGGTCACCCTACCTTCGTATATTACCTAAAACGACGATACAGAACATTACAGTTTCTCTAGGCAAATGTCTTTTTTTGCCAAATCATGTTAAATATTCGTATAGTTTATACTATAAATAATAGCGTTGAAGGGCCAACATTATTTTTTTTTTCGTTATAAAACAATTTATTTGTTTTTAAGTACCTCCACGCAACAAGTATGATATTACAAAAATTTAACAAAAAATTTCATTAAAAATATCCTCAAATAAATTCAATATGTATTAGTACTTTGATGAATCATAATGACATACCGTTTCTACTAAAAATAATCATATTCTATGCAATAATTAGTACAATTAATTAAGATTAATATTAACCGCCATCTGGGTTCAAACAAAAATACAACTTCCAAAATAATAAATTACACGATAAATATTTAACTTACAATCTCAAAAAAATTTCAACAATTTTATGATTGAAAACCCACGCATTTAAGTACCTCAAAAATTCAATTAAATTAAATGATAAGCTCTGCTGTTTGAAAATTGTATTATACAGCAAATACCTCTAAGACTTTATATATACAATATAAATGCCGAAGTGGTAAAATGTTAAATTTTTTAAACAATGGAAAGCTGGAATCATATCGGGTTTTCTTATGGTACTTTTAATTCTTATGAAGTACTTTTGCGTAATGTCCAATGAATTTATTGTATTTTTGTATAAAACACCCCACCCCCTCCCCAACCAACAACAAATTCCTTAACAAATCTTGCTTTGAACAAGGCCAGAATACACTGATTTGAGCATACTTTTAGGACAGGCATATCTGAGTAAATATATCTGGCTGTTACAAAAAACCAAATATTTTCTTAAATTCTCAATATGTAATTTCCAATTGAGTCTACCTACCCACATTTACAGCTAGATATTAAAATGATTCAACTAATTTGATGGAGAAACAATTAACATTTCAAATAGAGCTGCTGCTTTTATCGTAAAAATTTGCACAAACAGATGAATGATACTCGACATTACACTCTGGCTGCTTCTTATTTGAAATGTTAAAATACATAGCCTTTGTTTTTTCGCTCAATGACATGAAATAAGTATCAAACCACTTTCTTAATAAGTTCAAATCTTTGCAGATCAGCGCGAAGACTTGGCTATAAGAATTATCATTGTAGAGTAAAGCCATGTAATCAACAGACGCTACTGTGGAATATGAATACATCTGCATTTTAAAAAATTGAATTGATGTAAATCAAAAATAGCGGCCCAAGAACTGATTCTTGGGGAACTCCGGGATTAACTAGTAATATAGGTAGTTAGCTAAGATCGAAACCAATTATTAGTTACGCCTTTAATTCCTGCACAATACATTTTCAACAACAGAAGCTCGTGATCCACAGTATCGGAGGCTTTGGTTATGTCTATAAAAAATCCTGCAACAACTAAATTATTATTCAAACCGTCATAGATTGGATTGTAATAGTTTAACAGTAGATCTTCTGGTATTTTAGCCTATTTTTTCAAAAACGTTTATTCAGTTAACGTTTCAAACAGAATTCCTGTTCATCTTCAGAGCTTCTTAAATTTTTTTTTTTTTTTTATATAAAATATGGTATAAAGCAGGGTTGGAAAAATCCCAGGTTTTTTTAAAAAAACCCGACCCGGTGGGTTTTGTCGGGTTTCTTAGGTGGGTTTTTTGGGTTTTTTATTCAAGTGTTGGAATTCAATTACAAAATTAACTTTATTTCACTCATTTGTATGTTGGTTTTATTTTGAAAAGACAAGGATGATTCTATTTGTTTACATTTTTTTATATTAGGATTTAATGGTTTGTGTGTAGTTGTTGAAAATGGAAAGGTTTTCTTTTTTCTATTTATTTTAAAATCTAGAGATATTTTCTTCTATGATTTTAAAACCAAATCTATGAAACATATTAAACATGCAAATTAACAAAAATTTTATTACATTAAATTGAATTTCCATTATTAAACTTATAAATCAAAACTACCAATTTTACCTTGGTTCTTATGGGAAACAGAAAAATGTTCACCTCTCTTGTAGAAAGCTTGTATGTATTTCTACTTTACGGCTATGATATATTAAGATGGCTATGCAAGAAGAAACCAATATGTAATCATAAACAAGTTTATTAATCAAATTGTAAAAATGTTCAGTTTGATTTTGCACGACAAAACACGATTGCACAGGAATCAGGAATATTTTGAATATCGAAACAATATTTGCTTCTCGATCATATTTTACTTTGTGCCTGTTCACACAGTATGTAGTTAAAATTTACATCATCTTCTTGTTTCTGGCTTATAAGCTATGGTAGAGGAACAACTATTTGTATATATGCTCCTTCCGTTTTCTAGTGTTAGTTCAATTTTTTAGAAATCATGTTTAATTGTGTCTTGAAAAGGAAAATACTCCAATCATTATTTAAGTGAATTTTAGTGAGGAATGTTGTGAGTTTATTGAATCGTATATTTTAAAACTAAGTAAAACTAATGTAAGTATGTACATCTAATTAAAACAAATAAATATTTAGTAGTAAAATACAGGATTGAATTTTGAAATATTCCCCATAGAAATATAGAATGCCTCGAGGAAGAGGACGAAAAAATGCTGCTGAGTGGAATAACGTAGTCCATATCGAAAATTATACAAAAGTAAAGTGTAAGCACTGTGATCTTGAAATTAGCAACAAAGTAGAGCGCATAAGAGCACATTTATTAAATTGTAACAATAAAATTACAACATGCGATAGTGATACGGATACTGATACTAACATTTCAATTGGAAATACGTCTCTTACTGCCACTAGTAGTCATCAGCAGAAGAAACAAAAAAACAAACATTGTACTCAATCATCTATGATAGCATTTTCAGTTAAAACTACTTTAAATCAAAAAGAAAAATTGGACAAAATTGCGGCAAAAATTTTTCTCGCGAATAACATTGCTTTTAACGTGGCTGATAACAAATATTTTAAAGAAATGATAGAATCTCTACGACCTGGATATTCTGCCCCTAGCAGAAAACAACTAGCTGATAAGCACCTTCTTGAAATTGATGAAGAAATAACCGATCATTTAATAACTGAATTGAAGGATTCCAGTTTGACACTCATTTAAGATGGATGGACGAACACTTCAAATGATCCACTTATCGCGTGTTCAGTCCATACCAGTTGTAATAGTTTTTTAATAAGTGCAGAGGACACCGGGTCCGAAAAAAAACTGCTGAATATTGTGTTGCTGTGGCAGAAAAATCAATTGACTTCATAAAAACTAAGCCTGTTGCACGGATAACGAAAACAAGATGAAAAAAATGAAGGATATTTTAGAGGAACGCCATGGGATTTTTTCTTATGGGTGCTCAGCACACATGATCAATCTTCTATACAAAGATATAATTCCAGTAGAAGTTACCAAACAAATAATAAGTGTACAGAAATACTTTAGAAATCACCACCAGCCACATGGATGGTTAAAAGAAAAACATGGAGTTATGCCTTAACTACCAAATGATGTAAGGTGGAATTCTTATGATGATTGCTTAACAACATTTATTGCTAATTTTCACCTCTATTCACAAATAAGATCAGAGCATTTAAATGAATTTCATAACGATATCCACAAAATTTTAAATAATGTACAATTGTACATGTATAATGTACTATTTAGCAAACATGATGCATCCAAAATATATGGGCAAACTACTTAGTGAAGAAGCAGAGAGCGCAGCAGAAGACTGGATAAGCCAAAAACACCATGCCTTTTTGGCACACTGTTTGGCATTTAAAATTAACGATGGAGAATACTTCCCAGAATCTATGTTCAAACCGGAGGTGCTCGAA
Source organism: Tipula vernalis (assembly GCA_958295665.1). Classification (NCBI taxonomy): domain Eukaryota; kingdom Metazoa; phylum Arthropoda; class Insecta; order Diptera; family Tipulidae; genus Tipula; species Tipula vernalis. The sequence goes on along the minus strand of OY282558.1, from coordinate 345,530,472 downwards.
AAATTAAGCGAAAAAAATGGTGGAAAATATTACACGTCAAAAACGAAAAATCTTCAAAGTTGCCTGAAAATTTTTGCAATTTTTTTGTGTCACTAATGAACTGCCCAGCAAGCTCGGCTTCAATTGAAAGAATTTTCTCAACCTACGGTTTAATTTGGAATAAACTGAGAAACCGACTTGGTTTTGAAAAGGCGTTATCTCTAGTCAAAATTTATCGGCACTTAAGATCTGAACCACAAGATTGGTAAATTCCAAAAAACTCTGCTGTAAATTTTATATTGATGTTAAAATTGTTGAATGCTGCAAATAAAATATCTATTTTATCTGTAGTAATGGCTGTGACTATATCATCAACGTAACGATAATAAAAAACTGGATTAAAGTTGAGAGAATTCAGTACACTTTTTTCAACAAACTCCATAACTAACTCCGCAATAGCTGGACTAGTCGGCGAGCCCGTGGGGGAACCAAATAGTTGTTTATATGTCTTGTTGTTAAATGTAAATTCACAGTTTTGGAGAATTAACTCAATTGCTTCAATAAACTGAACTTTTTTCAGCTTAGTCTTCGAATTCTTTTTAATTTCGGACCATCTCTCATTAATTAATGCTATTGCTAGTTTACTGTCTATGTTGGTAAAAAGTGATACCACATCCAACGAGAGGATTATGTGATCTTGAGGAAAAACAATATTTTCAATTTTGTCTTTTTAAAGTCAACTGAATTTTTTACCGCTGTGGAAGATTTTCCACCAGTGTAGTTTACAATTTGTGACACGAAGGCCGAAAGATGATATAAAGGAGTTCCGATCGAGCTTACTATGGGTCGGTACGGAGCATTCACTTTGTGGATTTTTGGTAACCCATAAAGTCTTGCTACGACACCATGAAGACTTTTTATTGATTTCGTTTCATAATCCATTATTCTACCTTCATTATTCCAAGTGGTTACCATAGAATTTAATTTCCTCTGTATGGACTCTGTATTGTCCTTACTAATTTCTTTGTAGACATCCCTATCTTCTAACATGGACTGTATTTGGTTGACATAGTCACACCGATTTACAACTACAGTAGTATTGCCCTTGTCAGCTCTTGTAACCAAAATTTCAGGATGGTCACGCACAATTTTTTTTGAATTTGCAACATCTTTCATGAAACTTATGTCATCTACCGTTAAACTCTGTCTAAGTCCACTCCGATTTTAAAAATTAGTTTGAATAAAATATTCACTAATTCATTCCGTAAAACTGGCTTATCTAATTGTTCGTCGCTATTGTTTATTAACGCGGCTTCAATATTCGCAATAATCTGGACGTATGGTACAGACTTTACAGAAATTGGCGGACAAAAATTAAATTAACTAACCAATCATTGTTAATGTTAAAATTATTGGAAATTGAATTATTGTCCTGTTTCTGCAACATCTTCAGTTTTATAGTTGCTGTTTGGATTGACCCCGTTGAGCCCAGCAACTACAACACTTATTTTCTGCTTACACGTATCACTTATGATTTTTCCCTTTTTTTAGAATAAAAAACACCTTTTAAGTTAAATATTTATTCTAGTTTTATTTACTATACATTTTAAAGTTTTATTTAAAAATTTGAAATATAAACTTAATCGCTCCAGCTTTTGTACTCTGTCTGATAAACCAAAAATTTTTATTTTTTTAAAATTACAATCTTTATACATTTTCAAGTTTATTTAAAAACCAGTTCATTTTCCCCAACTGGCACACATCTAATTAACAATACAAATTCTAGAAATAATTCATTCATTAACGAGTTATATAATAATAAAATACAAAATAAATATATCTTGCTGCTCGTTGGTGTACGTGAGATATGATGATAATTACTCTATGCCTGTTTACTAACATTTCGATCATGTATTATCAATTGCATTCCATTCTATTAGTACGGGATATTTTGTGTTTTGTTAATCAATGAGAGTTGGTTTGTAATAGGGTTGGGCAAAATGAGGAAAAGCGTGGATATTCTGCAAAAAGCTTATAATTTTTGTGTGGGCTCAAATTAATTATATTTTTGAGTCGCCACATTCACTCACCCCGCAGTAAAACCATTACGAAATTAAATGATGCCTATACCTTAAAATTTACTTTCCTTTTTGAGTTTGGTACAAGCGGATCGTTATTTTTACTTAAGTAGTCCGTCATGTATGCTGGTTTAAGTCGTTCTAAGGATATAGAAACGTTCTTTCCCTTCATTTCTATAACAAAATACTTACGAAGTCGTTTCACTACTTTATATGGTCCGCTCATATGGAGGAGTTTAACCGTTCTTAACTCTGTCCACTCTGACGAAAACTTGGTCACAGTCCGTTAAGTTCTTAGGTATAAAAATACTGTTATGAGGGGAACTTCGGGTATTTTTAGGTACGACGTTGCGCATCGATTGTCGCAGGCGATCGACCAGTGAAGTGGGACCTGTCGATGTCACAGAGGAGGGATGCATTACAAGTTCTCCAGGGACCTTTAGTGACTGTCCGTAGACAAGATCTGCTGGAGTGCATCCGAGGTCATGCTTTACTGAAGTTCTAATTCCAAGGAGAATGAATGGTAGCTCAGTGCTCCAGTTCAGGGTATTTTCTCTAGCGTATAATGAGGCTTTAAGGGTTCGATGGAACCGCTCCACCATTCCATTTGCCTGTGGATGATAAGTCGTAGTCCGTATTCTGTGTGAACCTAACAGTTGGTTAAATTCCTGAAAGAGATTACTTTCAAACTGACTGCCTTGATCAGTCGTTATCTCGAGTGGTACACCGAATCTCGAGATGTACTGGTCTACGAATGCACGCACTACCGTTGTTGTTCGCATATCCACCAAAGGAATAGCTTCCGGCCACCGCGTAAACCGGTCAATTATGGTCAGTAGATATGTATAACCATTTGACGGAGGTAGTGGTCCAACCAAGTCGATATGAATGTGCTCAAATCTGCCAGAAGGAACATCAAAACGGCCACATTCAGGGCGCGTGACTTCTGGCAGGCGATACAGGTTTTGGACCAATACCCCGTGTCTAAATTCATACTACGCCAGAAATATTTTGATGATACTAGTTCACGCGATGACCGTATTCCGGGGTAGGATAAACTGTGAAGTTTCTGGAATACTTCCAGACGTAGTTCTGGTGGTATATACGGACGATTAATGCCCATCGATGTCTCACACCAGATTGCTAGTTCGGAGGCAGAATGATGAATCCTTTGCAGTTTTAATTTAGAACCTGGATGACTGGTGTTTTGAAGTGTTTTTAACTCGTTGTCTGATTCCTGAAGTGAGACGAGTCTTTCGATATCTAAACCTGTGTGACTGATAGGAGATAGTTCGTTTTCGTCGTTTCTTGATAATGTATCTGCTACCACGTTACTTACACCTTTGATAAACTGAATGTCGGACGTAAATTGAGATATATAATCTAACTGAGGAGCCTGGCGGGGACTTCGCTCCGGCTTTGAGGACATGGCAGTAGTTAGCGGTTTATGGTCGGTAAGAATAGTAAATACCCTACCTTCGACGAAGCATCTGAAATGCTTGATGGCGCAATATATTGCAAGCAACTCACGGTCGAAGGCAGAATACTTACGTTCGGGTGGGGAGAGCTTTTTGGAGTAAAATCCCAATGGTTCCCAACTTCCTTTGTTGTACTGCTCCAATACAGCCCCGAGCGCAGTGTTGGAAGCGTCCGTGGTTATCCGGAATTTTCCACGCTCCAGGTGATGGGCAAGAAGTGTTACCTGAGCCAAGGCAGCTTTGGTTTTATCCATAGCAGCTTGACAATCAGGTGGCCAAATAAAATTTTTCTTCTTGCTTTGTTGAAGTATCGCTAATTGAGAGTGTATTGGAGCGAGCAGTTCGGCTAAGTGAGAAATGAATCGGTGATAGTAGTTAACCATTCCGCTAAAACGCTGCACTTGCCTTATAGATGTGGGTTTGGGAAAACTGTTTATAGCCACGATTCTCTTTGAAGATGGTCGTATTCCATCTTTAGAGATATCGTGACTAAGAAAATTTAGCGAGGCTGCACCGAACACACACTTCGAGGGTTTTAGGATAATGCCGAAATCTGTAAGGCGTTGGAAGAGGATGCGAAGGTGTTTTAAGTGTTCGGACTCTGACCGGCTAGCCACCAAAATATCGTCGATATAAGTGTATAAGAAATTCAACCCTTCTGTGACTTTATCCATGAAACGCTGAAAAGTCTGCGCAGCGTTGCGCAGACCATACGGCATTCTCATGAACTCAAAAAGTCCAAAAGGAGTTGTGATAGCTGTCTTGTATACATCTTCCATCGCCACTGGTATCTGGTGGTAAGCTCGAATCAGGTCTATCTTTAAAAAAATTGTACAACCTTGCAAGTTCAGTGAAAAATTCTGAATATGGGGAAGGGGATACCTGTCTGGTACTGTCACCTCGTTGAGTCTCCGATAATACCCACAAGGTCGCCAATCGTTACTGTCGCGTTTAGGAACCAGGTGCAAAGGTGAAGAGACGGGCGATTTTGATTCTAGTGAATTCATGTACTCGAATTCGCTCTTCGCTATTCTGTGTTTTTCGGCGTCTAAACGACGTGCGCGGGAAAACGGAAGTCGTCCTAGAGTTATGATTCTTTGCACAAAATCATGTTTAATCGGTAAGTCGTATCTGGGTTTTTGTGTTAGGCTAGGGAATGATCGAAGTAGATCTCCGAATGGTTCGTTGACCATGAACAGTCGAATTGTTGGTAATGGATCGTATACGTCCATGGTATTAACTGATAACGACGTGTTCGAGTCAAGTAACCGTTTATTCCCTAAGTCCACCACGATTCCAAACTTAGTCAAGAAATCAGCACCTATAATAGGCCTAGTTACTGACGCAATTATAAAAGGATGTTTGAATTCACGGCGGAAACCTAAATCGATGCCGAGTAATCTTACTCCATAAGTTACTATAGGAGAACCACCGTTGAAATTCCCAAATTTTATCAGCTAAGCAAGTAAATTTCTCGATCGTTTCGGATTCTTGCACAAGTACAATAGATCGTAATTGGTCTGGTAAACGTTTTAGCCATAATGCTTTAATAAGGTCGTCAGTCACTGCAGTCGAAGAACCTGCCAACTGTTGCAACCGGCGATAAAACGCGGAAGGTGTTAAATCGCCCATAACAGTAGCACCTGTTAATTTTTCAAGGCGTTGGGTTTCCGATAGACTTAATCGTTTGATTACTTCTGCCTTAAGTGCTGCAAATTTCCCAGTTTCTGGCGGTTTTGTAAGTATGTCCGACACGGTCGCGATTATATCAACGGGTAGTGCAGCAACCGTTAGCAAATATTGCTGATTGTCCGATGTTATCCGTTTCGAGCTAAACACGGCTTCCGCTTGCACAAACCAAAGACCTGGCATTTCATGCCAAAAGGGTGGAAACGAAACAGAAATTGATGAATCCACGTCGATCCAGTTCGATCTCACCGATTTTGTATTTTACTGCACAATTTTCGCTAAAAAAAAAATATCATAAAGAATACAAACAGAATTAGTAAGGCAAAAAAAAAATATAAATGTTATAATTGTAATATAGAAACGTAAACTTGACCTTGTCCCGTTGTAAGAGGTTCAACGTGGATGAATATGTCGTCCAAAACTGCTTATTATTTTGATGAATAACGGGATGATGACGTTATTATCTCCGTAGAATACAATAATTTTATAGTTGGAATAGTTGTTCGTTTTTGCTGATAGATGCTTAACATGAACGTTATTAAATTGTATACAAAGCTGTTGATTCTGGTATAATTGGCACTATTTGTATTAGTTATATATATATCAGTATTTGCTACGGCTCTAGCTGGTCATTAATTATGAAGCGATTATATGAACACTGAAATTAAATGCAGCCACTTGATGAATGGCCTTGCTTCTTGATGTTTCGTCGTTGATTTTCTCTGGTATTCGATCATGTATTAGTACGGGATATTTTGTGTTTTGGTAATCAATGAGAGTTGGTTTGTAGTAGGGTATAGTTGGGCAAAATGAGGAAAAGCGTGGATATTCTGCAAAAAACTTATAATTTTTGTGTGGGCTCAAATTAATTATATTTTTGAGTCGCCACAGTTTCTTGCAGACTAGGTACATTTACCATATTGTTATATTTTTTGATTTGAATTTTCTTGATGTGATCATAAATATTCTTGAAATAAATTTCTGACGTAATTTTGAATTTTCTAAAATAATAAGGAGAAATTTTTTTAATAGATTTTAGTTTTTGAGAATTTAATTTGTTTATTTTGTTTATGAGGACGAAGTTTTCAGCAATTTTTTGGGTGATTATCGCAAAAATAAATCGATCTTCCAGTCGTTTGAAGATAAATTCGTTCTTTACGACACCTCAATAAGAACAATTTCTTATTTTGAATAGTTCTTTCATAGATTTAACCAGTTCATTCCCATATTTTATTTTCATCTTTTTGGAGAAATTATTTCTTTCCATATTCCGAAATTTTTTTGGTACCCAAATTTCAACCAGAATGGATAATCTAATTTAACGAAGATTATTAGGCTTTTATATAGTCACAGCCATTACTATAGATAAAATAGATATTTTATTTGCAGTATTCAACAATTTTAACATCAATATAAAATTTACAGCAGAGTTAGAGAATAACCACAGGTTGGCATTTTTAGATCTTGTTATTGTACGTAACGAAAATGGTTCATTGTCTACGGATTGGTTTCATCAAACAACTTGGTCTGGTAGATATATAAATTTCCATTCTCATCTTCCCTTAGCATATAAAAGAAATACTGTCAGCTTATTATCGAATAAAATTCTTGATCTTTCTGACCCAATATTTCACAAAATTAATTATCGGCTCCTCAAAAGTACTCTCATTAATAATGGCTATCCAAATTCGTTCATAAGGCCTATCATAAATTCAATGATTCATAAAAATTCTACAGAAAATAGCCAATCCGTAGAGATTGTGCCACTGTTAGAAGACAATCGTGCCAGATATGTATCAATTCATTAAGTGAAATCACTTTTTGAAAAAATAAGGTATATAAGGTATGGGTAAATATAATTTCAAAACAGTTGGAAAGGCATGTAGTAGTTTTGGTAATTCACTTTTCTCGTCTCTTAAAGATCCGACAGCGTTAGGAGACAACAAGAATGTTGTATACAAAGTTGTGTGTGAGTGTAATAAGTCATATATTGGGCAAACAAAACAACTTTTAAACACCAGGTTTTGTCAACATAAAAGAGACGCAAAAAGATTGTATCTAAATAAAGTGAGTTTTGAGCTTACGAGTGCTTTGTCAACACATTTACACGAAACTAACCACGAAATTTATTTGGAAACTGTTAAAATTCTTGAAAAAGAAGCGAACCATACCACTAGACGAGTTTTAGAGATGATACACATAAAGATGGATACCAATAGTATCAATAAACAGTCGGATTGCAATTACCTTCAAAATAGTTATAATCATTTGATTCAAAACAATTAATTATTTAGTTAGTACAGCGGTTATACTGTTGGTATCCTTCTTTATGACACAATATAATTTTTTGATATTGTTTAATCATAAAAGACAATCTCTTGGTATGTTTTTTCGAATTATTGTTCAACTATCTAGTTAACGGAAAATTTTTATTATTGTTTTATTTTGAAGTGCCTTTATGTGATCAAATCTTTTTAAATAATTTTTAACTTTTTAATATGGTTTAATTTAATAATTTTATTTAAAAATAACAATTTGTAAGTAGTTTTTAAGTTAGCTTTGAAAATTTATAATTTATCTCTGGCTGCTAAATTCTCAAATAACTGAAGTGAATGTTCTTCGGTTACATGAAGGGGATTGATTGTGACCTTAAAATCACCACAAATCCGAAAGCTGCCATTTGGTTTCATGAAAGGTACTGTTGGAGTTGCAAATTCGCTATTTTCTACTTTAATGAAAACTCCTTTATCTTCTAAACGTTTAATTTTCTGATCCACCCTCTCTCTTTTGGAAAGCGCTATTTGGCGAGCTTTCATGAAAATTGTTGTCTTATTTGTTTTAATTGGTAGGCGTACTGGATATGCTTCCATTAATTCGTTGAGTGTATTAAATACAAAATGATCCAAATAAAACAAAATAAAAAGATTTTCGACCTGGAGATTTTTTGGAGTCCTTGAGTGCGAGAAATTTGGTTTCGAAATGGTGTCTGTTGGTTTATATGTATGTCGGTTTGTAGCCCAGATTGTTTAGTCAATCAAGCTGCAACTTCATGTTTAAACTTTTTTCTTAAATTTTAAGGTTCCAGCGCCCAGCTTCCGTGAACCAGAAAATTTGTTTTACAAATATCTCAAAAATGTACAATTTAGAGAAAACATGAAAAAAAAAATTAAGAGAATCTTGAGTTTGAGAAATTTGCATAATAGGTTTCTCAAAATTCGTAAAAGAAAGTCGTGTGTTGGTCACACCTCAATTTTTTATTTTGTATAACTTTTTTATGACTACTTTGATTTTCTTTTGAATTTATGTTGGTAGCGCTTACCTTTTTTCTATCTTTGTCGAATGCATCGCATTTACATTCGCACTTCCTAAAGATTTAAATTTTTGTGCATCCTTTGTCGATTAGTAGTCGTGTTTTCCATGAGAACTGCACTAGAACTCGATAAATTTTAAATTCCTTTTATTCTATGTAAACAGAAAAAAAAAAATTCATAAAGTGCGAATGTGTAGTGCATTTAACATAAATACACATTTTAAGTTGTTACAACAATAAATAATTACAATTATAGCTTATTTTTTAGTTACACTTGATAAACCCATGAATTTATCGAGTGTAGTTGCGTGTAATGACGTCAGCAAGAAATAAGAAAATATCGATGAAAAAACTGAAGGGGGAAATTTTTAAACTTAAAATCTGTATTTATGTCGAATACACTACATATTCGCGCTTTATGAATTTATTTTTTCTCGGTTTACAAGGAATAAAATTAGTTTAAAGTTATCGAATTCTAGTGAAGTTCTCATGGAAAACACGGCTAGTGAAGGGCTAAATCGATCTGTTTTGTTAAAATTCTTATAAGAAAATAAACAAAACAGAACAAAAAAGATCGATTTAACACATCACTATTGTCGATGCTTCCAACGTCGCAGCTGCTTCCACCGCCTTTACGAATGTTAAATCCACTGTTAAATGTTAAATTCGCTGTTTCGAGAAAATTTCCGTAATGACGTTTCATATTCCTTAATAGTTTCACCCTCTCGTTGATGATGGTGATGAAATTTATAATATTGAAAAATCTTAACTGGCGCTGGAACATACATTTTATTTGATATTTGCACTACTTTCATGGTATAATTTTGTCCTCAGCTGTTAGGTGAAAGTAGATCACACAGAAGATCATGCGCCTTCGCACCAGTATATTGGAGAAAGTACGCCTTTTTTTGATCGGCACTTTCGTAATCGAAAATTTTTAATTCTTCTTCAAATCGAATTAATATACATACATATATAGTTATTTTGTAGAGGGAGAAGTGTTACCCGAGTAATTCATATTGCCTTGATTACTCTGAGACTAAGCGATTTTTTTAAATGAATGCTAACGTCGTCAGAAAGAATTTTAATTGAAAAGATTGTAATAGATAACAAATGCTATGTCAATATTTTGAACTTCACCAACAATTTCTCTAAATTCGAAAATATTTTGAATGTTCATTCAATGTCCTTGGCAATAGTGTTCTAAAAGACTGTAGCACCAGAAAACTGAACTATACATGATAAAGAATACCTTTCTGACATCTTTATTATGTGTTTACGAGTACCACAAACTATAAAAGTGGACATGGTGCTTTCGTCCTTTAAGATATCGACATAAGCAATTAATCATATGCATAAGCCACATTGCGTCGGCCAAAATATTTTTTTTTGGGTGTTTTTTCATTGCTAATAACAGAAGAGTGAAACATTGCTAATAACAGAAGAAGAGTTCCTAAATTAACATGTTTTCTTAGGCAACATTTTACTAGACTTGAATTCGCCTAAATTTTAAGCCTTTTAATTTAGGAATAGATAAAAGTAAAATTTCTTTAGGGAGTCATGCTGTTCATTATTTATTGATGTTCAATTTAGATACGCCAGAACTACACCCGCACCATCAAAGTCCCAATCCATTATTTCCGCCCTAAATAAATAACCGTTGTAGTATTATTTACATAAATGTTAAATTTCCATTTCATAAGTTTACTAAATTATCCAAAACCATCCGGAAAAATCGATCACCATAATTGCATGTTTGTGAAATAACAATGACACTTTTCCTACAAATTATTTACATTATAAATTAGAAATGTTTCCAACTGTAATTGCATTTTGTACTATTCTTACCTTGTACTGTATATGTATGTGTATACCTACCTAGCTGATAGCATACAAACTATGTAAATTGTATTTATTTAAAATTAATTTTTTTTTTTTGTAGAATAACAATAATAATTTGTGTAATTTAGAAATTCACCACACATGTTATACATCGTCAATATGTCTTGTACTAGAATAAGAAATGTTGGAAAGAAAATCGATGTTTCTAATGTTGTATCGATATGTACGTATAACGGTAAAGAAATATGAATTATCAACTTGGTAAATTGGCAACATAGTGACTAGAACATATGTACAAATTAGCAAAAAAACTTCTTTGAATTCTTAATAATAAGATTTTGAACAATTGGAAAATATTTCGTCTCCTTATTTTTAATACATACAGATATAATACAGTTGAGTGAAAACTTCACTTCAAAATATATAAGACGTGCTTAACATTTAAAACGATATAGAGACGAATAATAACAACGCCCTTATACGCTCATATATGTATGTACAAAATAGCAAGTAGATTATATTAGAAAAGGCTTACAATTTCTGACTTCGATTGGAATATAATTCGTTTAATTTATTGCCATAATATTTCTTTGCTTTTTTGGAAAATGAGAGAAAACAATAAGTTTGTAACAACAGCAACAACAACAACAAAAAAGAAGCGGAACAAATTGAAACATGTTCTCTAGTTGTAATGATCCATTAAATTTTTTGCTCGTTTTTCTTCTCCTCGCCTATTTATGTACTCGACATATATAATATTTATGTATGTATGTACAAAGCAAAGGCAGAAGAATATGGTTTAAAGGGATGATTTTGGAACCCTTCCAGAAAATATAGTACATATGAATGTACGACCCAATCAAATGTTTAATGATTTATCACGATGTGATTCCCGAAAAGGATTGGTGACACAAGTTTATTAAACTTCTTGTAAATTGTAGTATCACAATGCAAAAAATAAAATCATTCTTATAAATACAATACAAAAGAGTATAAACTGTTAAGTCAATATTTTTTTGTAAAACATTTACCGATTTTATTCCGTTTTCAGAAAGAGCAGCAACATTTATTATTATTCTACATTTGTGTTTAATTTTTAATTAATTTAAATGGAAAACAAAAATAAATGAAAATTTAAATTTCAGTAATAAAAATTTTCTCATTTAATTTAACAAAAAAATAGCAAAAAAAAAAAAAAATAACCAAAGAACGTCTGAGATTAAAATCATAAAACAGGATTAAGTTTCTGGAACAAGAAAATAATAATCTTATACCCTGCGACGATGATCATGATGATGATGATTATACAAATGGTGGAAAAAAATGTTAGTGTATATTATATGTATAATATGTATACATAACTAATTAAAATTAATTGAAAAGTATATAACATTGATTATTATCACATTAACGTCTCTTCTACACAACAATGATAACAAATTCGCGTTTATATTCGGGCAAATCCTTGTAAAAATACATTCGGATTAGCATTTAGTAATATGAATGACGGCATTATGACGGAATCCTAAATACATTTTTACGGATCATGCATGTATATCTAAGCATACATAAATAGGGTGCGACATCATAAAAAAAAAGTCGGTGAAAATTTGTTTTCAATTTTCCAAGACAGGGAAAAATGTGAGCTTTTTCGGCATAAACAACAAAAAATCGAATTTAATTTGTTAAACGATACTAGGGGATTTGATTCGTCTTCGGTAATCCTTTTTCTTGATGTATTATTATTTTATGTACACACATCCTTATGCAGTTTCCAAAAAAGAAAATTGGAAAGTCGTAAAAAATATTTCAATTTGCTAAAATATTGCAATTTTCGATCAGCACAAAATATCTTGACATGTTGTAAATAGAAATGCGGAATGTCGAAAACAATAACGACATACAATAAAGGGTTGAATTAATACAAAACCCTTATATTTTATTTATTCCAGAGCATATACGTATACATATTTACAAAATTGTCACGATTTATTGTGCATCTTTGGTGTATACAATTTCTTACGCATTTTAATTTAATTTTTTGATTTTCCTTGGACTTGGATAATCTTATTATTTAGGAGTTTGTTTTGTGCGAGAAGGGAGATTTTAAATCTTTTTTTTTTTTTTGTTTTGTTATTTTCTTGGCAAAATCATTATCGTAGAATATTGTTTCGTTTCATATCACAAATTACTTTTGTGCTGGTTTTGATACGTAAAGTGTGGGTTGAATAATGAAAATAATTTAGGAACAAATTGATAAATTGAAATTAATTTTTGGATATGATTCGCATTTTAATGTTGACAAATTTTGGTTTGTTTTTGTGTTTTAGAAAAGCGACAATGATATAGGCTTAATGCGGTACTATATTATGTGCTTGTAATTTTTACTCCTAATTATGTACTCGGATTGTGATATTCTGAAAATTTAAATTTGCTAAACAAGATAATTGCCCAAATTATTCAATTTTCATTTCTTTATTGACCGGTGTAAAGTTTTCTTCTCTTAAGCGCCAATCAGTTTTCATAATTTTACCGGCCATGACGATTCGTATTTTGCTTATTTACACTTTGTTGTTCATTTGTTTACGTACAGTATACTTCACACCGCCGGCTCGTACTAGCCATATTAAATACCATTTTACGATAGATCTGGCTCCTTCCAATGCAATTTAAAGTTTCCTTCCAAAACAAGCTGCTTAGTTCTCGAAGAGTCTAAACTTTCTCTGATATTGTTCTCTTAACACCATGATTCAAAGCCATAAATCATTTCTCCAATTTATCTAGAATTTTTTCTATAACAAGCCACAGCTTATGTTGTAGATAGTTACATGGATTTTTAGATGATCGGAGTGCTGAAATTAGCAGTTGATAGTAACCGGCAGCTTTGACCTTGGACAGTAGAAAATGAAGTATAAAATTCAACCTATAAATTATTTTGGGAAGTGGTGTACCTTTTTACGAGAAAAAGATTTAGTGGTAGTTTGGCAGAAGCTTCATAAAAAGTAATGGTTCGAAAATTTTCCGGCATGTGCAGTGATATGAATTTTTATAATTTCGCTAATAATTTTTTTCAGTCAGCTTTTTGTTTATTTGAATGGAGGAGAACACAAGAGTGCTCAGTTAACGTCCGTTACTATTGCTTTTATCAACGAATTATCCGCACGGTTGTTAATCTTAAATTAAAAAGTGAAACCAAAAAATAAAGCTTAGGTGCAGGAAAACCCGAGGGGAATTTTCTGAAAACCCCGTTAGATTGGTCAATATTTTTGATCGCGACCTGTAAAATTCATCTGCCACTTCATATTTCTAACACAACCGATTTAATCATGTAGAATTTCATAAAATTAAATTTGCATGACCAACCCAAATATATAATATTTGCTAAAAGATTACTGGCCCCAACTGGCAGGATGACAGCTTAATTCGTTGGCAGTACTCCTAAATTAATATATTGCAATTGGGGCAACCGAGGCTTACAAAGAAAGTCGAGTGGCATTTTACACACCCATCAATAAAACAGCTTCTGCGAAATTGGACAGGTTTTTATTGATCAATATGTAAACAATAAACTGCAACATTAGAAGATCAAAGCCGCAGTATTAGAATTTATAGGAAACAGTCAACGTAGAACAATGTATATATAGAACAAAACGCTTTAGTTTCATTTTTCGGAGTAACTCTTCGATAACTATTAGATATCTGCTCTTTGCAGAAGTGTTTGTCTATTTACTACCAATTATTCAATTCAGATAATGGAAAGAGGTGCTTAACCGAAATTCCATGACTTTTGTGCAGCAGTTAGTTTACTTGAGATATAACTTTAGTGAAACTTTTGGAGTAATAGATGGAAAATAGATTTAGCCCTATAAAAACCTACTTTAGTAATAAGCAACTTTCACTCAATAAAGGTGACGAGAAAACTTTTCAAACTATCACTGACGAATTTCCATCTTTTCACAGATTAGGTTGGATGTCAGAAAGCTGCTCAAGAAATTTAGCTGTAAATATGCGAATCGTCTAGCTCTTATTGAATGATTACTTATCTGCCGTTATCTTGAGCTAAATATTAATCAAGTTAAGACTAGTTAGACAATTTTTGCTATTGTAATGTTGTCATCTAGGCAGGATCGATTTTTGTCTCTCTTGATAATCTGTTAATTATGACATCCAGTTTTAATGTGCATTTCTTTGCTGTCCTAGGTAGCATCTCGACCAGAGAAAGCAGTTAAGAACGTTGGTGCCAACACACAGTCAGCGTTAACCCTTTCGAGTAGGGTGATCAATTGTGTTTTTAGGATTAAAAAATTTCGTTGTGTTAAGTAAAAGTGGATTTTTCGTTTAAAATTCGATTTGGAATGTAATTTATTTTGCTGCAAATTAAATTTAGAATTTTTGACTCTCTATGGGTGATAAATAGGCTTAGGATTCTTAGGCAAAAAAATATGTTTTTCGGTAAAATCAAACCAAAAATTTGTTTAAAACAAATAAAGGTGAATGTGCCCTATAAGCTACCATATACATATACACTCCTCGACACTTGAACACCCTCACTTGAAAATTTTTCATAAAACCTAAGATAATGCGCCTAATTATTTGAAATTTTTTCATCACTTTGGTTTCTATCTTATCTAACTTTTCAAGGACTAATACTCTTACTTCCATGTAATGGGAAGTGGAAAATCCCCATTTCGATTATTTTACTTATTTAAACTGCGACACTTGATTACCCTCATCACTTTTTTTTTGACGTCGAAGACATAAGGTGCGTGTAAATAAATTTAGTTGTGTTCAGTTTAATAGTTTACCATTAATTTATTAAGTTTATTACCGGCTGTAGTTCATAGTGGTGAAAATGGGTCGTGGAAAACCCTATCAAAGGTAGAAATTGGAAAAATTCTGTCGCTTAAAAAAAAATTATTCCAATCGTGCGATTTCCAGAAAAATTGGTCGCAATTCTTGGACCATCAATAACTATCTCAAAGATCCAGAAAATTACGGAAAAAATCGAAGAGGTCGCACAGCAAGAGTGACAACAGAACGGGAACATAGAGCTACTTTGCGCGAAGCATCGAATTCGACGCAATCTGCAAAAAAAATTAAGCAGAAAATTGGAGTCTCAGCCAGTATCCGTACTGTTCAGAGGATAATAAAAAAGTGTTCACATCTCCGGCGACAAAAACTTAAAAAAAAACCACTTTAGCTTCAGCAACTTAGAAGTGCTCGATTGGAATATTGTGGTGGACATCTGCATTGGAAGGAAGAATGGTTTCAGGTTATTTTTTCGGACGAGAAAAAGTTTAACTTAGATGGACCAGATGGTTTTAGACATTACTTCCATGATTTGAGGAAATCGGAGCTATTTTTGTCCCGCCGCCACGCCAGTGTTGGTTCTATTATGGTGTGGGCAGCAATTTCTTTTCATGGTGCTATTGATTTGGTTGTCCTGGAGGGCCGACAAAACTCGCAAAGCTACATCGAGCTCCTAGAAGTACAAAAAATCAATTTTGACGAAATGTTTGAAGGCCAACGCTGGATTTTCCAGCAAGATAACACAGCAATCCACACAGCTGCACGAGTAAAACAGTGGTTTGGAGACAATAACGTAGAAGTTTTGAATTGGTCGGCTTTGTCTCCGGATTTAAATATTATTAAAAATATTTAGGGATGGTTATCGAGACAAATTTATTCGAATGGAAGGCAATACGAATGCCGGAATGATCTTATGACTGCTGTTTATGATGCTTTCGAGAAAATACCGATAAAATTAATACAAAATCTTTATAGGTCTTTGCCTAATAGAATTTATGATGTTGTAAGGAACAATGGAGGACACAATAAATATTAAATAAAGAAAAACTATCAAAACAATAAAACGGAATGGGTTTTATTACTTAATTTCACAGATGAGGGTAATCAAGGGTCACAGTTTAAATAAGTAAAATAATCGAAATGGGGATTTTCCACTTCGCATTGCATGCAAGTATGCGTATTAGTCCTTGGAAAGTTAGATAAGATAGAAACCAAGGTGATGAAAAAATTTCAAATAATTAGGCGCATTATCTTAGTTTTTATGGAAAATTTTCAAGTGAGGGTAATCAAGTGTCGAGCAGTGTATTTAAATATTTTTGCATAATCACATATTTTTACAGATTTCAACGTATTTTATGTTTTAGCACATTTTATGAGTTTTTCCAAATATTTTTAATTGTTCTTCGAAAAATCCGGAATTAGCTTAACATTTTAAGTGACATTTAAGCTAAAAAGTTTTACTTTTGCTTACTTAAACTATGCAAGTTAAATCAATAAATTAAGATTAAACCAAACTTGCTATTAAAATACCTCAATACCACCTTGATCAAAAAGTTCCCGGAATAACCACCGTGTGGCGCCCCCATCGTTCCGATTTAAGTTCTGTTTTTTTTTAAGTTGGTACATCTGTTGTTGATATTCCCTCTAAATCTTAGCGTCATAGCTTGACATTTGCAAAAGTTACGTAGTCAAGAGTACATCTATCTCTGTGTGTGTTGGCGATTATTTACAATTTTAGAAATGGATTTAAATTTGCAACAACGAACTTGTATTAAATTTTGCGTAAAAAAAGGATTTAATGGTGCGCGAACTTTGGAAATGTTGGAAAAGTGTTTCGGCAACGATTCTCTAAAGAAAACGGTCGTTTACCAGTGGCACGAGCGGTTTAAAAGTGGTCGTGAGTCAATCGAAGATGATGAACGCAATGGCAGACCATCGACATCGAAAACCGATAACGTTGAACGACGAAAACATTGATAAAGTAAAAGAAATGTTGGTCAATAACCGCAAATTAACCATCAGAGAGATAGCGGAAGACTTGAACATTGCCTATGGATCCGTCCAAGACATTTTGGTTAATGATTTGGGTTTCCGTCGTGTAGCAGCAAAGTTGGTGCCAAAAGACCTCAATTTCATGCGAAAAAGAGACCGTGTTGACGTCGCAAAAGAAATGATTTGCGAGGCTGAATCCGATCCCACATTCATCAAAAGGATCATTACTGGAGACGAGACGTGGGTTTATGAGTACGACACGCAATCCAGACATCAGGCAAGTGAATGGCGTTGCTCTAGGTAATGTTGGCAATGCTCACGGTTTTCATGGATTACAACGGTGTAGTGCATCATGAATTTTTGCCAGAAGGCCAGACCGTAAACAAAGAGAATTATTTGGGCCGTATGAGACGTTTGCGTGAAGCAATTCGCCGAAAAAGACCAGAATTGTGGGCAGAAAACTCATGGATTTTGCACCATGATAACGCACCGTCGCACAGTGCCATCATTATTCATAATTTTTTGACGAAAAATGCAACAAATACCATCCAACAGCCACCGAATTCACCTGATTTGGCTCCCTGTGACTTCTTTCTGCCCAATCGAGTTAAAAAACCATTACGGGGAACGCGTTTCAGCAGCCATTGTTCGAAAACCATTACATCCACAAAAAATTACCGTTTGGTGTGAATGGTGAAAACGTTACAGTCAACAGACACCGATATAGAGATAAGATTACTAATTTGTTTGTCCCTCAATTGGATGGCCACGTGCCATACAGCGCGATACAATTAATTTACTGAAACAAACATTTGATGAACGATTAATATCGAGAAATGGACCTATCAACTGGCCACCTAGTTCTGTGATTTAATACCGCTGGACTATTTTCTTTGGGGGTATGTCAAATCACTTGTTTACGCTGTTAAGCCAGAGACTATTGAACACTTGGAAGCCAACTTTCGACGCGTTATTGCCGAAATACGGCAGATTACGCCATGTACAGCGGCCACTTGTCCGAAATCATATTTAAATATTAATGGCTTAAAATTATCTTTGAAATAAAGTCACATTCATGGGCATTAAAATTATTTTTCTGTGTTTTATTTAAATTCAAAGTTCTATACCTCCAAACGAAACACTTTGCGTCAAATTATGGGCTCTTGTCGATAACAAAAATATAGATTTTGTTCAAAAATGGGAATGACATTGCTTGATTTCAAGGTCATTAAAATTAACTTAGTCATGTCTCCTCCTCAAAAGTGCTCACTATTACTTTGTACCTTGTTCAAAGCTTGTTTCACACTCTACTGTCTTTATGCGTGCCTTTATATGCACTGATTGATTGAACCGTTTGGAACTTTACCCAGTTTAATGTATTTATAATTCTCTGTGGTTGTATTGAAATTTATTATGTAATATTTATTTATTTTTTCTGAATTAGAACGAAGAACGAATTTCTCTGTGAGAAGGGACATTTACAAGAATGGACAACGACATCGCAATATCAGTGTTTTAGAATACTGCGAAACTACATTTCAATTTCAAGAGTTGTACCATACTTGCATGTTACACCCATTAATAACTTTGTTATTCGTGCGAAATTAATTAAATTTTAAACGTCTGTGACAAGGTTTCAAATCCTACAAAAAAACATCACAAAATCCTTTACACACGTATAACATAGACAAACTATTTGCATCACATTAAATTGTATTATGTAATCCTACTTATAACATAAATGTAGGTATGTACGTACAAACGAGTACATATGTATGCCGCATTTTCCCTTAACCAAAGCAAAAATATTTTTAAAACCGATTATCCTTGTTTTCAAGGATTTACCTGTAACAAAATTTATAAAATTATAATTTTTATTCAAATTGGAAGGATTGTTGTTGTAATGAAAATTATTATTTTTTTATCAAAATTGCAAAATTGTTGCAAGAGAGCTTTTTCACGTGTGTGGATGGTACATATACGTATATTTATTAGAGATGTACAGGTACAGCGTTATGCATATATCGGATTTGATTTATTAAACATAAAATTTGGTTAGCGATATTATATATTGTATAGTTCGGCGTAAATTAGATAAGTTTAAATTGAAATCTGACAATTTAACTTCATATTATGTTATGCTTGTGCTAAGTGAAATTCCCGTGTGGAATTAAAACTTGGAAATAATGAAACTTGAATATATTGATTGGTTAGGTTATGTGATCCCCATTCAACTCAAAATCGTTTAGATAAATCATAACACACTACACTATACGTTTATTATAATAAACCAAAACCACTACGGCAAGCAAAAATAAGATTTTTTTTTTATGTTTTTTAATTTTAAATCAAAAAGATAAAAATCTATTCACTTGTATTATGTATACACATACTCTCCATGTTTTATGTATTGTTTATATGCAAATTTTTTTTTTGTATATTTTTCCAATTCACATAAAATATCACGCTGTTTTGTGAGTATGTATGTACATATATTTTCTATTTTCCCTCGTTTTTAGAAAATCTGTTGGTTGAGTATATTGTTGGCTGCTGCTTGTATACATAATTATTTTTCCTTTTGTTCTTGTAGTTCTTTTTT
Source organism: Tipula vernalis (assembly GCA_958295665.1). NCBI lineage: Eukaryota > Metazoa > Arthropoda > Insecta > Diptera > Tipulidae > Tipula > Tipula vernalis. The sequence continues at coordinate 345,510,696 of OY282558.1, read as the reverse complement.
ATTAATTTCAGAAACCGCCCAGTCTCATACATATGTGTGTGTTTTGTGTATTTTATATCTGCGATATGCAATATGCATGCGAATTTGCAATGTTAATCAGAAAATGTTCAAGAATAAAACGGAAAATTAAAAATTGTATTTGTTTTGTATACATATAATAGTGTACAATGTACATAAATGGGTACATACTATATATGTACATATGTATACGAAATAAGTTTATATTGAGAGACATTATAGCTAAATGCACTTAATAAAAGTTAATTGGATCTTGTTTGTAAAATCTTAATTGAAAACTTCATGCTATTTTTGCTAAATTATTTTAAATTGAAATCAAGATGTATCTATACGATGAAATGTGATTTTGAACAGATTTCTTGTTGTGGTATAAATTGACAAGAGGTCCAAATTAAATAGGAAGACGGATGTTATCTTTTAGCTTTTATTAAGTACATACAAATAGATTTTTTTATGTACTCGTACACCATCAAATTTTTGCTGCAAAAAACTTGGTTGCATTGCCTTTAAAACAACATAAACAACTGTCTTTATTTACAGAGAAATACAAAACGATAATGTAATCAAATGTTATTTTCGAGTCTTTAGATTTTTGAATTCTTATTTTTAAGTTAGACTACCTGATATTTTCCTTAAATGGTAGAATATTGTCAAAGGTTTAGCCGAACAGGAATAAAAAACCTTTTCCTACTTTTTGTTTAAAGCTGTAAATATTTAAATTAGCTGTTTACCAAAGTTGACACCAAAAATGATCTTATGTTTCCGAATAACATCAAAATGTCCTGACTGCAATGATATATTACATGAATTTTAACAAAACAAAATGTGAAATCCATTTAAACTCAAAGTAGCTTTGAAAATAAATTTTACCTAAGATATTTTAGTACACCTCGGTCCCCTGAAAGAACATCTATAAATTTGACAACATCAACCAATATTTCCACGTGATAAAGTTTATTGGGAGCTTAATTGTTGTTTTGCAGTAATGAACATCAAAGATTATTAAAAATGCAAAATGAGGTTACAACCTTTTGAACTGTATTAGAATAAGGATAGAACTGTTTTCTAACAAATTGCGGGATAAGTTTCTGGCACAAGTTCACTATTTTCTCGGTTTTCACAACGAGCTGTGCATTAATTGAATCATATCTTTTCGGGCTTTCTTGCTTGGTTCATTATGTGCAGATTAGTCGCCGAAATAGCTTCAATTTTGACCTCTTTAAAACTTACCCTTCGACTTCGTCTCATTTGTACATTCACAGTAATAAACTATAATATTTTCGATTTAGGGACTTTTTACCACTGACGAACTTACTAGTGCTTGTTGCTGATGCAGTAGCGTAACTAGGTATTTAGATTAAGAAGAAAATTCGCTAAACCCGTTAAAAATAAAAGCTTTCGACATCAAACGACAACGATTTTTGTGTTTGCTGTGTTGATTTATTTGTACTATAAGTTTTGCGTAACTCCAAGTTTACCACTTTTCTATTTATCAAAATTCAACCTTTTACAAATCAAACTGAGTCTTTAGCCAAACAAATTCAACCTTGTACAAATCAAGTTTTTATTAGAAAAGGTTGATGGTGTTTTTTTTTTGGTTATGTTTGGTAGGGTACTCCTGATTTTGGAAATCCTTGCTTCCCGATTTCATATTCGCTAGTCTCAGGTTTCATCTTTTGATCATTTTTTAAAATTCTCCAGATTTTTGTAGGATATCATCGAATTGAGATGCGCAATGTTTGAGACTTCATTGGTGATTCGGTGTTACGAAACAGTCAGGTTATTCGAGATTTTCGAGATTATTCGAGTATGTTTGAGACTTTAGTAGAGTGTATTTAATAGTTCGATGTTATTCGAGAATTTTAGAGCCTATTCGAAGAATACGATTGCTTGAGATTTATATTTAAAAACTTACCCGATAAGATCCGAGGGTTCTATTCTTATTGCATGTCGCTTTGTTGAGCTTAGCCTTAATTTGCTTAGTAGTATTAGTAACATTAAGTTACTTGATAAATAATTCCATATTCACACAAATTTAGATTTGTACAGTCTGATGTTATTCATTAATATCCAGATTTTTCGGTATTACTGAAATTGTTCAAGATCAATCGAGATTCACAGAATACAAAGATTATTCGAATTTTTCTGGGTTAATCATGAGATTTTTAAAGATTTTTTGTGATTAGCTTTGGGTTGATTATGACAAAATTTCCTTATTTTTCCGATTTCTTGTAGGTTATTCAAGTAAGTTATTCAAGAATGTCCGGAGTAGCTATTTGGGAATTCGAAACGAACGTGATCGAGTCTTCGATGTATAAGATTCATATTTGATTTAAACAAGAAAAGAATGAAACAAATAGGAATCTAATACATCGAAGTCTCGATCACGTTCGAATCGAATTCCCAAATAGCCCGCAGGTTCTTTACATTGTACAGTGAAACCCATTTTGGATGAATGATATTTACATTGAGAACAAATATTCTGAATTTTTTCCAAAAAAATACCCTTTGTAATATCAAATTTCTGAATAAAATGATTTGAGTTGAAAAGCTTCGATAAGTGAAAGCTCTTAAAATTAAAAATTCTCGACATTTCTTCCAAATCTTTCCATTTTCTTCAACATTTTAACGAAATGCCTAATTTATGGAAACGCACAAAAATTACCGAGAAAGTATAAATAAATTATCAAGCTTAAAGCTCATTGAAAACAAATACTCTAAATTAATCCCAAAATACCACCTTCCTTTATAATATCAAATTTGAAAGTGAAATGGTTTGATTTGAAAAGCTCTTAAAACTAAAAGCTTTTAATAGTTTACGTAGAGCAGAAATATTCTAAATCCTACCCAAAATGTCATAGCTTGCAATATCAAATGTCTAAGTAAAATTTTTTGTTTAAAAAGCTTCAATAAATGAAAGCTCTGAAAAGTAAAGCTCTTGACAATTTTTTCAAATACGTAATTTATGCTCATCACACATTTGATTAAAAAACTTAAATTATTAAAAAGTTAAAAAATGTTATTGTAAGTTCAAACCCCAAAAGGTAGGAATTAACTGTCAAGCTTATTGATACCTATAACATTCTAAATTTATTCCGAAATCCCACCTTCCTTTAAAATATCAAATTTTAGAATAAAAAGTAAATGATTTGTGTTAAAAAGCTTCGATTCGTGAAAGCTCCTAAAACTAAAAGTTCCACAAAAACCATGAGTTAATTGTCAAGCGTAAAGCTCATTGGAAACAAACATTCTAAATTTATCCCAAAATTCCGTTACAAAGCGTAACGGAATTTTGGAATAAATTGTTTAAAAAGTTTCGATCAGTGAAAGCTCTTAAAACCAAAAGCTCTTGAAAATTTTTGCAAATGCATATTTTTTGCACATACAACATTATATCAAAAACCAGAAATTATTAAAAAGCTCAGAAATGTTAAGTTTCAACATAGTATAAATTAATTATCAAGCCTAAAGCTCAATGTTAACAAATATTCTAAATTTATCCCAAAATTTGGTCGCCCATTTTAGTACCAAATTTCGGAGTAAGATGATTTGATTTAAAAAGCTTCGATAAACGAAAGCTAATATTATAATACCAACTTTCCTAGTAAAATGGTCCGATTAGACTAAAAGCTCTTGATAATTTACATTGAGAACAAATATACTAAATTGCCCCTAAATCCCGTTCCCCTTTCTAAAATCGAATTTCTGAATAAAATCGTTTGGGTTTTCTAATTGTAACCTCTTAAAACTAATAGTTTTTGACATTTTTTGCAAAACAATTTTTGCTTATAAAACATTTTAACAAAAACCTGAAATTATAAAAAGGATCACAAATGTCAAGTTCACACCCTACAGGTACAAATATTATAAATGTATCCTAAGTATCACCTTCCTTTATAATATCAAATCTTAGATTTAAAAGGTTTGGTTTGAAAACCTCTTAAAACTAAAAGCTTTTGAGGATTGATGATTAACTTTGAGAATAATTATTCTAAATTTTAGTCAAAATTCCGAAACCTTTTGTAAAATCATATTTATGTGTGAAATGGTTTGAATAAAAAAGCTTTGACAATTGAAAGCTTATAAAATTATAAGTTCATGATTTTTTTCCAAATACGTAAAACATTTTAACGAAAACCTAAAATTATGAAAAAGGCTCAACGTTAAAAGTTAAGTTAAAACCCAAACTCTTTTAAATTAATTAACAAACTTAAAACTAATTGACAATTTGTGCAAATACATATTTTATGATTATACAATTTTTTAACAAAACTTATTATATTCGAAATTGGTGATGCTTTATCTATATACTTAGAAATCATCAGAGCATTGAGTTTCAAGATACTGTGTGTCATCTACTCTCAAAATAAGATACTTTTGATTAATGCGAGACTAGACGATAGGTGGAAATAAGTTTTTCACTAATTGCGCTTTTCGTTAATCGCGCTTTTTTTCATATAGTGTCTAATCCAGTTTAGCTAAATCGGATTTATTAAACCGCAGTCTGGCAACGCTATTAAACTATTACGGACATCAAGAAGTCCAGGTCGCGGCCCAGGAAAAATTCATTACATTCAAAAATCGGAACTGAAATACATGTAACTTTGAATTTTGAACTTTGAATTATTTAATAAAGCATCTACTGCATTTACCGAATTTAGTGTATTCACTCCGACTTGATCCGCAGCCTAAATTTGATAAAAAGTAATTATTGTCTTTAAACTGACCGACGTCTATTCTTCTCTCAAGTAAGACCACAATATATTTGGCGATTTTTTCGAGTATTTTTTTTGGTCTATTAAATAGAGCTGATGCTGCCATCGTCTAATGTTGTTCTTAAAGACTGTTGATTTATTAAAGAATGAATGAGAAAGAATGAACCTAAAGCCGGTTGACACCATGCGATTTAATAAAACGGGTTTAATGAATTTTTCGAGTTGAGTCGGTGGGACTCGGTGGAACTCCATGAAAACAGAGTACCTCAAAAACTAAAACGTGGCTTCAATTAAAACCGTTTTTTTTTTTTTGGTGGCTAAAGTAGATATCTTATTGTCGGATATCGGGATGATCAGATTGTCTGACCTACTGGTAAAATTCGATTGGTTTCCATTTTTGTTCAATTCGACAAAATATTTCAATTATTGGGCTACCGAAATTTTTCGGCAAATGATTCTTTTCTTCAACATCCACATAACACTCCTGAAAATCATAAAACGGCTTTCAGTTTGTCTAAATACTTCAAGATTTCAGTAACATTTATTAATATTTTACATTATTCGTCTAGAAGAATTTGAAAATTTTTTTAAGGCATACGAGATGGGCTATAAAAAGTTCCCCTATTTCTCAACGCAATTTCCTCAGAAACTATAAATTCCAGCTATTCGGAAGTAAATTCAGACATGGTCTCAACCATGATCATTTAAAAAAAAAAATTATAAATTACAGGAAAATTTTAATTAAATATTTTTACTTTCTTTTACTCTAGTAAAATAAAGTATAGTAATCATGAAAATTTTGGACCTTGAAATTTTTAGAGATTTATTTGTTTTGAGGTCCCCTGAGTCCGAAAAAGTGGGTTTCGAAATGGTGTCTGTCTGTCTGTCAGTCTGTCTGTCAATCTGTGTCCTCTCTACAGCCCAGATGGTTTAACCAATCGAACTGAAACTTCAGATTTAAGCTTTTTTGATAAATTGGGAGGTCCCAGTGAATTTTACTCCAAATCGGCTAACCGGAAGTGGCTACTCCCTTGGTCCAGAAAATTTATTTTGCAAATATCTTAAAAAGTATAAGGTTTACAAAAAACTACTTGATACAAAATGTTTCCAAAAATTAAAAACAAATAAAAATAAAAAATTAAAAATTAAAAAAAAAAAAAATTTAAAAATTAAAAAAAAAAAAAAATTAAGAAAAAAATAAAATTTCTCAAAATTCTCTGTTCGTAAAAGAAAGTCGTGTGTTGGCCACACCTCAATTTTTTTTTTTTTTTTTTCATTTAGTATTGTACTACTTAGGTTGGAAGAAGAGCGTAAACCGATAAGATTCAAAAAGTACAAAAACTTAATTGGAGGTTTAATTGAGGCCTATATAAAAAATTAATTAATGTTTCCATTAAAATTAGTAGTAGTAACCATAGGCTTATACTGTTGTGGATACAATAGAGACAGGAAACTTTTGTTTGCATTTTCTTCCAGATAGCGGGGATTAATAGTTTTTAAGGAAACGGTGCTAAAAAAAAAAAGTGCAAATTTATGAAATTCGGCAGCTTTAGCAGCACAATCAGAATTTAAATTAGTTTGCAAGTTGTACATATTTAAAACATACATTTATGAAAATTCCACAATACATGGGAAAGCTTAATAGGAATTCAAACTTTTTACCATCTTTAAAATTTTAAATTTCATTATAACGTTGCCAAATTAAAAAAAAATTATGCTGTTATTCTGAATAATATCTATACGTACGTTTTTTTACCTAATTTTACTTTAGAACTATATGGAATTCGAAGAGTTGTGAAAGTAAGCGTTGCGAATTTGCGATATTCATTGGTTCTGTGATGAGGATGACTGTAATCACGTGTTTAAAATGAATAATAATAAGCTTGCAGGGCTAATCACGTTTGAACTATCTGTGAACAATCTGTATAAGTGTACTAGTTTAAATCAAAATATGCAAGACTATATGTCAAATGGTGATCTATGTGCTAATTGGGCATCAAGTACTGACAGTATTACGGTAGCTGGGCTAAATAGTGTTGTGAACCATAACGTAGCTGTGCCGCTTCTTACGAATTTAGCTGATAACTATAATGTTACAAGAAATGATGTCGAAGAAACTATTCCGGCCATTGTAACAGCTGATCTAAGATTGGAAACAAATAAATCTCAATGAACTCATATCCAAAATTATGCCAATTGTTGCGGTCCCGGTGTCACACCCTGTTGCAATACCAACTAATGTCAAATTTGATTCGAAAAATTCATCATCTTTGATATGTCAGGCTGCATCGCTTATTCCGAGCTCTAGTTCTTGATCGATTGATCAATCCACTACAAATTCAAAATGTGGAAAGAAAATTAGTAACTCTCAAGTAAATTTTGAATTTAATTCCTTTCGTTTTTCAAACAATCTTTCCTTTTTGTAGAGCTTAATAATATTTTATCAGGGATTAAAGCGAAAAATTTATTAGTTTTGGGTGATAAGAATTTAAATATTTTAGATCATCTCCCATCTTTAGACGGTTATATATTTATGATGTCCTCTCATGGCCTGCGTTCTTTGTTAAACGTGCCAAAGAGAATTTGTAATGATTCTGACATGCACAGATCACATACATTTTAGATATTCTTTGAAATTTGAATTATTTTTCGTTGCTGATATTTATGATCTGCATATTATTTTTTAGACATCGATAAGTTTTGTAAATTATGCAAATTTATTTGTCGAGTTGAACGAGGAATGCTGGCTCAATGCCTATTTCGAAACTAATGTATCTAGAGCTTATAATTATTTTATTGCTCGGATAAAACAATATATTGATAATAATACTTCAAGGCATGTAGTTAAAGCTAAGGGCAGAAGGATTAAGCCTTGGATTTCAGCAATTCTACTTAAAAAAATGAAATTGAAAAATGATTTATCTAAAACATTATTTAAAAATCCCAGGGATTCTATCTAACTTGTTATTGAAGTTCAAAGTTTTAAATAAAGCGCTTAAACATGAAACATATTTTGAGAAATTTTGAGAAAGAAAATTACCATAAACATAAATTCAACAATACAAAAGGCAACGAGGTTTTAAATAAGGAGCACAAGAAAGATTTGATTCAGGAACTCGTAATCGATGACAATTCTTTAGTAAGTGATAAATTTGCTATATCCGAGATATTTAACAATCATTTTGGTAGTTCTATCCTTAATTTAAAGCAAACTACCAACTCAAATAATCAAATTTCTTCAGATCTTGTATTTAATAATTCTGAAGTAAAACCTTACGTTTTCTGACAAACAGATTCATTGGAAATTCTGGGTCGACGAATCTCTTAGTTAGGAAAATTTCGCTCTATAGTGGATGAATTGGATTTAGAGTTGGATTTAGAAAATCTAGAAGTTTGGAAAATGCTTTATTGAAATTTACAAATTACTTGTATTGAACAAGTATTGAAATCCTGTCAAAAATGATCAAACATTTGGTTGGTCCAAAACCACTTTTCTCGACGTTTTGAAAGTCCCTGAGTCTAAAAAAGCAAAATGAAAAACAATGTCCGTCCCTCTCAATGTCTGTTGGTCTGTACCCATGGTATCTCGAGAACGGCTTGTTCGATTTAGAATTTTTTTTTTTTTTGCCAATATGTTCCTATGGTCAAGGCCGAGATTTGAAAAGCTTTTGGAATCTGTGTGTTTAGAGGGTCGAGTACCTGCCATACGAATTGACCCAAAATACCTGGTTATATAAATATTTACCAATTTTTTATACATGCTGGTTTGAATATTGAGTTTGGGGTTGAGTTGAAGGTTAAGTCAGGAGTCAATTTGCGGGTTGAGTTGAAGTTGAGTTGGACTTAAGTTGGGGTTGGATTAAGATATAGTGAGCAGTTGGCTAATTTTTTTATATGCTGGTTTGAGGATTAAATTAAAAGTGAGTTTGCATTTGGGTAGAGGGTTGAGTTGGGGGCCGTTTGCAGGTTGAATTGGGGTTGAGTGGCGGTTGGATTAGTGTTTATTGAGCCGTTGAGCAATCTATATAAGTGAGTGTTTGTATGTATGTACAACATATGTGTGCGAATTTTAGATTAAGTTCTGGAATATGGCCAAGTATGAGGGAACTTGCCTATTTCTCAACCAATAATGATGAAATTCGGCTTGTGCATTGGACATGCGATTTTAAAATTGTTTTTGGATAAAGTTCTGAAATATGGCCAGGTATGATGGAACTGGCCTATTTCTCAACCGAATATGATGAAATTAGACATGTGGATTGAAATTTGGATTTTAAAATGATTTTTGAATTGAATTAATTAAGACCGAGTTCCGATTAAGACGAGTTCTGATCACATTATGAGGTTTCAGCCCTTTTATATTTTTCTGTATAAGGATCTGGATCAAAGAAATTCGATTGGTGCTATTATTGTAGATTTAACAAAAGCATTTGATATGGTAAACCATGATGTTTTACTGCAAAAACTTTTCTATGCTGATTTTCGTGGTTTTACGTTGTAGTGGGTTTAATGTTATTTGGCTGGTCGGTCATAAGTTGTTAAAATCAATGGTGCTTTGAGTCAGAGCATCAACATTAATGATGGTGTACCGCAAGGGTTAGTGCTAGGTCCACTCGAATTTTTAATTTTATGATATTTTATTTAAATGGCAATATTGTCATAGATCCGGACATTGTTTATCATCATGCCCATTGTGATCAGGTTGCTTGTATTGATACTTATTTTAAAATTGAATTCTTTAAATCTTTCAAATATCTCGGCCTATCCCTTAATAACATGATGCTATGGAAGGACCATATTGTGATCAGCAAAATGTATACCTTACGGCAGGTAGGCCCTTTAGAATTTTATTTTAGTACAGGACCGTGCGGAGGTGAAATGCGATTTAAAAAAAAAAAAAATATCCCAAAAACCAATCCGAAAAATTTCAAATAATTTTTAATTTAGAGCCTCAACTGGAAAACAAATTGTGTATACGCTGAACAGAATAATAAATTTTCGAATAAGTCCTAGGCATTATTCGAAAACTAAGCGTTGAGTTGAGCTTAATGGTACACTTATTTTTGCGATAGAAACTGAAAATTCAAGATTATTTGACATTTTTCTGTTTGATTTTTGGAATTGTTTTAAAGGCACATTCCACCTTCTTCAGACACACACAAATCACCGACAACCAGTCTTGTTCTAATGTAATATTTATCTCGACTAATTATACAGATATTCAATATAGTGAACAATACGTGAAATCCCGAAAAACCTTCAATAATTTTTAATATTTCCAAAACTTCTTCAAAATTTCGAATAAGTCTTACTTCGAAAAAAAGAATAAGCGAACTTCGAATCCTAAATTATGAGATAACAACAACCTGGAGCTAGATTCTGATCAAGCGATAAATGACATTTTTTTGTGACATCTTATTACCATATTCTAGACTTGAATACTATAAAGCGATTCTTAGGGTAGATTTTGGTAAATCAACCATTTTTATTAAAACATAACCTATCATTATAAATTAAAATTTTTCGGGACTTTCTTCTCAAGTAATAAAAAATGTCATAAAAAGTTGCCCTTATAAACCTCATAAACTGTTTATCTCTTCAAATATAATGTCGCTGAAGATTATCTGTAAGAACCAATTTTTGTAACCTCAACTAAGAAGAGGACCTGAAGAGGAGTAGACAGGTTGATTATAATTCAATTATTTATAAAAAAAAAAAAAACATGTGCACGGCTGATCGATATATAGTGAGACATAGCCTTCTCCAGACCGTCGAAATCATTCAGACGTAAACGGTAGGTAGTACAACTATCTTCATTGTCTGGTACAGTAAAAATATCCCTCGGGTAGTACTCCGAATCGCTTTCACACCTGTAAACAAGAAGTTTACTATTTGAGCACTGTATTACAGCCTCGTATGGTGCCCATTAGACTACTTTTAAATCTATAAATTTAAATGATTTAAAGAAATTCTTAAGTAACTTATTTAACCCTACAACTCATGACTTTATTTGTATACCTTCAAACTCATGACTGGGGTCCGAATGCACCCCACGGTTTTCTTGATCATAAAACCGGTTCTACGCTGATAAACAGACTTTATCATATATGGTTTTCTTCGTTTTTTCATAAGGCAGAAATTAGTGTAAGAGAAATCTGATTTTATTTACAGTTAGTTAATAAAAAACCTATTCGAAGAGTGAAAATCGGAAAAAATCAGTAAAAAGCAAAATTTGTAACTTGTTCAATCGATCTTAAAATCTAAGACTTGAAAAAAAAATGACTGTCATTTTATTCAGTTAAAAAAGTATATTTATTTGGGCCGTTGAAAATGACGAAAATCCAAAAACTGAGAAGCGGGGGAAATCATTGAGGAAGTAACCAAAAATTGTGTTTTAAAGGTTTCTTTTATTATAAATTTGTGCAAAAAGTTAAACTGACTTAACAGGATATAGTACCGCCACAAAAGTTAAACGTTAACTTATGACTGGGGTTCGTTCACATGCCAGACGATTTCTTAACACACTGCCTGACTTAACCGCAACCGACTTGCAACCGAACAAAATAACTTGATAGTTAAAATTGGTTTCTTCGGTACCCTTCTGGTTGCATCAATTAAATGTTTGTTCATTAACTTTTCAAAAACTATATTAAAGTTCCTTCATCCTAAGTTACAATTTCCAGTTTTTCATTTTCATTCCAAATAATTTACATATTGCTATCAACACAAAAGATAACTATAAACATAAAAATTGAAATACAATACAAAGAATATAAATTACTACTGCCCCTGATGCCAATACAAGTGAGATCTTTGATTATTGAAATTAAGAGAATGGCGCATATTAATGTACAATATAATTTCGAAAAATTTAAAAATATGTAAATATTCCTGATTTTTTAGGAATTTAGAAATTTACATAAAATTTAATATTTTATTTAAAATTGGTTTTTGAGTTATTTGGGCTAAACTTTCGAGTGATTTCTTCACTTTATAAGTCTGTTAATATTTTGTATTTCGCCCAGATATTGAATTTATATCTTTACTCTTGCTTTTCAAATATCAAATTTTGAAAACCTTTAGCTCACCGTTACGGTATTATTTGGGTATGCAGGACACAATGTGTTACATTGGCGCATGAGACAGATAGAAGTTAGACATTCGGATTCGGCAAACTAGTTTGCGGATAAGCTACGTATTTATTTATTTATTTTATTTATTTATTTGTTTACACTCTATAAATTTTAGCACATAACTGCTGGCACATTGTTTTGAGCATGTGCTCATTCACAACAGTGGACCAGAGAAATTGTTAATGATGGTAAAAATGACAGCAAATTTCGAAATGATCGGAGCTCTCCTTTTAGTTCTCTCCGTCAATTCCACATCTTTAACTGGATTTCAACGCTCTCCAAGCATGGATGGTATTAACGGTCCTGGCGATTTTTTTCGTTAAACGATTGCTGCTTATTCTAAAGCACTGTACCCAATTTATAGTATTCCTTGTGCAAAATCACTATGTATAATCCGATAAGTTTTTTTTTTTTGGCTTTATTCACTGCTGTTTACAAGAAAACGTTTGGCAATATACAATTTCTTGCTAGTTGCTGGGAAACTTTCATATTCATAAAGTTGCAGGAATGGGCACAATTTGCAAATTTTTAATTAGATTTAAAAGTAATTGTTTAATAATTTTTGAAGAAAAACAGCGTCCGATTGACACGAATGCCAAAGCCTCAGGCAAAGTGCATGAAGGTTGTCCGTCTGATTTTTGTAAAGGGCAGAAAACTCACCGAATCACACCTTAGACAACATAAATACATTTTGTATTACATTTGTATTTTAGGAGTCAAGAGTTTTGAATTTAGAGACTTAGGCAGATTTAAGCTGGGTGAAAATGATGTATCCTGCTTTGAGACTTCACATTATAAGTAGTTTTGTACCGGAAATTGAATCGAAATATTTAGTAGAGTAGTAGATGAAATATTTATTAAGATTTTCTTTTCTTTCTTCTGGTGATAATACAAACCGTAACTTTGGAAATATTAAATAATTCGCATAATTCGGAACTATTTCCTAAAAATTCAGAAGAAATAACTTTGTTGCTTCTTTGACCGGACCTTTTAACACAGTTCTTTACATATTTTGCTAGCTATGCATCGAGAGAACCAAACTCTACACAGCGGATTAGCCACTACTAATTCTTCTAATTCTTCTAATCAAAATTCAAATTTTTCTATCGAATTGTTAATGTATGCAACAAATTCATATATTGACGGTAAGAATAAATTATTAACCATGCTTAGTCGAATAGCCTAATGAATTACAGATCAACACTACAACGAGTTTTCGGTAATATTCAGTGATGATTATGTTATGTACATATTTGCTTTTTAAAAATTCCAGCACAATAATACGACGCTTTGTTTATTTTTAACATGTCAACCTTAGAGACAACATTTCATAAGAAATTGGTCGAAAAGATTCGATTTTGCTTCCGATTATCGACTATTGTTTCGTAAGGTACATCTCGTTATTTAAGCAAATGCCAAATTTAATTTTATTCACCTGATCCTTGTCTAGTCACATTCAATTATCATTAAAAATAAATAAGTCCCATTAGCTTACGTTGCCACGTTTAAAAAATTACCTGAATATAAATAAGAATACATATATACTTAGCTAAGTGTATTGTACAATGTATACATAAATAAAACCAAAATAAGTCGTTTAAAAGAAGAAAATTGCTGGTGGTCGAAAGTGTACATAACAGAATATTGAATAAAAAAAAATTTAAAATTAGCACGTCTTTTTTGTCGAAAACGACAAATTTAATTCTATTTTACGAATATACCATATACATATATAAAATTGTCTTTTATGAGATTGAGAAAATTTATCTTAAGGTTTCCTGAATGATGAAGGTTGTCTTTAGAACATACATAGATGAAAAAATCTTATAATATAAAATCGAAAAAGGAAATTAAATCAGTTATCGTTCGTGCTTCACTTCACATAAGTTTTGTTAAAAGAAAGACAAAAAATAGTTTCTTTGTAACATTTTCATCTCTCCATTTTATTAAAATAAAAAATAAAAATTTAAAGCTTTACTTTAAAGCATCATATTGGAAAATTCCATTAGTGTGTGGCTTCAATAGAAATATGTATGTACATATAGCAAAAATTGTCATAATATGGAAAGAGCATTTTTTTTTTTGCTAACAAGTTAATATCAATGATGTTAACGCCTCTCTTATACAAATTTTTACACTATTTATTTATACAAACACTCGGTGTATACTGTTTCATCTAATGCAATGTATGGTAAAATCATCTAGTTGATATATACATATATTTATGTAAATATATATTTTGAGTTTTAAAAGATGTGAACTTCAAAAAAAAAAAAAAAAAAAAAAAAAAAAAAACTTAATCCGGGTATGGAAGAAATGTTGGTGCCCCAAAATATCAAGAAAAATAAAAAATATCGAAATAAATAAAATTTACGTGTATGCCGACATCATTAATGTCTCTAGAGTTTTGGCGATATTTAGACACACGTTTTAACGGATATTTATACAAACGTATATACTTATGTATGTTATTTGTTATACACATGGGAATTTCATCGATATATCTTTATGTACATTATTGACTCATTCTCTTTATACATAGACCACATATTTTCATGTTAGTCGTTTATTCCAAAACAAACGTACCTCTAAGTATATTATAAAATACCACAAAAACAGGTAAAGACATTTTGAATAAGAAAATATATGCATATCCAGTGAATGAAAATCCACTGTGCATTTAAATTTTTCATTGGTAAAATGGTTTTTCATATATAACGCTATATTATATTATGTATACCACGAGGTATGTTTGCGATGTTAATATTTATTACATGTCAAACATGGCTGTATTTTTTTTTTATGAATTTTCCATATACATACGAGTATACTGGATAATGAATTTTAAATCATAATACCATTAATGTTGTCACACAGACAACAAACCAAAAAAATGCATTTTTTATTTTTCAAAGAATTTATGCTCGTTGGGGCATATATGATATACGATGGATGAATATATACTTATAAAATACTGACTGCCTTGGTAACCACAAAGAAAGGAAGATATAGTTCACATTTTTTATTTATTTAAAATTTTAGTCTAAAAATAAAATTTCCTTTTTTTTTGTACTTGCAGGTAAGCAAATTGCTATTCATACTCGGCTTACGTCAAATTGCATTCTGAAATTTAGTAAGTAGCTCCAATTTCATTACAACATTTTTAGAATTTAGTTGTTTAATTTGAAATCTCCAAATAAGTCTTAATGAAAATCTCTAATCCAAGCACACTCATTTATCTTATATCCATATAACTAATTAAAAATGACACAGAATGCGCAAAATATTTTTACCTCGCCATTCCACCCACGTCTCTTTATCTCACACAAACGAAAATACAAACACAACACAAAATTTTCGATATTGAAAAATTTCTCAAATTGTAAATGATAACAAATTTAAAAAAAAAACATTCGAAAGAATTTCACAACACAATAACTCAAGAAAAAATGAGTAGAGTGGAAAATTTTAATTAAATTCCTGATATTCAACAAATATCAAAATATGTATCTATATATATACATATAACACATCCATCTTACCTAATTTACCACCACCCCTTTATATATTTACGTATAATATGTAAATACCCTCTCTCGTCTCATTTGATTTTGTAACGATTTCACAGAAATACAACGAACCAAAAAAAAAAAAAAAATACTTTGATTTTCCATTTTTGTGGTGAAAATACCCTACAACACCATCACCACGAAAAAATTGATTTCAATTCTGATTTAATCTATATATACGAATACATTATATACACACGCAGCAACAAGGGATTTGAAAGTTGAAGGAAAACTGATGATATTTGTAAGCACACTAGGCATAATAAGCGTGGACCCTTTCAGCCAAAAATTCCAACATAAAAACAAATTATATAAAATGTATCGATTATTATTATTTGTTGAGTAGTTGGAGGAGGTGGTTTTGGTGGCGCAAGATTGTGGTGGTTGCACAAAATAAAATAAAACTCAAAATATAGTATGTTTGTCAATTTATGATTGATAATAAAACATTTTTTTTTTACTTTCCGGAAATAAATAATGATAATCGATAATGTTCTATATACATCGTACATACAATACAAACACACATACATATTGGAATAATCCGAAAGTTGAATCAATTTGGTATACAACTATGTCGAGTTTCAAATTTTCAAATCAATTCAATACATAAAAATTGTATTGTTATGGGAAAATGGTTAAAAAATAAAATTTACTGTTCATATTGTACAAAATAAAAGCTCTATCAAAACTATCATTTTTTATTTGCAATTTTCACATATTATCGATGCTCTAAGCGTACACAGTTTGGATTATGTACGAGTATATGGGTTGGCAAAGAGGTATTATTAAAGTTAGCCGAAAATTTTCAGTCGAAAAATGTCGACACAAAAGATTTTATTTTATTTTTGTTTAATTAGTAGATACTTAGATAATTTCTGGAATTATGAGAAAATTACAAAATTTCCGCAAATTACCTAATCATTGAATTTATGAATTAAGAAATATCATTTACAGGATAACTCTTGAAAAGCACATAGGAATGAACTTTCTTTTAACGGAAGGATACAAAGGTATTCTTATTAAAATCTCAAAATAGAAATTTAAGAAAAGTCTTTGGAGCTTGTGCCTAATCCAGCTTAGTTTTTTCCAAATTTTGTGTGCAGCTATTACATTTAGGATCTAAAACCTCTCGAAAGGATCCTATCTTCTTTATACATTTTCGTATTATTCAAATTAATATCCTAAAATTTATAAATTTGAAGACTCTAAAGCTGTATTATACATGTTAAGCTTAAAATGGTAAGATCAGTGATTTTACGTATTATCTCAAATACGAAATCTCCAGATTCGATTTCATATCATATCAATTTTTTGTAATATTCCGATAACTACAAATCATCGTAATATTCATTTAAAAAAGCAAGAATTCAAAAAACTCATACGATTTTGAAGGACTCTTAATTTTAAAAACGATTTCCTGAAAGATGCGAATTTGACACATAAGGGGAAACCTGGTGTAGAACGCCAAAAACAAGCACTTTTTTGTAAATTAAAATTGTAAAAAAACTATTCAATATTTATTTTTGCAAAAACATTTTTATAAACATATTGAATAGTTCAAATTATTTTTTTTGTACTAGGTATTATAGAAAGTTTAAGCAAGTTACTAAAATACTATGAAGGTGCCTCTGAAAATTCTTTCTTTATGTCATTTTCCGGTCTTTTGGGCCATAACGAGTTGCCTATTTCTTATTTTTTTTAAAAGCTTATTAATTTTACCAACTAATAAAAAAAAAAAAATTGCGTTAGGAACAATTTTAAAGTTATGATTTTTTTAATACACCAGCCTCGACATATTTTGTGTTTAAATTTTTAATTATTCTACCTGCGTTTTGCACCATTTACTGTATTTTAAAAGGTAATCCTATTTTATTTTATTTATTAGTGTTCTTTACTATTTGATAGTTTTTTAAAAGCAATAAAACTATAAAAACTTTATTATAGGTTGTTCCAAAAATATAGGAGTACAAGTTCCGAATAACTACAGCATTATCACTTTATAACGTTTTCTTTTGTTCAGAAAAACGGGTCTGTCACATTTTGGTCTGTTAATATGACGTCATTTGGTATTTTAACAAAGAAATAAATTTTAACTTTTAACAATTTCATCAGGTATACTTAAGGTATACTTAAAACTTAGGAGGCTAAAACTTAGCTTTCAAATAAAATATTTCCATATAAACACGATGGAACTGTTATATTTATGTCATTTGTAAACGTGAATTTGAAGTAAAATTTAAACCCCGTAAAAATATTAAAGTTTCAATATGAAAATTAATTATGAAATGTGCCTTAAAAATAGATCGCGGATTCGTAAAATCTCTAATTATATAATTGAGATAGCTCATACAAAAGGTGTTTGCTTAATTAAAGGAGGGAACATTTGTACTTCATGCTACTTCGAAATATGTATATAAAAGTAATCAAAATAATATAATAAATGAAGCTTCAGGACCTTTTGGTTTTCAACAAATTAATTTTGATTAACACAGTTCATCACTTACATCATCATCATCATCGCCATCAAAGATTTCAATGATATCAAGTGAGAAGCAATACGTCTATCCTGACCTTCCATCACTCAACTCCACTTTACAGTCAATCAATAGTTCTCCTAAAGTACGTAGGAAAATGAGATCTGACAATTATAAGAAACAGAAACTGCAAGAAGTTGCAGCAAAAATTTCTGAGGAAATATTTCAACTACCTTATAGTTCTGGTGAAATTCAAAATAACACTGAAGGCGATAATAATGAAATAATTCAACAATTACGAGAAAAGTGTGAAAGTTCCAATACCTTCAGTGAAAAATATA
The DNA here is from genome assembly GCA_958295665.1 of Tipula vernalis. NCBI lineage: Eukaryota > Metazoa > Arthropoda > Insecta > Diptera > Tipulidae > Tipula > Tipula vernalis. The sequence continues at coordinate 345,492,443 of OY282558.1, read as the reverse complement.
TGGTATTAACATCTTTACCAGAAAGCTGGTCTGCTCGAAAAATTCAACGAGAGTTTAGTGTTTCTTATTATATGGGAAGGAGAGCAAAACAGATTCAAGAGGAAAATGAAATAATGTCAACACCGAATATCAAATGTGGGTCTAAGGTCCTTTACCAAGAACTGGTAAAGTTTGTGCAGGATTTTTTTGAAGATGATGAAATAAGTAGGATATGTCCAGGAAAACGAGACTTCGAAACAATTTCATCGGAAGGAACTGTTATTACTAAACAACGTAGATTGGTACTTTGTAATTTGAAGGAAGCATATCAAATCTTTAAAAAATCACACCCGAATAGAATAATTGGATTTTCAAAATTTGCCTCACTTCGTCCAGGACACTGCGTTTTGGCAAATTCCAGCGGCACACATAGTATATGCGTTTGCATATATCATCAAAATATTAAACTTATGTTTAATGTCATACAAACAATGAAACTCCTTTCACATGAACAAGAAAGTTATCGGAAACTAATTTCTCAGATTGTTTGCGAAAATCCAACAACATCTTGCCAATTAAACGAATGCGCAACCTGTTGAAGTGGCAACAAGCAGATAGATGCACAATGGAAGCAGTAACCGTATCAACATTGACTTTTATGGATAAGTTTTGCGATCAACTACAAAACTTGGTACCACATTCATTTATTGCAGAACAACAAGCAACTTACCTGAAACATAGGGAATCCAATTTAAACCATGACGAATGTATAGTTATATGCGACTTTTCGAAGAACTATTCATTCGTAGTTCAGGATGCGGTTCAAGGATTTCATTGGCCTAACGCACAGTGTACGATACATCCCTTTGCCGTTTAGTATAAAAACAATGAATAATTATATTCGATGGGCGATGCTAACCATAATAAATTGGAATTCACAAGCTTGGTGGCTATATCTGAATCAACAAAGCACAATCATATAGCAGTGAGATAATTCATTCAAAGCCTAGTCAGTTTCATAAAAGAAAAATTACAACAAATAAAAAAAATTTTTTTTTTTTTTCGATGGATCAGGGCCCAGTATAAAAATAAAATGAATTTTTACAATCTCTGCAATTTTAAAGAGGATTTCGACTTGAAAGCAGAGTGGCATTTTTTGCAACATGCCACGGAAAAGGACCTTGTGATGCATTAGGAGGAGTTCTCAAGAGGAATGCTGCTCGAGCAAGTTTACAAAGACCGTTTGAAAATCAAATAACCACGCCACATGAACTATATTCATGGGCTGTGAAAAATGAATCAAAAGACAACTATTCATGGTTTAGTACCAAAGATAATTTGATAACTGAAAGTAAATTAAAAAACAGATATAACTTAGTTAGGCAAATACCAGGCACTCACCAATATCATAGTTTTTCCCCTATTAATAAGATATCTTTATATATTAAAAAAACTTCATTTTGTAAAAACACAAAACTGTTTGATATAACAAAATAAAAATTAATTCAAAATTATTTATTTCTGGTTTATTGTTTTTAAAAAACTATAAAATAGTAAACAACACTAATACATAAAATAAAATAGGATTACCTTTTAAAATACAGTAAAAGGAGCAAAACGCAGGTAGGATAATTAAAAATTTAACCACAAAATATGTCAAGGCTGGTGTATTAAAAAAATCATAACTTTAAAATTGTTCCTAACGCAATTTTTTTTATTTTTTATTAGTTGGTAAAATAAATAAGCTTTTAAAAAAAATAAAAAATAGGCAACTCGTTGTGGCCCAAAAGACCGAAAAATGACATTATTCAAAAGAATGCTCTTTTTCATAAACAAAAATTTAATTTAGATTTTTTTCACAAAATGTATACAAAACAAGAACTCAATCCCTTTCAATTGAACTAACAAATTTTGAAATCGGTTTAGTGGTTTTTGAGAAGCTCTTCACAAATTTTAATTTTAACGAAAAGTAGAAAACGGCAAATCACCCTGTATCGAAACAGAGTGACGTAAAGGAAAACAAAACAATGTGGGTGGAGTTATTTCATATGGAGAACATTTTCACCAACTATTATCAAAATCAAAAGGGGGCAGGCCAAAATTTGCGTTTTTTTGATCGTTTTCGTATGGAACCGCTGTATATATATATATATATATATATATATATATATATATATATATATATATATATATATATATATATATACATACATCGATTTGTGTTGAGTGTAGTTTGTAAATTATAAAAATCTGGAATTTGAAGAAAAAAAATCGTTTTTTGCATAAATTTTGCACGTTTTTTTGTTTATAACTTTATCTTATTAATTACAGATTCAAGGCAATTTAATCACCTATGATTTAAAAAAAGAATTATTGTGATCCATCGACAATTTTTTCAGTTATCTCCTGCACACCAGTTTCAAAAATAAGGTTTTGAGAATAACGCGAGAATAGTTTCCGAACAATGAAAAAGGCTAATGAAAGTTTATCATTGTTAATTTACCTGTATTTTTTAAAAACCGTAATTTCGTCATTTTCACTTTGAGGCCATATTATAGGGATAATATACTATCGATTTAAGCACAAAAAAAAAATCGATTTTTGATGCCGCTACTTCAGGTTACTCCGTTTAAGCCCCTTAGTTTATTTTAGTGTTCAAATCTATATTTTATGGAAATTTAAGAATAGATATTTTGTTATTTTATTGTTAGATTGAATTTAATTATTTTCAGGTTGAAAATTATCGAACTGTGAACAATAACAATATCGAGAGGGTGTTCCTTCTTTCGAGCGAATTTCGTGGCATTTCAACTCTATAACGTTTCCATCAAACCAGCGATTTTCTTACTGGCTATTTATATCCGCAAGAATATTTCTTACTCGATATCAACTATTTATTAGTTCATTCAGAATTTAATATTTTGTAACACTCCAAACGACCAAATTCCTAAATCACTAAAGTTCCACATTTATCCAGGAGGTAATATGGATTTCCAGGCATAAAAGCTAACAAATCAGCTAGGCTTGAGGGTATTCTTCTAATGGTTCTCAAACAGTGTTGCAAATCCTTATCGAAACCACCAACTTTTCTCGCATTTCTATTCTTTTGAAAAAAAAAAAAATAAATAAAGAAGATGGAATGTAAATTACCTACATATAACATTACTGAAGGGTGCCTGAAATCATTTATTCCTTTTAGTTCGTCTCGGGTCTTATTCCTTCCTTTCCGTTACGAAATTTTGAGTGCATTACATTAAGGGTGTTCCCTTAATTTTTGGTCGGCCATGAGGAGAAAAAACAAAAACAAATTAGTTTCGGCAGTTTTTTGTGTCAATTTTCATACGCTTTTTATTTCGCTCTCTCTTTATTTCTCTCTCTCTCATTCTCTTATTCTCTCTCTCTCTCTTTCTCTCTCTTAAAATATCAGCAAATATTTTCGACGTCGATTATGTTACGGCTGTGCATGATTATTTATATTGTTGGCGCAGTGGTTGCAATATTACCTAGTCATACCTCTAATACCATTTCAATATTTTGTTGTGATGAAGATATTCATGCTGTTGCAAGATAATGGTAATTATATATACAATTTAATTCTCTTCCTACTTCGGATGGACTGATTTATGTAATCTGTTTGGTGTTAGTGTTAAAGAGAAAAATGTTTGTCATCGTTCATATACAGGAAAACATTAATTGCGCGGGAACACTACTGTATGGCGATTTTCCTAAGAGCGGACTATTTTGTAGTATTTGGCAATTGGTATATATTACAGCAACACATACATACACCTGTGTTATATACTATGAATAAATAAGTATACGACAAGTAAGGTTTAGGTAAAATAAGTTAATTATCGAAAAATAAAGAGTTAGTATTTCATGAGAGGCCACCGCGGCTATTTGTTTTGTTTTTAAATCATTTAGATTCAAGTGATCAAAAAGAAAAAGGAACAAAAAAACAGTTTTCAAAATAAATTAATAAACCAAACTAAATTAAATTAGAAGTGATATCTGTGTCAAGTATTTTCAAAATTTACCAAAGGTAAACCAAGAATGAGTTGTGCAAATAGTTTATGTTGGTGTATTTAGATTGCCATATGTATTGTGTTTTTTTTTCAACCATACTAGAGACGGTTTACTTCAGGATAATCCTGACTTTCGGATAGTGGTTGGAGCAATATACTATATGTTGTAATTTTGCATAAATCATCCCATAGTAAATTCCGTGTAGAGATTAGTTACGGCTTGCGGGTAAGTTTGCGTGAAGATTCTTGGCTTAGTATTTGAGATAACAAGTGTGTCCTCTTTGCATTTTATAGGGCCTCTAAAATTAATTCGGATTGGCGCAAACAGAAAAAAAATTAATATTACTGTATGGTAGAATCCAGATGAAGATTTACGTATTTACCTCTACTTCCAATTAAACAATCTGGAACTTGCTCGTCGCATAAAAAAAAAAAATAGAACTGTTCTTTTTGTATACATATTTATTTAATATTTATTTTCTTTTATTAACGTTAAGATTTAATTATTTTGTATGTATCTATTTTCCATATTGAAGTGATTTTTAATAATTTTTTTGTGATAACGTAGAGTCAGAATTTAGGTCATTAAAAGTGAGAGTAGATTGTTAGGAGCAATAACCTTTTGTTTCAGTGAGTCCAATAGGAGCCATCGAGTACTCTATGGAGGCCTACTGGTGAGTTATTTATTTGTTATTTTCCATTTATTTTTATTAAAACATAAATTGCTTCTCACAACTTACGTACATACAAGATTGATTATAAATTTAAATTTAAAGATTTTTTTTTTTGGGAACTTTCATTATGAATAAAAGTACATAGTTAAGCTATGGAGTAATTGTTTTTTTGTTGTTGTTGGTGATGAGTCGTTATATGGGTCGTTAGTGAATTCAATTCGTTTGTTTTGTTTTTCAACACGATCTTTTGTGGTGCTTCTAAAAAAAAAATGACGACAATAGGACCCCCTATAGCCACTGAGTTCTACCCGATTATAACGTGTTGGTCAGTCATTGAGGCACATAACAATTATTCAAAATCGTTTAACAAGTTACCTGAAATTAAACAGTTATTCAAGTAATAAACGGCTTTATAAAAATGTTGCGGAAAATGAAATTGCGGTTTTTAATGTCGGATGCGTTCAATGAAGATATGATCAATATTTGTTGGTAGTTTCAACCGAAAGACAGAGTGTTTTATTCTATTTTTGCAGAACCTTGTTGTTTTTCTTTAGGAATCTGGCCGTAAATTGGCTAAAATTGGCTTATAATTTAGCAGGCCCTTGAACTTCGACGTGACAGAATATCCCACCATTTTCTTCAATTACTTGCCATTTTAATCCTAAATTCCTTGTAAATAAATGCTAAATTTGTACTATACACCTCCAATGAATTGGACAAAATAAAATAATTATAGCAGGATCTCCCGGACTCCCGGGCACTCACCGTACACCCGTATACATATAACAAAATCGAAGGATAGGATAGGATTATTAGTTAGGGCAGACTCGACCCGGTTACAGACACCAATGCGATCGATAGTTACTAAATTATTAGTACTATATATAGTAAATAGGTTAGCACAAGACAGCACAATCTAACTACATTATTAGATGATCATTTCTCTGGAATCCAGGGCCGGATACTCAGCACTTCCTAAATCTATATCAGGACCTAAAAAAATTATTAGTGCTGTAATTCCCCCCTGTCCGCCTTTCATTAATTTACCTGATAAAACATTTAAGAAAAATTTAAAATTACTAAGCTAAGATTGCAAAAACAGCGCTAATTTCATTTTTCATGGTCCTTCTATATTTAATTAATTAATTATTACATACTGCAACAAGAATTAAAATAAACGTTAAAAACCATTTTAAACATACAATTTTACTTAAAACTAATCATAAATTTCCTACCGATCAAGAAAAAGAGAATAAATAATTAAAAATTCAATTATTTTATAAAATTTATAACAAATAATTTAAAAATGATAATGTTACAGCACCACAACAGCCTAAAATCTTCAATAATTCAGTTAGGTACTATAAGTATATCAAAAATGAACAAATAAAATTAATATACAAATTCCCAGGCAACTTTGAAAACTAATTTTAAGTAGACTATATCAAAACCAACGAAAAAGATTCTTCTTTTTTGTTGTTGTTTGTACATTATAATACAAAAACCAACCAAACATATTACATTTCCTTCACTGAATCCGTGCGAAGAGCGAACAAGACAGGTACATAAACATATTGTTGGCTCTGTTATATACCATATTTTAAGTATGTATTAGTGTCGATTGTACCAAAACCAACAAAAATGTTTATACAAGCCGTCTCGTTCGCTCTTTACACAGGTACACTATATTATTGGTTTTTTCATATAATATTTAAACAACCACAAAAACAGATTTGTTCGGATGTATATATGTATATATAGTGTACATTTTTATATCTTTAGTGTTAGTGCTGTTTGGCTTGTATAGACATTTTGTTGGTTTTGATTGTACCCAAAATCAAACATAAGAATACAAATAAGTGTGCGTAAAAATGAAATCTAATATAAAATTTACTATGCCCTATTTCTATTTAAGTTAAAATCTATTTCAATACTATCCAATTATTAGACTTTAGTAATTAAAAATTGAAATTTGATTTGTTGTACAATGTAACAAAATACCAAATCATGCACTTTTAATTTTTCTATTTACAAAAATAAAAATATTGCCTGACAAATGCATCCCGGTGGATTGCATTTTCCAAAATTACACTTTAATTATTTTCACTACACTTTGATTATTATTACACTAAACTTGAATTTAATTAGAATTAAATGTAAAATTAAAATGTATACGTATATATACATATGTATGTATATAAAGTATATACATACATTTCACTACATAAGAAACCAAAGTAAAATGAAAAGAAAAGAAAATTAAACTAAATTTTTGAAGAGGATAGAAAAAACACGTCTATCCTCTTCGACGAACTCTCGCCAACCTTTACACAAAATTTGCCACAAAATATCGACAAATTCAAGATTTTTTTTTTTTTTTTTTCAATATTCCACAATTTTTCAACTAAAACTTTCCAAGGTTGGAGTGGCTGCTTACGCACACTTAGACCGGTGACGGTCCATTGTGACTTTCCAAATTTTTCGTAAAATTTATCATAAAGTGAATAAAATTGGAATCTTTTTGGCATTTTTTTGCGACGCATGGTTACTGTGGTATGAACACGGATACATAATAACCTTCGATTTATCGTCATTTGCATTATGTGGGCGACGTTAAAGAAGAAAAATATAAAGAGCACTACACACCATCCAACTCGTTGGACCGATCCAACTTGTTGGACGGTCGGCCCGACTAAATTGGATGTTGTCTACAGACGATCCAATTTACCATCCTATTTTTTGATTTGTGTTTTGTTATTTTCGTTTTAAAATTTATTTATGAGTCTTTTTCCTTTAAGTTGTGCGCTTTAAAAAGGAAATTTTAATTATTTAATATTTTAGTTGGAATAGATTTACATAAAACACACCAAACTTTCTCATTCATAAATATACCAGACGGAATTCAAAGTCATTTAGTTGTTTACCGTATGAAATTCATAACGCAAATGATGAAATATCGTCCGACAACAATACGCACCATCCAACTTATTTGGTTGGTTGGTCGGTTGGATGGAATTTATCGGAACGACATGCACACACACGACCCAATTTTACATCCAATCCAACCAAATCGGACAAACCAACCAACCAAATTGGATCGTGCGTAGCGCTCTTAACATAAGTGAAATTCTTGAATGCAGATGTATTTTTACTCTAAGATTTTTTTGATCCATGCCTGTTCATACATTCGGACAAAACGTTAACACAAATTAAAAATAAAATTAAATATGGTAAAATTACCAGAGATCGTTTGTTTTTCAATAAAAATAAATTCAAAGAACTTCTTACATGTACCACCTCTGTTTACTGATGTATTTATAGGGATTCTTTCGTTGTGGCATATTCCAGTATGGAACATTTTAAAACGGCATATTTCAATACCTATGGCGTAAAAAAAATATCATGAGAAAGATTTAAAACAAACCGCCCCTAGGATAAGGCGAAATCCGACAAGTGCGGTGGAAATAGAATTCTAAAATCATTTTAATCATCATAAAATTTTTCTTCACTTATAAAATAAAATAAAACAAAACATGCCACAGAGTGCCTTATACCGTAAATACTGAACCATATGCGGTACTGAAACAAGCCTTATTGATATTACTTAATGAAATATGCCATAATGACCGGACCAGCAATTTTAAATGAAATTTGGTAAGAAAGAACCACCATTCAATATTGAAATGGAAAGCGATGAAAAGTAAAAGAAATCATGTAATTTGGAATTGCTCATTGTAACGTCTCGATTGTCTTCATTTGACTGTTATTTAAAGTATGAATGTTTTGACTGCCGTTCATATTTATCACAATCTGATGTAAACTGTTTCTGATCTGATGTAAACTTTTTTAGCAAGCACATATTTTTTTCTTTTGTTCTAAGCATTCAATTACCCCTCTTCAAGGACCTGACGGACCTCTGTAGGATGGACGTCAGGAGCATCCAGCGCTTTGTTAACAGCTCAAAGTGGTTCCAATGAGTTGGAGGAAACGATTATTCGTGGTATGCAATTGTGTGGCAAGCATCCGATTCCATTAACTGAACGTTGATGTGCATAAATGCTTAAAACGGAAACAAGCCTGACAATTTTAAATTCAAATATGTTTGTTTCGCGATGAGGGATGTTAAGGTCCATCTCCTCAAATAATAAATCTTTCACACGAAAAATGCCAATACTTTCTATTGGCATTCCAAAACATTTTTAAAACGGAAATTCTCAAATCAAAACGAAACTAGTTGGTTTTTGCAATCAGATTCTACGTTCACAATTTTCTTCAAGGTTGGTTTTTTGGAACCAAATTTCAATTCCAAGAAATTTTGAATTTTTGAGCATGGTAAATTTCGTTATCCTTTCGTTTAACGAAAAGTCAGTTTTTCAGTCCTGATTTGAAAAATATGTTTTAATTAAATATAAGAATATTACATTTTGAATGAATTTTTTTTATCCGAAACTTGTAACGATTTGTTGAAGGCTTATTGAAACGGTTTGGAACCGGCAGTATCTTTCATCAGGAGTTCATGACATTTTGTTGCCAGAAGAGTTGAGTCACTAACTTTGAACAACTTTAGGTACAAAGCTTTACCTTTATATTATAGCAAAGCAAGATTGATTACTAGGTTATTAATTAATAAAATCTTGTTTAGAGATATTTAATTAATGTTTTACTAAAACCCCTTTGTTTGGAAATACATCTTTATATCTCATGACGCCACACACTTCTTTCATGTTTCGTTTTTTTTTCTTATTAGCCATTAGTGACACTAACTTATAAACTCGACTAAAATTAAAAAATAGAAAAATATTGACACTCAGCAAAACTATTCAAAATAATGTTTTACAAAGTAAAAGCGACTTCGAATACGAAGCCAATAAATTTGGAAATGGTAAATTGTGAATATGACTTATTTAACGAAGTTTTAATAGGACATACATTTTTCTGAGTTTAATATTGACAGTTTAAATTTGGAAATCACCTAACAAGCAAACATTTAAAGGCAAGATAAATTTGAGAAAACAAAACATATTTTCATAATACCTAATCAATATTTAAAAAAAACTTACATTGCAACACCATTTTGTTTCCATATCGTTACAAGAGATTTCAAATACGTATAAAATTAAAATTTAAAATTGCAGGTGCAAGCGTATAATCAAAATCAACAAAAATGTTTTTACAAGCAGTACTTTTGCGATACAAACACAAAATAAAACCTACTATTTCTGTAAGTGTTAGTGTCTTGACCCAGTATAATCTTTACAGACTTGACATAATTGTTGTTTTTATCAAAAATAGTAGAAAATATTGACTAACCCTTAAAAAAATAGTAGGATTTGGATTTAATAGTATGTGTGCATCATATATTCAATACGGCTTGTATAAACAATTTTGGTATCATACTCGAAAATACACAAAAATACGTAAACAAAAATAATTAACGAAATAATGATTAAAATTGGTTTTTACAACAACAATAATAGCCATAATAATCGAAGCAGTTACGCATAAAATTAACGGCAGAGGGATTTTAGTTTAAAAAATTCAAATAGATGGCTCTATACCAATTTTTACTGTGTGAAATGTCATTTTTTAACCCTAATTCAACCAAGGTGTGTCTTTTTGGCTCATTTAATAAATGTATCGATTTTCAATTTAGATGGGTTGTTTAGTTGGTTAGTTGTAAACTTGTATGTATTTTATTTTGAAACATTTCCATACATTTCATATAACGTACCTGGCATACTTTGCAAGAATTTAGTAAATTAGTAAAATATGTTGGTTTGATTAGGGTTAAAAACAAATAATTTTTATTTATGTTTGCGATATGACGCGGCAACTTTTAAATAATAAAAATTTCTAATTATTTTGCTGTTTAATATTTTATTACTTATTAAATGGAACAACGTATTTTTTATCAAAATCTCGCAAGTTTTATTTAAATTTAGGTTATTTTTTTTACTATCACTAAAATTCGCATTCCATTGAACATCTATTCACAAGTACTTGGCAGTAACAAATTGTTTCCAATGGAACTCAGTGATTATGTTCTACAAAGCAGAATAAATCCGGAGAAAAACAAATCCAACGGGTTATTTAATGTCTATAACCAGAGCACCCTGTATTTTATAGAGCCATAATCAAAAAATCTGAGCGTTTATAAGGGAATTAGAAACGAGGAAAAAACGAAACTTTTCATAGTAAAACACACAAAACATATGGGAAATCACTTTTTTTCCTAAGACAAATTTTTAAATGAAAACGTTACAAATTCTTAATTATGATTTCTGAGATACTTTCATAAATGTTTGAATTTCAACATATATGAATATCGTTTAAGTAAATCGTTTTCATTTTCTTGTAATAATTGGTTTATTTAAACCAAAATATTAAAAAAAATTCATAACAACAGAATTCTGGTCAAATTGAAATAAAAGCTTACTACGATTCGTTTGGTTATTAAGTATATACATTACATAGATGGCAGTGATGGCCGTAAAAATTTGGAAAAATCGTACCAAAAATTACCACCTGGGGAAATTTTAAGTTCAAAAATTGTAGGAAAAGCAAAACAAATTCACAAAATATAGGAACGTGTGATAATTTTGCGATTAAATAATTTTTTTTCGTATTTTTCTGTAATCATTTTAGACATCTTACGTACACTAGTAAGACTAAAGATAAATTTAGCAAGAATTATTTTAATTTGTCAGAGCCAACTTTGATGTATTTTTCAAAATGAAAGTTCGAAAAAATATATTTTAGAAATAATTTAATTTTAATATTTCTGCAATTAATATTTACTTAATACCAATATGGCCTTCTTGTATATTGTTATTAAAGATATGTAGGAAACTTTTATATAAACATTTTATAATATTTTTGCTTTTTTCATTGAAAAACTGGAAGCTAAAAAACACCATTTTTACTATGGATTCCTATGGAAATCAGTGAAAAGTTATACCACTAAAAAAGCTTCTAAAAATTACGTCATTAAGATTATGGCTCTATACTCTAGAAGGCTCTGCTATAACTCATTCGTCCAGAAATAGCAACCGAAATATGAAATTTTTGTGTTAAACTACAGATGTCACTAATTCTTTCAGAGAAACCGCTAAATTTTATTTAAACATTAAAATCTTACAAAATATCCTCAAGTGTACAATAAAATTAAAATCGTAATTTTAATGTAAATTTTTATTTTTGTTAAAATAAATTTCTTGAAATAGTAAATGCCCCATCTATAACGAAACATTTGTACTCAACTATGTATTTATTTTACAAAACAACATCTTACGTCATTGATTGAGTCAAAAATGTTCAATTTTACATGGGTTCTTCTGGAAAATCGTTAAATGTATCTCCCTTAAATTAAGCTTCTTTTAAAATTGGTCTGATGCTTACGACTTTTATATATAGGGGGCTGATTCTAGCTACTTAAATTATAAGCAAGAAAGCACGTTAAAGATTTACATTTATCTCTATAACGCTAATATTGCATGATAAAAACAAAAATTGCGTCTACGTTATCAATTTTTCCAACTGGTGAACTAAACAACTATCATAAACTTTTGACTTAAGTAATTAGTTGAAAATTATTTAATTTTGCTAGATGTTAAATCGTAAAACACGAAAAAAGCTCATCTCAACAATTTTGTTTCGCTTGGTGTTGTTTTTTATTTTGTTTATATTGTCTTATTATTTTGATTGAATGAATAAACTTTTTTTTCCAAATGAAAACTAAACAAAACAAAAAAATTTTGATTTATTTTATCAATTTACTTTCCATCTTTTCACAACCCAGCCAGCCTGTGTGTATATGTGTATATATTATATATTGTCGCACCCACATTTTTCACTCCCTTGCTAATCATTTATATATAATATTAAAGTAGTATAAAGAAAAAAAAAAGCTCAACAAAAGTTTCCCTCGTGCAGCAGCACTAGCTAAAGCAGAAACGAAAAAATGAGAGAGAACAAACTTTTTATTTTTTATGTTTTATTTGTGTATATTTTTTTGGAAAATTTTCGTGTCAAAAAATAAAATGGAAAATATTTATTTTTACTTACAAAAAAAAAAAAAAAAAAAAAAAAATGAAAATGGGTATAGAAAGAATGAAAGATGACTTAAAATGAGGAAACACAGAAAGAGGAAAAAAAATAACAAGAAGAAAATTAATTTTCACCAAAGAAAAACAATGAAGGAAAAAACAAATGAAAAACAATTCTAACACAAAACTTTGTCGTTTTGTATTTGGGAAGAATATGGAAATAATTTTTCTTTTTTTTTATTTTTTTTTTGTGCTTTAGTGTCATATCTCAAATACTTATTTTGAAAGGTTAATCGTCTAAACAAATTGGAGCTTTTTTGTTGTTGTTGGTATTCATTTTAAACTTTTCAGCAAAAAAAGCAAAACAAAAAGGAAATAGATAAGAAATAGAAATGACAACAGTAATATTTGTGGATATGTATGCATGCTCGTTTATATATAAATATATAGTTTTTGGGACGTTTATCTATAATTGCATTCAGGATATAAAATATACAGTTACATGTATGTATATAGTATTTGGCTATTCCATTTACCTGACATTTCTTTATTTTATGCATAGTGTGCATTGTTATTGTGAATTTTGATGAGAAGGAAATTTAAAATTTAATGATTTTTGAGATGCAATTTTTGGGGGATGTGAGAGTAGTTTTAAAATGTTTAGTACAATGTATGGTTGCTGATACATCTTATAGAGTGACGTTCTTTGCAAATATATTCAAAATATATAATTGATATTCAAGTCAAGATTCCACACACAAGACGCGCAACACATATTACATAAGATAAAACCGAACATCACATTACGGTTCAAAAATAATTTAATCAGAACAACAGACATCAAAAAAGTGTTAGATTAACCTCTTATATTATTTTATTACCACTCTCATACCGGATGCATAAAATCAAAAAAAAACAAAAATAAAAAAATCCAACCTCAAACAATATCATAAGAAGAAAAAAAAAAAAAAGTTAACCCCACAAATAAAACCCATACCAACCACCCAAATTTAAAATTTTCATCATTACACTTGGCAACATTTTCATGTATATTTCGTTATTTTTATTGTTTTTTCTGCTTTTGTTTATAAATCTACTACATCGACTATAATATACAAAAAGGTGGCAAAGGTGTAACACGCTTCTTATTGAGATTTTTGTTATTGTATAATACATGTATGTGTGTATGTATATAATAATAATTTGGAGCACTCTGCTGCATATTGAACACCTTCGAAACCAAAATATAATCCCCTTTAAAACTCCCAACATCTTTCATTTTTCTTATAAATTTTTATCATGATCATCATCACCCCGCGAAATCTATATAAAAATAAAAAAATAACTCATATCCGTGCAACTTAGTACAGTAAAAAGTCGCGAAAAACTTTTCTTCGTAATGCTAAGTATGAGGTGGGATTATATGGGTATATGAAGAATGAACGGCAACGAAATTTAAAGATACGTTAAGGTTTATTATAAAAAGAGCTTTATAAGATGGTTGTGGTTTTCTTCATATCTTCGCCTTCTCTCTATTGTATACGTATTACGTATATGTCTGATGTTAGAAAAAAGAAAAAAAAAGAAATTGGGGAAACAAAAATAAAAACTAAAATAAGCTGAATTTTCATTTTTTTTTTTTTTTTTTGTTTTTTATCTAAAAGCTTTTTTTTTTTATACCAACCTTGTGTAGAATTACGTAGAGGTTGTTGAAGGAAAGAGAGAAACACAAAAAATTGTAACAGTTGATGGATGAGTTATTATAGAAATGATATTGCGAAATTTTTCGAAGAATTTCTTTTCTCAGATAGAAATCAAAATTGATTTGTGTTTTGTCGATTTATAGACGGCCTAAAAATGGGTTTTCCATTTGCTGTTTTTCTAATTTTTATTTTTGTTTTTTTTTTTTTTGGTTGGTATTCTGTTATCGGTTTAGACATAGAAAAACATATTAAGCAAAATGTTGTTCCTTTTTTATAGTTTTTATTTTATTTTATTGTATGTTAGAGTCGGTGCTTTTACTAAGATAAACCAGGGAAAGGTAGAAATGTAAATGACTTGGCATAAAAATTTGTGTCTTTTTTTATTTTTTGAATGTGTGTTTATAAGTGTATGTATATGTGAGTTTTGTTGGGCAAATACATGTGGCTACATTGATAAGGATGAAAATGATTTTTGTTTAATAATAATAATGAATTTAAGCTACTGTAAATTTTGTATGCCTTGAAAGCCTTCAACTTTTGTATGCTATTCACACATTTTGCTACATAATTAACGCGCATAATTAAAACGTGCCGCATCCCTTGAATTAATTACCATAAAGAGATTATAAAATATTTTTATAATAAATAAATTAATTAAGTGTAACGTTATGTATAATTATATAACAAAAGATAAAAATACATTCAAACATCAGCTACTTGACACAAAGGCATCATGAAAATTGTATTCAAAATTGTATTGTAACCACCGACAGCCGTTATCATGGAAGAAATTTTAGCTTCTGTGCTGTCTGTTTTTAGTATTTGCCATTAAATGGATTAAAATAGACAATTTTTTGGGTGTCAAGTCACTGTTTCAGAGAATGAGTTTTATTATACAAATCGTTAATTCTTCGTGAAAGTTATGTATAATAGTAACATGCTGCGTTATTCTATTGTAGATTGGGCTCAGACAGAATTTGTAAGTTAAGAATAATAGAATCGAATTTTATTTTGTTGTGAAATACGATGGAATTTCGAAAATTTGCTTAATAAATTATTCCCCTTGCAAGATTAGTAATGCTTTACAAGCAGACCTTTGAATAACTTATTTTTACAAGTAATAACAAACTTGGTGTAGTATGGGCAAATTACGCGTAAATAGCTCAGAACAATTATTTTTTGATAATAATTTTTAAATAATGCGGTCTTATTACCGTCAACAAGTCAGTCTAAATATTCAGGGGTTTGCTTTCTAAACTAGATTTAATCATTAAAAAATTGTCATTAATTACAAACGGAAGAAGTAAACCATTATTTGCTAAATCTTTCTTAATTGAATATACCTCAATTTATTAGAAATTAGAAGAATGCTATTAATCTGTTGTACAAGCAATTATTTCAATAATCCCTGTTTATGTATCGTAATTAACTCACCCCAAAATTCTTGAGTATCTCCATATCGTGCAATTTTGTGATTTTTTTAAATACCTAACCCAGTAGTAACTGTATCGTGTGCTACCCGGGACAATTTCGTTGAATTATAAAAGCTTTCGACAAATAATTTCAGAATTGCTTCTTTTACTGCATCTATCGCAGTTTTCGGCCACTTTCGGTACTTTGTAAATGATCTTGGCTAGCTACAGGTGATATTTACCGATCTGTAGGTTTTTTTAATTCATTGCGTCATTTCATTTATTTTAACGTTTTTCTATGAAAATATCTTCTCGTATTTAACGTGCCAATTCATCACCAATAAGGTGAATAGTTCATGCTGATCTTGACTTTCCTTACTCTCTCTCCCGCTCTCTTTCTCTCTGCCTCTGTTTCTCTCTCTCGGGATAGGGAGGGAGGTAGGGATCTCGTCCCAATCAGTTGCATCTGGAGAGCCGGCGATCCACTTCCAAGCAGAGCCAATCCAGTTGATTGCTCGTTTCGCCCTCGAAGGTTGACCTTGAAGTTCTTTCAGTAGTTTTTCTGTTTCATTGATTTGGTATGTTAGTTGAGATTTCATGATGTTTGTTGAATCGCGTCCTTTTAATTCCGATTTGATGTTTGCCAATATTTCCACATAATTCTGCAGGGCAATCTGATGTAAGATCTTGAAGTTCCCGCTTATTATATTTCCATTTCCTTGTTTTACAGACACTATTGGAGTGTCATACTTGTGTATGCTCAAAGATGTCGTTATTGTCCATAGACATGAGCTGGAAAGATATACGTAAAGTGATTTAAGTTGGTGAGTTTTTGATATGAGTTTTATGAATTCTTTTTCCCGATAGTGTGGTCACGGTGACTCTATTATCCTTCGCCACGATTTCTTTTCGAAATTTAGGTTTAGTTTTTTCCTGAATTTGTTTAACAGCTGTGTATATTGGTGCTCCAACTTCGTATGTTCTTGGCACGTTCTTTTTCAAGTTCTCTCTTTGTAATTTAAGCCTCTGATTATTTCTGATCCTTTGTATTAAATTTTCATTTACTTTCTCCTTGAAGTTTAATAAATTTTGATAATTGACCCGTTGTGTCCGTCCAAAAAATATGTCACTAGGCTTCCTTCCGGTGACAGAGTGTATTGAGTTGTTGTACCTATCAACCGCTATATTGACCAATTCTTTAGTCGTGAAATCCTTGTATTCATTTTGCAGACATCGGATTATTTCGATTATGGTGGAGTGAACCCTTTCCACTGTTCCATTTACTTCGCTTTTTTGTGTAGGGGTTAAGTACATTTGAATCCCTGGTATTCTTAGATAATCCGCAATGATGGGGCTGATGAAGCTTGCTTCGTTGTCCATAACCATTATTCTGGGTGTTGTGAAATAATGCAGGATTTTGATAATTTTGTTTCTCATATGTACTGATGTTCTGTCCTTGACGCGAAATAGTTTGATGAATTTCGAAAATTGATCAATGCATGTTATAAACTTCTCGCATTTCATATCGATTAGGTCGATGTGTAGAATTTCTGCAGGATACGTTGGTATTAGGTGTTTCCTGGAGTTGCGGTTTATTAGGGTGGCGTATTTATTTTGGTTGCATATGTCGCAGTTCTGAGTATATTTTTTTATTAAACTGGTCATCTGAGGGAAATAATACTTTTCTACTAAGTAGTATTTGTTCCTTATTTTCCCTTGGTTTTCGATGCGCTCTTCTGTGTTCTTCTTGTATAATGCGGTATTTATTATCTTCATTGCGGATATCCTCTACTATCCTCTGTGTTATCTGCAATTTGTAATTGTGCAGATGTTCTGCGTAAATTTCCTGAAGTAGCTGGAGATATCCTTCCGGAATTTTGATACCATTTACAGATGTTGGGTGTAGTCTTTCTTTCAGATGTTTGATGAGTTTTTCCTTTGCCTGATCTTCTGACAGGGAGAAGTAATGCCTATGATAGTTCTGGTGTGGTTCCTCATAAGCGTAAATTCCGTTTCCCTCGGATATTATTAATTGATTTTTAAAGACGTTTATTGGGGCTTCGCAATGTGGAATAAGTTGTGTGCCATCTTCTTCTGCACTATGTACGGGGTCTCATCGCTTGTTGACGAAAGTGTGTTGACCTCCAACTTCAGTCTTGATAGTGCGTCCGCTACTTTCTTTGTAATTCCGGGTTTGTAGACAATCTCGTAGTTGTACTCTTTTAGCCTGGCTTTTCATCTTTTCAGCTTACTGTTGCTATTCCTATTGCTGAGAGCGAAGGTCAGTAGCTGATGGGCAGTAAGAATCCTGATTTTCTTCGCTCCATAAAGGTAATTGCTTAGGTTATCTAGAGCCCAAACGATCGCCAACATTTCTTTCTCGTTCGTAGCGTAGTTCTCCTCGGTTTTATTGAGGGATCTAGATATATACGTTATAGGTTTGTCCTTGCCAATATCTCCTTGCGAGAGTACGGCCCCGATGCTGTGGTTCGACGCGTCCGTTGTTAGTATAAACGGTTTGTCGAAGTCCAGAAATATCAATAGGTCCGCCGATGACAGTAGTGATTTTAGATGTTGGAAGGATTTCAACTCGACATCTGTTAAGTTTATGTCTACCTTCTTTGACTGGCTAGCTTTTATCTGTGCATTCTCTCCTCTTGTAAGATTCGTCAAAGGTTTTGCTACCTTTGCGAAGTCTTTGATGAATCGCCTATAGTATGATGTTAATCCAAGGAAACTTTTCAATTCATTTCGATTTTCAGGTGGTTTTAGTTTCTGCATAGCCATTACTTTTTTGGATCCGTTCTTAATCCTTTGTTCGTTATTATATATCCTAGGAATTCGGTTTCCTCTTTTTAAAATTCGGTCTTGTCTAAATTGACTCGGAGATTGGCTTTCCATAGTCTGTCTAGAATTTTGTTGACATTTTTCAGGTGTTCCTCTTGGTTTTCTCCTACAAATATGATATTACCATCGATGTATACATAACATATTTTACCGATGTATTCCTTTAAGACGTCGTCGATTATCCTCTGAAAAATCGCTGGAGCGTTTTTCAGTCCAAACGGTAGTCTGGTGAATTCGTATTTCCCGTTCATTGTCGAGAATGCCGTCTTAGGTATATCCTTTTCCATCATCTTAATGTTGTGGAATCCGGATGTAAGGTATATCGATGTGAAGAATTTCGAGTTTCCCAGATTTGCGATGGTTGGATGGTATTGGATAGGTGTCCGAGACGGTAACTGTGTTTAATCTTTTACAATCTATGACTGCAAGCTATGACGATGCATCCATTTTCTTCTCTACAATCCAAATGGGTGAATTATACGGACTTTTCGATGGTCTTATAATGCCGTCATGAGTAGCTGTTTTATTTGTTGGCCACTTCGGCCCTCATGTTGATCGGGTATGGAAACGATTTTGTGTAGATCGGGTCATTGGTAGTAGTTTTGATCTCCGCCCTCATGTTCGTTTCAATAGTCGGTTGGTCTCCAATGGCTCCGAAGAGTGGTAGATATTTATTGATTATGGTTTTTAATTTTAGCTTTGTTTCTTCGTCCAAATGGTTGTCTCTCATTTCAATGTTGTTGACTTGGGTTGAAATTTTCTCTTTCAATGGGATGTCGATGCCTGGAGAGATGGTTAAGATATTTTGTCTCCTGCCTATCATCGCCTCTACTTTTTTTAAGATATCATCCCCAATTATACCGTCGAATGAAGTTAGGTTCGGTAATATAAAGAAGTCTACTTGCATATTATTTCCAAATTTTTTGAATATAGGTGCGGTTATTTTATGTTTTATTTGTATATCACCTCCAGCTGATTTAACGGTGAATGGTTTATTTACGGGCTGAGCACCCTTAGCGAGTTTCTTTTTTACAAAGTTTATTTGTGCCCGTGTCTATGAGGAACTTTAATATTTTATTAGTGCGGCACTGGTATTTTATGTAAGGTAGGCTAGAGAGGCCTTCTCTATAAAATTTATTTCATCGTTTACATCGGAGTCTTCTTTCTCGTTGTCGTCGTAATTTCTAATTTATTCTTCATACGGGTCTTCGTCGTTTTCCTGTTTCAGGTGAAATACCCTTTGTTGTTTCTGAGCTTTTTCATTGATATCCGACTTTTGTTCTCTCTTGAAGGTTGGGTTCGGATAATTATTTGGTCGGTTCATGTAATCGTACCTTCCTGTTTTTTTTAGATTCGTCCACCTCCATCGGTGTTGGTGGTTTTGGATATTGCGGTCTTGCTGATGGTGGTACAAAGTAATTTTGTTGTTGCTGGTATGGTTGTTGATACTGCATACTGTACCCCATATTTCTCTGTTGCAGCGATATTCTTGGTAGCGGTATCGGCTTCGTGTATTGTTGAACTCTATTCGCATTGATTTGGTTTACGGGAATCGTGGTTAAATTGTTAAAATTCCTAGTGTGTATTGCATACTCCGAAAATTGAGATTTTGTATCTCCAGACATGATGAATACGCCTCTGGGAGATTCGTCGCAAATCTTGCTGGCGGCCTACTGCGGTACGATATTCACTCACGGTAGTGTGTAATAAAATTGGCTATGTTCTCGTTGGTATAGCTGTATTTTATTACGTTCGCAGACACAATTCCTAAGTTCTCGTGGGATTAGTTGTCTTTTGCCTGTTATTATGTTCTCACGGTAATAATAACTTGAACTTTTACACTATTCACTTTCACTTAACTCACTGTTTCGGCGCCAGTTAAGACTAATAATTCATTAATCTTTAAAAAAAATGTTTTTTATTTGGACTATGTCCGTTTTATTCTAAATCTTTCTTAAAACTAATTATATTTTTAAAATTTTTCAATTACAAAAAGTTCTATATTGCGAAAATGCTGATTAAAGAAGTTTTATGGAAAATAACAGGAATTATATTTTCCTACAATCGCCGTGAAAAGCAGGTTTTTTTTCTCTGTTTTCAAAGCCCAAAGTGTCTGTTTTTTTGACAGTTAATAAACAAATTACTTTGTCACACGTTTCTCTTAGAAATGTGTGACAAAACTTGAAACCGCACGCTAAATTTGAACATATGAAAAGAAGAGTAAGAGTAAAAGCAGAGTATTGAAAAGCGAAATTTCACATAATTATGATGTAATTATTTTTATTGATTATTATTGAAATTTACATTAATGGTACAATTGGTGCAGTTTTGTATGTTGATGCCGCGTTGATTGAGTTCTGGTGATAAATCCGGCGGTGTATTTGAGAGATCGCTGTCACTTAAATCCATTTTTTTTAGTTTTTTGTTGCAAAAAATAAATTGTCAATTTTTAAGAAAGACTAATGTTTGTATAAAACATCAAACCAAATTTTTGTTTTTCTTTATGAAAAATAAAAAAAATCTTTGACTACTCGATTGAACAAAATGTCGGTCCTAAAATAAAATCGTATTGTCAGTATAGTAAATTTTACTACAAAATTATCTTTTTATTATATTTTTTAAAATGATTGTAGTAAGTTGTTTGTCACGCTCGAAAGGTTGCTGGCCTCCGTCCCGTCGGCCAGCAATTTCCTTTCTCGCGTGACAAACTGGCACTTTGCGCTCTTGATACACAAATAACTATTATGTGAAAATAAATGAAATTTGAGTGTTAGGAATTTTACTTCTACGCAAAATATGCAATGTTGCGATTTTACTATACCATACATGTTGACTGATGTTAAATATTGATGACAATGGTCATTATGTTGTCTTAACTTATATATATATGTATATATATATATATATATATATATATATATATATATATATATATATACATATATATATATATATATCGCTCTCTCTCTATTTCTCTCCCTCTCTCGTAATAATGTTTTATGTGACTAGCCCGGATAATGAGAGAAGTGTTATATTCTTGATCTTAAATCCAATATTTTAATAGATCAGTACTCTACTATAAGTAATATTTTCGAATTGGAGAGATATGTTTTTGTGTTTCTGTGTAAATTAAATTTAAATTCATTGAAAAAAGTGCAGTGTTTATGATTAATAATTTAATTTATTGTAATTAAATTAAATTTGTTATTAATATTTAATTAAAACAATTCTTTTTCTTCAGTTTAAAATGAATATAGTTAAAAATGATATATAAATAAAAAAAATAAAATAAAATAAAAAATAACGAAAAAACATGGTGATGAAAAAGTCTGGTGTTGTTGATAGTGTAGTGCTGTAGAATAAAAAATAAATTTGTTAAGTGTTTTATAAATTTTGTGATAATTGGCAGAGTATAGTATAATGTAAACATGTAATGAAATAAATATGACAAGAAATTTGATTCATCTTACAAAAAATTCAAAACGAATATACAGCTTAAACCTGTAAACTGCTGAATAGAATTATTTTCTCGCTCCTCCAAATTTCCAATAAACCGAGGGTTATTCTCCTACTACTATAGTTTTGTAACTTGTAAGTTCCTTCGAAGAAATGACTACTGACTCGTTTGAATTGCTATGTCCAACATCCATATTGCTTGTCACTTCGGCCTTAAACAAAAGGAAATTCAGCCTAATTTGTGTTAGGTCCAAGTTTATATTGTTGGAAATTCGACACAAACTTAGAATGGAAATTAAATCTAACTTTTAGATGAAATTTATCTAGTCGATGATCCAAAATGAAAGGAAATTCATAATAAACCGACCTAAAAAATTTATTTTTTAGGTCGGTTTTGGAATTTGAATAGTCAACTTGCCGACCCAGATCCTTCTACCGTTGTACGGTGAGATTTTGGGATTATTTCTAGATGGACTTTTGTTGCCAGCTTCTCTTATACAGCAGCCACAAGTAAGAAACCAACTCAAGCGCAAGTAAAACGCATTATTTTTTTCTCGGTAGCTAGATCTGCGATGCAGTATAAATTTAAACGAATATCTGCCGAACAACAGATTTAAACCTAGCTATAATCCTATCGGAAATTGGATGCCTCTGTCGGGTCTTTCTGGATAGATCGATATCTCTATTCACATTATTGCAGTTTTTCTAAAAATATGAGAAATCCGCCTGTTATTAAACTGTATATCCCAAACTTGCCAGTTCTGGACTGCATGAAAAAAAAAACACAATAACAAATTTGAGAAGCAATTGCTCAAAACGAATGGGATTTCACAAATAAGCTTAGTGAAGATGATTTTTTCAAAAAACCTGCTCATAACAGTGAAAACAGCCGCTTTCGAGTGCCAACAATTAAGGGCTATCTAAATTTTAAAGCTTACATTTTGGAGAAGATGGCTAAATCCACAATCCCGTTTTCGTAAAATGTAGACTTATGATATGTTTTAGTGCAATGGAAACCAACTGACGCTTGAAATTATTCATTCATTTTTCAAGTTGGGTGATTTGAAATTAGTTAGAAATGAACTGGATTAACCAGTTAGCCCTATTTTTGGTGTATATCAACAAATTTTGGAATACTCGATTGTGCAGATTAATAAAATCATTCTATTTCCATACAGCTACATTGATTCATTTTTTATAATCAGGTTTCGGTTCATGATAACTTGATGTAAATCATTTAGCGTATTTCCTTCACAAATTTACAACAACAATTGCATATAATAAATCCCCGCAAGAATAACATTAACCCCAAAAAAAAAAATTGGGTTTAATTAAAGATAATTCTAATTCTTGGTTATGATACCTGCCACTAGAGCCATAATACATAGTAAATTTATATTTTATTTCGAAAGGTTGGCTTTTGTCAACTAAATCAAATTGGCTATTTTCTTGGAAAAAAAATTAACCCAAAATAATTCGAATTAAATTTTGGTCAACAAAATATGCTTATTGTTGCCGTACGTTACAATGTAAGAATGTTCATTTTGATTTTGAAATTTTCCTGAAATCAGTATTATTATTCTAAGCCGAGATTCATCTGGCTATAAATTGTAACCTCGTGTACAAGTACTCATATTCACAACTAAGAACGAATAATTTTCATTGCTTGCTTGCATAACAATATAAAGAATCCTCATATTTCCCATCTTCATATTCGTAGAATGAACTAAGTTGTAACTTGAGAAAATAATTGGAATATAAGAAACGATGTACATACATGCACAAGGAATAAAAATAAAACATAATAACAATAAATAATAATAATAATAATAGTAATAATAATATAGAGAAAGAGCAAAAAAGCAGCACTAATAGGTATTAGCTATTAGGTTAAGTGAAAATAAATCAATGATGTTATTTTATACCTGCAATTATCTACTTTGGAATTTGAGAATTTTCTCTTATTATTATTTTTGCTTTTTCCACATTTTCTTGTTTTGTTATTGCTGGGTGTCGTCGTTTTTATATTTTCAATATTTTTCCACACAGCACCTACATACATTTTTTTTATAAACTTCGAAAATTGGTGAGATAAAGTTATTTTATTGTTCATTTCCTCGAAAATGTTTTTTGTTGTTGCTATGCTGTTATTGTTGTGTAAGCAAATAGTATAAAAAAAAAAATTCAAAAATTTAATGAGATATTACTATGGTAATCGATTTAGTGTTTGGAGATATTTTATATACACACACAGAGATACAAATAGAAAAAATATAGTTCCTGTCTACAATGGAACAAGAACAAAATGATACTAAAATATATATGAAGTGAGGTGGAAAGAGGGTTTACTCGTATTTCAGTTTTTTTTTCTTTTGATAACAAGTACATATACAAGAATTTCTATAAAATCGAAAATCAATACTTAAGCATGCTTATGTAATATTATGTTTTAAAAGGCGGGAAGAAGATTTTATTATTTGCGTTATGCGGACCGAATGGTGGTCATTTCCTCGTCAACGTCACGGTAATCACAAAAACAAAATTGGATCTTCGTAACGACTCGAAAATAAAAAAGCAAAATACAAAGTAAAATTAATTTAAAACTTAATTTTATGTTTTGATAAAAATTTTCACTACATATAAAACAATAAAGTAGAAACAAGAAACACAACCATTTGATTGTATTTATCTTGATTATGTTTATCAAATGAAAAACAAAAGAAAATTTTCATCTTATACACGAAATGAACAAAAAAAATTTTTTTTTTTAACTCAACCTAAATTAGTACATAAATATAAATGTTATTATTATTATTATTATTTATAAAAAAAAATATTTTTCAGTTGATTTTAAACTTTTATACAAAAAAAAAATTATCTTAAGTTGTCATTTATTTAATGTACTTTTGCCTCTCGCTTTAAATAATACAAAAAGAAAAGTCTAACGGCCGCGCTTGTATTACCCTAATGGAGATGGAGTAATTTGACTCCATCGTCATTTTATATCTGAAATTCGTGAAATGTTTTTGTAACAGTCTCATTTTCCCTATTAAATCTAAAGTGTATTTTGTTACTTTCTTGTGTTTAATATTCAGTAACAGATTTTCACCTTATTTTCTTTTATTATTCATTTTAAGTGTATTTTGTAATATTTTACCGTAGATTTGTTATTCAAGGTCGCCTTTTTTAGTTGCTTATGCCATCGACTAAATTGTAATTTTGCGGAGGAGTACGACGGTGGTAGCGCTCGAAAAATACCCGAAAATTAAATACCCGGATAACGGGTAGTTATTTTGCCAAATAACCGGGTTAGCCGAAAAAGTTTTTTTATTGAAAACATGTAATATGAAAACCACTAAGTATAGAAACGGGCAAGTAATTATATTTCCCGCTAATTAAAACATCTGTGAACATAATATTGATGTAGGGTTTATATGAAGCAGTTCTCCGTGTAAATGATCCAAAATTTTGTTCCGCTTATCTCCTTGCTCGACGTTTAAATTGTCCATTTTATCGTTAGGTTTTAATGGTTCTATATGATATAAGACAGCACTTTAGCTCATTACAACCAGTTGTTTCTTCAAGGTCTCGAGACTAAACGAAATAAAAGCTGACCAAGCCAACAGTTTTGTAGAAAGTTTAGGTGCAAAATTTAAATATTCGTTTTCTTTTGGATAACTGCCGTAATCCAAATATAGTAATAATGAAATTAATTCTTGTTGACACCGTCCACCAATTTCGGTTTCCAAATTTACAATCAGTTCTTGAGAAAGAAGCGTATTAATCTCCTTTAAGTAGCTTTTAAAATACCGTTAAAAACAGTGTCTTCAGCTGTTATTAGTCTCGTCTTTCTTTGCTTAGTGCTTGTAGCGCTAGTATAAGCGGTTCAAGGTTTTAGATACTTGTCGTTAATTTTTTCCGCGCCTAATTCATCGAGTGCAGTAGTAATACAATATTTGAATTTTTTTAAATCAGTTGATTATCGAAATAAGCGTGTTCCACCGTGTCTGACAATCTAGAACAATTTGTACATTTTTGTCTTCCCCTGTTTCTACGTGCTTTGACAAAATATTTTTTCAAACGGCTGATTTAGGCGGCTCTAATATTATATATATTGAAGATAAATAATGGAAAGCTAGCAGGGTTCTTATGAATTTTTTCGCGATACCCGAAGCAATCACCCGAGTTTTTGGGTTGTTCAAAATATCGAAAAATACCCTGGTACCAGATACTCGAGTAATTAGACGGAGATTACTTCATAAGGTATATTTGGAAAAATTCCTTAATTCCATTGATTCACCACTATGTATGTTTTGCTTTAGAAATTGATTTTATCAAAAATGGTAAGAAGTAGAACTTTGATGATGAGAAAATGACAAAAGTTGTAAACTGAGCACAATACTAAGACTCGAAGTAAAGTTTTTTGATATTCAGAAATTAAATTTACAAAAGCAGCTGGATAGCAGTTTTAACAGTACATACTTTTATACCTGCGTTGATTGTTATATACTAACTGAAATAATGACTGTAATATCTGCACAGTTGCTGAATTTTTCAAACCACACTCTAGATGAATGAAATAAGCATGTACATAGATGACAATTTTTTTCATACAAATATTCATTTCATAACAGTAATTCAGGAGCCTGCAGAACAAGCTGTGTGAAGAAAATAGTAAAACAAACCTGAACAACTTTTTAGGCAAAGTTCTTTAAATCAATTATAAATATCGAGGCAATGAAATTGGTAAACATTTCTAAGCAGTCGACTTTAGAAATCATCTTAACCCATTACATACCTGAGTTGGCAGAGAATTTTCACCAGTCTCATATTCAAGTCATAGTTCTCGTTTTGAACATTTTTGTTTAACTCAAAAAAGAGTCATAAAAACCAAAACATTAATAAAAATGGGATCCGCTCGAAACGCGATATTTCAAAACGCGATTTTGACGAAACGAGATAAAATACAAAACGCGATATTTCAGAACGGGATATGGTAACAAAATGTTCCTTCACTTTTATGATGAAAATGAACATGTACGATGGAACTAGGATATGCGTTTTGAAATATCACGTTTTGAAATATCGTGTTTTATACTACATCGCGTATTTTACGATATCGCGTTTTGAAATATTGCGTTTTGTCAAATCGCGTTTTAAAATATCGCGTTTCAAATGGGACTCAATAAAAATATACCCCATAATCGGAACAAATTTCCTTCAGTTTAAAAGGAGAAAATAAAGAAATGTAAGTAATTCGACATTTCGTTGCTCTCAAACTATTGAATATGAAAAAATTAATTTCCCATATTCGCTACTTAGCTCTATAGAATTGGTACGGTGAATGATACAGTGGCTGATCACCAAATTTATTTAAAAGAATGATAGATAATTCTTCTATTATGAAAAGGAAATTTGAACATTCGACAGTTTAAGATAGTAGCGACGATTTGAATGATAAAAATGCAACTTCCTTCTGATTTCGATAAGCAACATTTACGCCATTGCATTTTATTTTGTTTTGATATGAAAAAAATGCAGCTCATGGCATAGAATTGACTAATTCGACTTTGGGTGAACATTCTGTAAATCATTCAATACTAAAAGAGTGGTTTGCAAGATTTTGTGATGGCAATTTTAGTCTTGAGGACGATCCACGTCCAGGTGCAGTAAAAATATGTAATTGAAAATGAAGAACTTAAATTATTACTGGATGAATATCCGTGTCGAAAAAAAATCTTGCAGAACAGTTAGGAGCTCACCAAGCAATATCACTTCGATTGCATGCAATGCTAAAGATACAGAAGGAAGGAAAATGGGCTAAAGTAAAACATGCGAACCTTTAATTTTTATGCGGTTGTTTGGTTCCACGCAACGTTTTGTTTGTTAAAATTGCATAATTCTAAACCTTCTTCAGGCCTTAGAAATTAGAAGATTTTAAAAGTATAACAATTTGTTTAAATCTCGCCTAATTTTCAGAATTCTCTCTCTCTCTCTACATCCAGTTGATATAAGTGCTCAAACTTCAACTGATTTGCATGTTCGCATGGATAAGATAATGGTTTTTGTAGTGAAACAAGGAGTGTTCGGATCCGTTTCTGCCAATCTATTAACTTCATGTATATTCTTATCATTTAACCCTTCACCGTCATCTGAACGCAACATTTCAACAGATTTTCGAACTCAGTTGCAATATCTACGTGTAAAAGTTTTTAATGCCTTAGCAATAATAACAGTGA
The DNA here is from genome assembly GCA_958295665.1 of Tipula vernalis. Taxonomy (NCBI): domain Eukaryota; kingdom Metazoa; phylum Arthropoda; class Insecta; order Diptera; family Tipulidae; genus Tipula; species Tipula vernalis. The sequence goes on along the minus strand of OY282558.1, from coordinate 345,464,063 downwards.
GCGTGCGTCTAATGACCGGTGTTGTATTCAGGATTGCGTTTTTTTTTTTTCTAAATTCGACTCACAGTAAAAATAGAATCGGATTCCTAATCGATAATAAGTTTACAAGAGAAACGTTAGGATTTTGCTTCAAACATCTAAATAACTGTTTCATTTAATGGCTGTGGTCCTCTAAATCTGCCCTATCTATTTAAATCGAACATTATGTAACTTAGCCAAAAACAAAGCGGTTTTGTCTTAATGGTAAATTTTAAGAGACAATTCCAAGTATCCAACTAACAGTGTCATCAATCAAAACTAACAATATCATCAATTTTGTAAATTATTCAAAAAATTATGTGAAATAAAGAAATGTTTTGTGCTGGTGCTCCAGTATCTTGTAATAGTCCTTGAATTGACTTCTTTACAACTTACATTTTGTGGCCATTTTTACTTTTAAAAGAACGTGTTAAATCGTTCGAGTTTCCAACCTCATTGAAAATAACAAAAATCAATGGCCTCCCAAAAAATCAGAAACTATATTTACTCGTATTTAATCAATTTTAAATTTTCTTATCAGATTCCTTTATCTAGTAGATTTTTTAAACAACAAATGTAAATATTTAATCCATTTTTTTTTTTAATATATTATAAGAACACTTTGAAGAGATTTGATTAAATTTAAAAAAAAAAAAAAAATTAACGATAAATTTCTATTTGTGTTAGCCAATATATCTGTATCTATTCAAATAGTTTGAAATATCTCAGAAAATAAAATCATTTTTAGAAATGGAATGTAAAACTTCAATATTTATCATTTACCACATACATATGTATAATATAGTATTTTTAAGCATGTATATACGTATGTATATCTCAAGTGAATACTATACCAAGTAGATTATATACAAATTTTATATTAGTTTTTACTCGAATAATACAACAACAAAAAATTTACATAAAGCTCTAGCACTGGATTTATAGTTAAAATAGAATAATGATTAAAATAAATAGAAAATAAATGTTGTATCCACAAACGATATATTATAGACAGACTGTAATTTATATGTTGTTGAAATGATTGAATTGGATTTGTGTATCAAACATAAAATTCTCCGAATCAAAGTTAGGTTTACTCGTATATCAGGAGCATCAAAGTAACGAACCAACCCTTTTCGCCGCCTTAATTCGACTTTGCTTTTGATTCGTTTTTGATTTATTTATTAATTGAAACAACTCTTTTCTCTTTATATACATAGGTATAATAATATTGTTGTACATTTAATTTTTTTTAACCGTATCTTAGGGCAATTTAATATTTTAAAAGAAAACTTCATCAACCATAAACAACAAGAAATAGAAGAGAAGCAAAAAAAAAAACAGCGAAAAACCATGAAGCACAGAAGAAAACCCATCAGCATTCTTATGACAATCAAAATGAAATATACAAAAAATTACTTTTTTTTTTGTTTTTATTTAATTTAATTAAGGAAGAAACATCGCTATTTAATTGAAATCTGTCAGATGCAACCAAAATAATAAATAAAACAAAAATGAAAATAATAATAATCATAATAATAAAAAAGTCAAAAAAGGTTTTTCAAAAAAAAAAAAAAAAAGAAAGAAAAGAGCGAAAAAGCACAAAACGGTTTTGTGCGAAAATGTTCAACTTTTACTTGTATTTTTTTTTGGTTTTTTTGTTGTTATTTTTGGGTTTTTTGACGTTAATTATGTCAAAATATTATTGTATAAACGTTTTTTTATTTTTTGTGTTTTTCTTGTGGAATAAACTTAGTGTTTAGGGAAAATTCGTTTGGGAATTTCATACGGTAACAAAAATACAACCCATGTTGTAAAGTTGTGATGCCTTTGGTATTTTATGAATATTATATGGGCGTCAGATGTAAACAATACATCTGGTTCATTTTATTAAAATAATATGCATGAAATGGTTAGATTAAATATTTGAAGAATGCTAAAGTAATAAAAAAAATTCTTCTATTTTTAAAAATAAAATTCTTCTATTTATTCAGTTTAAAAAAAGATCCAAAATATTAAAACAACAGATATTTCACATTTGCTCAGTCTTATATAAATATTCTAAAAGTCGCTACCTACTTGCTGTATATAATATCGAATTTCTTAGTAATAACATCGTTTAACTATAATTTCAATAGAAAGTGACACATTTAACCAAGGTTTCACATCAAATTTAATTTAAATTTTCGAAAGTGATATTTTTACGCATTTCTCAAGATATTCTAAAGAGGAATTTCCGAACACTAAATAGTTTTCATTTTCTTAATGATTTGTGTCTGTTATGTTGGCTACAGTAGTTAGATACGTGTGAAGCATATTTTTTTCTGTAACTAATTTCTTGTTTGCTTACATTTTTGTCAGAGCTATAAAACGAATCTGAACCTAAACTATAAAAATCGTCGGGTTCCAGTGTCGATCCAATAACTAGATTCCTAACTAAAGTTTTTAGTTAATTTTAGTGTTAACCTAATACATCTTGTTTAATCTTAATTTCAACTCAATTTGTATTCAATTTCGAAATGACAGAATTTTTCGCATTCGCGATAGTTCGCTAAGAATCGTATTTTTTCGTTAAACATTGTTTTAAGATATAAAATTAAAACCGGAGGGAGAAAATATTTTCTATGGGTATTTTCTTTTATTCATTCGGGATATTCCGGACGTTCCGAAAGTGACATACTCCGTTCTTCTGTTCCTTTAATAGTTCATTCTTTTATTTATTCGGAATATTCAGAATGTATTCTTTTTGTACTACATCGAAAAGTGGAATAAAAAGAACATTTCATTTGACGTTTTGTAATTATGTGTGATGTTTATAATTTATTTAAATGATTAAATTGAATTAAATCGTACATACTATGGAAAATGAAATTATTACAATTAATTATTTAAGGCGTAAAATATTAAAATTTTCGAAAATATTTTAAGTTTCAAAAAATCTCAGGTTATTATTTTTTACAAATTATTTGCAACTTAAGTTAATTTTAATGAAATTATTTATTTAATAAATTTAACTTGCTTCCTAATTTAAAAAAAAAAAAAAAAAAATCGTGCTATGGAAAATGTATTCCACTTATTCCAATTCGCCCTTTTATTACATTACGTACGGAATATTCCGAGTTCACATAATCAATATTCTACTCCTTCTGTTTCTCACGTTTATCTATGGGTTTTTAAAAATAACTTTTCAGCTACTGGAAATAAAACTCTCTTTCCCTAAGAAATTATTACCCAAACCCTAAATGAAATACATACAATACAAGCCTAGAAAACTTACTTAAATGAAATTAATCCCTAATATTTGGGAACTAGTTTATATGCTAAGTTGGCGACTTACTTCATTATGGAAGTATTCCCATATCAGATATGAAATACCGCCTCAAAAATTATTTTAAAAACTGTCAATTTTCCGGAAATGGAAGAATACATTTTAAAATATTCTTGAAAATGAAGATTTAATTTTAAAATTAGAATGAAATCTCCCTTTTCCACAATACCATATTTCAAAATTAAATCTTCATTTTCCAGAATTTAATTTGTTAGAGTTTATAAAATAAAAACACAAATTTGAAGATTTTTTTCATTCTTTTTGGGAGTATTAGCTTTTCTTAATTTGGGAACTTATTTCATTTATGGTTTGATGAGTTATTTGTTAAATTTGGCGAGTTTTTGTGAAAGTTTTTCAAAGCGTATCCAACTCTGTATCGAATTTAATTCATTTCCACACGGCCCTTGTGAAAATTTTGAAATAATGTAAACAATCTTTGCTGAATATTTCTTGATATTTATCGGTTATAAATTAATTTTTTTTATAAAATTATAAACTTTGATGTACCGTTATTAAACCTTCTATCTAAGACAAGTTCTTACACCTTACATCTATGAAAAGTCTGGCTGGACCTTCATATATTTTAACTGAAATATGACTCCAAAAAATAGAAAATCATTTTCCTTTTATTGTTTTCACAGAAATTATTTTTTTTTTAGTAATTTATTTAATTTTTTTATTTTAGTTAATACATTTGTGACATTTTATAAATTGTACGCTATGTTATAAGCAAACTGATTCGGCGCAAACAATACATGTGAAACGAATTTTCCTCTGAAAATTATCATTAATTGGACAAATCTGACAAGATTTTTTCTGACCTGAGGGCCCACTGGTTCTCGGTTGGGAAGGTATCTGCTGTATAGGTGTTCCGAAGAATGATTCCACTCCATTTTTGACTGAAAACCGACTCTACTCTGGGATTATTCATTCTTTCACGCGTGTGCATCTGTATTTTTGGATTTTATTCTATTATTGATCCTAAAGTGGCCGCATATAATATGTTGTAAAAAAAAGGCCAGCGACATTTACCCAACATTTGATCCATTTTATCCACATCTACTTTATGCTTATTATAAAATAATATAGCGTCTAGTTTTCTTGCTTCACCTGCGACTTCTGTATTATCGGTTCACAATGACAACAATGCCTTGTTCTTCTTCGGTACATGTGACACCAAAGCAACAATGCCTATAAAATCAAATTCACTTGAACGCATTAACCGGTTGCGATCTGGTAACATCTCTTTTGGAATACAACTCTTATTTTTCGAAGAGTACCAATAAAACCCATTCCTGCTAGTATAACTTTTTTAACACCATTCAAAGTCGTAAAAAAGTTATCCGCAACAGTCGTTTTTCCACTATTTTGGTATTTATTGGTGAGTTCGAGCAACACACTTTCACCTTGATTGCGTTCTCTTTGCTGACCTGATTCTTTGCCAGTTTACAGTATTTCCTTACAGGGATATCCGGTAGAAGATTCCCAGCACCACCATACTTTAATGCCATATTTGGCAGGTTTGGAGGGTATATATTGCGTAAATTTCGTATTTCCCCTGTATGGAAACAGCTGTTCATCAACCGTTATTCCTCCGAGGTTGTAATTTAGCATTGTAAAGAGCCTATAGCCCAAAAACGGTTGATTGACATTGTTGCTCGAAATACTGAATCGTTTTTTGTTGACCTTGCCTATAAAATACCGAAATATCCATATAATTACTAGCTAGTCAAAGATATCCATTTAGTGGGTCTTTTTGAGTACTTATCAGCTTCAATCCAATTATATGTTGGCACATACATATTAGCAATATAATACACATAAAAAGTAAGACAGTTATAATAATTATAATAGTACAATAATAATAAATGTAAATAATAGTGCATTACGAAAATAAAATATTATTAATCTTAAGCTTAAATGTTTTAATTAATGGAGAGTTATATTGCGGATATTATATCGGTTCTGAGATCTAAAATTTACTTTATCTGCAAGATGGGAATCAATCATTCTGTTAATAATTTTAAATAGTGTTAGCTCATCTACTAAAATCCTTCTATTATGATGTAACGTTAAACCGTGACAGACGCAGCTCATATTCCTCATGGAGATTATTGGTTTTATAATATAGAAAGCGTGTAAACTTTTTCTGTTCTCTTTCAATATTGTTCGAATAAATGCTGTAATAAGGATTCCAAATGGATGTTAAATACTCTAAATTACTACGAACAAGACCATAGTAAATGCTTATAAAAGTTTCAGGAGAATTAGTTCTCATTACAAATCCATCCTGTAAGCATGCTTGATTTATCTAAGGATTAAATGAGAAATTTGAGTCCATTATAATTCCCAAATCCCGGACAAATGGACAAGGTGTGAGGGTATAATCCTGAATTTTGTTAGAATAATCATTGAACTCCTCTTTATATTTAATTCGTATTACACAACATTTTGTAATATTTAATTCCATATTATTCATTAATCATGCATCGACTGAATAGAACGAAATAATTTCAAATCGTCTTTGAATAACAAAACCTTGCTGTTGATGCCAACAACAATATTATTATTGTAGTATAAAAACAGTAAAGGTCCAAGATTTGAACCCAGAAGATGGAATGAAAATTTCTAATTTACATTCTGTTACTTAGGTAGGAATTGAACCATTGAACAATGTTTTGATCCAATCCAAACGAATAAAATGTATATAACAAGATTCTGTGATTAACTTTATCAAAAGCTTTCGCAAAATTCGTATAAATTACGACGGCACTAGGCCTCCAACAGAAGGGTTAAAAATACTAAACGTACATATGTCAAGGGACCTACTTTCATATATAATTATATTACTGAATGTCGAATTTAGGAAGAGTTCAGAACGAGCACATAGCTGTAATGGCTAATAATTTCTTGACGCTTGGTCTAACATAATAAATTATGTGATAAGTAGTTGGATTTATTTAAAATTTTTTGAGTCTTGACCAAACTGATTCAAATGACACAAGTAATGATCTGAGCTCTTACAAGGCTGTCTATCTTTAGCCTCTTGCTTCAAAATATTCTCAGTTTACGTGCAAATTTTGACGGTCAGCAACTTGTTGAATTGCCTAAGTTGGTAGTTTTAACAGAAATTTCAATAAATAATGAAGAATTTGCCAACTATTCAATTACTGGATTTAATATGTTTGCAAAGTCTAAAAATAATTACCGCTCAGAAGAAGTTGCTGTTTATATTACGGGTAACTTGGTGATTGACTGTTGTTCGTATTTAAACTCTTGGGGAATATTAACATCCATATTTTAAATTGCTCCAAGCAAATTGATGATTATCGATTTGTAATGTCAAGTCACGGTCTTATTTCAGGTATAAATGAAGAGATTACATTATCTGACACTTCGTCAACTTGCATTGACCATGTTTTCTTGAGAAATTTACGCATAATAAACTTTTCCAAAAATTTAATTGATTTTGTCCTATTGAACGATTTGTTGTTGTCTGAGTCATGGAACTCCGTTTTATCCATAAAAAAAATTATTTCAGAATCTTTTCATTTGTTTCTATTCGATGCTTACGAATTTTATATCTAAATGTAAATTTCTTGCTAAAATCTGCAAAAAATTCATTCATTCAGTTCATTTTAAGAATGAGTTGTAAGAGATAATCTGCAATTTTTTAATTTAAAAAAACGTTATAGCGATTATGGAAACAAATTGAAAAAGGTTGTAGTCTAAATGAAAACTAATTATTATTTAATTAAATTTTGAAAGCTTACTGAGAACGGGAAAAATCAATGGGCTTTGCTGGACGAGATCTTAAATAAAGGAAACTTACAAGAATAATAGAATTACTTGTACATTTGAGAATCCCAATAGCTCTAGCAAATATTTTTGTAGCAATGTATCGAAAGCCCGTATGGAGATTCGAGAAACTTTAAATTTAGTTGAGGATTCTGTTAAGCTAATTATAGCTTTTTCTTTAGACCATTTTCATTCTTTAGATGAATATTTGTGCAGACTTATTTGAAATTAATAGCGCTATTTTTAAAATCCCTTTAAAACTTTTTAAGAGAGATGACCGTTTATTAATGGGTAGCTATCGTTTGATATCTATTCTTTCATTATTATCAACAATTTTGGAGGAATCTCTTAAGGGTAGTATACTTAGTTGATTCCTTATGTAGTTTCAATTACCTTAGTAGTTGTCAATATGGATTTCAATTTGGTTTAGGTACAGAAGATGTATTAACCGAACCAAAGAATTCATTTCACGAGGGGATTAATTTCATCTATTTTGTATCAGCTTTATTTGTAGACATTACAAAAGCTTTTGATATAGTAGATTATAGCATCTTATTTCAAAAATAAAGAATATTGGTTTCGAGATTGTATTTTTGAATGGTTCAAGCCGTTTATTATTAAACGTTTTCAAAAAGTTAGCTGAGGTAAGCATTTAAGCCACTAGAAGCAGGTCTCCCCCAAGGTATATACTTGGCTAAATATTATTTCTGATACATATTAATTCTAGTTTTAGGCAACTTTTTAATGTGATTTAAATGTTTTGAATAATTAGTTTGCAACACATAAACCATTATTAAGTTCCAACGCTAAAGCAATGATGTTTAATTTAAATGAATTTAATTAATTTAATGGCAATTTACTTCGGTTTATCACGACCTTCGATGCTCTAGAAAAAAAGCATGCTAGACGAAATATCTAAGAATTGGGTCGGTAAAGGCAATAAAATACTTAGGATTAATCGTAGATTGTCGTATATTAGAAGGGTATACATTTTGCGATCATATTGTCCTCCCGGTTTCTTAAATTTTTTTTTACGCTCTAATTGAGTCGATATTGCGTTACGGCATTTGCTGCTGGGGTTTGACTTATTATGAAACATTTAAGCCTGTGGCCGTGATTCACCAAGAGAAAAATTCTTCCATTGAAATATTTGTAGGTACGCCTTACTTTGAAATAATTGGAAATCGTTACTTAACCCTTTCAGTCGTAAATTTTTTCTGCTGATGTAAAAAAACATTTTATATATTATTCGTGCCAAGGAGTATTATATGTGTATGTAGAAACATTTCTCCACATTTTTTTTTAAATTCCCGGAATTAAGCCTCGCATAATGGGTTTTATTCAACCCAATTCATGTTATCAATAAAAACAACTTGTAAGAAAAAAATTTGGTTTGGTTGAAATTCATTGCTTTATTTATAACATGTTTCATTTTAAATTATCACAATTCAATAACATCATTAAAAAAAAAAAAATTATAAAATACACAAAATTTATAATAAAAAGAAATAGAATATTAGGAACTGTTAATTAGAAAAAAAAATTTAAATTGTTGGCCCAAACTTTTTGTGGAACTTACGAAAACAATTCCGTTCTTTGTTTAAGAACAAGTTAATCTTACATTTTATGCAATAGAAGTGTGATTTCGATGTACAATTTGGTAATTTACAACGCATTGGGAGGTTTTTTACAGGTCTTACTTCAAATCGTTGCTTTTCACGTATATTATAACTGGAAGGCGAATCATTTAGTTCGAATAACGTGGGATGGCCACGATTGCGGGTGGATAATGTGCTGGAAACCATTAAACTGTGTACCACTTGTAATCGAAACTCAAACAGATCTGGGATATTTTTATTTGGAATTCCTGCTTGTCTTTGATAGTTCCGGTATTCTATCCAACTGGCACAAATAGAAAAATCTATAAAATGGGTTACGACTCTTAAAGTCCATTTTTTGGATTTCATAAATATTCTATAATAGCTAATTAGCTGGTCCATAAAATATACTCCTCCCATATTTGTGTTATATATTTTGATTATTTGTGGTTGTTTTATCGAAATGTATTTTTTATGCGATTTATCCCAACGTCTCACATCCCCTCCATTACCTATTCCAGTAAAATTTGTTGCTACATGCACAGGCTTGTTATCATGCTTATCATTTAGTAACAACAATTTTATCATCCCGAACATGAACGTCATCGCTAACTCCTCTTTCCTTTATATCTAAAATAGGTGGATTTTTAAATATGTTTACTCTAATTGTTCCAGTAGCATTGATATTGTTCTGTTTTAGTATTTCTAATAACTGGTATGTAGAAAAATAATTAACAAAGTACAGCTTACTTGCAGAATAAAGTTATTATTTTTGAAAGATGAAGCACTACAACAGCTCAAAAACCAAACTTTTTTGAGTTAACTTCGGATATTTCGGTGGTTTTGCCTCGATAAAGAAAAAAATCGTATGGTAAGCCACTTTTACCACAAAGTACAAAATTTGTTAGAACCCCATAGATACGGTTTGCCTTTAACGTACTGTTTCACACGTAACTTTCCTTTGAACGGAATTATTTGTTCGTCGATTGATACATTTTCCTCTAGGGGATGTTGTAAACAACTATTCCTAACAATGTCAACGATGGAACTTATTTTATAAAATTTATCATCCAAAATATTTACAAAGTGCAAGTTGTTGCGAAGTTGGTGAAACCTGTCGTTTGTCATACAATTAATGACCGATGCAATTTGTATATTCGCGTTCCAGTACAATTTGGTTATCCGTAATCCTAAGTTGCCCATTAACATGTGAAGGCCAAAGAGTTTCCGTATTTCATCAATATTAGTTTGCTTAAAACCCCGTACGTTATTTTGCTCAGCATAAAGGTTTGTGAAAAATAACATTTTTTTGAAAAATTCAACGATATGATATTTTTCAAATATTTGGAGCAGTATTAGTTCTAAATTTTATCGGCCTTGTTTTCGAGATAAATAATTTCCACTCCATTTTTTCATTAATTCGACTTTGATTTGAATAATTTTAAGTTTTTACTTCAAATTTATCGGATGTTACTTTATTGTGTAGTATGCAAATAATCGACTTTTGATTGTTTTTCATTAAATTAACCGATTAATCGAAATTTATCAATTATAATTTTTTTATGCTATTTAAGCGTATTTCTATAAAATAATTAATTCAACAAAATTCTTATTTTACGAGTACTTGAAAGTTTGTATCAGAACTGAAATTATCCAAATGCATCAATGGTAAATGGCATTAAATGAACAATACGCGCTTTTCAAAATTCGTTCCTAACCTAAACTCAGTTGAGGAAAATAAATTGCCAAACTTCCAAAGAATACAAATTACTTGCATTTCCATGTCAATCGAACTAACACAATAAACAAGTTAAACAAATCCCCAAAACCACACTGGAGACAAATTAACAATTTAGAATATCAAAGAGATTTAAAGAGAATGTGGACGACAATGAATGGCGATGACTACTTTAGATCTACCAAAGTGCTAAGAAGCAACCCATCATCGTTGAGATAAAATTTCGAGAAAAGTAAATCTGGATTTAACATTTTCTTTTCCCTATTAATATAGGTCAATGTATAAGTCGACATTTTTTGTAACAATCGTGCAACACTAATTAGTCGGTTAGCTTTAATCGAATTTGCATCATCTAAAAAATATTGGAATTAGAATCGGGAAAAATTGGAATTAAACCCAGGAGAATATTCTGCGGTGTATTGTTTTCCATTCAACAATAAATTTCCATTTTCCAGAAACGTTTTGGTACATGTACGCATGTCTGTTAGAAACAAAAATGAATAATTTTTTAATATGGTCCTGCTAGAGGCATTTCTTCACCAATGCACAAAGTAATAATGGTCGCGGTCAGGTCGGGGAGGTGGTCTTTTAAGAGAGACGATTTTATTAAATGGAGGAGTTGTTTTACAATAAAATGGTATTTTCAAGAGGTGGTCTTAAACACGAAAAAATTCTGCAGGTGTTCTATAACGGTTACATTGTAAACATGATTTAAAATCCACGGGTTGAACTCAACCCACTACGTGCGAAAGGGTGTTGCTCTGTACCAAAGATTCGGAACAATCATTTTTTCGTCTCTGATCATACTATTCTAAATACGCTGCTTATCATCATTCGAACTATAAAATTGAAGAATAAATTCCTTTTGTATGGAATTATTTTTATGTTGTGATTGGAATTAAATGAAAATTTGGTATTCTGGTTTGGTGCAGTGAAAAAAAAAAAATCTTGCTAAACTAAACCCACCAGAGCCTGTTCCTGCTATATATGTACATATATATTTTAAAAGACTAATTACTCATTCCGTGTTCTAAATAACAATTTAAAAAAGAAAAAATCTTTTCTAACCGCTACACAATTGAAATACATAAAATTTAAAATTTCATCTTGTACCGGGTCAGCGTCGCAAGACGTACACCAAAATGATTACTTTTATATACATAAACAATAAAAATCTGAACAAAAGTAAATAAATAATAACAATAAAAAGTCTCTCTCTTGAGAAACATAAAATTTAAATTATACACAAATTACTTAAAATTTAATTAAATTTAAATCTTTTCAAATAATTTACGCAGAAGGAAAATATACCTTTTCATTCCTATATTGTAATTGTTATACATTTCGCTTTTTTATTAACGTAATCAAACACAACATCATTTCATTCGTCAAACAATTAAAAATAAAATAAAAAATAAACTGGGGCCAAATACAAATATCTTTTAAATAAAAAAATATTTTTTTAGCGTTTTTGTTTGTTTGTTAAAAGGTTACGCCACCCACAAGTCCACCGCGGTATGCGGGAAAGTACTACACAAATAATTGTTTAAAGACGTGAAATGTAAGGAGTCTTTTGCATAGAAGAGTGATTATATTTAAACAGAAGTAATTATTCAACTATAATTTTTATCCTATTTGCATATTTCTATTTTTGTGTGCACTTTGCATAGAACAGAGTACATTTTATTTACCGTACCACAAAAAACAAAAATCATTCAGTTAATGAATACCTCGACGTATCTTAATTTATAGTTTTAATTAACTAGTAGTTTGGAAATAACATCTGTGTATTTCTCATTCTGTGTTTAATTTTATACTACCTATGGTTATAAAAACAAAAGTTTATTATATTAAAAGCACACACCCATACAAAGGCTATTAAACAATAAGACGTATTTATATGTACATATACAAGTATTTCGTACACTACAATATTTTAAGTTTTTCCATAGTCATTATATCGTCATTCCATTGTCTTATTTTCTTTTTGTCTTAGCATGATCCTTTAAGTAAAAAATAAAAAAATAATAATCCAAAAACGGAAATATCACTCTACTTCTACGATGTACCCCGTGTATAAGACACCAGTGTTCTTTCTCACTTTGCTTGCTACAACGAAAAAGATTATAATCAGGAAACAAACATAATAATCTACTTGGGGATAAAAATAAACTACACAAAAAGGATAAAAACGTAAATAAATTATTTTCGTTTGAATCAATTTATAATTATAATGTTTGCTTAAATCTATATTTAATTACATATATACTCTCTCCTATATTAAATTAATAGAAGGAATACAAAAAAAACAATTAAATTTCACAAATGTAATTTAATTAAAAAATTCACATGATGCTTCTTTTATTTTATATGGAATTGTTGTGTTACACTTGAATCCGCATGAATGCATGGTTTTTTAAGTACAACGACAATAAATTCAAGGCTTTAGAGGTTACATAACCTTACATTAGACCTTACATTAGAGGCCAATCCTACATTTCTGAAGATCTTGAATGACTTTCAAGAATTGAAATAATTGATCATCTAAAAGGTCGAAAGAGAAGACTTTTGACGAGTTTTTAAAACTGGACCACATAAAAATGTGTACGGTAAACAAAAAGTTCGAATAGAAATTTAAAATAAACCAATTTAACACACAAAATAAGACTTTCAGCATTTTTTCTAACTTTGAGAACAGTCATAAACTTTCAGATATTAAACAATTCCAAGCAGTAAGATGGCTCTTGTAGAGACGGCAAATCTGATTGAACTCTCTCTAAAATCACTTTCTTTAATACTGTATACGGAGTTGCTGAGATTGTGCCAGTTGAGCAGATGGTGGTATTTCGTAATTTCCTACGTAATCCTAGACAATGCGTTCTAAGAATCCATGTGGAGCCATAATTGTCGATGACGGTATTGGCTCTGTCACTTTTGTTGGTGCTGGCAGTGCGTTTGCGTTGTCTGGTGGTATAGACGGTCCATTCTGCCATTCTGCCAATGCGCGGCTTACTGCCGCACTAATGTGCGGATTTTCGATGGTTGGTTGGTCAGCGCTTGCTGCGGCTGTTGATGAAACACTGGCCATCATTAAATAACACTTTGATACCGAATTTTTCGACTTTGTTTAATTAATTTACTATTTTAAAGTTCGAGTTTTCCGTGGATGATCGTGTAACGATAAAATGCAATTAAAACTGATAATTACAACAATAACAACACTGTGAACGACAGTAAGGGTTAACCAAAAAAAAAAAAATACTCGTTCGTAAGGGTTAACCAAAGAAAACTCTTGTGTATGGATGAATGAGCCGTTGACATCGGCTAGCACTTGCTAACTCAGCTCTGCAGGGAACACCGGATCGCTTTCTCTGTGAACACTTATTGTTTAATTCTTATTTTTAGTTGTGTTGACTCGTTCAATTCTTACCCTGAGCTTCCCTCTGGTGGGGGCTATTACCAAAGTTTTGAAAGCGCTTGAAAAAGCAAAAAAAAAAAATATCCGTCCATCTGTCTGGACGTTTGGATGTCTGGATGTCTATACACAGGTTATCTCGAGAACAGCTTGTCCGATTTAGAATTTTTTTTTACCAATCTATTTTTATGGTCAAGGCGGAAATTTGAAAAGCGTTTGTAAACTGTACGTCAAGAGGGTGAAATACCTGCCATACGAATTGAACCAAAACACCTTTTATACATGCTGATTTGATTATTTAATTGGGCATTGCGGTCAATTTGCGAGTTGAGTTGTGGTTTGATGCGATATAGTGAGTTGTTGACCAATTTTTTATATATGCTGGTTTGAGGATTGAGTTTGGCATAGAGATTGTGGTTGAGTTGAGGGTAAAGTTGGGTTCCGTTTGCGAGTTGAATTAGGATTGAGTTGTGGTTTAGTTGGGGTTGGATTATGGTTTAGTGGGCAGTTGAGCAATCTATATACAGGGAAATTGACGGGACCAAAAAAGTTGTCCGTTGTGGTGAGGTGTCCGTTAAACCGAGGATTTATTATTTTTTTTTTTTTTTATATAAGAATGTTTGCTATTTCTTAACCGACTATGATCAAATTTGATGTGGGTGATGGAAATGGAATTCTAAAATGATTTTTGGATGAAGTTCTGGAATATGGCCAATTAGGATGGAACTTGGCTATTTCTTAAGGGATCAATTTGAGAGATTTGAGTGAAGTTTGACATCTGCCATGGAAATGGGATTCTTAAATGATTTTTGGATAAAGTTCTGGAATATGGCCAAGTAAGATGGAACTTGGCTATTTTTTTTACCGATTATTATGAAATTTAACATGTGCGATAGAAATGGGGTTCTAAAATGAGTTTTAGATAAAATTGTTGCCATTTAGAGTTTTAGATAAAGTTGTTGCCAAATTAATTTAGAATTCCATTTCCAACGCACATGTCAAATTTTATTTATTTATTTTTTTTGGCCATATTCCGGAATTTTATCCAAAAATCACGTAAGAATCCGATTTCAATCATGTATGTCAAATTTAACTAAATCCGACTAAGAAATAGCCAAGTTCCATCTTAATTGGCCATACATATAACTTGCTAAAGGATCAATTTGAAATGTTAAAGTTTCAATTTGAAGTAGTGTAAAAGGAACAAATTGAAGTGTAATTGAACTGTTACGAGTTCACAAGTATCATCAAAGAAATATCTGTCCGTGTCCGCTCTAATAATGTGTCAGCTTATCTAAGGAAAGTTTTCATTGAAAAACTTCAGTTGCATGGGACTTAAAAGTTTGTCCGTTGAAGCGAGGAATCCGCTAAATTGGGTGTCGTTGAAATAAGGTTTCACTCTATTTAAAATTGAGTGTTTATATTTATATAAAGTACACATATGTGTGTGATATTTAAACAAATGCACACGCAATGAACAATACTATATAAATATATATATATATATATATATATATATATATATATATATATATATATATATATATATATATATATATATATATATATATATATATATATATATATATATATATATATATATATATATATATATATATATTGATATATAACTATATATATATATATATATATATATATATATATATATATATATATATATATATATATATATATATATATATATATATATATATATATATATATATATATATATATATATATATATATATATATATATATATATATATATATATATATTGATATATAACTATTGATATATATATATCAATATATATTACTTCAGAGTAATTTCTAAAACTTCAAAAATTATGTTGATTGTATGATGGTGATGGTAATGGTGATGGTGGTATGATGGTATGATGTTATGGTGGTATAAAGCTATGATGGTGATACGATGGTAAGTTGGTATGATGTTATTAGTTGAGCAGAAAGTTGAGATTTGGTTCGCGGACTAAGTTGAGTTTAAGTTGATTGCGGAAATATTTAGCGCAATTGTTGCTGTAAATTTCTCATTGAAATCAGCTTTTATTAGCATGGAATTTTTTTGTTCCACCAAGACTTAAGCTTAAATTTAGAATATATTTTAGAGGTATGCTTTGTATTATGTCGTGCATTGTTTGGCGCATTATTGTTAAATTACCTTTCTACTTCATTGTATATTTTTATGTTATGAAATATTATTTTGGTACCAATATTACATAATAGTGGCTGAATTTTATTTGAATAATTTTATGATCAATATTCTAGGTTTTCTGTTTTCACACTCCGTTCAATTTAAGTTCTTAGTTCTGGCGATGCGAAATTTAATTCTTATTAAATTTAACTTGTTG
Source organism: Tipula vernalis (assembly GCA_958295665.1). Taxonomy (NCBI): domain Eukaryota; kingdom Metazoa; phylum Arthropoda; class Insecta; order Diptera; family Tipulidae; genus Tipula; species Tipula vernalis. The sequence goes on along the minus strand of OY282558.1, from coordinate 345,447,796 downwards.
TTTTTGGTGGAATAGATACATATGTTTGTCCCCAATTATTATAAAAACAAGGTATGATCTTCACTTACTGTTGAATTGAGTAATTGGTTTTACAACCTTAAATCAGCGAATATATGTTAAAATTAAAATAGAGTAAAATATTGTTTATCGAGCTTGCATATAGAAATAAAATTTCTAATCCAATTTTCAGCTGATTTATTTTTATTGGTCATTTTTTTTTTAGTTTGGTGGAATATATACGGACATAATTTCGGAAACATTATATAATAAATTTGTTGTTGTAATTGATATAGTTTTTATTCCTTTGAAAACAGATAATGTGTTATTTGGAAATTGAATATATTTCCTAATTTGTTTTCGTACCCTACAAATCCAAACTTCTAAATTTACCAATCAACTCGCGATAGACTGAATTTTTTGTGTTCAAGTTTCTGATAAAACGGCATTATCGATATCTTGCAGAGCTATAGCGAATTGTGACATCTGATATTATATTGAATGATTTTTACAAATTTTTTCATGTTACTGTATAAATTATTTACAATAAAATAATTAGTTTGATTTTTCGGCATTTTTTATAGACAAATATATTAATTGTTCATGGCAGTCCCAATATTTTCGATTTGGTAAATCAGAAAAATACAGAGGCCAATCGCTCATAATATATCTACTGAAAAAAAGTAGAAATAGCTTCCTCCCCCCCTTCCCCCTCCCCGTAATTTTGGCTGAAGGCCCAAAGAGTTATACCAATGTACCGCTCTGCAAAAATGAGAAAGATTGATTTATATTTATATTGATTATTTTTTTTTATATTTGATGTAGTGAATAATAATTCGCTATGTCAGTACGTTCTGGCCAGATACTTAATGTATGTGGTTAGAGTGAAATTTTTTGTAGTTTGGTCGTAGCTGCCTGATGAGTAGACCTACTTTTCAGTACGAAACCAAACTACCAACAGAAAGAAGTCATGGAGGGTTCTCATTTTTGCAGAGCGGTACATTGGTAGATATTTCTACTTTTTTCAGTAGATTATTATGAGCGATTGGCCTCTGTATTTTTCTTATTTACCAAATCGAAAATATTGGGATTGCCATGAACAATTAACAAATGATCACATACAGACAAATTAAATTCTTAAAAAATAAAATAATTGCTATTCCTAATTAAATTATAGAAAAATGCATAATCGATCTTATATAGTAAAAATGTATGTATGTGTAAAAATTTATCTCAGCATTGGTATCCTCAGTCATGATTTAGAAAATTAATGAGATATGCTCCCGCGCACAATGTTGTCATCTAGTGACAAAAATATAATTATTACTTTCTTTTACTCTAGTAAAATAAAGTATAGTAATCATGAAAATTGTGGACCTTGAGATTTTTAGAGATTTATCTGTTTTGAGGTCCACTGAGTCCGAAAAAGTGGGTTTCGAAATGGTGTATGTCGATCAGTCTATCAGTCTGTGTCCTCTCTACAGCCCAGATGGTTTAACCAATCGAACTGAAACTTCAGATTAAAGCTTTTTTGATAAATTGGGAAGTCCCAGTGAATTTTACTCTAAATCGGCTAACCGGAAGTGGTCACTCCCTTGGTCCAGAAAATTTATTTTGCAAATATCTTAAAAAGTATAAGGTTTACAAAAAACTACTTAATAAAAAATGTTTCCAAAAATTAAAATTAAAATTAAAAATTTAAAAAAAAAAATTAAAAAAAAAAAAAAATCTCAAAATTCTCTGTTTGTAAAAGAAAGTCGGTTGTTGGCCACACTTCTATTTTTTTTGTGTATAAATCATAATCATAGTAGGCAGAGGCGGCTATTCCATGACTTGCATGGCCATGCATTGCATGCATAAATAAATCCAGATTTTTCACTATAAAATTAACACGTAAAGCAAAAATATTATTGCTTTATTTCACCAACAAATTTTTGAGTCAACCAATCGGTAATCAGCATTGTTTTTTTCCGTACTTTTGTCACAATTACATTAAAACCATCAACATTTAGTTAACATAAGTTTCTCAAGTTTTTATTTTTATTTTTACGTATTACCACTTGCAAAAAAGTATAATCGGTGTTTAAATGTAGAAAAAAAAAACATTTCATTTCAGCATGTAAATGAGAATCGACTACAATTGTAGCAATGTTTAGAGTAGATACAGAAGCTTTCTTTTGCACTATTGGTTTAAATTAAAAGAAAATCGAAAAAGAAAAATAACTTTGTATTTTTTTATTCCGAGCCATAATGTTGGTTGCAAATAAAATTCCATGCATCTAAAGTTATAAAAAATATTCAAAACGGCCTCCACAATTGCATAGAGCAAGCAAAACAGAGTTCTAGACTGTAGATACTACAGACTGTAGTATCTTTAATCTTTATATTTCTAAATCGTGTCTCACAATCGATATATACAATTGGTGTACTTTCTTGAGAAATGTACAACAACAATTGCACGTGACAGACGAATTTGTCCATCATAAAATATTGATCCAAAAATACATTTTCAAATATGGCTTGGTAAATTGTTTCAATTTCCTTAAGCATCAGTTTAAGGTTAATAACAGAGCACCCTGTATTTTATAGAGCCATAATCGAAAAATCTGAGCTTTTATAAGGGAATTAGAAACGAGGAAAAACGAAACTTTTCATTGTAAAACACACAAAACATATGGGATATCACTTTTTTTCCTAAGACAAATTTTTAAATGAAAACGTTACAAATTCTTAATTATGATTTCTGAAATACTTTCATAAATGTTTAAATTTCAACATATATGAATATCGTTTAAGTAAATCGTTTTCATTTTCTTGTAATAATTGATTTAATTAAACCAAAATATTAAAAAAATTCATACCAACAGCATCTGGTCACATTGAAATAAAAGCTTACTACTATTCGTTTGGTCATTAAGTCAATATACATTACATAGATGGCAGTGATGGCCGTAAAAATTTGGAAAAGCATACCAAAAATTACCACCTGGGGAAATTTCAAGTTCAAAAATTGTAGGAAAAGCAAAACAAATACACAAAATATAGGAACGTATGATAATTTTGTGATTAAATAATTTTTTTTTCGTATTTTTCTGTAACCATTTTAGACATCTTACGTACACTAGTAAAACTAAAGATAAATTTAGCAAGTATTATTTTAATTTGTCAGAGCCAACTTTGATGTATTTTTCAAAATGAAAGTTCGCTAAAATATATTTTAGAAATAATTTAATTTTAATATTTCTGCAATTAATATTTACTTAATACCAATATGGCCTTCTTGTATATTGTTATGAAAGATATGTAGGTATAAACATTTTATAATATTTTTGCTTTTTTCATTGAAAAACTGGAAGCTAAAAAACACCATTTTTACTATGGATTCCTATGGAAATCAGCGAAAAGTTAAACCACTAAAAAAGCTTCTAAAAAAATACGTCATTAAGATTATGGCTCTATACTCTAGAAGGCTCTGTTAATATTCATGTTTTCTTTATAAAACAAAAATTATCACTGATAATGAGACTCATATAATTCACTAAGATTTCGTTTAAGAAATGTGTCTAATAAGATCGGTCGTGTCGGATCGGTTTGTCTAACTAAGGCTTTAAACCATTGAGTAATCATGCATACTATGTGGACCGTCCCATATAAATGCATATATGTTTAATTTGTATACCTGCTCGCCTCGCTTATTGAGGGCATTCTGACTGCACACCCCTTAATTTAATTATTTTTTCTTTTAATTTTAAGCCAATTTTACTATAAAAGTCCGTGAATAGTTTAGACATCACTTGTACCCTCGATCATATAAATTTTATTGAACTAATTTTACGTTTCGCATCCATACATATACATATGTACATATGTATGATCCTTTGTAAACATAAAATACAATATCTTGTTGTCTTTATTTTGTTATTATTGTATTATTTATAATTAATTTAATTTATTTATTGTTTTTGTTTTTAAATTCTTGGCTAAATGAATTAACAGTCATATTTTTAGAGAAAAAAACGGAAAATATGTTCCTGCTCCTATTTATATCTAAAGACGAGCATTTTTTATATTTATACATGATAAATTTTAATAGCAAAAACAACAACAGCAACAAAAGTTGTTTTTCTTGAGCTTTTCCTAAATTAGATTGTAAATGTGTTTATATGAAACTTATGTACACAAGGAAAAGTTTTTTGTGTTTTATTTATATACAATATTTGTTTTATCTTGGAAAATAAAAATAAAATTTTTTTGAAAAATAAAACAACAACAACATATACAAAAAAAGTAGAAGTATAATTATTGTTTTATGAAAAGGATATGAAACACATTTTCTTCTAAGCTTTTTTAGGTTCTCTACTTCTCTTTGTTATAATGGTATGTAACTCTATATGTGTAGCTCTATATGTAAAGATATGTTTATGTGTGTATAGGAGAAAAAGCATTCTTGGAATATTTTATTGAATTAATCTTTTTTGTTTTTGTTGTTTATTTCCTTTAAAACTTTTTTATTTTGTTCATTGTATTTAGTAATTTTATTATTTTAAATCTTTTTCCAAATATATACTGAGGAAATTATATTTAAAAAACAAAAATAATAATGGAAAAAATATATGAATTCTATATATGTTTGTAACAACAACAGCAACAAAAGCTCTTATGTCGATTTTTAACTTATTTTAAGCTTTAAGAAGTTTATTTAAAAATTTGAACAAAATATTTCTCTTATACAATACTAAATAATATTATTCGTGGGATGGGTATTAGAGGATGGATATTTTTAAGCTATACCCAACCCCCGCAATTTATTAACATTTTATAGAATCATATTTTAAATAAAATTTTTTTATTTTTTATTTTCAGGTAATTGGAGTAACAATAATTAACTTGTTTTCTGTCCGTAAGTACTAAAGTGGCTGATTCATTAGAATTCCGAGTCGATATACGATTTGCGAGAACGAGGTGAAGTAGATGTAATAACTTTATATGTAATCCGTTTAAAAGTTCAGTAAAGCATAAGAATAAAAATTGTGCTAAGCTACAATAAATGTCTCTAATATCATTATTGTGATATTTCCCTTTTTTTTAAACAAAATATTCATATCTAGTCCTAAATCTGATTGTGTCCATTATGTTTATCTAGACAAGTAATCGAACCACAATATACTGGGTTATTCTTGGTTACCAGATAATGCAAACCTATTTTTCCTTAAACATAAAAATAACAATTTTATCCAATATTTTCTTTTGTCAATGTAGCTCGGGTCAGTAATTCAAAAAGTTTTGTTTAACTTTTTCTTTCACAAATTTTATTGTAATAACACTTTTTGGTATTGATCCCCTTTAGACATATCCATAGTTTATTTACATAAACCGTGGCCAGGCCCAATATCTTATGTTATAAATCTGAATATTCAATTTTATATATGATTTGACACGAAATCGATATTACAGAAAGGAAAATGTTTTTTTTTTTTTTTTTTTCTTTGGTTGTATCAATATTTACATTGATCCTCTAATAATACTCGTATATTAAACTATTGAATATGGGTAGCTAAATTTCTAACACGGTATATCCAGAAGTATAATAAACAGACAGAGAAAAAAATTGGAAAATGCACACATACACCCACAAAACAGCTTTTGTTTTTTCCATTTTGTTTTAACTTTCTCTCGATTTTGTGTTCTGTTAAATTATTGTAAACAAAAACACTTTACTGGCTTTTCGTATACACACAACAACAACCACATTAAATGAACGTTAAAAAAAATTCCTTTTTCTTCTAATTTTTGTTGTTGTTGTTTTGCTGAAATGTTGGAAATAATAAAATTTATCGATTATTTTTGATTTTCCCATTTTCTCATTTTCCACTTTGATTTTCGTTTTTTTTTATTGTGATGGAAATTTTTTTTTTATTAATAAAAAATTCATTGAATTTTTTTTTTCGTTTCTTTATCTTTTTCGGTGATTTGGGTATCATTCTTTGTTTGTTTGAATTTTCTTTTTTGTGGGATTTTTTTTAAAGCTTTTTCCCTGTATTATATCGAAATTTTGTAATCCTTTACACTTTTTGCTTTCTATATTGTATACCCTGCGGTTGGTTTTAGTTATCTTGTGTGTACTGTTTAAAGTTTTCTATATGCAACATATGTATAAAGTACAAACATTTATACTGAGAAAAGGCAAATCGTAAGCAAAGTTTTTCTTTTACTTCATTTTCACAGTTAAAAATTGTTATGGTTTTGATGGGAAAACTATAAAATACGATATATGCACAAAGCAAACTAAATAAATATTAAAAAGTGATTTAAAATAGATTTATGTCGTATATTTATATTTTTTTTATTTTTAAATCAAAAAACTTTTTCATGGAATCGGAACGGAGGCGCTGAACTGAGTGCAAGAAAAAAAGCAAGCAAGTAAAACGAAATATTCTTTATCTCAACACTTAAAATTACTTACAATGTTTTGAAGGTGAAAAAAAAATTTATTTTCTCTTATAAATTTAAAAAGTTATAATGCGACTTTGTCGCTCCCTCCTCTCCCTAAATAATAATAAGGCGATAAACTAGAAATGATATTAAAAAAAAAATCATAAAAGTTTTATATATTTTGATTTTGTGAAACATTCATTACAAAATCTATAAAAATGTGTTGCAGATTTATTACGCAGCGTTTTTACAAACTCTCATCATGATAAGTGTCGATTATTGCATGCTAAATGAAATATTTAAACTTTACATTTAGAAAAGGTGATACCTAACATTAAATTAAGCAGTATTTTCGAATCATCTAAAAGCTCTACCTAAATTCAATAGGATATTTAAAAATAAAAAAAATTTAATCTGTTCGTTGACAGAATTCATTAAACTTTGCAAGATCACTCCTAACCAGCAGGACTTCCTTGTTACATTTAAGTTTGATTTTTTTTTCTTACAACAGTACAAAAATGCTAATATTTTAGAAAGTTGTCGATCTTCCATTTTACTTCTTGAACATGAATAAAGAAACAATAAAAAAAAACATCGATCCATTTTAAGTTGAAACTGTCAAAGAAATTGCCATCTTATAATGACCTAGTCAATACAAGTAGCCGCAGAGCTTAGTGCGGGCCAGTGTAAAGTTTTACTTAAGAAAACGGTCCACTAAATCTTAATTAGTTGTGTTTTATGAGAATTTAAAAATTCCAAAGATAATATTAACACCCTTCTCAAATCAAAAGTTAAAATCGAGACAATTTGCCTAGTAGATAAGGAACTTTTTATAATTTAGCATTTGATTTAAACAAAACAACAAAAGTATTAATTTTACAAAGTAAAATAGGTTGCAAAAATGTTGAGTGTGTCAAACTGATGGCCGTTGAATCGAAAGTGTTGAAAGCCCTAATGTCTAAAGGCCGAATGGGTCGAAAATCTGAATGTTGAAAGGCATAATATAGAAAGGCCGAACTAGTGGAAAGGCCGATTGAGTAGAAGGGCCGAATTATCATTAAATTTTTCTTCACATTGAATTTATTTCTTAATGTAAAATGATTTAAATAAATTGAAAATACGTGCTAATAACTCCTGTGTATGTAGCATATTAATGTGATCAAATTATGTCGGAAAAAAAATTATTTATTTTTCTATTTTATTATTATATATAAAAAATATAAATTTTGGCTTTCATAAAAATATAAATTTTGGTTTCGACATTGGTTGGCCTTTCTACATTCGGCCTTTCGACATTCGGTATTTCGACACATTCGACCTTTCGAAATTCGGCTTTTCGATATTCGGCCTTCCGACATTCAGCCTTTCGACACATTCGGTCTTTCGACATTCGGCCTTCCGACATTGAGCCTTTCGACACATTCGGTCTTTCGACATTCGGCCTTTCGACACATTCGACCTTTCGGCCCTATTCCAAAATTTCGACATAATCGAGAGGAGAAAATAAGCTTAACAAAAACCACGTTCGATCACTTTATTAAGGGATCACTACATTTGCCTGAAAAAAAATCTAGAAATTTAAAATCCAGAAAAAAAAATCCCGTAAAAAAATCTAGAAATTAGCAGGAAGGCAATCCAGAAAAAAATCCAGAAAAAATATTTTGTTTGAAATTAATGAAAAAAATTGAATTTTATAGGCATTTTTAGACTTTTGTCATCACTTGAAACATTTGTGGTACATCTATCAGAAGAAGCGATACGAGCGATACAATTCCTTTGATCTGTGTCTGCAAGGTTGACGAACCATTAACGAAGCATTAAATCTATAATTCGCTAAAAGATCTTCGTCGATACCATACTAATCCAACGAATTGAGCCAACCACAAAATAATTTGAAACATTTGTGGTAGAATTATCAGTAGAAGCGATATGAGCGATACAATTCCTTTGATCTGTGTCTGAAAGGTTGATGAAGCAATTTCCATTACCATAAATATTAAGAACTTTTCGGAAAAACTCATATTTTAAAGACATTATATAAATTTTAGCTGGATCTCACTTTGATAATTTTGTTTCTGGATTTTAGTTTTCTGGATTTTCTCGGGATTTCAAGTTTTTGTATTATTTTATTCGGGATATGTTACCAACATCTTTATTAAATTTTATGAATTGTTGAATTTTCTTACTAATTTTCAACAACAGTCTCTAGTTTGAATCTCACTCTGCTGAACTTTTATTTGGAATGAACCTGCTTCTCTTTGTGGACAAACCAACTTGCAACCAACCGCTCTAATATAATTGGTCATTCGCCCCTACCTACTTCATTTATTTGTATCTATCAATTACGCACATTCCACATTAATGTGGATCCAACGTTTAGCCTCAGCTAAATTTCCGACTACCCGATTTTTCTAGCTTATTCCACTTTGACTTATTCGGCACTATACACTCTGTATTTTGATTATACCGGATGATCAACTTGCTTTAACACTAATAAATCCACATGAAGCTTCCAAACTTAATATTTTGGTTATTTTGCTAGGAATGAAAAATGAATTCCTCAGTAGCCCTTCTGATGAATACCGCACTATTTTTAGAGTAGCTCAAAATAAAACTAATATTGTTATAATCGGTGACATTCTGCCGAAATTTTGAACTTAATTCAAAAAGTGGTATCTTCTGATACTTCACTTTAAAATAATCTGTAGTGGTTACGCAGCGTCTATTTCTAGTATTAGCTTCTGCGCCTATACTCTCTCTTTCTCTCTCTTCCTATTCAATCTTCTGCTATTCCGAAAAATATTTCCGAAGTTCTTAAAACCCTTAACTCAAATAAAGCATATAGGCCTGAGCCTGATAGAATTCCATCAGTGGCGTCAGTTCCGAAAAATTCTCACAATTCCCCTGCTAAGCATGGACATACCTTTAGTAATGTAGTCCAATTGTCAATGAAGTGAGATACTTTAAATGTTTCACTACTCCTTAGAAAGATGATACAATCGATTTTATCGAAAGTTATCGAATATAATGAGATCTTTAGGCTTATAACTTGTCTCAAGTGGCTTATTTAAAACACTAATGAGAGAGAGACATTGACGCAAACGGCGCAGTGGGTAAAGCTACGGCGGTTGGATCGGGAGGTACCGGGTTCGAATCGTTATAGGGGCGGGATGCAAAAGGAATTTTTCATCATCTGATTATGATCGGTGATGAAGATGAACACATCTATGACTCCCTGTTGAGAGTACGGAATCCATGGGCCGACCCACCTTCCATCTCAGCACTACAGGTTGGCATGAAGCAATACAATGTGCAGGTGGTTTAAATGAAAACGGGTCTATAGCCGTACGTTCTCGATTTGGCTACTGCATAAGGTAGGACGTAAAAAGCGAACTGCGAAAGAGTTGGGAGTGATTCGAGCCCCAGAACATATTGCAGGGATAGAAACAAACAAAACAAAAAAAACAAAACGAGGGACATTGATAAATTAGCGAATCCTAATGTTTTAATATCTAAAAATTTACGTCATATACGGTGGAGTTTAATCCAAATAAATTCACAGAGGTTGCTAAGAGCCGGTATGTTCAGAATTGCGTTTCCCGTTGGGATTACAAGTTTCAAAAAATGCTTTATATGGCACAGGCTACACCCATTTTCGGAATAAAGTCATTCGTCGATCGATTTATTAGAACATAGAGGAATACATGCTTTCTTCAACCATGTTTTATAAAAATTAGTTTACTTTGGTAAAAGGTCCTTGATGTCAGATCATTTCATAAGGCAAACACTTGCTTCAAGAAATATTCTAATATTTAACTGACCTGTTAAATTTCAATTTATATTTAGGTAGTTTAGTGCCGTCTTTTATAATTGTTAGTAACTATAATAATCTAGTTTTTCCCCTTCAACATCGATTTCCGTTTTTCGGTGATCATTATTTTAAATTAAATTAGTAACACAAACAAGAGGATTTAACACTACCGAACATTTAAATAGCTACTTCGACAGGTTCCAAAAATCGGCAGATTTGCTTTTATTTTAATCTGATATCAGATTTAATAATCTGATATATATTGAGCTACCCGATACTAATTGGCACATCATATTTGTTTGTATATATTTCAAGAAAACCTGAACAATAAAGTTATGCCAAATCGTGGGAAAGCGCAATTAAATTTAGTCTAGGGACTAGGTTTAAATTTAGTATGTGCCAACTTAACAAAATAAAAATACGGTTATTTTTGCTTTGTAAAAATGGATCAAAATGGTTTTCAATATTTATCTAGGTTAGAACAACGACACCTTTCATGCGCAGAATCGTTGGATTTCTGAGATTTCTTGAGATACAAATTTTGCTTTTGGCTGGGGATCATTTTATGTTTTATGTAAGGGCGGGTTTCTCGTAATTTTTTTGTAATAAAAACTTTTAGTTTCGAAAATCAAATTGTTAAAAATATTTTGGGCACCAAAGAAAGACATTTTAATACTGATACTCAAATTTTCAAATTTGCTTAACAAACTTCGAACAGAAACAAACAATTAAATACGTATTTTATTTTTAGCCGCTTGGTCACATCTAGCTTCTTAGTCCACAATATTATTTGAGAAGAATCAGTTCGGAAAATTTAATCAGAATAAAAATTGTCAATAATATAAACCAACCACATCTAACTAATTATTGAGAGAAATTAATTTTTCAAAATGTATTGCTAATTACACAAACAACAAAAAACATTTTGAAACATTATTATTATTATTATTATTATTATTATTATTATTATTATTATTATTATTATTATTATTATTGGAGGACCATGCGGGCGACCAGCCATCTCGCACTGCGACCTAAAAGATCTATTCTGTTGAACCCTGTTTAATTATCCGTCAGTCAATATTCAGGATCTTAATGAACCTGACAATACTGCCTCCCGGTACGTGATACATACTATATGGGCTTATTGTTCTCCCTCCTAGATATTTACTACAGCATGTAGTTCCGCTAGAAAGACGATAGCATTGGAGCCCAAGGACCTCGAGAGGGCTGTCTCACTCCCGTATATTCCTACTCCTGCGATGTATTCCGTTTGATTTTACTCTTACGAGTTGCTGGGAATTGCAAATCGCCTGTAGGTCACCCAGCTTTACTACAGGAAGGCTAAATAAAACTAGAGGGTACCTGGTATCCAGAGTCCGCATATTTTGGACTGATTAACCTATCAGCCATTCATCTATCGGCTTATGCTGTTCCACCTTAGATTAGGGTTTTTTGTCAAGGATTTCTCCCTTAGCGCCGTACATTAGCCTGTGCCAAATGACCAAAATGTGCCAAATGGCATCAGTTCCAGTGGTTGCCACGAGGAGGCAGCAGGTACACGTGCGAATTGTGAACAGGTTACCCCTTACACATTTGTACCCATCACGCAGCTGCCTAATGACATGACCAGAACTGCTCACGTAATGCGCACCCTACTGGAAGGTTACGGAGCTGGTAGATTAACCTACTCAACTTTGGTCCTCCCCCCTCCAATAGACGCCAAACCACCATTTTGAAACATACATATAATACATAAAAACCCGAATTAAATATCGATCAACGAAATACATACAGTCCTAACCAAAATTATTTGTACCTACTAAATTGTTGATGCAACGTAAAGCAAATAAGTTTTAAAATTATTTAAATAATAAACTTCTTCAAAACATTAATTTTAATTCAATAAATTTAATTACCCTGCTTTACATTTCTATCAATTTTTTTTTTAAATTTCAGCTCTAGGAGAAATTACAGTTCATTAGATGTTTGCCAAAATTATTTGTACCCATAAATTTGTTCTCAATATTATTTGTGCATTATGAAAAAAATCAAAATAAAATAGTAAATGTATTAAATTTAAGATTATTTTTTACTAATTAAATAATGATATTGTCACTCCTGTTTTATATGCAGATGGTCATTTTTTGTTTAGCCTCTATAATTTAACTTGTTGTTTGTTAAAAATTTGTTTTCTTGGCACCTTGCTACAAATTTTTGGTCTTTTTAGATCATGAATATCTTCCATTTTAACTTAAACCTCCGCAAGTTTAAATCAAACCCGTGCCCTGGCCAAGACAAATAATTATATTCAAGATTTTTGTTTAATTTCGTGACAATGGTTATTCTTATGTATGGGAGGATTATTGTGCTGAAGAGCAAATTGAGGACCGACTAGTTTATCATTAATCAGGAATGTTACTTTATCAAATAAACCAAAATTGAACTATGGCCTTGTATGCTTCAGGAAAAAATGAATGTTCTCCAAAGATGTTTCAATGCTTGTACTAGGTTTATTTTTGGTATTAGGAAGTTCGATCATATTTCTGCCTACTCTAAGAGCCTTGTTTTATAATATAGTTTATCTATTTTTTACGAATTTCGCGCTTGTCTTTTTATTTTTAAATTTCTCAAAGCTAAGGAGCCTTGTTATCTATAAAGGAAATTAATGTTTAGTAGGTTTCATTCCTCTAACTTCCGCCTAATTCCGGCTAAAAATTGTTGTAGGTCATTAAACAAATGATTTTATGTTAGGGGAGTTTCACTTTGGAATTCAATCCCGTTGGAAATTAAGAGGTTAGGATCGGCAAAATTATTTAAGTCAACATTTTTGGAGTAGTGTGATTGATGGACAATTCGTAGTTTTTCAGTTTATTTTTATTAACATTGTTTTATTGCTAATTTTTGATATTATTTCACCTCGTGCTGTACATTTTATTGTAAATGAGCTGCTGCTAAAAATAGAATGTTTAAGCATGAGGTGGAAATTGTTTAAAAAAATTTAAGAGGTTTTTATGCCTAATGGAAGCAACTACATTTTTTTTTTTTCGATTACTTTGCTTCCATGTGTGCTTTTCCTTTTAATACTAAATTATTTATAAAATACTATAAATAAAATTGCGCCGAAAATAAAAAATAAACTTGGAATTGAAATTTCCTCACTAACTGTGCGGGATCGGATAGATACTGCCGGATACAAATCAAGAATAATAGCTCGTAAGAAGCCGACATTTTAAATAAATTGATTACAGCCAAACAAACAATAATTAATTTTTTTTCACAACAGAATAAGTTGTATTAGATTGTTCTTTTTGTTTATATAATTAAAGAACTAATCCCGTTAATAATCAAATATTGCGAATATTAACGTGGATACGGTTTAGTTCTTTCGCTTCCAAACAGATTGCAACGCACGTTGGTTAAGTGTGTCGTGGATAGCGAGTGCAAGCGGCGATAAGCGATAATTTTTATTATTTCTCCTAAAATTGTCTTTTATAGCGGCAATAGTTGTATTGCTTTTACCAAAAATAAAAAAATTACAACAATAATCATACTAGATAGACCAAAAAATAGTTTAGCTAACCTAAAAAAAATTAGTGGTTAAGTAAACCTTAACCAAATTTTTAGTTTCAATACCTGCCACAAGGGTCGAATTGATAAGAAAATATACGAAAAAAAATTAGACCAAAATTTGGTTAATTTTCGCTGTTGCTTTGACCACCGTTAACCAAATAAAATACCTAACTCATTTTGGTTGAAAGCAATACACTTAATATTGTTTTGCGTTGCCATCGCGACGGAATATATATTAGCTAATCAAATTCACCAAACTGATGTAGGTGTCGACGGCTAGATGGCACGTCGCTCGGAAAAAAGACGAAACTAATAAAAACGAGAGCTAGATGGTATGTCAAACTTCACTAATTTTGAAACGTCAACGATGCTTGACAACTAGTTTAGACAACGACGTGTTGACGTTTGTTATAACTGTCTAAATAATAAGGTTAGTAGAATACGAAATACATTGATTATTTATGGTAAGTGGTACGCCACATCACGCGGTCACTAAATTTTTTTTCGGGTATCTGTTTTTTTACTTAATCGGTTTCAAGCAATTTCCCGTACTTTCCGTCAATGGACACTTTTAATATTATGGCGCAGCGATTGAAAAGTCTTTCATTGTTATAGGGAAAACGCTGCTTTACGATTTTAGCAAATAGCAATCTGATGATTTGATGGTTTGATGATTTTAAAAAGAAATCGCATGAAGCGAAATTATCAAAACGGAATTATTTTCTGTCTAAAATAAGGAAAACGAGTATAAAATTAAATTAATTTAACTTACATTAAAAATGGGCGATTCAAATGCCATAATGAAATTTGAAAAATTTCTTATAATTTCAACGACATGTAACCATTTTCCTAGCCAAACATAAAAATTCAAATAATTCAGGTAAATAAATAAATATTAAAAAACAACAACAAATGAACAACAACAATAAAGTAAATTTAAATATTTAATTATATTTCGGAATGCGAGCACACTGATAACAAACCACATAAACAAAATGTCAAACCATTAAATCCACATTTTGCGTTACCCTCTGAAGCATATAAATATTTTTTGCGGCAATAAACGCTAATTTAAATCATACCAACCAAAAAATAAAAAATATGTAAGCAAATTTATATCATCTTAAGTGACCGTAATTTAAGCACAAATAATTTATTCTAAAAATTCCAGTTTTGTTTTGCGTTTTTTTTTTATTTAAATTTATTACGATGAAATAAATATTCGGAAAAATTATAAAAACTTAAGAAAATCGTTGTGTATGTTTTTTATATACAAGGTTTACATATACAATACATACATACTTATATACGTATGTAGGAGTACAAATATTTGTTGCTGTATATTATAGAACATATAAGAATCTCAATTTGTCTCTGATTTAGACACATTAGCCGCATAATGTATATACAGTAAACACACACATATTTATTTTTTAAATAAATATAAAAGAAAATCTGGATAATTTATTATAAAACATTGGTATTTAATCTGAGGGTAACAGGAAAATTTTTACCATCTTACAAGAAACCAACGAAATATAAAAAAAACTTTACAAATTTTGATCTTGCTGTGCTTTTATTTTTTTAAGTTTAACGTTTTTTATAAAAGACAATATTTTTGTTGTTAAATATTCCAAGACTAGAAAAAAAAATTATCATCGTTTTCTTATACATATGTACATACTATATGTACCAGTAAATAAAGTCACTGCCTTAGGTTTTTTTTTTTAAAGGATCCAATTGTGTTAAATGATGGCTTTATACACACGCACACACACACACACACACACACACACACACACACACACACACACACACTCATACTATGTTTGATCTACATCAGGACATCGAATATACAAAGGGCTATAATATTTTATTAATCTAACTGTACGAGTGGCTGGTAAATATGGCTACGAACCATTTTTGTGTCTATGACTGGTCATTGTGGACCGCCACCCAAACCTAACTGTACGAGTGTATGGATTGTCTGTGATTGAAGTGGATTGATATCAAAAACAAACCTTACAAAGTAATCTCGTCTTTGTCATAAAAAATATTCCCGTTCACTACGTAAATGTACCAATTGATTACAATACACGAATTAATAACAAATACAAAATTTTTATTTAATTTTACTTTGCTGAAAATATTATATAGTAAATACCCGAAACTTATTTTTCTCCAATTTGAATGAAACTTGATGAAGATGATTGTATACGTCAAATGCTTATCGATTCAGTGCACTGCAATAAAATTCAAATGATTTAATTTGTCCTGAATATCAAATGATGTAACTCATCTTAAAAGCTATTGCAATTTTACTTTTCTATATCATAACAAATTCTGCTGCTAAAAGCTGTAGATACCACTTTACACTGATGAAGGTTTTACTCATTTGTGCTAAATAAAAATTCCTGCATTACTCACATGCGTACAAAACATGCGTAACAAAATATATATGGTTTCGTGAAATCAAAAATTTTTGGAAGTCATGTTTTAATTTTGTGATTTTTATGTTTTGAATGCAGTACAGAGTAAAAAAAAACAAATGAATGGTTTCGTGAAATCAAAAATTTTTGGAAGTCATGTTTTAATTTTGTGATTTTTATGTTTTGAATGTGCAGTACAGGGTAAAAAAAAAAATTTGTAGTACTCAATTTTTTGTTGTTGCAAAAGATATAATTGGTCAAAAATTTGTTGAAAATGGTGGTGCATTTATGCAAATATGAGAAAAAGTATTTATCCGAAAAATATAAAATAGGTAAAATATAAAATAAATATCATTTTAAAGGTAACAGAATAAGGATTAAGAAAATATTTTAAAAAATAGTACCTTCATTACAAAATCGAGTTTTTTTTTAAGTTTTTTTATTTTTTTGTGTTCGCCATTTAATTATAAAACATTTAATTATAAAACAAACTATAAAACATACCATATAAACAAATAATTGATGCATTCTTTTTCGTTTTCTTGCAAAACACGTTTTAATATCTTACCGTACCATCAACATACCATTTTCTTGCAAAATATTATATAAAAAAAATATTATATAATATTATAAAAGTAAATAATAAATATTATATAATATAAATATTAAATACGACTTAATTAGACCACCAACTTTTTTTATTAAGAATTAAGTTACTAATTTAAATAATTACATTTTAAATCTAACAAAATCTTCACTAGCATCAAGTTCCGCAGTTACGCCGAAATCGTCATCAACTGCAGTAGATTCTAAAATATGTTCCATATGGAGTGATAGTGAAGAACGCCAAATACAAAATGCGTAAGTCTTTCAAAAAATCAATGGGATATTGCCAGATATTGGAATTTCGCCCATATATAACAGTAAACTAGTAGCTAGGCAACAGCATCAACAACAAAAATTAATCAATTTAGCCGCAATATTACCGTCAATATCATCATCTTTGATTTCTGGAATCAAGCCCCTTGTGAATCAATCAATGGACAACGGAATGAACGCTAATTTATATGGCGAATTCATGGAGCAACTGAATGTAAATTCAAACAATTGGAGAAAAATGTGATAAGATACAGCTGCTGCCTGTACTGCCGAATTCACTAATCATACAAAAATTAAACAGGAGTTCAACACAACAAAATACTTGGTGCATAAAGCTAAATATATTCAGAAAACGAACGGCCACATGGTCTTTCTGTACCTACAGCTATGAAACGAATCAGTGATAAATTAAGGCAATTAGTGATAGGTTATTATAACGACGTTGAAGTCGGTCGGATAATGCCGGGAAAAAACGACTGCTTAACACTGCACTGTGTGCAACCCGAAAGCAGTGGAACGCATACAGTGTATTTGTACAATACATCAAAATGTAAAATTGATTATTTATGGAGCCAAAATAGAAACTATTACAAATGGAGAGATATCGAAATACCAAGAATGCATTTCTTCTATATTATGTCCAGAATCTTATATAATTAAACACAAAGAGGATTTCGGAGTCGACTGTTAATGGCATTTTCATGCTACAGCACATTGAAAATAACCTTGCGATGGAGCAGGAATTACTATCAAGAGAATGGCGTCCAGAGCCATGAATCACTGATGAATATGATGGTATCATAACAAATACAGCAGAATTATTCAAATGGGCTAAAACTTTAAAGACTGATATGGTTTTTAAGTTTTATTCTGACATTGAATATACCTCCGTATTTAATATTTATTATTTACTTTTATAATATTACATAATATTTTTTTTATATAATATTTTGCAAGAAAATGGTATGTTGAACAGGGTACGTGATAAATTAACTATTTTTAAAACGTGTTTTCCAAGAAAACGAAAAATAATAAAAAAATTTAAAAAAAAATGGTTTTCCAAAAAATTGAGAAAAACCGGTTTGGTGGCCATTTTGAAAATGAAAAACGTAATGAAGGTACTATTTTTTAAAATATTTTCTTAATCCTTATTCTGTTACCTTTAAAATGAGATCTATTTTATATTTTTCGGATAAATACTTTTTTTATATTTTCTTTCACAACAACAACAACAACAACAAAAAATTGAGTACTAGAAAATTTCTTTTTTACCTAGCACCACACATTCACATGGCTTCCAAAAATGTTTGATTTCACGAATTTTTCATCATATATATATATATATATATATATATATATATATATATATATATATATATATATATATATATATATATATATATATATATATATATATATATATATTTATTAGAAATGGGTTTCTTTCTTTCTGAATGATTTTTTCACTTAACGTTAGAAGTATTGCTGAATGATCAGAGTTTAAATCATGTCTTTCATCAAATTGTAAATAATTTTCAGATATGTTCTTTATTATAAAGAAATCCATCAGATCTGGTACTTTGTTTGGATCATTTGGCCTGAAGGTTGGTTTTCCAGTTGAGAGGGCTTCACAACTGCATTTCCTGATAGCGTTTAGGAGTTATATACCCTAAGTCCTTGTTAATCTGGAGCGCCAGTAAACATTTTTGGCATTAAAGTCTCCTCCAAGTAGTCTTTCGTTTGTAATAAAAACTTAAATTTGTAAAATGATTTATTGAGCGAACTATTTTAAGATCAATGAAAAGAAACTCGGCTTTAGGTAACATTACCTTAAAAGCAGAGTTTTTTCACATCTCTTTCTATATTTATGTATCATGCTCAATTAATATTTGTTTAAAAAAAATAAAAAATTAATATAGTATATATAAATATATATATATATATATATATATTTATATATATATATTTATATATATATATATATATATATTATATATATATATATATATATATATATATATATATATATATATATATATATACATATATATATATATATATATATATATATATAGATATATATATATATATATATATATATATATATATATATATATATATATATATATATATATATATATATATATATATATATATATATATATATATATATATATATATATATATATATATATATATATATATATATATATATATATATATATATATATATATATATATATATATATATATATATATATATATATATATATATATATATATATATATATATATATATATATATATATATATATATATATATATCTATATATATATATATATATATATATATATATATATATATATATATATATATATATATATATATATATTATATATATATATATATATATATATATATATATATAAATATATATATATATTATTATATATATATATATATATATATATATATATATATATATATATATATATATATATATATATATATATATATATATATATATATAAATATATATATATAAATATATATATATATATATATTTATATATACTATATTAATTTTTTATTTTTTTTAAACAAATATTAATTGAGCATGATACATAAATATAGAAAGAGATGTGAAAAAACTCTGCTTTTAAGGTAATGTTACCTAAAGCCGAGTTTCTTTTCATTGATCTTAAAATAGTTCGCTCAATAAATCATTTTACAAATTTAAGTTTTTATTACAAACGAAAGACTACTTGGAGGAGACTTTAATGCCAAAAATGTTTACTGGCGCTCCAGATTAACAAGGACTTAGGGTATATAACTCCTAAACGCTATCAGGAAATGCAGTTGTGAAGCCCTCTCAACTGGAAAACCAACCTTCTGGCCAAATGATCCAAACAAAGTACCAGATCTGATGGATTTCTTTATAATAAAGAACATATCTGAAAATTATTTACAATTTGATGAAAGACATGATTTAAACTCTGATCATTCAGCAATACTTCTAACGTTAAGTGAAAAAATCATTCAGAAAGAAAGAAACCCATTTCTAATAAATAATCACACTAACTGGGAATGCTTTAGTTTAGACTATCGCTAGAAGAATAAATCAACTTAATGGTTCCGTTAAAGACCGAAAATCAATTAGACAAAGAAGTTTTAAGCGATACACAGCAATCAACTTGGGAAAATATCCCTGAAAATAAAAAGAAAACCAAGGGAAACAATCTGGGCTAGAAATACTGAAGACAAAGCTCGAGAATTTGCTGAACAACTCGAAAACAATTTCCAGTCACATGAAGACCAAACGTTGGAAGCCGAGCTAATAACTGAACAAACTGTGCAAGAAAGTAAAGAAATCCTACCGACAACACTAAAAGAATTCATGCGTTAGATAAAAGCTAATATGAAAACGAAAAAGCTTCTGGGTACGATCTTATTAATGCTGAAATGCTCAACCAAGTTTGTGGAAAATTGCAACAGTAATTATCATCCTAAAACCTGGGAAACCACCACACATACCCTGGTCTTATATGCCAATTTCACTATTGCCAGTCATGTCCAAACTCTTTGAGAAGCTTCTGGTAAAATGTTAAATCATATAACCCAGAGTAAAAACTTGATCCAAAATCATCAGTTCGGTTCTCGCAACCAACATTCAATAATTAATCAAGTACACAGAATAACCAGTATGATTGAGAAAACACTAGAGGAGAAAGAAGTCTGTTCAACAGTATTTCTAGACGTTGCACAAGCATTTGATAGATTGTGGCATGAAGGATTTAACCACAAGTTAAGAAATCTTCTACCAATGGAATTTACTAAAATACTGGAATCTTACTTGAAAGATAGATTCTTCACGATTTAGCTAGAGGATACCTTTTCTGAATTGAAAGAAATCAACGCAGGTGTTCCACAAGGCAGTGTATTAGGGCCGGTTTTGTACCTACTGTACACTTATGATCTTCTTGCATTAGAAAACAACACAGTGGCGACTTTTGCAGATAACAAGGCGATATAGCTGTTGGAAAAAGCAACGAATAATCAATACAGAAGTTACAATTAGCTGTAACTCAAATATATAAATAGACAAAAAGATGGACAATACAACTAAATGAAACTAAATCAGTTCACACCAGCTTTACAAAGAGACGATTCGAACATATTCCGATTACATAAACCGACAAATAGTACCGCATGCGAACACAACTAAGTATCTCGGCATGACCCTGACGATGGAAAGCACACGTCAAGAAGAAAAGCGAAGAACTAAGACTTAAGTACAGAAAAATGTATTAGCTGGAGAGAATGAACTCTTCTTTATCAACATACAACAAGCTTCTACTTTATAAACAAATATTTAAATCGATTTGGATTTATGGTATACAGCTTTGGAGTTATACCAAACAGAGCAACGTAAATATCATCCAAAGATTTCAGAATATGGTATTATGTTTTATGGTATTAAGGAACATCGTTGAAGCACCTTGGTATGTCAGGAAGAATGACCTAAGCAACACAAGATGCGACTAAGTCAAATTAGTAGCTTTATGGATGGACTTCATTATTAATGGACTTTGTCGATTGGTTATATTTTTTATTATGAAAATTTGTCTGCAGAAAAAATTATGTAAAGTCACCATCAATTTCGATAGTAAGAAGTATAAAATATGTTATGTGGTGTTGTTTGGTACAAAAAAAACAATATTGTAAATAAACAAAAATGATTTCTTACAATTTTATGCGTACTTTGGGAAAATATTATTGTTGTAAATCAATTTTGAGAAACTGATATTTTGCTCAATTTTTCCCCTACCTTTCTGGAGGCGCAGCGCAACAACAACAAAGGAGACGCCAAATTTATAATTTGTTATTCGCTAATGAAAATTAGGATATTGTTTTTATTTTTTACGACTTCCTAGTTACAAAATTTTATAGGTTACATTTTATATATTATTTTTTTAACAAGGCAAACAAAATTTCTCCTGAGAGCTAACCTCCAATTTAAAAATAAACTATTGGTTTGTTTCCATCGCAAAACTTGACAATATAGTTTCAAACCCGCTGTACATTTGTTAAGTGTTGTTTCTTTATTGTAATTGTCCTGACGATGACAGATGGGAGCCATCGAATTATTGGCATAAATAAATATGCCAATTTAAGATTAAAACTAAAACTAAGGTTTTAGTATTTTAAATAAAAATTACAGGTTTCTAAAATAAATTTAAGGGTATTTAAATTTTAAAATTTTTATGAAATTTCAAAATAAGAATTAATTTTAGGTCTAAATTTAATAAATAGCTTTTTTATTTGCTAAAACTTTTAAAGTTTTAAATTTTTTTTTGAAACAACAATTTGATAAAGACTTTATCCACAATGCCTTGGCTCATGTGTTTACATTGCCTTAATAAATTATGTTTCCAAATAAGTAAATAAACTTATGCTAAATTATTCATAAATTTAATTATAATTTAAATAATTTATATAAAAAATATTTTGTTTCTTTGAATTTGAGATGTTGTTATATTTTGTAAGACTTTTCGTTTGTGTAAGTTTCCCATTACGCTTTTGATTATTAATGAGGTCATAAAAATTTATTTACAATTCATTTTTTATTCGTGAATTATTTTAAATGTAATTACCAAATTGTATGCATTGAATTAAATAAAGAGACGAAAAAAAAAACGTTATCTGATTTGAATAAAAATAGCAAACAAATATAAAAGGTACAGAGAGGTGGATGAATACAAGAAAAAGTGTGGCGGGTGTTACAATGTACACACAAAATTTTTTTTGTTTTTTTTTTTTTCGAATTAGACGAATTGAAAAATTGAATTACTTTCTTTGATTTCCTTTGGATAAACAACGATCAATAAAATGTACTAAATAAATGTATAAAAAAAGTGTCCTATTGTGTAAATATAGGATACGGAAATATTCATACCGAAGCAATTTTCTCGACAATTACATACGTTTAAATCGATTTTTTCGCTCCATTTACATTAAATAAATTAAAAAGTTCGTTTTTATTTTCGATATACGCTTACATTTACATATATATAATACACATAAAAGAATACCAAAATAGAGGTTATGCTTCCAATATACAAAATACTTCACTAGTTTTTTGCGTTGTAGTTCGGAAAACCTAAGGCTTACAGTTATTTTTATGTTCTATTTACATATTTTTTTTGTTCTCGCTACTCTAAAAACGTATAAAAGTAAAGCAAAAAAGCTCTACGTTGCTTTATGTGGTGCTAAACCTAGAAAATTCATTCTAAATATACATAAAATTTTATTTATTGTCAAATAAGAACAAGAAGTAGAAAAAGCAACATAACAAAAATAAAGGAAAAAAAGTTTTTCACAGTGTTCATTTTATTTTTCCATTTTTTTTTTGCATCAGCAACAGCAACGTTTTAAGGCAAAACAATGTTGATTAAAAATGACTGAAATTCTCAACAGATTGAATTTCAATTTTATTAAAAAAAAAAATTTCCTTTTTTTTTATTTCATTTCCGTTCCTTTTTTTCCTCTTGTGTCAACTTGTTCATTTTGTATACAACACAGCGTAAGCACACACAAACACAAAAGTAAATAGAATACAAAAAAAAAGCGGGGAAAGTGCCATTTGTTAAATTAATTCATAAGAAAATGCGAAAAAGAAGTTTTGAAAAATTAGGGAAATTGATTGTAAATTATGAAAAAGAAATTCACAATGAAATTGACAGTTTTATTTTGCCTTATTTAAAAGTGATTTTTTTTTATCATAATAATTGAATAATGATAGATAATAAATTCCAATCGTTTGGAGAATCATAAAAAAAAAAAAAATTGTTTTGTAGTAAAAACGCTTATAGGGATAATAAGCATGTGCGCGGCTTGTGCAAAGTACTATGACAACGGCCAAACGGATATTTTGTTATGTTCGATTTTTTTTTTGTTTTTTTCGTGATACATGGACAGACGAATAAAAATAAAAACTGTCTAGTCGACACAGTTTTATCAGTAATTATAAATAAATTATCGAAATCGAGCTGAAATTATTTATCGGTCGTAAATTTTGGATGCCTCGCGCTTCTGATAAAGGTGGGAAAATAAAATCAATACACATAAATTTATAATATGATACAATTTTTCCAACATAAAAAAAAAAAAAAAAAAAACACAAATCAATAAATTCAAATAAACAAAATCTATCTTTTCCATCATTTTTTGTTTTGTTGTGTTCCGTGTGTGTGTCTGTGTCGAATATATTGTAATGTCGCAAATCAAGTCTGGGATTTGTTTTTATTTTCCATTAAAAACAACAACACAAAAAAAACGAAATGTAAACAGGAAAATTGAATGAAAAACAACAAAAACGACTTACAATAAAAAATAGAAATTTATATAAATACTGTACTCAGAATGGTAAAAAGAGCGTTGCGTGCTACAAAGAAATTGAAAAATAACAAAATTGGAAAAAATAACCAAATTGGGAAAATAGCATTGCATTTTAACATGTCTCAAACAAATCAAAGAAGATTCTTCAATTTAAATTCAAATTTTCCGGGATTTTTTTGTGCTACAAAGGTTGATTTTTTTTTTTTTTTGTATATTCATTTTCTCTACTGTATTAAGTTTTCGGGTATAAAATATATAACCAAAAATTATAATTTAAATGAATTTGTATAAGTTTATAATAATTTAAGGTTATATTTTTATATTAAAAGGAAGTGATTTTTGAGGCGGAAATTTAGATATTTTTGGAGGTGTAACCGAAATGACATAATTTTACTATTGTTCGGCCGATTGTTTGATTCAGCTCGTTTTGCCTGCTCCTAAATCATTTCCCACACTTTTAATTAAAATAAATCGCTTGTAAATCATTCATTGTTCCGGGAATATAAATATAGAGGAGATAAAGGCTTTTAAAATATTCCGCAACATTATCATCAAACTGTAAACCATCATAATCATCATTTTTATAATAAAACGTGCGCAAAAGAACACCTTTAATTTTCATTTTAATTATTTTTGTTTTGTTGTTATAATTTTGTATAAATAATACTTTAATTTTTTCCAGAAAATTAAAATCCAGCGATTTTTTTTTTTTTTTTTTCAAAATGAAAATGAACCCCCGCACCGACAGCTATACCTATACAACAACAGCACACCAACGACGATGAAATAAAAATGGAAAATTATGCCTTTTTAATTAATTATAATTACGGTATTTTATATCACAAAATGAATTTATAATTAAAGTAATTTTTTATGAGGTGAATGAAATCTCGACAAAACAATGTGGGGAAAGTTCACGTTGAAAAAGCTCATGTAATCGATCTCACCATTTTGACCGTACCTTAACATATATTCGCTTACATAATTTCATAACATAGTCCCAATGTTCATTATGTATTGAAATATTTAAAGTAAGGTAGATTTTTATGTATGTTTGGCTACGTTTTTCACAAAAATCCCTTATTTATTACGATTAACTATATTTATTTGTGTATATGAATGTATGGTGTATAAAAAGTGGTATGTAAATAATATATTACCTGAAAATGTATAAAATTTTATATTTAAACATAACTCATAATTTTTGGTTTATAAATGTATGTATATATATATATTCCCTCTCAACGTACTTACTCCCACATGTAAATACTTGTGTAAAAAAAAAAGCATAAAACATTAAAATTAACTGCCTATGGAATTTATTTCCTTATTACATCTTGAAGGAATCAACATTTTTACATAAACAAATGGGGTTAACTTATGTGTTGTAACACGCATTTGCATCAATTTACGTTTAAAAGCTCAATTAGTCAAAATATTACATAGCGTTAAAGCACAAACACATAAGGTATTACATTAGCACATCCCACCTCATATTTTTGTTATCTAATAATGTTGTGATTTAAAATATAACAAGAGGAATAAATAACAGTGACAAAATCTCGTAAAACCGCAAAACAAAATAAAAAATTGCCTGAAAAAGATAGATGTGAATTCATCTCATTTAAATTAATCAATTTTCATCGCCGAACACATCCAAACGTATATAACTCACAGTAGCAACCACACACATATAACGAAATTGAAACTATCGTTCATCACCAACATCATCGTTCAGCACCAACCAAAAATAATAGTCACTTTTAATTAAAATCCACAACCGAAAATTTATTATAAATATTATTATTTTTTGGGTGGTCTTTCCTCCTCTCCATCAAAAAACAAAAAAAAAAAAAAAAAATCAGACCTAAAATATACAGTTGGTTTTTTTAATGACCAAAAAAATGTACAAAAAAAAAAATATTATATCACAGCAAGCCCAGCCATTCGCTGATGATCCTCTTCACCGAAACATAAATGTTCACAATACAATAAATAATCTGAATCATCCTACTGTTTAAACCCATATTTATATAAACAAAAAAATACTCCTCATAAATTCACCCATGTGCATTGAATTACTGTGACATTAAGAGGAGACATATCATCATTTTGTCATAACAAACCAACACAGAGTTTGAAAAAAAAAAAATAATAAAATCAAATATTTTTTTTTATTTATTCCCAGCCGCGAGTATTTTTTATGGTTGTACAGAATACTGTAGTGTACAGCACACAATATTCTTTTCAGTTTTCAGTCAGATACTGTGATTTTTCATTTTTATTTATTTATTTATATGAGCGCGAGTTATACACAAAATAAAATGAAAAACGAAAAATTATATTTTTCGTATATACATTTTCCCACCGAATTTAATTTTTTCATTCCTTTTTGATGCTACTCCTTTTCCGTGACATTTTTCCATTTTTGAAAATTATGACCTCTCGTATAATCAGGATATGACCAGAAAACGAAAAAAAAAATGTTTAAAATATTGAGGTTTTCCATGAGTACGTGATTTTCTATTACTCTGTGTGTGAACTTTTTAATTAAAATTTTGTAAAATAATTTAATTTTGATGGAAAGTTTTAGTTTTTAAATATAAACTAGTTGAAATACCCGGCATTACGTACTTATCTGAAACAATTTCTTTTTTTTTTAATCAAATTTAGAAACAATATAATCAAAATTGTAGATTTAGTGCATACGAGTGGTTGTTAATGTAATTCATTCTTCAAAAAGGGGCTGAAAAATATCTAAATGATTCAATAATTGGTTCATCCGAGCAAAATAATATAGAGTCCATAGCATCCAAAATATACTAATTTTTAGCATGATCCTTGCAAGTTTCGAGTAATATTTAAAAACACAATTATTCACAACAAATTTCGAATAAATACAAAAAACTTCGAATAAACATAGGATCCTACATTAATCTTAAGAAGTTAAGAAACTATCTAAGAATCCCGAATAATTGTATAGCAGAACTGGCGGAAATCTTAGTTAATCCAACATCCTATCTCTGTAAGATCGGCTCCAGTCAATTCGAGTCAAAAATTGAAAGGTAACTCAGTCAAAATAGTTTTTGACTGAAATGTCTTTGCAGAAGGAAGTTGAATCAAAAAACTAAAAAGGCATTCAAGTCAAAACCATTTTTACTGAAATTCTTTTTAGATTTGCGACTTAAATACCTTTTAAAAAGGAGAGTCAATCAAACAACTGAAAGTGAATTCCAGGCAAAATTGTTCCGAAACGAAAGGCGTTTCAGTCATATAATTTCTCAGACAAATATAAACTCATTTTAAAAAGGAACTTCAGTTCAAATAAAAAAGGTATTTCGGTCAGAAAATAGTTTGACTGAAATGCCCTTAGTGTATTTGGACTGAACAATCTTCTGCAAAGATATTTTGGTCACAAATTTCTGAACTGCTTTTAACTGGGGCGTCGGAGCCAACGTATTAGGTGTACGAACACATTTCAGTGAAAAAAACCAACTAAACAAAAGGTATTCAGATATTGTGTTGTTCAGTCAAAATAGACAAAGGGCATTTTAGTCAAACTGTGTTCTGACCTATTTTGGACAGTCCTTTTTAAAAGGAGTTTTAGTCATAATATTTGTATGAGAAATTTTATGACTGAAACGCCTTTTGGTTTTGACTGAAATGTTTTTGACTAGAATTCTCGGAGCCGTGCTAACCATATTAACCTTAACTACATTTTTGGCCAAATTGAGTAGAAAGAAAAATAGTTTTCGATTTAACTTAAAAAACTCCAAGCTAAACTCGACTAATATTGAAAATCTCCAATATACTCAAAAAATAATAAATTCTCTAGCAATTTCTAATACTCAACACCAAGGAAAACTGAAATAAGAAATCTTATAAAATATCGAAAATCTTGACAAATCACTATAATTCTGTAACATATTGCATATGCAGCAATTTAAATATCATAATCATTTTAGATAAGATTATATACTCTATACTTATATAATCTTAGAATTCCAGCATAATCTTGATATTCTCAAAATATTTTGAATAATCCCGAAAATCTCAATGCTATGCAATTCAAAAGCAAAAAAAAAAAAAACAAATTTCTCCTAAAAATAGCTGACCGTTGATAATTTTGAATCAAATCTACATAATTTAATTCAAAACTCTCGGATTTCGAGAATTTCGTCTAACTCAATGCTACTCTTAATTTAATCCGAAAAAAAACCGAATAATATCAAAAATCTTGAATAATCTCTTGAATAATGTACAAAATAATACTCAACCACAAATAAACCTCGAATTCACTTAAAAATCTCGAAAAATCACATAAAATAACGAAAATCACGATGTACATATTTGTAATGAGGTAACATATCCAAACTCAAACTCAAAATTCGTGAAAATGGGATAATCTGGATTAATCCGTTTTAAGACATTTCCGATGAATAAAATTAAACTTTATTTTGACATGATTTTTGATGAGACAAAACACATTTACGAAGACAGATAATTATGACTATGATAATTATGACTATGTGTATGTTAATTATGTGTTCTCAACACTCGTAATTCGAAATACGGGAGATATACAAGCGACACGACGTGTAGATGATTATTATGTAGCGAAGAAGTGCAGTAGCCTCAGAATTGTGCACTCAATAATAATGTCTTTCACGAACCATTTGTGTGTATCATATCTTGTTCACGTGCATAGTAAAGTATAGGGGATTTCAAAAACCACCACATGAATACTGAAAAAAATACAATAAGCCCGTATTCTTGAATACGGGCCATGGAGTGGATTACGAAATAAAGCGGATTTGTCAAGTATACTGAAGTGTATTTACGGTTCATGCATGCTGTAACACTGAGATACGACATTAAAAGTTCTAAAATATGTTAGCTCAGAATAAAAAAATGACAGTTCGGTAAAATTTCACTTAACCAAAGTTCTTTATTCTATAAGACAATGCCCGGAATTGTCTCATTAATAGAGGAGCAGCCGGATATCATAAGGATAAAATTTTGTCTTTGTTCCAAAGAACTGATATTTACCACAACGGAGATTGGTTAGAACTGGAGAGTTGTGAAAATAAAATTCGGTCAGGAATCTAGGCATTGTGTACTTTCAAGATTTGCAATGTTTCATTACGTAAATTGTAGTACATTTGGCCAAGGCTATGGAAATTTTTATCGGACATCCAGTGTGTTTCTGTGAATTTATAAATTACTACACAAATGTCTACATGATCTGAATTTGTAAATTACTACACAAATGTCTACAAACTCAAATATGATGTATGAAATCCCAAAATTTACCTTCACCTTATCGTGAAGGCTGATGTTTTTAACGCAATTAAAAATGTGTAGAACTACAACAAGGACATCTAAATTATAATAGGAAAAGCCCCATTTCGCTCGCTAAACTGCTTACTACCAAAGCCTCCTTCATAAATAAAGCCTATATGTTAACGATATGTTTCGAAAAGCAACATACTTTTGATATTTTGCTCGGGGAAACGCGTCCTCAGTTCAAACTAAACTAGGCAGCCCTGGAGGCCCTTTTCCTGCGACGTCTCTACGGCATCTGAACATTACTAAATACATTTATCTGCCACCGGATTTTGATTATTAAATAACTCCAGCTACGGTACGTCCGTAAATAAGCTGTGCGATATCTGAAAGAGATCAAATATTG
Source organism: Tipula vernalis (assembly GCA_958295665.1). Lineage (NCBI taxonomy): Eukaryota > Metazoa > Arthropoda > Insecta > Diptera > Tipulidae > Tipula > Tipula vernalis. Next base: position 345,417,584 of record OY282558.1, on the reverse strand, counting down.
ACACCTAGAGGTGGCCGTCGAAACGTGTCTTATTACTTGGATCTTTTTTTTATTTAATAACAACAAAATAATGCAAGTTTGGTGCCAACCAATTCCTCGGAGAAAGTTACATTGCAAATGAGCTGGGTCGTATCAGCCACTTTCAAATATCATATATGAAAGTAAAATAATTTATTTGCACCCGGTAGCTGTCCAACACCACTCATTGGTACCTATGACATCAGGAAGTGAGCAAAAAATAAATGTGCAATTAATTACACAGCGCTATAGCGGTGAATTTTATTACTAAATTCTCAAAATTGAAATTGTTGATTTCTTCAAATCCCTTACAACGACATGCTACTCGGTGTGTACACTCCCCGACAATGAAATACGTTCATTTTAAATTATCACTGTATTTGATAGTGCCTACTGTAAAAATATTTTGTCTGTGTAAAAACGGTACTTTAACAAAACATAATTATGTGTAGCATAATTATGTTATATTTGAAAGCGAAATTGGAAGGAAAACAGAAACAGACAAAAAATATTTCAAATAGAGCGCGACAAAAGAATACGTTCATTATTATTTTGTTGTTTTAACTATTGAAATTTACTTTTTTATTAAAAAGTTGTTCTACTATAATTTCAAGTAAGTATTTTAAAAACGTTTCTATTAACTGCAATAACAACCATTAATTCAATCTTAGGAAATGGGTCGTGGAAAAAAAGTTGAGCGTCATGAAGTTCAGACGGTATTGGTTTTACATAGAAATGGGCTTAGCAATAGAAAAATTGCTTCAGAAGTCAATCGAAGCTTAGATGTGATCAACAAAATTGTAAAAAACCCCAACTATGGAGTAAAATCTAATTATAAAGGTCGAAAATCCGCATTAACTGAACGAGAAAAACGTAAAATTACTCGAATTGCTAGAAATTCCAGCAAAACCGCGCGTCAGATAGCAGCTTCAGCCAATGTTACATCATCGGTACGAACCGTACGATTTTTAAAACAAAATACATTCCTGAAACGACAAAAAATGCAGCGTAAACCTTCATTAAGTAAAAGCAACATTCAAGCCAGAATGGTATTTGCTGAGAAACACATGAGCTGGACAAATGAATGGAATAATGTTTTATTCTCTGATTAAAAACGGTTTTGCCTCGATGGCCCGGATTGTTATAATTATTATTTTCATGATATTAGAACTCCTGAACTAACACAAATAAGACGGCAACAAGGTGGGGGTGGTATCATGGTGTGGGGTATTATATCTTCATTCGGCAAATGGAAATTTGAATTTATTGCGGGATCGCTTACTAGTGAAAAATATAAAGAATTATTAAACAATAAGTTTTTACCATTTTATCGACAACTTCGACGAAAAAAATTGATTTTTCAACAGGATAATGCACCAGCGCATAGTTCCAGAAATGTACAAAATTGGTTTGAAGCAAACAAAATCAAAATTATGGAATGGCCAGCAAAGTCGCCGGATCTTAATATCATAGAAAATTGTTGGGCAGAATTATCGAGAACAGTTTATGGCCAAAGAAGGCAATATTTTTCATTGAACGAGTTACAAATAGCAATAGAACAAGCAAGTCTCCAACTTAACAAGAATTATATCAAAAAGTTGTATAAGTCATTACCAAAACGAATTTTGGAAATTGTCAAAAATAAAGGCAAGAGTATTCAATACTAAAATATGCAAAAGTAGTTTTATTTGTTATTATTCTTAAATGAACGTATTTCATTGACGCACCACGAAAACCATTTTCTGTTGTTACACGAGATTACGAAAGAGAAGGACACCAATATATATCTCTAATCATTTAGCAATTCGAATATGTAAATAACCGTTGTAGAAATTTTTTCGAAAATTGTTTGATTTCAGTCAAATCTAAAAAAAATTGGTGAACGTATTTCATTGTCGGGGAGTGTATATTCGACAGTAAAAATTGTTTTTGACCTCATCATAACTCAACTAAAGTGACGGAACTAAAATTGTTTGCATTATTCAAGACTTTTAAAACAAAATAGATCACGGAAATATTCTACTAGGAAAATGGATTTTCACCTCATAGTGGTGAATATTCTTCAAACCCTCGGACATATCCTTCAACCTTCTAAGATACCTACAAGGACACATGTAAATATATAACAAGCGTCAATTTACAATAAAAATTTGATAACTAATGTGTTAGAACTAAAATTGCTCCATTGTAAAAATTCGACTGGAAAACCCTACATTTATTCTCACTGGGGTGAACATTTATAGAAGTGGTGAAAAAATTTAGAAATTGTGTCCATTCCGCGATCAATACGTTTTGGTACAGTATTATTTCTAAATACATACGATGTTTGCAAGTGACAAACAGATGTACCTATCAACAGCATCATAACGGTAAATTTGACAACATATGTAGTGGAACTAAGCTTGCTGCATTCTCCAAGCGGATGGGGCGATCGGATTTAACTATTTAACTTCCCAAAAACATCAAAAATAAAACGAAAATATTTCATTTTTCGCTTGAAAATTTAATGTTTCGCTTACCTACAGAAAGCTGTAGTCAAAATAATTTATAATCTTTCTATATGGTGGTTCGTAATCAAACTGTAATAATCTAAGTGTCACTTGACAAGCTAACTAATCCAATTTTGACTTTAGCCGGTTAATTTAAAATTCAAAGTGTGTCCAAAAGTATCCCTAACAAAGAAATAGGCTGCTTAAAAAATTAGGTTTATCCGATTCCTCGGGCGCCACAAACCGTCATCTAAATAAACATTTATTTTTAATTCGTCGCCAAACCTTATGCTGAGTCGAGCTAAAATATGACGTTTTGAGTTTATGTTAGAGTTTTATTTTTAATGTTTCGGTTTTATGATATGGTATTTTACCCAGAAAAGTTAAAACTTATTGTAAAATTAATATTCCATACAGTTAATTTGCTATAGAAAATAGTGAAGGCTTTACAGTAGTGTCTCAGCTGTTCTACACCTTTTCCAATTGTAATTCAGATTAGTAAATTGTAATTCAGCAAGTATCAAATGTAATTCAGATTAGTCAACTGTAATTCAGAAAGTATCAAATGTAATTCAGAAAGTATCAAATGTAATTCAGATTACATAGCCAATTGTAATTCAGAAAATTTCAACATTCATCCAATTGCAGCAATTTCTGCAACAGGAATTTTATGTATGGAAAGAAAGGTTATGTTATATTTTGTTTCCTCTGCGAACTAAAGGCGGAAACGCTATGGTAGGGGATATATCCCCAAGAGTTTATATTGAATGATTTTTATACAGAAGCTAATAAAGTGTTTTATGATGTAATAGCAGTTATTAGTATTTTAAGTTATGGAGTTTTATTTAGTTCTGACATTTTAATTTTTGCTAAGTTTGAGAAGTGATGAAGAGTATTGATAGTTGTTATATGTTAGTTTTTGTATAATTAATGGAGTATACTAAAGATAAGTTAATTAAATTAAATTTTTAATATATTTATTTGGTCAATTTATTGCATCAATGAGATGAATATTGAATATTTCTGAATTACATATAATTAACAATTTGATCTTTTTAACATAACACAAACTAAAATAATCAAAATAATGAACAAGAAAACAAATAATCGAAATACTGAATGAACTTCTGCTTTAGGTACCAACAGGCATGTCGTTCATTGCTAAAGCGGTAGCCTGATGGATTGAACTATGTAGTACGGCACGAGCACAATCACCTCCTGCTACGGTGTTCTTTGCCTGATCTATTATCTCCTCCAAGTAGATTAGTCTTTGTTCCATAACACCAGGACCTGTAACGCTGGGTATTCTAATATTATTTTTAGCGTAAGCCTTTACCTTTGACCAAATCGTCTCGATAGGATTAAGCATTGGCGAATATGGCCCTAGCCGCAGCAGAGACGCTATCGTTCCAGTAATAACTCTTTCTAGTTTTGAATGGCAAGGTGCGTTGTCTGAAACAATTACCAAATCTTCCAGTTCATTTCCCATATCTTGCCAGTGTTGCATCAGTCTTGCCACCCATGCATTTGCTAGATACGCTGTAAATGATCCTCTTCTCCGCTCCATTGAAACAACTACTGCAGTAGAGATTGCTCCTATTAGAACAACGTTAGGACCTCGTGCTGCCGGAAGGAGTTGGACTGCTCTGGTACCAGCTACCGCAATGAAACGCAGTCTTGCACTTGATGTCCTTTCGCGATTTGGATTAGTATTTTTTTTCTACTTTTTTCTTACTGTGATTTCAGTTCCAGTGACAGCAGCTCTGCAAATAGGACAAGTGGCATTGTTCATATCTTATTGACATTTTGTGTGCAGTAGATGTGTACATGGTAGCAGTCTTATAACTTTATTTCTTGTCATTTGAATGCGGCAAATAACGCAATTATCTTTAAACTCCATTAAAAAATATGGGATTAATATTTTTTCACAAAAAATAATAACAATTTAACTAACCTAGATCCAGTAAAACTAAGTATATAATTTTAATTCAGTTTATTGCATCAATGAGATGAATGTTGAAATTTTCTGAATTACAATTGAACACTTTCTACATTACAGTTGACTATGTAATCTGAATTACAATTGATACTTTCTGAATTACATTTGATATTTTCTGAATTACAGTTGACTAATCTGAATTACAATTAATACTTTCTGAATTAAGATTTACTAATCTGAATTACAATTAACGCTTTCTGAATTAAAACTGACTAATCTGAATTACAATTGGAAAAGGTGTAGATTAAATTACGCTGTTTTTTTTTAAGTAAGCGAATTTTTTTTAAATAATTCCTTATTCAGCGGCACCGTTCTTGGCACTGTTCTCTGTTTTACGACCAAAGCTCCTCTTGTCACATTTTTCTTTGCAGCTCGCCCCCCCCCCTTCCTAGCTCGCTAACAACGTAAAATCGTTTAAAGAAGACCCATTGTAACTTATATTAGGACACTTACATACGAGGTTCAATACCTAAATTATGCTCTCAAATCAATTCACAAATAATTGATCGATCAACATGTCAATGAAATTGAATTTTCAATCAGTAAAATGGTAAAATGTGACAGAAAGAAGGAAGTTAGTCTTAAAAGCTTATTGTTTTTTTTATTTTAAAATATTGACAATATTGTTTGTCACCAATGTAATGACAAAGGCAGGTAATTTATTTATTTAAAGAATAAAAAGTATTTAAACTATAATTAACTATAATTAGTTAGAATATAAATTATAAATCAATCAATATAATCAGAAGCCAATTTTTGAACTTTGTTTGTTATATCTCTAATTAGTTTAGGAATTTGATTCCAAGATGAAAAAACACGGCACCAGCACCGACTTACATATTATATCTATGTATTTGAAAAACTATGCGGTATTGCCTGGTAATTAATTACCGCATTGGTAACCATGGTTGCTTCGTTTTTGAATGAATTCTAGTCTAAAATCAAAATTCAACATGTGTGGTGGTGGTCAAGGTTTAATGTGATATATTTATAAAAAAGGAAATGGATCAAAACGGATAATAATAATTGAGTTTCGTAATATTTATTTTACGTCTAAATCGTTTTGTCTTAATACTTAATCAAATTAAGAGGCTCAATTTTGTTTGAAAATTGTTCTTAAGCTTAAAAATTTAGTCGAAGCCGCACCTTATTAGCAAGAACTCAATATTTTCATAATGTTTAGTAATTTAAAATTGCGGAAATTTTTCATTTGCTTATCTCAATACGAACGTGTATGTATTTGGAGTTTGATTTAAAGTCATATATTTTCATTCTTATGTAAGGGTACATTCAATCCAGAATCCACAACCCCTCTTTACAGAAAAATTTCCATTTTTTATTTTATGTATCATTACATGATTAAATTACAATAACAAACCAAATAAAAAAATAAAGTTTTCCTTAAAATAAACAACATGTTTTCCAACATCTACGAATATATACACACACGTATCAATATTCTTATTTTTCATGTAAATAATATCTGAAAGAAATCATTTTATTTGTTTATTCCTATTTTAAAAGAAAGTAACAAAGTTATAAATTAATTAATTAATTAATTAATTAATAAGTAAAATAAATATTACCACTTATATTTTTTGTCTTAATTTTAAATTAAAAGGAAATATACTAAAAAAAAAAATTAAATAAATAAATAGTCTGCACATATACATACATACATACATAGAGACTTTATACTCTAAGAACAAGAAAAAGAAAAACAAAATAGGAAAATTTCTGGAATTTTCCATCCACAAAAATATAGAAGAAAGGCAAAAAAACAAACAGATCCTTATTTTGAATTCATAGAAATTTATAATATTTTTTCAATTATCTTGCCACATGCCAGATTTATTTTTCAAAATAAAGAAAATTCATGAAATATTTTTGTCGTTTTTTATTTGTTTGTGAATTTTCTCCAAATTTGTACATATACATATAAATATACAACACACACCCTAACAAAATATAATACATTAGTATTTGGCGTAATTTAAGCGAAATCGAGACTACTTGTTATAATTTTATCCGTATGTACCCGTTTTAATTAAAAATTAAGTAATATTTTAATAGACAAGAATTAGTTTTATTACATTTACATGACAGATTTTTTTTTTCCGTGAGGAGTAAACATCGTTCATTTCTATTTGTTGAAAAATTATATATTTTTTTTTAAGATAAACGTTTTAACACAAACCCCTAATTTTCTTTATACGAAATATTCAATTCTACGAAAACGTATCCTACATAATATATGCTCTCATGTAAGACGAGGTGATTGTTTGATGCGAAAAACGTGATTTTAAGGCGATTCGAAGAAATAAATACCTATTTTACATAATATAGAGATTAGAATCAAGTGATGTTTATTTGAAAGTCGAGAAAGATTTGCTCTTCTTTTGTTTTTAAGTATATGTATGTAGGTACATTGTACATATTGTACATATTAAGAAAGAAAAACGATCAATTTCAATAAAAATGAGAATGCAACCGATATATTTTCATTTGATGATTTTCTCAGAATTCTTTTGTTTTGTGATATAAAAGACGATATTATAGGAGATATAACCAATCTTTAAAGTGTGGTGTTTATTGTGTTGGAGATATAAATCAAGGATTTTAGAATGTACATCTGTTTTGATTAAATTGAATTAGAAGTAATATTGACAATGTCTAGTGTTCAGAATAAGACTTTTGTTGTTTATTTTAGATGTGATTTAGCTTTATGGCTAATTTACATTTTTAATCTTTTCGCCTTTTACAAAAGAGACAAAGCTACGAGAAAAAGTAAATATACTCGTGCGTTATTTAAATCCCTGTATAAAAATGAGATTGGTGAACTACTTAAAAAGTTTTATTCAATAGTACATTTTGTAGCAAACAAGTTTATTTTAGCGAAAAGATGTGGTTGAAGAGCATTTTGTTAGGAAAAATTAAATTTTGAATGCATTCGTCTCATTATTAAATATTGTATATTTGCACCTCTTCTCATGCTTCTATTCTTTGGAAAAGAACAAAAAAGATTGATCGAATTTTCAAAAATTATTTTTCTAAAGGTTAAAAATTTGAAAGTTGATACTTTAAACACAACTTCTTTTTAATTTTATATGTTGATTTCTAAAGATTAGAACTTAGTTTGGGTAATTTTAACGTAGAATTATTTGTTGGCGTAAGTTTTAATTTTGAATTGGGTACTGGTATTCCTGATTAAAGGAAAATTACATTAAATTCGAATTAAGGTTAACAGTTATACTTATGATCTCGATTTTATTAAATGCTTTAACCGAGATATCTCGTTTTGCTAAACCAACAAATTCTAAGTTCATTTTATAGGCAGAAACGTCGAAAAAATGGCATAATACAGTGAAATCTCGTTATAACAAAGCCAATGGGACCGGAGAAATTCATTTATTTGTTTTATTTAATTATTTTTACTGATTTGGTTAGCCAAAGCGAATTTCCATTTAACAAAATTTCCATTTGAGCTAAGAATAGGCCTTATAAACATTTTTAATTTTTAATGAAACGTTTCCGTAACGAAAATTCTAGACTCATAACATGATGTATTTTTAAACGTTAGAGTTCGAATTGCAAGTTTTGAAAATTTTAACATTTCTCATTTCAATCTAAAAAAAAATATTTTCATGTGAAAAGATTTTAGAAATTCAATTCAAAATTGCATCAATAATAATTTCAGCACAGCTTATGGTTACAATTCTTAGATAAAAAAATATTTTTTTTTTAGGAAATCCAAATCAAAAATTTGCTAATCGGGTGATTCCACTAGCACAATTCCACTAGACACAATTCCACTGGGACAATTCCACCTGATACAATTCGACTGGGGAACAATTTAAGTTCCGTTATAACTTGTACAGTTACACGGAAACGAAAATACACACCTTAATATTTTATTGAAACTTAATTACGAAGATAATTATCACTATGGATTTTAAATTAATAAAAATTGAAATGGGCAAAGAAACTAAAATTCCACTGGCACAGTTCAACTACTTTAGCATTCGTAGTTCTTTCTTTTGGTAACTTTTTAAGTTTAACTTTTTTTATAATTAAACGAATTCAACGTGTACAATTTAACTTTTTGAGAATCAAACGCGTTTAGGGTGGTAAATGGCGCAAAAAGCGATGATTAGCAAAAAGTTAAATTGTGCAAGTTGCATTGTGCCAAGTGGAATTGTGCCCAGTAAAATTGTACAAGTGGAATTATGTACAGTGGAATTGTGTCTAGTGGAATTGTCCAATGAAATAGGCCTAGAATCAAAAATTTATTGGATAATTATTTGTTTTAGAACAAATAAAAGAGAATGTTACGACATATTTTTAAATATTTTTGCATAATCACATATTTTTACATATTTCCAATTATTTTATTTTTTAGTACATATTTTATGGTTTATTCCAAATATTGGGTTGAGGATAAGTATTGAGAGATTTTTTGCCGTTTTTTGATTAAATTTTTCTTTTATTCCATAAGAATTTCATTTAAGTACATATTGGCTATTATTATCTATGACCTTTTGCTATTTTACGGAAACTTTCATAATTCCAACGGTGCACGCAGAACTTCTCTGATTTATCGGCAAAAACTTGGCCAAGCTTTCACAGTTTTCAAAGTCATTTTTTGTAGCCAACTTTAGACCATCAAGGCAATTTTGGACCATCAAGGCAATCCCCTTTAGACCATCAAGGCAATCCTAGCCAGAGGGTGGAACGTCCAGCACTATACGGTGGCTATCAATTTTTACCTTGCGTTGTCATGATGGAAAACAACACCCTTGAAATGGGAGCGAGCAAACCATCTGCATGCTGTTGCTCGCGATAAAGCATCTTGACCGTAATTACCACAAATTTTTTCCCGCGGCATCGTTTTTGGCCTTGTTTATAGTAAAATTGCAAAATATAGAGAATTTTCTCTGAAATTTCACTCATTTTCACACTAATATAACTTTTGATATAAACTTTTGACGAAATACAAAACTATTAATGTCACCTTTCAAACGCGCGTCAGTAAGACGCAATCTGATTAGTGTTGCCCGATATATGATACCAAACACCATTTAGTAGCAAAAATCTCTCAATTCTTTTTCCCCACCCCAACATTTTTAATTTTTTCTTTATGAATAACGTGCTCGTATAGCTCATATAGCTTAACATTTGATAAAGCAAAAATATTTTATCAGCCAAATTTTAAATAACGATTTGAAATCAGACTTCTGTTATAATTTGACCTTTCTATATTGTGTCATAATTCTGGCTACACGATAGCTCTATGTAAAGTGCGGAAAGAAATTCCTACAAAAAATCAGAATTATTCACTAATCATTCCAAATTTATTCGGCCACCTTGGGCCCTATTCTCGAAGTCCACATCCATTTTCCACATGCAGACATCTGTCAAAATTTATCAAAATATTCGGAAATTGTAATTCGTATATAAAACACATGAGACATAGAAATTTTCCTATATGGGGAATTTCTTCCACCTGCTTATACCAATTCGGAAATATTCCCTTATGCTGTGTGCCTCAGAAGACTTTTCAAACTAAACTTTTGTAAGACCCAGTAATTCATGCAATGTTTAAATAGATATCACTAGGCTAAACGTATTAAATTGTGCCTTATAGCCAACTAAACTTTTCAATGTCTCGTTTAAATAAATGACGTCTAATAAAAAATAAACCGAGTCGTAGTTATAAGAAGAAGTTCAATGGCGTTAAATTGCATGATCTTATAAAAAATATGCTGTATGGTCGCCCAACATAAAACTTTTAAATCTTTCAAATTTTCAATAAAATTCCATGTTTCTATGTTTCTATATTGACTGACCAGTGCAGCGAGCTATAAGGTATAAGTTTAAATTGATATATTGATATACTGTGAGAACAATTGTTCACAAAATTCTTGATATGTTTGTGAAGCTTGCACGTCTTATTGGCAAACAATTTAATCGACGATCGGGCACATCAATATTTTCGAAAGCGTTAGGTGCTATCGATGGATGCCACATAAAAATTGTTTCACCGACTGCGTTACACTGTCGATGTATAAATCATAAACTTGATTACATTATTAATAGTATATGCGATAATTCTGGTAAATTTATTAATATTTGTTGTGCCCCCGGGTTCCGTACATGACCAAAGGGTCCTACAGAATAGTCAATTATATCGCAAACAAACATTCCCACCTCATGGATTTTTTTTCTATAAGGTGACGATGGATTTAAATGTTCATTAGATCCGGCAAGTAAGAGGATTCTCAAATCGTCAAATAGCGGAAATAATTGATAGAGGGAAAACCGTTTTTGGATCCTTTATCAATAATATTAAAAATTATGGTAAAAATAGAAAAGGACGCATTGCGGAGGCTACAACGGCCACGGATATACCTGCTGTTATTCGATCAGCTTCAAATTCATGCTTACCTGCGTAACAAATTAAGGCAAAAACCAGGGTCAAAGCTAGCTTATCAACGGTTCGACGTGTGCTTAATAATGCTACATATCTTGCCTGCTACGAATCTGTCAAAAACCACATATGACGGAAGCAAGAATGGAACCGGTTTTCATTTTCGGACTCATGGAAATGAAACTGATGCCCGTCAGAACCATTGAAATTAATTTGTTTTTCGTCGGAAGATTTTTATTGATAAATATAATTAAAAATAATAAATTAAGACTAATTAACAAAGTTTTTTACCGTAGCTTCCATAAGCTACAACTATTCACTACTGGTCGTAATCATGTAACGCATTTTAATTACACGTTTTTTTACTAGATTACGAATAACGAATAAAACAAAGGTAACGATTTTATTGTTGTTATCTGTTTTACAGTTATTTCAAAAAGCAACAATGTACTCTCAAATGCATGGAAAAAGTTTTAATTACAGAAATGTAGAAGTTATTGACATTTGAAATCAATATAATAGGTGTCGTAATTAAGTGGAGCGGAGTGTATAATCATTAGGTTGCTACCTTTTTTTTTTTTTTTAATTTTCGACAGTCTTCTATGGTGATTTCCTCCTCCAACTTTCCATTACTTACTGCGTATTTTAAACTGTATGTCATACAAATTGAAAAGTCGTCGAAAAGTAGCCTCGTAAAGTGCCTTTTCACCAAGCATCAATGAGGAAATAGCGAAAGCTTCAAAATTTGAAATGTTTAGTTTGAAAAGACTTCTGAGGCACACAGCATTAGTACCGAAAAAATTCAATTTTTATTAATTTTGACAGATGTCCACATGTGGAAAATGGATATGAAATTCGAGAATAGCGCCCCTGGTCAGTTAAACCAAAACAATAGTGATCTTGCCAAACTATCAATTATTTACCTTCTAATAATTAGTATTACCGTTTACAATCGAACTAGGTTATAACGATTATCCTTTTAACGAAACTCTTGATATCACCTTGATAGGTTTAGGCCCAATTCTCATCTAATCAGTAGTATATAAAATCTTCTCTTTTTACCGGATATTCTGGTATACCTGTACATATTTTCATTCCCAAGAAGCATTTTCTCTCGAGAAGCGACGATTATTTTATTTTGTTATTTAAATTATTTTTTTAATTTCGTAATCATAAGCGTGCTTCGTCTTTTCCAAAACATGAAAATTAATTGTATCACTCATAGTGACCATCTATCTGTCACGAAATTTATCTCTGGTGATGATGTATGCTTAGCTTAGAAAACTAAAAGATGGTGGTCTGACTCGATAAATATTGCTCATTGGATACAATGAAGAAATTTCCAATATTTTCCAAAAACACAATAAAACAAATCTTGTTTGTACCAATCCTCCAAATTTGCTTCAATTCAAATTTGTACCAAAAAAAACTTTGGTTCAAAGGGCGCTTTAATAATCGATCGATACCTGTGAAGTTTTAAATGGATAGGTTAGTTCCGGAACTGATATCAATTTTTGGTGGTCATAATACATGAATTCTTTTAGATGATGTCAATGACCACTTCTTTCTAAGAGCTTTCAATTTTGAATATTGTTGCAATTTTCATAAATTACGTAAATAATAATAAACGGTTTTTACAGATCACGGCTAGAACTTATCGGGTCCAAAATTTAGGGACATCTGTTTCGATCCCGTCTAGCTCTTTGTACTGTTCTATAGATGACCAGTACTTTCCAGTAAAATTTTTGATCTCACGATTGTACTATATGGCCTTTGTTGTCGCATTTAGGTCCAAATATCACTCACATTTATTTTTCCTCGAATGTCACCTGCTGTTATCGTCTGTCAGAATCCATTCAACTATCACGCTCACCCTGATACAAGATAACGGTACTCATTAATTCTCTTAAACTAGGTTAAAATAGACGTGAACTGGTTTTATTTACTCTACTATCATCTATAAATCACTGCCATGAACTAATCGACAAGTATAAAGTCGGTAAATATATTTCGAGCCGCACATAAACAATAGTACCGAATTAAAAACAAAATACCAAAAATTTCATTTGTCGGGATCCGTCTTTACAAAATCAGTTTTAGCATGAGAATTATAAAACAAAATATTTTTGAAACATTTTGGTGGTCTGTTTTAAAACTAAAATGGTATTTTCCAGAATTTTTACCACAACTTCTTCTGAAAGATCCTCAGAAGGGGTTAAAAATAAAATATTTGAAAAAGGGAACCGGGCAGTGTCCTGTTAAAAAGGAAGTCATATAAATCATGTAAACATTATTATAAATGTATATAGTTTTGAAAGTGTTCTGACGTTTTCCTCTTATCTTTGCCCAAAAGGTTCAAGGCTAAGCAACTTTAGGGAGTTCTCTATTTTAGTATGTGAATAATTATTCAAAAACACAAATTTTCATAAATGTTCTGATTTTGGTAGAATTTTAATAAATCGTCAAAGAAACATTTGGGGGGGGGGGGGCAGCCCCCAATCTCTAAGTTATGAAAATGTACTTTACTTAGACTAAGGTAAGGTAAAATTGAAAACTTGATTTTTGGGATTCTTTATTTTGGTATATTTTTGGACTATTGCCACCAACCCGTGAAAAATAAATTTTGTCAAGATGGATTCTGAATAAAACTTCGTGGCCAGATAATTCAATTTAAAGTCATAGGCACTAATATAAGTTACATAATTTTGACTTGACTCACTTTTACTTGCAGTCAAGGACGAAATAATTTTCCGGTTCAACTAATTTTCCGCTTACGTAGGCTTTGGATTTTTTTTTGGATTATGGCGTACTTGAAACTAATAACGACCTTCTTAATAATCCATTTTATAACGGCCCTTTCGAAATGGCCTAGCCATCCTTTTGTGTGTGTTGAATTTATCGAATACTTGCTTGCTTTCCTGACTCACTCGGCCTCTGAACTGTGGATGCCTCTGCAACACTGACTGCGGCTTTGATATTAAATACTATCTTTAATACAACAGATATTTTGATAATATCAAGCTCAGATATGCTTTGTGAATCATGTATCCAACAATTAGGGACATAGGTCTGGAAGATTTTCGAGATGTTGTCTTGAACTTGTTTTATTATTATCCTTCTGTGGTTAATTTTAAAACCGAGTAGCCTTAACGTTCAAGTCGGCCCAGTCTCAATATTACTTCTTGCGATCAAATTTACTGGATTTTATTTGGAAGTGTTCGGTGACACCACCCCTCAAGTCATTTACACTGCCTTCTACTTATTGAAAGACGTTTACCATATTTTAGATAACAAGACTTAACAGGGCAAAACAGATGTCCTCGCGATTAATGCTGTAATATAGTTGTTGGGTAAATTTTTTGACGATTTTTAAGCATTCAACGAGAAAGAATTATTCCTACGCTATTTTTTTACAAAAGAGAACTTTACACAATTCTGATTTTTTTAAACCATATATTTACGGAATATGAGTTTTGATGTGCTTTGACCAATGTACAAAAGATTTTAATTTATAATTTGAAGGTTATATAGATTTTATGAATATTGGCCGCCCTCTAAATTCCTGAGGCTAAAATTGTTTCTACCAACTTTCACATTCCAACTTAAGCATTATTTAGACCTCAGTCAAGGACTCCAGTGTAAATCTTACAACGTTATTGGAAATATTTCAACTTTACATTAGTTAAGCCATCATTTCCGTTATGTTTTCTAATTAAAGACTTAATAATATTAATTTTGTTTTAAGTATTGTGATGTTAAAATTTGATAGATACTCAATTAAACGAATAAACATATTTCTTCATGTAATTAGCCGCAAAATAACTGTGAAAGAATCCTATATATCAAAATTTGTTACGAGACGGTTCTTTTTAGTTTAGATTTAGTCGCTCGACTATGATTTATTTATTTTATTTATTTATTGTATTTACAAAAATTCTTCAACCATACTTATTCCAATCTATTTTGAGCACGAAGCTCATTAACAAAAGATTGGGTAGAATAGGTCGTTTAACAGAACAAAAAATTTAAAAAATTGCAGCTTTAGAATTACAGGATACCCCCGCAGCTCAGTCATCAAAACTCATTAAATTTTCACAATCACACATGGAACACAATTCGTCAACGCTTCAAATGACATCAGGCCTTCAGGCCAGCTTGAAGCATCTTCAAATATATACATATACATATACATACAATAAATTATAAAAAATAATTTTAAAAATATTTCAGAAGTCAAAGCCCAATGAAAGTTTAAATTTAGAAACTCTTACCTCACGGTTCTAACTCGTACCTATACATAAATCAGGTGACTAGCACAGAACTCGGCTTGTTTAAAAATGTGTAGTTTTAAAATAAAATTTCTTAGTACAATGATTGTATATTGTATAAAACCTAAATATAATTCGTTTCAGAACTTTCAGCCTTAATATTTTTACAGGAGATTTTATAATTTTTGTACAAATGTCCAAAATCATTTTATTTTAGTCCAAAAGTTCAAAGTTAAACTCAAACTTTCATTGCAAACTTGTAATAATGTGCCGCACAGATACTTTGGTTGCTTTGCTAAAATTTTTCCAAAGATATAAGAGATAACCGCATCGCTACCTACGCATTAAACCTCCTTTTCTAAAATTAATAAAACATGGTTACGCAACTGTACAACATATACAAAACAACTACCGTTAAACAAATCCGTTAAAAGCTCTTTTGGATCAACACCAAATAAAATTTAAAAAAAACGATTTTTTTTACTGCAAAACATAAACTTTTAAGTGTTAATCATAACCAAAACATAATTTTCTTTTCCTACAAATAAAAAAAAATATTTTCCATTTTTATTATTTTGACAACACGCGCGTCTCATTGTCGCCTCTTTGTTGTTTTTTTTTCTTATAAAAAAGTGCCATTGATGATATAAACTATCTATACTGAAGACAAAACAAAAAAAAAATGTTTTCTCAAGAAATTAAAATTTCCCATCTTCATCATAAACGTAAGAACACAATAACAAAATAACAATAGGAATGCGAAGAAATGGGGCGCATATCTTTAAAAATGCCATGGCTCATCGAATAATAATACATAGAGCTGTAGAGTATAGTAATAAAGTCATTGCTTAGTGTGGTGGGTAATGGAAATAAAGATGCGCGATATAAATTATAAGACATCATGTCTTTTTTTTTACTTATAAATGAATTGAGACATTAATTTAATTGGAAAATCAATTAGGAAAATTAAAATACTCAGTATTTGTTTCCCTTAATAAAAGTAATAACTTGTCAGTCTGTGCGCGCCATTTTAAACTTAAATTGTTCGTTTTATGGAAAAAGAAATTTAATGTGTTGGTACAGGAGAAAAAATATTTGCGTTATTCCTTTAAAGTGGTGCAGCCATTTGTCATAGTAACGAAACTCCTACCAAAGCCAATAAATATGTTTTGCGTTTTTGAATTTTTAATTTTTCCATTGAAAACTAATCTGACCAAACCAAAATAAATTGTGTTTTTTTTTTATGGAATCTGTAAATAAAATTATTCACTTGTCAAAGTTAATTGGAGTTATTCAAATTATTCCAGACAAGTGATCTCATACCACTTCCTATTTTTATCGCCCTTTTAATAGAATTTTGTTTGTGTTGAATTTTTTTTTTTATATACATACATACATAATACATATTTGGTTGATTTATACAGAAGAAGTGGTTCGTTTACTCATCACTTTGGATTTATGTTATTATTTTGTTCGTAGCAAGAAGAAAATAAATTAGAATGCAAATCGATTGAATTTTTGATGAGTTGAGTTAAAATAAATAAAAAAAAAAAAATTGTAGATATATAAAATTAATATATTCTGAAATGAGCCCCTAAATTATTCTTTCCACATAATAATTTTCAAATTATGTTCTTCTGTTGTTGTTGTTTTTTGTTTATGCTTTGAATATATTGTGTGGTTGGGATGGAAACAAATATTTCTTCTATTTTATATATTTTTTTGAAGTTACTGCAGGGCTTCCAGTTAATGGTAAGTTGAATTTAAAGTAAACAATTTACATTTTGGCAACAATAAGCGTGCAAGAAAACAATTGATGACCTTAAATTATGATAAATGTGGTAATGGCAGGTGTTGCCTACGATTTTAGATTTTTATCTTTATTTTCAAGGATGGTGGTATATTTTTTGCGCGTTGCTGTAATGCAATTTATATTTGCTTGAATTGTTAATAAACAAAACTTTTTTTGTGCTTTTTTTTCACAAGATTTATATATCCAATCCACCTTGTCGGAATTCGAACCCAGTTTCGTCGGTTCTCTCCAAAGTTATTAACCGAGTTTCGAATATCGCACATTGCTATCCGAAAGTTCAAATAATAATTTAATTGCTGGGGATTTTTTAATTATTCAGATTTCACCTCAGAATATTTCATTGCACACACGGGAGTTGGAAATAAGTTTAATGGGAAATTCACTGATTACCGAATAGGCCAAAACAAGCTTCATTTTCTTTTCTTCACGAATTCTTGCCCAACAATTTTCATCAAGTTGGTCAAAATTATCTTGCCAGAATTAGCATATTTCACTCTATATCATATTTATGGAGTTTAACCGTGAGTACTTTAATTCCAAATTATCACTAAAGCTTTTTTGGCTTCTCGAGAATCTTGTCACATTAGATAAGCTCACATTAGATCTGCTATACAACATCATGGTAGAATTGGCACTAATTGGCATTCTTAGTAAGACCCATTGTTCCCCATATTGCTCCTTTCACATTGTGTATTAGGTTTGCTTGTCAAAGATTACCCCTATATGATTTTAATACGAGTATGTTCCGAAGATTGTAAGAGAATTCAATCCAGTTTCGAACTGATGAGCTTATGATTATGAAAAAATCAATCTTCTCATCAGGCCGCGGCGACTGGACTGATTATACCACAATTTACATTCTATATTTATACAGAATGTGCTGTGCATTTAAGTATTAGCGCATCATAACTAATACAGATGAACTCTCTTACAATTTTTCTTCTTCACAATATTCACACAGCTCTATTTCTGTGTACGCTAATTTTTACTTTATTAATTTTTTGTTGAATATTAATTAATTCATGTAATATCTAATATGCTACCGGTGGTTAGACCATTTTAATTGTGTTTCGATTAACACAAGAAGTATATTAGTATTTACGAACAGTAATTCAACGAAACCGACTAATAGACGTAATTCTATTTATTTTAATTATATGATTTTAATACGAGTATGTTCCGAAGATTGTAAGAGAATTCAATCCAGTTGCTTACTGACGAGCTTATGACTATGAAAAAATCAATCTTCTCATCAGGCCGCGGCGACTGGACTGATTATACCACAATTTACATTCTATATATATACAGAATGTACCAATTTGTATTATTTTCACAATATTACATTGATTCCGATGTTTGAAAATTTTCTTGGATTGGTCCCTTATTTAGAATTTTAGTAGCAAATTTTTTTGGAAATCCTCTAAATATTCTACGGTATCAATTTTCAGTCATTTGAAAGGAGGACTTCCGTGGCTTACAATTACAACGTTGCTTTTAAGAAAACTGATATCTGGAATTTCCATTATGAGAGTATGGACGAACATTTTTGGAAACGTTTTTGTTTTATTCCCTAAACCATTTTTGTGCTTCATCCCTAATCTATACAGAATTGTCGTTCCATTCTTCTCTAGTTGAACGGTAAGTGTTATTTTTGTGACTGAAGTCCATCTTGTTAGGTAAACTAAAGGCCTCCTTTAAGGATTTTAAAATGTATCTTTACCATCTTTATATCTTTGACTCTTTGTAAGTGTTAGGGTTTACCCAACTTTAATATTGCCGCTTATTGTTAAATTGACTACCAAAGCTAGATAAAAGTTTGTGTAAAGGTCTGCTAGTAGTTGTTCTACTGTTGTGACCACATTAGAGGTGATAGCGAACCCTCTAGGAGAGAGACTGCCCTCTTTAGTAGCATCTACTTCATAGGTTTCACCGCCTGAGTTTGCAACTATTTTTCTGCTCACAACATGTGCTTATTCCAGTTGATAATTTGAATTTGTTGTGCTTTAATGTTACCATTGGTTAGTTAGTGTGCTGCATTATCAAAGGCACAGTCCACTTCCTTAAAGAAAGCTTCAGCAACTTCTTATCCTTACAGCCTTTATAAATTTGAACAACTTGATCAACCAGCTTTGCCATAGTATTAACCAAAAAATGTGAAGTCAATCTGATTGTACTTCATCAGCTTGTTTATTACTCCCTTAGTTGTAAAAATCACTTTTACTTTCCTATACTGTCTAGGAAGGTAGCTTTGATTACGATTCATTGCTGTTACGAAGAGGCTTCCACACTTCTGTAGCTGGGCAATCTCAGTTGCTTCATTAAAGCATTCAAGAGGTTTTCCAGGAGCCTTTCGCAACAAGTTTTTGCTCCATTCCTCAGTTTAACTGTGCAGTTTTCTTCGCATTAGGAAGTTTATGTCTGTTCAACTGCTTTGTCTACATACTTCCTCTACTACAATAACCTTCCCATTATGTTCTTTAGGGCCCTCTCTAATTTTGTACGTTTTAAGAAACATCTATAGTTTAAACATATTTGTTTGTTTTTGAGCGTTTTGTTAAAATATATGGTTTACTACACAACTTTCAATTTACTATACACAACTTTACTACATTTTTTTTTTAAACAAATTCGACATGATTTCAAACGTCTGTGTTTGTGAGGCATTGAATTAGGATCTAGCTCTGCCAATTATAGCGCCAAACAAAGTTTCAAGCGGGGAAGGCTCACATGGCTTAGTATATAAATTTCATCTTGATGTTACCATGGTTGTGAATAGTTCTGAGATAGAAATCTACCCCCCGCACCTTCGCGCTGACCGATAATCGGTGAATTTCAGCGTATTCGACAAATGAAGTTGATGAAATTTGACGGCCTATTTGCAGGTTATTTTGAGTCGACGAGCCTTGGTGAAAATGTTACCCAAACGTATGCATATTTTGGTAGAAGCGTTTCGTCCCAAGTTTGATTTAATTTCCATAAATGTTGCATAAATATCTTGGCTGTGATGATTGACGTCCGGTGATGTCAGTCCAAGTGGAATCGCTAAAAAAGGCCAAGGGTTTTCGTTGCATTGATGTCACCGTCGATTTGAAAACTTTTTTTTGGTGTTCGTGAGGAATATCGAAAAAAATCTTCTCGACGTTAGAACGTCGTTTTTTGAGCTTCTTAATAGAATATATCGTCTACATATGTACCTTGCCGAATGGGTTTGTCTGCATTGAATTGAGAGATATAATTTCGGGATTAGCCAAGGTTTCTAAACATTTAGTTGTGTGCTATTTTACACTCAATATTCCAAGTGTAACACACTCTATTATCGATATTTCATGTGTAAACAATACTTTTTTGAATTCTGCATTGCGTCATTCAATTGAGGAGACACTATGAATTTACCATTTGCTCCATTGATACGTTTCCAATATTCTAGAAGTTTGATACTTAATTTATGAAATAATCATCCATGGTTATTACTTCGATTCACATATGAATGTTGCTTGAAATCCAAGTCATATATTTTGATACATAGGAAGATCAGCCAATTTGATTTGTCCAACAACAAGCAGTTTGTAATACAAATTGGTGGTCGATGAAAGATCACAAGTTTTGCGCTACCGGGAATTTTCTGTGGCAAATGGTCAACTGGAAGATTTGGTTGAGAGAGAAGTGTTGTTTATTCATTCTAGACCTTATAGTTTAGCTGAGAACCTCCACTCAGTAAGGTTCGGCCAATAATTACTGTATTTTAATCATTGTTGTGGCTAAAAAATTCATAAGAATATTTCGGCCATCGCTAGTCTTAATATTTAGTTTGAGTAATAGAATTTTGGTCAGTAACTTATCAGGACACGGTTTTCCATGTTAGGTAAATCAAAATTGCTTCTAATATGTTCTCTGGACATAAATATAAAAGTTTTTAACAAGCATTTTTTGTGTTTATCGTTCGCATACACACGTAATAAAAATACAAGAGATTTCAATTTCAAGTTATAATTTTAATTAGAATTGTATAGATACACTGTTGTATAGCTTTAACTTATAACTTCCACATTATCAAATATTCACAAGAATTTATAAAAAGAAAACTGATTTCTTGCGCACTGCTAACGCATAATTTTCTTAATTTTATTTTCCAATAGAATACTTTGTATGAGAGAAAATAATTTATATGATTAGACGCTTGAAAATGGCGAAACGAACTTTTTATTATTTTCCTTTTCCTTGCTTTCGATGCGTGTAAGATTTTTGCTTCGAATGTCAACTCCGTTTTTATAAAGTTTTTTTATTTTTCTTTTGACTTAAAGTGCTGCCAACGTAACGTTTTGCGGGTGCCTTCGATTCAGTGCTTGTGGGTGAGTTCAATCTGACTGGTGTATGATTGTGACGATGAGTAACTGAATGTACGAATGTATGAATGAATGTTTGAATATAATATGTGTATAAATCAGCGAGTCGCTAAAGGACGCCCCTGCAAGTGATTTTCAGGGAATAATTGCGTGAGTACTAGCAATACGGAGTCGTTTGTGTGTACGAGGGCTTAATGTTTGATCAGCTGAGAGAATTCCGTATGCTGGCTTGAGTTGATCGATTGAAATGTTTTGATTTTTATCATGAATCGATACGATGAAATGTTTGTGAAGACGCCGTATGACTTTATACGGACCTTCGTAGGGAGGAGATAATCCCGTGCGAACCTTGTATGTTCTGATGAAAACCAAATCACAATTGTTAAATGATTTCGGAACAAAGACGTCATCTTGTTTGTCTTGACGAGTTGAGTTTGGTACAAGGTTCTGCATAGTTTGTCGCAGTTGGTCGACGAATGTGTCGGTGGTTGGTAAAGGTGAAAGAGGATTTTCGACAAAGAACTCACCGGGTAGCCTGATGGTTTGTCCGTAAACCATTTCGGCTGGGGAGCACTTCAGATCTTCCTTAACCGTTGCTCGGATACCAAGTAGAACGATTGGGATTTCCGAACTCCAGTGCATTGTATTGCTTCCAGCCATGAGTGCGGCTTTGAGTTGCCGATGGAAGCGTTCAACCATGCCATTGGCTTGTGGACAATAAGCCGTTGTGCGTATACGATAAGATCCGAGGAGTTTCGTTAACTCTGTGAAAAGTTTTGACTCGAATTGCGTTCCCTGATCAGTTGTGATCTGTAAGGGCACGCCGAATCGTGATACGTAATTGTTGACGAATGTGGTACGCTTCGGGCCAGCGAGTGAAGCGACCGACACAGGTGAGCAAGTATGAATATCCATTAGATGGAGGAAGTGGACCTAAGATATCTAAATGGATGTATTCAAATCAACCAGGTGGAATCTCGAATTGTCCATGGGGTGATTTTGTGTGTCTTTGAACTTTGGCGCATTGGCAAGATAAACAAGACTGAGCCCAATTACCTACGTCTTTGTTTATGTTAGGCCAAAAGTAGCCCCAGTTATCAATTTACGGGTTGCATGGACTCCGGGGTGCAAAATGTTCCAGATAATTTGAAAAGCTCTAGTTTCATTGATGCACTAGTGTGACATTCGGAATCAGAAAATAAATTCTGAAGTTCTAGGTCAGCTTTTTGTGTGGTTGCAATTTTTTGTAAGTCGATTTGTGTCTTGACTGTGGCCGTTTCGTTGTCAGCTGTGCGGGATAATGTTGGATGTCCGTTGTAAATTGACTAATGTAATCCAAGAGACGTGATTGATTTGGATTACGTTCAGTTTTTGATTGAATTGCTCTAGTCAGAGGCGTATGGTCGGTATAAATGGTGAAGTCCCGACCCTTGACAAAATATATGAAGTGTTCGACTGCCAAATAAATTGCGAGTAATTCCTGATCGAGTGTAGAATATTTCTTTTCTGCATCCGAGAGTTTCTTTGAGAAAATCCCAAGTGCTCCCAACACTTCTTATTGTAGTGTTCTAGTACAGCACCGACAGCAGTGTTTGATGCGTCCGTGGTTAGGCTGAGCTTTGAGTCACTCAGTGGATGTGCCAGAAGTGTTGTTTTCACTATTTTAGTTTTAATCAATGTGAATGCGTGTTGACATTCGTCGGGCCAAGAAAAGTTCTTGAGTGTTTTAGGCTTTCTGAGTAAGTCTGCTAAGTGTGTGTGAATTGGAGCGAGTGTGTCAGCGAGTTTTGGTATGAATCGGTGGTAGTAATTTACCATACCGAGAAAACGCTGAATGTGTTTGATTGAGGTTGGACCTGGGAATTCCCTAATGACGTTAATTCGTTCTTCAGACAGCAGAATACCATTAGGAGTGATCTTGTGGCTGAGGAAATCAAGAGAGGTTGCGCCAAAGATGCATTTTGCACTCTTGATGTGCACGTCAAACTGAGTTAGTTTGTGGAAAAGTTGTTTCAGATGTTTTTTGTGTTGCTCCTCAGTTTTTGAGGCCACAAGAATATCGTCAATGTAGACGAAAACGAAATCAAGATCGTGAACTACTTCGTTGATAAAACGCTGAAACATTTGCGCGGCATTGCGAAGACCAAATGGAATTCGGATGAATTCGAAGAGGCCAAATGGTGTTGTAATCGTGTCGATGAGTGAATGACATGTACGAATATTTGAATGAATGTTTGAATATAATAAGTGTATAAATGAGCGAGTCACTACACATTAATGCTTTCTCGTAATTTTGAAGCTGGCGGCTGCACCCCTAAGACTGTTGGGAAGGTAATGAAATTTTACAATGGTGTCTAATTATAAAAATTGTGAACAAGACTATTAAAGGATTGTGCAAAATCGACATGTTTTGAGTAGTCGTTGAATGGTGTTAATTCTAAATTTGCTAACTGTGCACAAAGGTATTAAATGTGATAACGGGTTTTGTCACGTTCGCTAATCGCTGATTTAAGCGTATATTATCCTCGAAATAGGTTCTAATGGTAGTATTTCCTTCCACAGAATCTAATATTTTTAAGCTTGTTTGGGTTGTTATTAAGCGGGCGTATGATTGGAATAATTGATTCAAAAATACTTTACTGTTTGTTACTGCCTTCATAATTTTTTCTATTAAATTTTTTTGTTTTTTTTAATTTTCATAGTAAACGAGAGGTCTTGGAAAATACATGTTCGGACGTACAACTTCCCACTCTTTTCGTATCCGGTGTCAAAATTAGGGATTTCCAATTTTTAAAAAATGACCCTGATTTCAAATGACCTTGAAAATCACTTGAAGGTCAAGGGCATTAATACAGATATATGTTGCTATTGTCCTTGACACTTTTTGTCTACACAAATTTTTTTTGAGCTTACGTATTTTAGGAGACATTTGAATCCTTCGATTTAAATGGCTCACCCTGTACAAGAGAAAAAAAGGCTCCTTAACAGGTTATTGGATGTTTTAATACTTGTATAAGTCGCACCTTTTGGTCTTTCCCATAATACAGCTCCGTAATTCTCCCGAAGCAGCAAGATGTCGAAAGAAACCTTTCAACGGCTATAAGAACTACATATGCACCATATATCGTTAATATTAAAGTTTTCAGATTTGCCAATGGTGTGAAGATTTTAAATCGTTGTATTCACATTCTGATAATTCATAAAGTGTTCTTCCAATCAGAAAATGAGCTGGAGTCAACATAATTCATCATTGCTCAAGGTACAAAAGGGCCGCGAGTTCATCTCAATTTGACAAAAAAACGGTTGAAAATTCTTCATGGGCTAGAATAGTGTCCCTTGTAAGTTCATTTAATTAATTGCATCTTAAGCTTGATGTAACATTAAATAAATCCATCCCCCTACCCCCTACAAAATTCTACTCACTGTCACAATAAACATTCCCCTCTTGCGCTCAAGCACGACATCACTTGCCAATTCTATATGTACGTACTTTAATTGGAATTTGGCCTCGTCGCCGCACCACTTGAATTTAAAGGAGCCTGTAGTAATCAGTATCTACGACGATAAATGCTACGATGAAACGCTGATACCTTATGCATTTGATTCATTTGTGCATCATCGTTCTCAATCAGACCTACTACTAGCCCTTGACCTGTGTGCAACCATTTTAAATGCATATCTTTAACTAAGTTTCGTGATACACGCTCATTGGATGGTAACTGGAAACAGCGTTAGTTATATGTCCACCTAGTTGAATGACTCCATCTTTATCTAACGATGGGTTCAATGTTTTTAGTAGGCTATGCCTTGGCACTTGTTTGTTGACAAGTAAATATCTTAAAGCTGGCCCAAAATTATATTCTGGTATAGTCTCTACCAAAATTTATTCAGCATGCAGCACCTCTGATAGCTCGATAAGGTTGAGTTATGCAAGAGCCTTCTATAATCTATTTGTCTTTATAATTTGACAATAGTCGTATTTCCATGAGAATTTTACAACAACAATTGCTCGCGACAGACGAATTAAAAGGCAGAAAATAGAAACAAAAAGTTTGAATTATTTAATTCGTTTCTAATTTTAGTTATACCCCCTGACACCAGATGCCAAATTGTTCTTTCTCTGTGTTGTTTTATTTCAATTCGAAAAAAAAATTCGCGACTTGTTTTCATGAGAAAAAGTAATTCGAATTAAATTTTTCTCATGGAAATACAGCTATCGTATCTTCTCATTATTGGTAATAATTTTTTTATTTTTTCCCATGAACTATACCTGGTTGTAAATTAAGCAAGAACATTTTCGTTTTTACTGAGCAAAAGCGTGATAACCAATCTAGCCTAGATCACCAAATGTCAATTACATAAAACGTTTTAAAATTTTGGTTAAAGAACACATTTTGCTTTGATCAAACCTTCCTCTAACGTGCTCTAGGATATTCTTCTATAAAGCAGCCACTCTGTTCTCTACGGACGTGTTCCACCTCCTTGGATATTAAGCCAGCCAATCCAAAACTATCTTGCTGCCACCCCATAGTATAATGCAACTTATTTTTAAATCTAGAAAATATTTTTTTTATTCTGCTCATTAGCTCTGTTAGCAGCATTGCGTCTGTTAGCTTTAATCTTGGCAGACTAATTTGTCGAAGTGATGCAATCATTATTTCTCCCGCAACAAAATGAACTTCTCTCGGATTTTCTGTACTCTGGAAGAATACTGCGGCACCGTACGCTAATTCACTGGCGTCTGAAAAACTGTGCAACTTTGCTTCATCGTCTATCTCTAACCATTGTAGTTAATAGTTCAACTTCATTTAATTCTTGTCGTAAGCCTTCGCATTTTATGAGAATATTATTAGCTATAGTTTATGAAACATCACCGTTTTGATCCTTTATTATTATTGCGCAATGTTTCACTATTTGTTGACCATTTTAAACCCAGTTTACGAAAAATATGCATACGATAATCGTTTGTCTAACCGCGACTCGCTGTCGGCTCCCGCCGTCAGATCTTCCACATACATGTCGCGTAGAATGGCTGCAGCTTCTACTTGATGTTTGCCTTCAGCTGCTACAATATGTTTGTCGAAAGGAACAAAGCAGGAACAGTTCCAAAATTCTCCACAGAATTGTCTGATAATTGGATTCATTATTATTGACCCACACTTGCCGATATATCTTTTCCAGGTCACCGGCTATTACGAATTGATATTGGTGTAAGCGTATTAAGGCCTCCAGCAGTGATTACTGGATTATTGAACCTACCATCATTCAATCATTGAATGATGTTCCAATTATTCACTTAGTCTAGGCGTCGAAAACCACTCTCAATTTCATGGTAGTACTTGCGTCTTTTATTACACCATGGTGCAATTTTCTCCTTCAGCCTCCTTACATGACCTAATTCTGAATATTCAGTCATAAAGTGACAATATTTCTTATCGAACTCTGGATTTTGCATAAATTTTTCCCCCATTGCTTTGAGTCTCTCGGTTACCATATAATTTGAGCTCAACTGACTGAATTTCTGTTGAATGAACTTGTGTTCAAATATATAATCCCCCAGAATTGACTACAGATTTAGCCACATTACTTTCAATCATTATTTGTAACTCGACCATCAATTACCCATCCCAGCTTTCTAAAATCATAAAAAACACTTCTTCACCGGTCAATTAAAGATAAGTATCATAAAATTTAGGATCAGCTAAATCCAAAGTTTTAAATGGGTCTATCCCGAAATTTTTAATAGTGCATATCGGTCGGAATTAGGGTTTCTCAAAACGGGATCCCGGGACCCCGTTTTTAACTCAAAAGTATGACCGGAAAATCACAGGATTTATTTTAATTCCATAACGACATAGGAATAATATATTACAGTTAAACCTCGGTTTAAGAGACCTAGATCCGAATGTAGAAAATTTGAATATCTGGTATAGAAGTCTGGTACCCGTCAATAGCATTGTCAAGGCAAATTCAGACCGATTAGAAGGGAACTTGGCTATTTCTTAACTGATTACGATTAAATTTAGCATGCACGATGGAAACGGGATTCTAAAATGAGCTTCAGATGAAGTTCTGCAATATGGCTGCTGAGGAATGAACTTGGTTATTTATTAACCGATTATGGTAAAATTCGATTTGTATGACGGAAATGCGATTCTAAAGTGAGTTCTAAAACGAATGGATGATGAAGTTCTGGAATACGGCCAATTATGAAGGAACTTGGCTGTTTCTTAACCGGCCGGAAATTTTTCCGACATTCAGCAAGTCGTTTTGGAATGAGGCCAATTATATAGGAACTCGGTTGTTTCTTTACTGACTTCTAGTCGTATTTATCGAATTTCATCACAATCGGTTTAGAAGTAACGAAGTAACCGAGTTTCTTCCAATTACAAATTTCATGTAAAATCATTTTACATCGTAATTCGAGTTTCATTATCCATTTTTTTTATCAAGAGTTAAATTAACCAACAATGACATTGCTCTGCTTTTATATTGAGTGCCCTAGGCCTCGGAATACCTTATCTGAGGTATCATTTAGTCTTTTGATAGCATGCCTGTTACCTAATTTATTGCCGGTTGATTCAAGAATGTCCTTGTAAATGCATTCACTGTGTACTTCTTTCGATCATAACTCTCGACTAATTTGGAATTCGCATCATAATAATTAGCATCAGTAATGCTAAAACAACTAATTAATTTGGTTACTTCACCCGCCAGCAAGCTCCTTAAGTACTGTAATTTTTATACCACTGAATCTGTCTTGTAGATGAATTGTACAAATAAAAAAAAAAATCGGCCATTCTATATATTCCTATTCCTACTTCAGTGGCTATGCTTGCTTGCGCCGTTCTATTCAACAAGGACTCATTAGAATTTCCACATTGTGATATACTTGGAATATAAAAATAAGAAAAATTAGTATAAAAATCTTATGTCGAAGACCCACTGAATTCATTTTCTTCTAAATTAGACACCTTTGTTAGTAGGTAACAATGAAATATTTAAAATTTGTTAGGTAGGAATGTTATGTCCAGAACAATGTAAATAATTTGTTTCTATTTACAAAAATGTCATTTATTTTATGTTTAGCTACAATTTGGATCTATACGTGCTGAATTATCATATAAACATCTAATGTTACATCACATACATCCTCTTGGTTAAATAGTTTAAACTTTTAAAAGTGCTTTCGACGTATAGAAAAAAAATAAAAAATTTTTAAATAAACTTATTTTTGCAACATATCTTTATGGCATAGCAAATTATCATCATATGAATTTAAACCAAATTTTCCAACAGACAAGGGCTACTAAAATATTCATATTATTGTTTCTGTTACTGCTACTACTTTATTGTTATTATTATTATTGTTGTTATTACGATTACTACCAACGATTTTTTTTTATCCATTTATTTGCAAAATGCATTAAAAATGTCATTTAATAAAAGTTTGAATAATATTTCATTCATTTATGTCATATATGCATGTACGTATTTTCACCGTTAGTAAATAAACAATATGTATACCTTTGCACAACCCCCTTGCTTCGAAAGGGGTGAATTTCACCTTTAGATATTATGTGTGGCCAAATATACTGTACAACATAATTGTATTTAAATTCTGTGCATTTTTATTTTAAACTAGGGATCCCTATATAGATGCGTCTCCTCTATACTCGTATAACTTTGGTTATTTTATAGACTGAACAAATAGAGCGCCTAAACATAAGTGGGATTGGAAATTTTGAAGTGGTGGAAAATAATAATAATACTCACAATAATGCTAAAAGAAAATTATATTTCCACTTTTTTTATTTTTGAAAAATGTGGTAATAAAATTGATTGAATTGTTCAAATGTTTAAACTTGTTGAATTTCCTTTTTACGATAAAGGAGTTGTGAATGTAACGGTTTGGAATATGTATGTATGTATAATAAAAAATGTTTTGAATAAGGCAAGCAGAATTGAAAATGATGGTAATGGTTTCAATGTGATATTTTATAGGAAATAGTTTTGTTGGGTTACTTGCATTCGCACTTGATTTCAATTTTAATATCCTGATTCAACAATTTGTATGGACTCGTGTGTATCATTATTCACTCCCCCGCCCCGCCCTAAAACCTTAATTAATTGAGGAAAATTACTTTTATAATTTTTTTTTGTTTTTCTTCTCATTTCAGTATCACCAGGATGTACATTTCCGTTACGATGGGAAGGTACATGGTTTTTATCAGGACATCCACTAGTTGTGATAAAAGGATCTCATATAAATTTTCGCGGTAAATGTGTGGCAAAAGATGGTGGTGATAAATTTTTAATGGTTGACGAGTGAGTAATATTTAATTATGTTATATATATAATTTTATAAAAAAATAAAAAATAAAAAAATTTGTTGTTTGATTTTGGTTTGGAACAAACCTCGATGTTTACTGCGGCTGAATTCGCCTAAGAAACAATCAAAAAACAAAACAAAAAATTTCATATATCATAAAAATGAGATGACTATTTATATTGTATGTCCTTTGGGTGTATTAACTATATGTTACTATATGCTTCGTTGTTGTTCCTTTTTTATTACAATGGAACTCATAAAATTAAATCAAATTTTGTGTTTATGTTGAATTTTTATTGGTTTTTGTTGTTTGCTATGTTTCCTTATTAAAATTTTTCCATTTTTATATTGTCTCTGCTTTCTCGTTAATGAGGAAATTACTTTCAAATACACTGTGCTTATTTTTAGTCATTTTAATAAAATTAAATTGTTAATATGATATTTAATGAGCAAATTCACAAATGCTAACTTTGTAACATACAATGAAGTATAGCAAACTATTTTAATGATCGTAAAAAAATCTAATAAGATTTTTTTTAGAATATAATATAAACAGGAGAATAATTGAATTTTTTACTGTTATGTGATTCAGCCGGAGATTTTATGTAGTTTCGATAGACAGCCACTTTCATATTGAGATTATTTCAAGTTGACGTATAAAAACAACTTACATAAAATTCACCCTTTATGTTTAAGCAATCACCCATTTCTAAGTAAAAACTTTTAAGTCTCGCATTACAGTCCTGGGGGAGTTCAACATTATATAAACAATCCGCGACACGTGCCTAATGCTAACGAATTCGATCGAAATTATAACTTCAATAATTTTAACTTAATTTTTATTTATTATTTAAATTAAATTAACTCAAACAAGGATTCCAAATATATTTTGAATTTGTTTCTGGGAAATTTGCCCAAAAGGCAAATGCGCTACTACAAATTCATATTAGCTATATTGCATTTTTTTGATCCAAAAAATAAACGAACAAAATTAAAAAGCATTCTGTATAGTTTTTAACTATTGTACTAAAGAGAAATAAATATTTGTTTTAGTTCATTTTTGTTGATTAATTATACTTTTACTAAAAATTAAATTAGACAATAACAAAAACAACAAACAAACATTTGGCTCTGCAGGAAAAATCAATTGAGTTTTAATTAAAATTTTGTTATACATATTTACATAAATTTATCTGTTATACTTGTACATGCACAGATATGTAAACATCACTTCCAATAAATAGATTGACTGTGTGAAAGATGAAAGGATTTCATATTTTTATTGAAAAGCAATCAAATGAAATAATTAATGTACTTACTCGTATGTAAATGCAATAACATTTTAACATCGTATAAAAAATACTTGTACACTCACAATACATTTTAATTATTATCGTTGTTTTTGGTTGTTGCATGTCCATTTCCTGGGATGAAGGTTTTGAACGAGAAAATGATAACGGGTTCCAATATTAGATATTTGCTTGATATTTTCAAAGTCTGAATCTGTGTATGCTTCTTGAAAAATCAAATTCAATTCTCGCCCGTTTTGTTAGGAGCATATTTTCCGTACGATTTGGGGTACGAGTAATCAGCCCTATGATGCTCCTTTGATAAAAATGAAAATTACGTTGTACCAAAAGAAGTAGAAGGGAGTATTATCAATTATAAATGTCCATTAAAAAAGTTGTGAAATAAATTTTTTCTACAAACTCTTTTAATGTACGAATAGGGTTGATAGGATTGATTGATTTAATTGTTTGATCAAAATTTACATAAAAACAACAAAACCGAAGCTTAGGAAAGTTTTTAATCTTAAGGTCTTAAAGTTTCTAGTAAAGCTGAGTGAGGTTTCTCCGGTATTTCTGAAAATCCAAATCGAAATTAGTTAATTATCGCTAAATACTACTTTAAGAACAAAATCAAAAAATTATTGTATTCATAATTAATTTAAATTTAACTTAAGGCTATTAAGCTTTTTAACTTAAAGCTATTACTCAGAGGCAAGATCCTATTTAGTTCCTAAAGTATGAAGTCCGAGCTGAATTGCTTGTAAATTAAAAAGGCAAAAATCCACAGAACACAATTTCTAAGCTACATATCCGTTGGATATTAGAAATTTCTGGAAGCCGAATCAAATTTTTCGGGAATCTCTCAAAACAAAATCAAAATTAACCCTTAGTACTAAATTTTTACTACTTAATAACCAGGATTTAACTTATATAAATTTAAATCGTGGCATCCGATTCCAACTTAGATTACACCTTTTACTTAAATTTCACTAAATCTAAAAGAACAAAACAATTTTTTAACTACACGTTGTTGGATGCTTCAAGTTTCTCAGGTGTTTCTAAACTAAATCAAATTAATCGATCGTTTTATTAAGGCATATTATTTAATAAACACTTGTTCGCTTCCTATTTTTTTAAAAAACCCAACCGAAGTCAACGTTGAAAAACCACTACCGCCAAGAAGACAAACCCTATATTACTTTATATATCCATCCCTTCATAATTGGCTGTCGTAAATTTCCTTGTAAATAGTGAACTAAATAGAGTTTTGAAGTGTATACGTTTCGACCAAAGATCTCGCTACCACTTTTACAAAGCAGCTCACACGGAAAGTTCACATACACAAGAAATCTTTCTCGATACATAATTTGTAACCTATTGTACTAAGAAACCGAAAAGTACTAAAGTTTATCATTATCTCTACATTAGTACTAAAGTAAGTTTTATTATTATCTTTGCATTAGTACTAAAAATAATATTTGCTTTAAGGAAATGTTGGATCACCCTATATTTAATATTAATTGTTATTTCGATTTTGTAATTCTGTAAAGTCTGACGTCAGTATGACGGATACAGATTACTATTATTGATTATTCTGCTACAAAATGAAGCGATAACATTTGCGAAATCATTCAGTAGTACATACAGGAGAAAATTGCTATAAAATATAAATGCAATGACTCCAGTAAAATTTACACCAAGGGAAAACTGCGCAAAAAAGTTGTCTACGGACGGACAATGGTTTAATATTCAATAACAGACAACGGTCTAAATACGGCGGTAGCACATACTTAAGACCCTTTACCTCCCGAGGGAGTTGCATTAAGGCAAACATCAAAAACCGCTCTTAATTGATTCTACACAACTAGAGGAATTGTTATATTAGGGATTCCAGACAATTGAGGCATATTTCAACTGCGAACGAACAAATGAAATGAAGAGAGTATACGGATCATGAAAATCTTTTGAGAAATTGATTAAAAACCCTAACATTGAATTAGCTTCTATAGATATGTCGATAAATTTCAAGAAAATAGGACACCTAAATCTAGAAAAGAATGAACTCGATCAATCATAACTCCATTTAAAAATAAGCTATTATCATGACCATTTCGTCGTCTAGAAAAGTTCCTAACTTTACATTTTGAAACGTTGAGACAAAACTTATTCAAGTTACACCATTCACAGAAAATATTTAATTCCTGTTGTAGATCTAACAGATCGCCATAATTTTTAATCTTACAAAAGGCTTTTACGTCATCAGCATAAATCAAAAACTCACAATGTTTGAAGCACCGCTTCACATCGTCTATGAATGTAATAAATAATTGAGTCCCTGGCTACCTTGTGGGACACCAAAAAAAACGATTATATCTCTAGTTAAAATATTATTTAAAAGAACTTTTTGAATACGGTTCGTTAAATATGACCAAATCCACTTTAAAGGAAGGACATCACACTTGAGCTGTTCTAGTTTCTTTACAAGTAATACATGATCAATTTTGTCGAATGCTTTACTAAAATCAGTAAACAGTACTTCAACATTATCACCACCTTCTAATGATAAAATCAAAAAATTTGTGAACAAAACAAGCTTTGTCACAGTTGATCGTCCGTGGTAAAACCCATGCTAAAAAGATACGGTCCTTGACCATGCACTAACCCCAAGCACACTCTTTTAACACAAGACGCTGAATTTTGCCCGGGCCTTAACTCATATTCACATGTACATTCAACAGAGCATGCAGAACGTCATCGGTAGTAAACCGAAATTGAAAGTTTGGATTTGTACTAAAATCGTCACCTCTCATCTGAGAGCACTAAATATTTCATAATTTACGATGGATGGATTCAATTTATACCTTTTATGAGCTTCAGATTTCCGATTTTTTAAGCCTGACAGGCGACGATTAAATCAAGGCGGACGAGGAATAAATTGTTCATTTGCCGAATTCATTATTTTGTAAAACTGATCAATAAAGGCGTCGAAACTTCAGAAACTCATTTAAAGCATGATATTCATCCTTTTTAAACTTGAAAGACCAACTAGAATTAATTAAATTTACGTTAATATTAAGACAATTTTCAAAAATTAATTTTATCATGTATGAAAAATACCCAAAGAACCGCCAAGATCGCCACAAACAAAGATTGTGCTTGTAATTACACTTGTATGAACACCAGGTCAAAGGTATTGCTGCTCTGGTTTTCGATGTTATTAATTTGTCTTAGTCCGAGAGAACAGGTAGAATCCGTCACGAGGTCTGAGAATAAATCACGGCAGAAGATCATCATCAACAGTAAGCCATTTTACTTTCGGCAGGTTAAAATCTCCAAAAATCATCATAGAAACGAATTAGATACATGCAGAAAGCTCTCCGTACATATTAGCTGAGGATCCGCATGGAATATAAACAATAACTATCAACACCAGCTTTCTCTTGAAAGCAGGTTTAACAACCAAAGTCTCAGCTATCAGAAGTCCCCCCCTCTCGCCGTCAATTCAAGGTCCTGATAACGATCGCGTCTGAAGACATAGTAGTCCAGGGGAAAATACTCTGCAGAACTGTGCGAACTTGTCAGCCATGTTTCCGTGATAGAAATGACATCATGTCATTTTTCGAGTTGTGATAATAAATAGACAATGTGCAGTTCTGGCAGAAATCGGCAGTCCCGGTTGAGCGATATGTGCAGACAGCGGCGTTGGAGTTGATAGAGGTACATATTGGCTGAGGTTGCAGTAGATGTTGTTACAACGCCGGAGAGCCTGTTGAAGCAGTTCGAAAATTTTTAGATCGCTGTACGAACCCACGTACTAGAACTTTTTCTGGTCAAATTGCTGAATCTGATACTCTAGTCTTAGCTCATTTGAACGATATTTCTTTAATAAAGATCGACAATCAAGATCCACCGGATTACAATGCTCCAATTTTCTGTAGATATATCCAACTACTTGCTCAGTTGTTGTTAATCTTTCTAAATGACTAACGTAAAATTGTTCCAAAATAGCTACTGGTGTTGGAATAGAAGAGATCGGCGAAGCAGCAGCCTTATTACTTGTCGACATCCCTTCCTCGATAACCTCGACCGATGAATCAATATCATTTTTTTTTTACTAAAATGGTGAAATGCTACAACCGAATAAAATGAAGGTTATTATTATTATTATAATTGGAGGGCCATGTGGGTGATCAGCCACCTCGCACTGCGACCTAAAAGATATATTGTGCTGCTCAATTACCCGTCCAGTCAATTTTCAGGTTCGTAATGAACCTGATAATACTACCAGCTGGTACGTGATACATACTATCTGGGCTCATTGTTCTCCCTCCTAGATGTTCACTACAGCATGTAGTAAGGACTTCGAGTGGGCTGTCCCACTCCCGTATATTCCTACCCCTGTCCCGTCTTCCGTTTGATTTTACTCTTACGAGTTGCTGGGAATTTTAAATCGCCTGTAGGTCACCCAGTTTTACTACAGGAAGGCTAAATAAAACTGGAGGGTTCCTGGTATCCAGAGTCAGAATATTTTTGACTGATTAACCTATCAGCCATTCATCCATCGGCATATGCTGTTCCACCTTAGATTAGGGTTTTTTGTCAAGGTTTTCTCCTTTAGCACCGTACTTTAGCCTGTGCCAAATGGCCAAAAATGTGCCAAATGGCCTTAGTTACCAGTGTTTGCCACGAGGAGGTAGCACATATACTTGCGAATCGTGAACAGGTTACCCCTTACACAATTGTACCCATCACGCAGCTGCCCAATACATGACCAGAACAGCTCACGTGATGCGCACCCTACTGGACGGTTACGGAGCTGGTAGATTAATCTACTTAACTTTGGTCCGCCTCCAATAGACGCCAAACCTCCAAAAAAAAAATGAAGGTTAGAAAAAACCCTTGGAAAGAAAAGTAAAAGTCATGCAGCTTTTCTGGATGAGGGCTGATTGTTAGGGGCCGATTGAAAAATTTAAATTTGAGAACTGGTATCCGGCAAATTTTCGAGGTTTATTGACTTTTCAAAATTTTATTGATTTGTGGAATTTTAATCAAAAGTCGAGGATGTACTAAAATATTTTTATATTTACGAGCTAATTGTGCAGCCGATTAAGAATATCAGCCGATTAAGAAAATTTTCTTCGTGTGAATGATGTTTTCTGGTGATTTTGGGCTTCTGAAGGAGAATCTGGTGAATGGTGATGTTCCGGAATTGGCGTTAACCAAAATTACTGGACCGCAACAAGCCAATTTTTTAATTATTTCAAATACCCACCACTTTTGGTATACTTTATTGTGAATGAGCTCATACGCTCAAAATAGGTTGTACCAAAATATATGTAAATTATTAAGTCAATATAAATAAATAAATAGATGAAATTTCGTTCAGCATCGATGAAAGCGATTCAATAAGATTCTTATTGGTTGCGAAATCCTCTTCTATTTTTGAAATATCTGGAACAGTAGACATACCCTTTATTTTATCAGAAACAGTATTAAAGTTGGATTGCACGATCCATTGCTTACAGCAACACATTGTGTGCCGAAACTGTGATACATCGTGTGAAAATCTCCAGGCCTTAAAGTTTCATGATAAATGTGTTAATTGAATCGAACAGCAATTACTTACGCCTACAATATGCCCACCGCTGTAAAAAAAAAATCAAAATGAATAATGTGAATGAAGTGATATCGGATTAATATTGAAACTTGCGCGGGACCAAGTATGATCTTAAATTTAACCTACGGAAGAATTAAGAACTTTATCACATGTAAGAACCACGGAATGCAATACCTTAGGAAGGTATTTGTACAACAACAAAAGATTGTGGCCCGAGTAGATCAAGATTTCGATGTCAGAAAATGAATAATCCAAAATATGTTGTTGAAATATTATGGAAAATGAAATGGAGACTCCCATTCTAATTTTAATAATATTTCACCAACTTGTTTTTATTTAATCCATTCTTATGAAAAACATATACGTACGTTGTATATTACTAGTGCGTAGTGGCCTAAAATAACCAAAAATGATA
This sequence comes from Tipula vernalis, assembly GCA_958295665.1. Taxonomy (NCBI): domain Eukaryota; kingdom Metazoa; phylum Arthropoda; class Insecta; order Diptera; family Tipulidae; genus Tipula; species Tipula vernalis. The sequence goes on along the minus strand of OY282558.1, from coordinate 345,380,574 downwards.
AATTCTGCAAAGAGAGAGGAGGGTTCAATTTTATAATTAATTGCTATTCACCTGCTTTTTTCTAGTTACATAATAAGGAAAAGGAGAAAATATTCTGGAAAAAAAGGATATAATATTGGAAAATGAAGGGAGGGTTTCCCTTAAAAATATTTAGGAAAAGGGGAATTTATTGCTATTTCTAGTAATATATTCTGGAAAACAACTGGGTCATATTCTGAAAAAAAAGGATGAAAATTCTATCGTAAAGTAGCAGAAAATTTAACAGAGTTCAGAAAAAGTTGGTCCAAAGTAATCAGAAAAATTAATAAATCTACTGTGCAGATCCTCATGAAAGGCATCAAAGGAAAAATTTGCAGTATATTTAGAAAATATTTTATCAAATATTTTAAAGATGAAATCTTCTAGTTAGTAGTGTACTTTATAATAAAACATCATTTTATAATACTTAAAATTGTTTTTTTTGCGGCTACTGTCTTTTCGATACAGTCCTTATTATTATATTCTGGAAAAGAGCCGAGACATTTTCTGGAAAAAAAAATGAGAGAAATTCTTTAAAAATATTTTTTAAAAAAGGGAACTTACGGCTCTTTCTAGTAATATATTATAGAAAAGAGCCGGGTCGGGTCATATTCTGAAAAAAACGGAAGAATAAGAAAAGGAGGAGTTTATTGCTATTTCTAGTAATATATTCTGGAAAGGAGCCGGGTTACATTCTGGAAAAAAGAGAGGAAAATTCTATAACAGTTTTTTGGAAAAGGAGGAACTTACTGCTCCTTCTAGTAATATATTCTGGAAAAAGCCGGGTATTCTGGAAAAATGGAGGAAAATTCTATAAAAATATTTTCTAACAGAGACAATTTACTGCTCTTTTCTAGATACATATTTAAGAAAAGTAGGAAATATTTCTAAAAATGGGGAATTTACAGCTATTTTATGGTTATTTTATTTTCCGAGAAAAGAAATAACCAAATTACCTCCCGATTTTCTATATTTTAGAAGTTTAGCTAGACATCATTTTAGTTACTGTCAAATTTCACCATCATCATCTCAATCCGTGAAAATCATTCGTGAAAGACCATCACCGTCTCAATCCCCATCTTCATCAACATGACCATAACCATCATTAATCACCATTAATTCCATCTTAATTGTTCATATTCTAGAATTCTTTCTTAAAAATCATTTGAGAACAACTTCCATGGCACGAGACTTGCTTTTACTGATAGAGCTAGATATCTGGGCATTATCTTGGACAGTAAGCTTAGTTGGAAGCCCAACATGTTGGAGAGAATAAACAAAGCTACTATTGCTTTGTACTCCTGTAGGAACGCCATTGGTCATAGATGGGGTCTGAAGCCGGAGCTAGTACACTGGCTCTACACCGCCGTAGTGAGACCTGTACTCATGTACGGGGTGGGTGTTTGGTGGCCAGCTCTGGACAATGTAACTTACAAAAGTAAGATTGAGAGAGTGCAAAGAACGGCCTGCATGCTTGTTAGCAGGGCATTGAGGTCGACACCGACAAGTGCCTTAGAGGTTATGTTGCACCTTCTTCCGGTCGACATTTTTGGCAAACAGATGGCGGCAAATACGGCTGTACGACTTGCAGCCGTCTCTCAGTGGAGGTATCTTAGTATAGGACACTCTACTATTGTCAGATCGTTGAAGGATGAGCTGGCGAATCTTGACTGCATTAAACCTACTCTACGCTTCGAGAAGTGATTTCGGACCTCCTTCACTTCAAGGGAATCCTGGAGGATAGACCGTTATCGGAAACCGAAGCGTTGCAATTCTTCAAAGATGGCTCCAAGCTAGACAACAAAGTAGGAGCTGGAGTATTCTGTGACAAATTAAATGTAAATATTTCTATTCGTCTCCCTGATTACTGCAGCGTGTACCAAGCTGAAGTCGTAGCGATTGAGGAGGTCATGACGTGGTTGAAGCATAATGTGTTATCCTCAGACGATATCACAATCTATGTGGACAGTCAAGCGGCGATCCGGTCGTTAGAATCGGTGTCATTGGCGTCACGAGTGGCGTTGAGTTGTCACTCATCTCTAAATGAGATGGGTGAGCATTTCAACATCCAGGTAGTCTGGGTCCCAGGTCACTCGGGCGCCATGGGGAACTGCAGGGCAGATGAACTTGCTAAGCATGGTACGACTCTCCAGCTGCAACCGGAAAGGGCAAGTCTGGGGAGGGCTATCACAGCGCTGAGACAAGCACTTGGGAAGCAGACGCTATCCTCAGCGGGGGAAAGGTGGTCTAACACCCTCGCCTGTAGAGTTGCAAGACAAGTTTGGCCAAAGCTGGACTTGGGGCGCACTAGGGCATTAATATCCTTACGCAGACGTGAATTAAGAACGGTCGTAGGAATTCTCACGGGACACTGCCTTTTTGGAGAACATGCAAGAAACCTGGGTCTGGAGGCTAATGACTTCTGCAGAAGCTGCTTGGACGAAGAGGAGGAAGAGACGTTGGTCCACTTCCTTTGCTCGTGTCCAGCATTGGCTCTCAGAAGGCACAAACACTTAGGTAAGTTCAGGATGGACTGCCTCTCGGATCTCGAAAACATTAAAGTGCGGGACGTCTTACGCTACATAAGTAGCTCGAAATGGTTCCAATAGGGGTAAAAGGGGATACATCCTGTGGTATCACAATGGACCGTCACCGGTCAAAGTGTGCGTAAGCAGCCGCTCCAACCTAACCTAACCTATCTTCCATAATACACGGCAAATTTCATCATAATCGGTTGAAAAATAACCAAGTTACGCAAATTTTCCATATTCATAAACTTCATCCAAAAATCGTTTAACAATTGCATTTCCCTAATAACTGTCTAATTTCATCAAAATTGTACCAAATTTCATTAGTTTCATCTGAAAATCGTTAAAGAATCCGATTTCCACCGTACCTATCGAATTTCATCATAATCGTATTCAAAATTAGTAAGTTCCATTAATTTCAACTGAAAATAATTAAAGAATGACATTTCCGTCGTATCTGTCAATTTCATCATAATCGTTTAAAAAATAACCAGGTCATTATAATTTGCCGTATTTCTAAAGTCTATCAATAAATGATTAACAATTCCATTTACATCGTACCTTCCAAATTACTTCATAATCGGTTACAGGCTAATAGGTCATATTCCAAAAATGTGTCCAAAAATCATTTTAGATGCTGAGAATATTTTGGATTTCCAAAATATACGAAAAATAATCCATTACATACTTATAAAAGTACCTTCAGTTTACAAGAAAAACACAATAATTTTTTTGGAAAAGTGGCATTTTTATTTAGTTCATATTACTGCTACATTTTAAATTATTACATTTAGTTTTAAAAATAAGCACTTTAATAAATATCTATTTTGTAGTTGAAAATATTTCTACCATTGTAAAAATTGGCGCTGTGTGACATGGTATGCCTTACTAAAACTACTAAATCATAGCCGAACTTTGCGTCCCAGAGGTTATCACTATTACAAAACAGTTCGAATCCCAGTAAATTCGCAAATAATCGTATTCAATAACGGTTTGTAAATGATAAATACAATATATACACAGACGAATAAAATAAATTTATCCACTTTTGATATATAATAGCCCGATAACTATGCTGATTTCAAATAAAGAAACTGTAAAATAACCCATTGTTATTGTATAACCCATGCTGCTAGGGGCAACGTGAGTTATATTTGGTATTTCAAAATGTTGAGTAGTCATTGGAAAATTATCCGTAGTCAAATTGAATGAAAAACTATATTCCAAAAACTAGTTAAATTAAAGTACACCATGACAATTTAAAGAACGGTCACTATGATAAAATACATTTCAAAATTCAATGCTCCACTGTGAAAACACAAAATGGAACTTTTTCTTATTAATTTAGGAAATTTATTTCAACAAAAGTGGATAAAACGTTGTATGTCACTCGTGAGCAAAGAGATATTATCCACTCGGGACAAACTTATCCCTCCTGGATAATATCTCGTTTTGCTCACTAGTACCATAAATAACTATAACACAATAAAATTTAAAAAATTATCTACTAATTTGGTTCTAAATTACCCATAAAATCACAAAAAAATTATTACAGAAATACTAATATGGGTTTAAAAGACCCAATCACTTTTTAAACTCCTCGTGCTGCTTGCTCATTGACTGACAAAACAAAATTGAAAATTATCTAAGGCTACTGCGAAATATGCAAGGTAGCGTGGGTTAAGAAGTTGGTTACAATTCATAAAAATTCTATTTTCATAACTTTATTTCTATTTCAATTCTTTATTAAAAGACCCATAGGTTAATATCGATTTTTTTTTTTTTCGGAAAACTGAACCTTTCCTTGCTCTATGTTAATTTGTGTAGCAACACTTGGTGTAAAATACTTATCACTGGTATGAAATTATGTATATTGGGAAGAAACACAACTGCCCCGTATCTTCTACCTTGCACATGAAAGTATTGTCATTTTTGAGTTATAGGAGTGGTAACCGACTACTTACAAACATTTGCTGATTTTGGTATGATCTTCGAGTTGGAAGGATAAGAGCCAACCATTTATAAATCACCTTTTTATGGCATAATAGATTAATAGAGTCTTCATCGCTTACATGTGCGTGCGTTTTTCCTAAACAAAAAAAAAAAATTGATAAAGGATCGCCAAAATTAATACAAACGAATTTTCGTCCGCCATACTACTGCAGCTTTTCATATGTTTAAGATTTAAAATAAAAGGGCATCCTACCAAAAAATTGTATTAATAATTTTGCGACCTTGGCATAGTTTGTCGAATATCTGGCGGTACAAACAAATTCAGATTGAAGGCCTTTATCGGTTTCCTACCATTCTCATTACATTTCTGTAATCCGTATCAACTTTTAATATGCTTGTTTCATTAAAACCCATGTACACATATAAAAGATGAAAAATAATTGTAACACTTATAATATTTTCCATCATGTTTTTCATTCCGGAATATAATATAAACGTAAACATGTATAAATATACTATAAAACCTAGCTAGCTAGTCGTACATATAGGAAAGAGGTTGAGATGGTTGAGGAATAAATATAAAACCGTTCCAATCTATTAACTGTATAAGAAATAAAAGAAATGGTGAAATAAAATATAAAAAAATAAAAAAATGGTTGTGTAGTTATTTCCTGGTTTTTACTGTTTTCCAACAATGTAATCTATTTTCGTATGTGTTTTCATGTAGAAAAAGAAAATTATATTTTAGTTTTTCAACGATAAATCTTATTGTTTAAGGGTGAGATTTTTTTTTTTTTTTTTTTTTTTGTTTAAGATTTAAGAATATTTTTTTTTTATTTTGTTTTTGGTTCCTTTTTTCCATTGCCTTTTTGTTGTAATATAATCATATAAATGTTTGGCTGTTATATTTTTAAACTATATGTGATATTATTATTGTTGTTCGTTATAAGTACTTAGTTAAATAAAAAGTATTGTATGGGTATGGAGGTTGAATAAGTAGAAAAAGATTTTCAACAAGAAATTATAGTTCAAATTATTATGTTTTATCTCAAACACTAGTTTTTTTTTTTTTTTTTTTTTTTGGTACACAACAAAGTGGTTTCAATAGGTACAACACTGTCTTTTTTTTAGAAGGAGAGGTTAAATGTTATAAAAGCTAAACATTAAAAACTTAAATGATTTATAATAAATAAAGTGAAATTATATTTTTGGTCGAGATAAGAATTAGTATACAACTAGGGCATTGTATGTATCTTGCTATCTTAAATGGAGCATAAATGGGATAAAATTATTTAAAAAAAAAACGCTGCGATTTTCTAATTGTTTGTTGTCTGTCTGGTCTTGAAAATTTTGGTGTGTAGTACCTATCTCCTCAACCCAAAGCATAATAATATTTTTTTTTAGTTTTGTTGTACTAAATGTACAATATAACCGCATGAATCCAGTTTGAAAAATAAAAACTCATTTAATATCTAATTAGAAAATATTTCGATTATAAAACCCCATTTTGTTAAAAAAAAAAAATAAATAATAAACTGGAGAAACCGAAAAAATAACCTTAAGGTATCCTAAAAATATATATTTTCATTTAAATTTTCCTGCATCATACGCCTCCTAAATAAAATGCTAATAAATTTTTTTTTTTGTTGAATCCTATATAAACGGAAATTCGAAATATGTACTCGTATATCCTATCTCCTGTATAGTGTTTATTCGTTTGTATGTGGTATGTATGGTGACTTTTTTTTTACTATAAACATTTATGGTGTTCACTTACATATATATGTATATATACGAGTATATGTTAAATGGTTGAAAGATGACATTTATATTTGATTATTTAGAAAATTTGCATAAATTTTAATTAAAATATTGTTATTTCAACTTGAAAATATTTTTTAAATAAACAATTAAATGAACATTTTTTCCCAAATTTTAATTTTATTCTTATATGTTATAACCAAACACATAATTTCGTGGAGGAGAGGGACCATATTTGTATTGTACGTATTATATAATATGAGGAGATGTTGATGAGGATGATGGAATGGTATTATTGCTCGTTCACATGCAAATAGAATTAACTGTTTTATTAAGTTTTTATTTTGAAAATTGTCTAGATTTTTCAATTTAAGGGTTAAATATTATTTTATATATATGTGTGTGTGCGATTTAAATGAAAATACATTTAAAATTAGTTTGAACTATTTATGGGTAAATTCTCACCTTAACTATAATGTCTATAAATCTTCAGGAGTAAACTAAAAATCTCATTCCTAATTTTATATATATACACACACATATATTTGGAAAGTACACAGAGTATTATCACGGATTTTTATACATACATATTTCGCAATTTTATATCATATTGGGGTTAAAAAGTACATAAATACATTTTCGAATCTTATCGATTTGTGTTTATTTATTCGGAATAAGATAATAGAATTTCGGAATTTATATGTTCCTCTTTTTAACTCATACCAAACATATAAATACAGCACAACCGCATAAAAATACATAATATCAATACAAATATAAATTACATGTACATAGGTATGCATCTGTATAAATGGTGTGCTTATCAATTCAAATTGTGTTCAATTCATTTGATTAGAACAAATCATGGTGATGTTTCCACTGCTCAATCATTTTATGAGAAGGGTTTTGTTTTTTTTTATGTTTTATGATTGTTATCAGTGATTTGTTTTAAATGAGTTGAAAGTATAATGTACTTTTGTATTGTTTTTCCAATCTTTGTGTTGTTACTTGTTTTATTATTCGAATCAACCATCAACTGTAAACCACCATCGCCATCGACAAGCCATCATTGAATGGATTTTTATTTTTCCGAATTGTTTGGTTTTTAATCAGACAATAAACATCGAAAAAGTTTTTTTTTTATATGTGAATCTATATGTTAAGGGTTATTTTTTGTACAAAGGGGAAGTTAATTGGTTTTCTGGTTTGTACACTTGAGCAAATGTTGTAACAAATTTATTGCGTTTATTCATAAAGTTATTGGTGACTGACAGATTTAAAGCAGTAGTTAAAACGGCAGTTGTTGACATTTTTAATGCTTCACAGTTTCTAAATCCATAGTATTATCTAGAATATAATGATTGTTATTCCACCATCCTATAAGATTTCCTTTTTGACATTTACTCCATGAGGAGCCTACCACAAGCCAGATAGCTTGTTTTTTAAGGTTATTTGCCGACTTTCTTAAAGTGAAATTTTCAAAATTTATGTTCAGTATATGTCTCAAACATTTGTTAAAAAACCTCTGGGGAAAACGGCGCATTTAATCTGTAACTTTCCAAGTTTAAATTTTCACTTGGACCAATTCAGTTTAAACTAGCCAATGTTTTCACGAAATTTTGAGGTAAGGGTTAAAACGTAACGATATTGGATGAAAATGGCTTCGTTTTTCGTTCGTCCAGACTAGAGGGCTGCTTTCCCGACTGTTTTTAAAACCCCTGGAGCCAGGAGCGAAAAACCCGAATTTCCCGGAATCCCGGAAATTAACTAAAAATTTGGCAAACAATAAAATAAACAGACACATCATTTTTTCTAAATTTTTGTTTTCTGCCGTAATTCTTTTTTCTAAAGATTCTGTTTGGTTTCAGGAAACAGAGTTTTATGTTTTATTGTGGCAATCAGAATATAAACTATATTTTATTTATCACTTGATAATTGATTTTCTATTTTTACAAGTCATGGATATTTTTCCCGTTAAAATACATGGATATATTTATTTACAATATAACTATAATGCGCATGAAATGTTAGTACATTACACTCCTCTCTTCTTAGATTGAATATACTTCATAGGACTTAAAGCTTGAATCTTGGCAGATCGACGCATTGGTGAATCATGTGGAGCTTCGGATGTAGAAGGTTGCGGTATTGTGGGTAGATTTGTTGGTGTTGCATTATACTCTAATGGTTGCGGTTGCACTTTAGATTGTGGTCTCAACTGGTCGAGGTATCGACGCTGAAGTGCGCCGGATCCAGTTTGTACGGTGTAAGACACTGGACCAGTTCCATTATCAGAGACTATCATATCAGGTAGTCCGTGAGTTGAGAAGATACTGCGATATCGATGGAACGATGTAAACTTCCAACCATTTAGAATATGAGTCGACAAGCAAGAAAAATATTTTGCTTTGCAATGGTCCAGCAAAATCCACATGTAGTTTCGACCAAGGTCAAGTTGTTGTTTCCCATGGACGAATCGGTGCTTTAGGATTTTCTGGACGAATACGTTGACACTGCGAACAGCTTTTAAGGTTGATTCGATATCAGAATCTAATTTAGGCCACCAGAAATAGCTACGTGACAATGCCTTCATCACGACAATGTCCGGATGACCATTGTGGAGGGACGATAAAATTTGTTGTTGAGCAGCTTCCGGAATGATTATTCTTTGGCCCCAGAGTAGACAATGTTTCACAGTCGATATGTCATTGCGCTGTTGAAAGAATGGTTTGAATTTGTTGTCGATTTTTCCATCAGGCCAACTTCTCATCGCACAACTTAAAACTTGTATCAAAGTTTTATCTTTCGCTGTTAGCCTTGGAATATTGGCAGCGGTCAATGGAGGATCGTGCGTTGTTTCGATCATTAGAACTTCTTCTTCTTTGGCGGGAGCTATTGCGGTTGGGTTAGGTAGTCTGCTCAACGCATCAGAATTTTGATGTTTGTTTTCCGGACGGTATTGAAGATCAAAGTCATATCCATTGAGAAAAATACTCCAACGAAACATCCTTGGTGACACGATTGATTTTTTTCGGATTAAAAAGACCTAGTAATGCTTGATGATCAGTAATAATTATAACTTTCCGGCCATAGACGAAATTATGAAATTTCTTAATACCAGCAATAATCGCCAAAGCCTCCTTGTCGATCGTAGCGTAATTTCGCTCTATACTGGTGAGGGTCCGTGAGTAGTATGCAATTGGTCGCTCCGCACCACCTTCCATTTGATGTGCGAGTATGACTCCTATTCCATATGGAGATGCATCACAACTGAGGAGTAGAGGTAGTGACTCGTTGTAATGTACTAAAAGACTGTCGTTGGAGAGAAGATTTTTTAATTTCTCAAATGACCTTTGATGAGCGCTATTCCAATTCCACTTTGAATCTTTCTCCAGAAGCAACGGTAGCTTTTCCTGCTAAAAAAACATTATAAAAATTAAGAAGTCCTAAAAAAGCTTGCAGTTGCTTTTTGTCTTGAGGTGCCGGAGTGTTGGTGATAGCTGTTATTTTTTCCTCTGTAGGGCGAATTCCATTGGAATCGATGCGAAAACCCAGGACATTTACTGAGGAGACATAAAATTTGCATTTATCATGTCTCAATCGAAGGTCAGATTCATCTAATCTTTTGAAAACTGGGTGTAGGCGATTCATGTGTTCCTTCTCGGTCTGTCCAGTTACGGTGATATCATCAAAATAAGAAAGAACGCCTTCGATTCCTTTGAGCAGCTGTTAGATTAATTTTTGGAATATACCAGGTACGGACGATATTCCAAACTGTAAACGTTTTACTTTGAATGCCCTCTTTTGAGTGATGATTGTTTGAATCAATGCCGAAGTATCATCCACTGAAAACTGCTGGTACGCTTGAGCTAAATCAAGCTTTGAAAAATATTTTCCTGGTGGTAAAATTTCCAATAAGCCCTTTGTCGACGGAATTTGGAAACAATTTGGGCTTAATGCTTTATTAACTGTTGATTTGTAGTCGCCACATATACGAATTGATTCATTAGATTTTTTTCACTGTAACCATAGGTGTCGCCCAGTCGCTGTAATCAACAGGTTCTAATATTCCTTGATTTGTTAACTTTTCCAATTCATCCTCAACAAGTCGACGAATAGCGAGAGGAATACTCCTGGCAGGCAGATAAATTGTAACCACGTTCGGATCAAGTTTCAGAGAAATTGGTTTTCCCCGATATGTACCAAGCTCAGTTGAAAATAAATTCTTATATTGGTTGACGATCTCAGTTACGGCTGATGGTTGGACAAGGTGAACCCCTTGAATTGTTATTCCCAAAGCCGGAAACCAATCGCAACCAAGAACATTGGTTTTGCTCCCCGAAGTGATTTGTAACGGCAGTGACGATATAATTTTATTATTATATTGCACATCGACATATATCGTACCCAAAATTTCGATGGAATTAATGGTAACTGTTGTTGATTTTTTGAGATCGTTGTTCTGTGAGATTAAATTAAGTTGCGAACGATTGCGTCCTTTTCCAGAAGACCGACATGAAGATACGATGTGACCATATTTTCCACATGAATTACATCTTGAAAATCGATAACGGCATTGCTGTCTCGAATGATCACCCCCGCAGCCTTGGCAATTCGTTGACCTTGATGAAGGTGACTTACCGTTACGTTGTGCGTTGTTACATATTGGTGTGAAGGTCGATCGTGGTTATGACGACCTTGGAGTGGCTGTGATCGTGAAGGTTGACTTCGGGATGGTGTTAACTGGTTGCCTTGTTGTTTGCCTACGAATTTTACTTGCTGTTGATTCTCCTTCATCAATTGTTGATTTCTTGCAGCTGCTTCGGCGGCTAATGCTTTTTTATGTATGATTTGTAGTGTAATTTGCCCACCAGGGAGAAAAGCTTGTGGTATTGATAAAGTCCGCAATCTCTTCTTCCGTAATTCAGCAATGTATTCGGCTATTCCTTCTCCCGGTTGTTGATTAGGTTAGAAGAATTTTTGGAAAGCAGCGGTTTCCGAAGGGCGTGGAAAAAAATGATGTCTAAGTGATTTGATAATTCCTTTATAAGTTAATTCACTTATCGTTTTGGGAGCTATTAAGGATTTCAATAGCTCAAAAACATGTGCTCCACACACCGTTAAAAATGTTGCGCTCTTGATCGTTTCGTCCTTTATACCGTTGGCGATTAAAAACATTTCAAACCGCTTCGTATATGAATTCCAGCTGTTAGGTTTTGTAACATCAAAAGATTCGATGGCACCAATCGTAGACATGTTATTTGCTGTAAATAGTGACATAACGTTTTTAGGTGGTTTCGTATCAACTATCTCTTCACTCATAACCCGTTAACACACGATCAATAACAATTTTCGAATTAAGGATTGAGATAATTTGAAATATACAACAATGAACGGAAACATAGCTTTTATTATTCCGTTACACGTGCACACACACCAAATCACTCAATTATTATTAGGTTTGTTGATTAATAATTTAATAATTATTAATCCTATCAACTGTGCCAGTTTTATGTTTTATTGTGACAATCAGAATATAAATTATATTTTATTTATCACTTGATAATTGATTTTCTATTTACACCTGTCCCTCGATTAACACGGTAATTACCGGTAGTAAAACCGTGTTAATCGCGACTAATACACCTGTCCCTCGATTAACACGGACTTGATTAACGCCGATGCGTGTTAATCAAGACTTTGTCTCAATTCATTGACCGTGTTAAATCAAATCCGTATTAATCAAGTACCGTGTTAATCGAGGGACAGGTGTATATAAAGTGTACACACGATATTCAAAATTAGACTGGTTAATATTTATTTTTACAAGTCATGGATATTTTTCCCGTTAAAATACATGGATATAATTTATATGCAATATAAGTATAATGCGTAGGAAATATTAGTACATTACACAGAGGTTTATAATTTACTATACGATGTTATACCTTTCTTAATTTGATTTCTGACATTGTAGGAAGTTATGGATCAGAATCTGAACTCCTAAATTCTTCTTCAAGTAAATTCTTCTTCATTGTCTCAACAAATGCGTTTTCATTGTACATTGATTAGGTCGGTTGTTTACCCTAGGTTTTATTTCCGAGCTCCTAAACCAACCAAACAATTACAATTGAACGAGCAGCACGGGAATACGGTAAAAAATCAAACTCGTGGAATAGCCAAGGATGATTTGATTGGTTAAAGAGCTGAAAAATAAACACCCTAGCGTAAGGAAGCGACCCCATGAAGCCACCATCTAGGAGACTAACCTTTTTTCTGCTAATTTTAATAGCCCCAAAAAAACAACATTAAACTAAATCAACAACACATTGCATATCTTGCGGAATACAACAAAAACATCTGTAAACATGGCCAAAAAATCTTTCAAAAATTTAATTATAAAAAAGCTAACAAGACCATCCATAAAATAGAACAGAAATTAAGAACAAATATAACTTGCTTCATTTTACATTGGCCAAACGGGAAGGTCGTTTAAACAACGTTCTGCTGAATATATAAGAGACACATGAAAATCAAAAACGGAAACACGATTTATCATTACGATTTGCATTACACAAAAACAATACAAAATACAAAGACTTAAATTTTGACACAATTATGACATTATTGCATAAAATTAAAAAAGGGACGTTATGGACCGTAAAGAGGAGTTGGAAATCTACAAGAAGAGAAACAATTCATATTTATGGAATAACAAAATAAACATCACCACCAATAAAATATACGATTTAATTTTGGACAACCGGAGCACAACACAAACACTAACATCATAAATTAGTAATATAATAGAAATTGTAATTTTTGAAGAACCTAAAGTTCATATTCAGTAAAATCAATCATCTAAAAATCATTTTAGAATCCCGTTTCCAATGCACATGTCGAATTTCATCATAATCTGTTGATAAATATGCAAGTTCATCCAAAAATCATTTTAGAATCCCATTTCCAACGCATTAGTCAAATTTCATAATAATTGATTGAGAAATAGGCAAGTTCCATCATACTTGGCCATATTCCAGAACTTCATCCAAATATCATTTTAGAATCCCATTTCCAACGCACATATACCACCTTGATCAAAAAGTTCCCGGAATTTATTCAGAAAATTAAAAATACAAGTTTATTAATCTAAATCTATATTGTCCCCTTCAAAGTAATACCCATCGACTATAACACACTTATGTCAGCGCTTGATCCAATCCTCGAAACATTTTCTATATCAGTGCTTCCTGCGATTTTTCCATTATTTCCTCTCGGCTGCTGAAACGCGTTCCCCGTAATGGTTTTTTAACTCGATTGAACAGAAAGAAGTCACATGGAGCCAAATCAGGTGAATTTGGTGGCTGTTGGATGGTATTTGTTGCATTTTTCGTCAAAAAATTACGAATAATGATGGCACTGTGCGACGGTGCGTTATCATTGTGCAAAATCCACGAGTTTTCTGCCCACAATTCTGGTCTCTTTCGGCGGATTACTTCACGCATACGTCTCATAACGCCCAAATAATACTCTTTGTTTACGGTCTGGCCTTCTGGCAAAAATGCATGATGCGCTACACCGTTGTAATCCATGAAAACCGTGAGCATTGCCAGCATTACCCAGAGCAACGCCAATCACTTGCCTGATGTCTGGATTGCGTGTCGTACTCATAAACCCACGTCTCGTCTCCGGTAATGATCCTTTTGATGAATGTGCGATCGGATCAGCCTCGCAAATCATGTCTTTTGCGACGTCAACACGGTCTCTTTTTTGCATGAAATTGAGGTCTTTTGACACCAACTTTGCTGCTACACGACGGAAATCCAAATCATTAACCAAAATGTCTTGGACGGATCTATAGGCAACCACTTTTAAACCGCTCGTGCCACTGGTAAACGACCGTTTTCTTTAGAGAATCGTTGCCGAAACACTTTTCCAACATTTCTAACGTTCGCGCATCATTAAATCCGTTTTTTACGCAAAATTTAATACAAGTTCGTTGTTGCAAATTTAAATCCATTTCTAAAATTGTAAATAATCGCCAACACACACAGAGATAGATGTACTCTTGACTACGTAACTTTTGCAAATGTCAAGCTATGACGCTAAGATTTAGAGGGAATATCAACAACAGATGTGCTAACTTAACTAAAAACCAGAACTCAAATCGGAACGATGGGAGCACCACACGGTGGTTATTCCGGGAACTTTTTGATCAAGGTGGTATATCAAATTTCATCATAATCGGTTGATAAATATGCAAGTTCCCGACATACTTTTCCATTTTCCAGAACTTCATCCAAAAATAATTTTAGAATCCCATTTCCAATGTGCAAGCCGAATTTCATCATAACCGGTTGAGAAATATAGAAGTTCCCTCATATTGGCCATATTCCAGAACTTCATCCAAAAATAATTTTAGAATCCCATTTCCAATACACAAGCCGAATTTCATCATAATTGTTTGAGAAATAGGCCATTTTCATGGAATGGAAGTGCGGAATCACATGTTCAACGCATATATCAGATTTCACCATAATCGTTTGAGAAATAGGCAAGTTCCATCATACTTGGCCATATTCCAGAACTTCATCCAGAAATCATTTTAGAATCCCATTTCCAATGCATTTGTCAAATTTCAACATAATAGGTTGAGAAATTGGCAAGTTCCATCATTCTTGGCCATATTCCAGAATTTCATCCAAAACTCATTTTAGAATCCCATTTCCACCGTGGAAGTCGAATTTTACTAAAATCAGGAAATAGATAAGTTCCATCCTAATTGGCCATTCATTTAATTTGCTAAACGTTTAGTTTGAAATATAAAAGGTTCAATTTGAGGTTTGAGATATTAACAGTGACCTTTCTTAAGTTTTAAACGGTTTATGTGTAAAGTATGGTTGAAATCGGTCAAGTCGTGTGGATTTGTTTAAATATCATACACATATGCTGTACATACATATAAACACTCACCATCTCAAATCCAATTCAACCCGAAAACGAGCCCCAACTCAACCTTAAACCCAACCGCAAACTCTCTTTTTAACTCAATCCTCAAACCAGCATATATAAAAAATTGGTCAACTTATCACTATATCTTAACCCGACCCCAACTCAACTCCAACTAAACTTGAACTCAAGCCGCAAATTGACCCCTAACTTAACCTTCAACTAAACCCCAAACTCAATATTCAAACCAGGTGGGCTATTATGAAATTTTCGACGCGCTTTTTTTGCGATCATATCGAAAAAAATTCTATTATGGAACTTTGTTTTCGATAAAGTCGAACAATATGCGACTGCTCTTCAGGTGACGAATGCATACGCGTGTTCAATAATAAATCGTGAGATAAAAAAATTTCAGTTATTCAGTTCGTAACGTATATTTTAATTTTTATTTTTTTTTTCGATATTGTCGAATAATTCATAATAGGTATTTTCGACCTTGTCGACCCCCAGCATATCGATGGCAAAAGTGCATATCTGTGTATCTACAAAATTTCCCGAAATCGTTTTATTGGTTTATCGATAAGAAAACTGGTGTTTGCTTTCTTTTTTAATTAAATTAGTGCACGCAGAACGTTCAAACATGAACAATTTTTCAATTTGGTTAGATCCATGTATGTGGCAACTTCTTCCGATTTCTTCTCCTCCTGTAAAAATATCAAAAATGTATATACCCGGTTATGCACTTTTGCCAGCGATATATAAAAAATTGGTAAATATTTCTATAACCAGGTATTTTGGGTCAATTCGTGTGGCAGGTACCCGATCCTTTTGATGCATATGTTCCAAAAGCTTTTCAAATCTCGGCCTTGACCACAGAAACAGATGGGCAAAAAAAAATTCTAAATCGAACAAGCCGTTCTCGAGATACCATGGGTACAGACATTCAGACAGACGGACGGACATTTTTTTTTTGTTTTGCTTTTTTAGACTCGGGGATTTTTGACAGGATTTCAATACTTTGGTCTTTTTAGAACGAAGTAATAGAAAATCGTAATTTATAATTAACTAATCTGAAATTGTCTTATATAAAACCAATATTAATTCGTATTTAATCTTCAACCTAATTTTCAGACCACTAAATTTGCAACTGCAGTACATAATGACCTGAAGTGAAATGCCAAACAATATTTTTTTAGGGATAGATTGAGTTGGGAACGGTAAGGGGTATTAGTTTTATATTTTATATTTTAATAATATTTTGATTTGGACATTCGGAAGTGTATACACACAACCTAACTTTAGACGGCGCAAGAAGGTTTCCAAAAATTGAAAAATATTTCCACTTGGCTGATCAGTGAGTTAATAAATTAAACCGGCAGACGCTTCCATTATTAGCGCCATTTCGCATTCGACGTCTTCTTTCCTTAAACAATAAATTCAAACCTGATTATTTTTGTGAATTGTATTTTTCATTTCACATATTTCGCTAAACCGCACGAAAATCTCTTCCCAAGCATCGCTACTAACCAAATCTCACATTTATCTTAAATTACTCGTTTTTTCTACATCTATAACAATATAACACATAAGAAATGAAAAATAATTCAAATCAAGAACGAACGAAAAATATTTTATTGCGGTTTTTCTACTTCAATTTCAAGATTTTATTAAACACAACATACATACATATATATACATACTGAGACAAAAATAGAAAAGCATAGAAAATATAAATTTTTCCACTTTGCTTTTCTTTTTTATCTTCGGTTTTTAAGATTTGCATATTTTTTGTTCAAGAATTTTTATAGTTATAAAGAAAGATTTCTTGTTTTTTGCTTGCTTGGTTATCAATCCTGATTAAGTGGTTTTGTAAATTTGTAATCCGGATTTTGTTGTAGATTTCTCTGAATTTTTTTTTTTTTTTTTTTTTTTTTTTTGTTTAAATTATAAAAACGAAATATTATAATTAAAAAAATATTTATAAATTTTTCTATTACACTTTGTTTGTGAACACGTCCAATTTTTGTAGGTGACAATTCCAAATTACATAAAAATTTCCATAATTTTCATTTAATTAAATATTCCATTCACATAAATTCTCAATTTTTAAAATAAATAAACTTTTTGCACTTTTTTTTTGGTTCAGTGTTTGGTTCTCCCAAAAATGGAAAATTATCTTTTTTTTTTTTTTTCATTTTGGAAAATTTGTTGTATTTTCATAAACACAACCAACATTTTTCCACTTCAGTTAAACCATAAAAATATAAATAAATTACTGTTTTTGATACTTTATGGTTTTAAAACAAATTTTTTGAGTATATTCGGTTGAAATTAATACTTTGAAGGCATATCATTTGAATATTAAGTCAACAAAATAATAGGAATATGTATGCAAATGCGATGTACATACCTATTTCGGTATTTTAATATGGGACGAGCAAAAATCAACCATTTCCACCTCATGAACTAGGCCGCCTAACCTAAATATCAAGGCACCTCCCTTATTTTGGTTTTATTTAAATTTTTATGTTTTTTGTACAAGCTACACAACAAATATACATGAATGGTCATTTAATTTGTAATAGGGTGCAAATAATTTTAAAGTTTTGCTCTTGGTATTATATGGGGGAATAATATGATGTCTTCCAAACAGATAAAGTTTATACACTAAATTTCTAAATTGCAGCTTCAGTTCAAATTAATAAATCCTTGATATTGGTTTTAGTTTTCAAAATTATGGTAAACGTTTATAGGATGTCCTTTTAAAATTGTTTAAAGACTTAGAACTAAATCGTTATTTTATGAGATCATACTTCAAGCTCGATGAAGTCAGCTCGAAATCTCAATCAGTAATGGGTTCATTTCTTGACTAAAGCGTAGCCAGGAATAAAAAATGGAAATTTATGAATTTTAACAATATTTTTCCTAATTTTGAATTCCCTTGGTGTAATCAGAATAGGCGTGCTGTCATAAAATGCAGTGACGTCCCGGAAGTCACAAGTCTAAATATAAATGGTCTCGATTTGTGTGTTTTCGGCACAAGTTTTCTGTGTTCCGTTTATGGTTCCGTTGTAGTTTGTCTGTAACTGGTTCGTGTTTTCTATCCTCCGCCGGAGTATAATATCAGAGCCTACTCTATAAATAAGAGCCTCCACATTGTGTCTATTTTTTACTAAGCTTAAAATAAAGTACATAAAATTTTTTCTTTACTATGAAACTATATGGGAAAATTATTGTTTTCATTTACATTTTTAGTCTATAAGAATTATGAGCTTTTACATTATTTTTATACGAAAATGTTCATAAAACATGTAATTTTATTTGATTGAAAAATCGAATCATGAAAATGTTTATTTCTTAGTGAAAATCCTCTTGGAATATAAACTATTGCTAAACTTTTTTGGAATGTTGTTGTTGTAAAATACGTCATAACATAAAATTTTTAAACAATTATAACCATCTCTTTTTAGTCTCCTTCTAAAAGCATTGCCACATGACAAAAATCTGTCCGAATACAGATTCATATCATGTGGCAATGCTTTATTAATGACATTTTGTTTAAACCATAGATGTCGCCTAAATTATAAACATATAAAAAAAATCAAATAGGTGATCGAACCGGTCGGATTCTAAAATCGGTCTGATTTTTGATTCGGTTAAACATATTTTTGGTGGCTTTTCTCTATTATAATAACTAAATTGTAATAATAATTAATTTAATATAATTTTTTTATAAATTTACTAAAATTAAACCATTGCTATGAAAGAAATTATGTTAATTTTACGTAAAAAGTTTTCTTTCAAATCGTTTACTCAGCCCGAATCCCTGTTGTTTTTATTTGTGTGTTAAGTGACATCTAGGAATGGGAATAATAAGTAAGAGCTATTTTATTTTATACACCGCTCTCAAATGTTATGACAATTCAAATATTCTAAACAAAAACTTATTTTGAATGGGTCATTAATTTTTGGGAATAAAAATCGATGCCAAATATTAATCATGTTGTATTTATTTTCAGCTGTGACTTAATTTAAATAGTATTTCTCATACTTGAGAAATAAATAAGGCATTTATATTACAGTTAATGTTTGTTGGTTATGTCGTTTATTTGTGATGCATAACAATCTGGGTTGATTTGATTTTTTTGATTTCTTCTCGCTCAATGCATATTATTATAATTTTTTCTCTCTGACTCTCTTTGATTTATTTTAATATTGGCTTTTGGCTGTTCAACGTATTGTCTTTTTTTTTACCATTGATTTTAGTTGTGAATAAGTGATGACGTCATTAAATATAATATTCTCTTTTTAATACATATTGTTGTTGTTGTAGAACATTTTTTAATTTAATTCCTTTATTTTCTTTTGATTATATTTCGAAAATGGTGAAGCTTGAGAACCTGTGCTTTAAATGAGTTAGTCATTGACATGTTTATTAGTGATTTCAGAAAAAATTATTTATCTAGGTTTAATTTTTAATTCATATTTCTTCGTCAATCGAAATCGCGTTTTTTCATACAAACTCTATGAAAATAAATTATTTTTTAGTGTTTCTCTGTCCTTTATTTTAAGTTCATTTTTTACATGCCGGCTCTATTCATATCAAGATGGTTCTGATAATATTAACCTGTACTGAAACGTCATACATTTTTACCAGCGAGGGTATAGAGGGAAGCCACCAAAAATATGTTTAACCGAATCAAAAATCAGACCGATTTTAGAATCCGACCGGTTCGATCACCTATTTAATTTTTTTTATATGTTTTTAATAGTAGGCGACATCTATGGTTTAAACAAAAGTCGTTAATAAAGCATTACCACATGATATGAATCTGTATTCGGGCAGATTTTTGCCATGTGGCAATGCTTTTAGAAGGAGACTAAAAAGAGATGGTTATAATTGTTTATAAATTTTATGTTATGACGTATTTTACAACAACAACATTCCATAAAAGTTTAGCAATAGTTTATATTCCAAGAGGATTTTCACTAAGAAAAAAACATTTTCCAGATTCGATTTTTCAATCAAATAAAATTACATGTTTTATGAACATTTTCGTATAAAAATAATGTAAAAGCTCATAATTCTTACAGACTAAAAATGTAAATGAAAACAATCGTTTTCCCATATAGTTTCATAGTAAAGAAAAAATTTTATGTACTTTATTTTAAGCTTAGTAAAAAAATACAGTCAATGTGGAGGCTCTTATTTATAGAGTAGGCTCTGGTAAAATCAAGGTTGTTTTGATGCAAGCCATAACAAAGCAATACCAAGCAAATTAGTAGGCCCAACTTACCCAAATTTTTTCCCTCTTCGACTATTATTTCACATTTTGTTCAGCTTAAACAATTTATTTAATGCCCAAAACATCTTTCTCCAACGCATATTAGCAAAAAAAATTATGGTTTACTAACTAAATTACAATTAATAAATCATGAAATATACGATATTTTGCATTTTACTGACACAGTTCCTTCTTTATTGGAACTGATTACAGAATGTTTGGTACGGTTTGGATATGTTGAATTCTGGCAACTGATATATTTAACTAAACATTTTTAAAGCGTATCGAGGAAGCGTATCGAGGAGCAACTATTACGTTTAAAAATGCTGTTCTAAATATTAGGTGTCTTCAAAATACAAAATTTAAATTTTCTAAGTAATGTATGAAGTAAAAGTAAAAATATATTAATTATCTAAATTAGATATATCTAGCTCAAAATATTCAATGAATGTATTGTTCCGTATATTATTGGTTATACATTGCTTTCATTTGGCGTTTTGAACTAGCTGGCCTAGAAACAGCTATCAAAACCCTTATTTTGTGAAAGAAATTGTGGGCTGTGACGTCTCCCTTCAGTTCGATCAGAGGGAACGAATTTAGAATTTAAACTTTATTTACGTAATACATATACCGAAGTACAAGATTCAGAATAGGATAATGATATGAGATGTAAAATATGAAATGAATTGTTCAGACAGTTACTTGTCCAGCGAATATAAGATCTAAACTGGTGACTCTCGGCCTTGCCATAGCTAGGATTTCCGACACACAACCTATGTTTAAGGTTTCCTTAAAGAATCGAACGAATTCGAGGTTGGTGATCGCCTCGATGTTGATATCATCATCACCACCCAGCAGTATCGGAATCTCGGAATCCAAATTTAGACGAATATTCTTTAGACTCCTAGTTTCTCAACTGTTGACCTACTAACGTATTTTAGTTTATTCAAAGAGACTTATAAAACGATGAAAATCAGCGTCCAAAATATTCACCTAGATAAGTAGATTCAGCCTAATACCCTAGACACATTGCGATTTAATAAAACCGATTTAGTGAATTTTTCGAGATTAGTCGCAGTGTGTCAACCTCGATTTATCTAAACCCTTTGTTTTTGCATAGAATACTTAAACTAGTTTAGCTAAATCGGATTTATTAAACCGAAGTCTGTCAACGCTATAAGAGTAGTTTTTGTGCGCTGTTTGTGTTTATACTAAGAATACAAGTAATGTATATATGTGAACTACGTTTTGTTTGTGTTTATGTGTAAACTGTTCATAAAAAATATCCGTACTGCTAAACTAGTTTGTAGATAAAGAGGTAAGAAACGAGGAAGATCAGTGCCTAAAAATACTGGTCCTAAACTGGCCGATTAACAGCAAACATAACAATAAGATTGCATATGTCATCTTTATAATAAGGCCAACACATATATCTGTGAAAGTTTTTATTTATCGTTGTGTTAGTTAGTAAATATGCAATGGAAATGTGATAAAAAATGTATTGTTTTGATTTATGTTGATTATTTATTAATCTTCTAATATGAATTAAATCCGCGACATTAATTATTTTATAATGTAATATGTATTTTCCTGTGGATTTGAATTGAAAACGAATTAAATTGGCGCTGGATAAATTCAAATTTACCGGCGAAATTAATTAATTTTTTAAATTTTAACTCCACCGCTAAACATGAATTTATTCCGCCACCAAAAATAGAAGGTTGGAAGATAAATATCGTTATCGAAAGTGAAATAAATGTATTCTTTTGAAATGAACTGGTACTGAAACGTCACATATGCATTACACCTTCACGAAAAACTACTAACACCTTACACCTTCATGAAAAAGTACTAAAAAACTAGTACTCCAACAAGAAATTAATTTAACTAATTATTGTCAAACTAGTATAAATAAGTTAGACAAATAACAATCAAAACATTTTTTATATTTTCATACTAGGAAAAGTTAGATTTAATTAAATTGTATTCAAAATTATTTGTGCACTCAAATTTTGATTCATAATGGTTTGCGCAACGAGGTGAATGTCTTAGAGGCGTAATACAAACTGAATAGAGCATGCAAAATAAGAGTGACTACATCAATATCTAATAAGTCAAAAATAATTTTAAATTTAATTGGTTTGCTATTTATTTTTAATTTTTCCACGTTGCACAGTAATAAATAACTGTAACTTTTCCTAGAATAAAAATATTAAAACTATGTTGACTGAAATGTAAAGCAGAATAATTAATCTAATTTAATAAAACTTAATCATTTTGATAAATTTTGAATATACGATTCGTCACCATTACTACAATAAATGAGGCCAAAAAAATCGTTTATGTATCGCAAATTTGGGCTTTTATAGGTTGGTCCTTTCTAAAATGTATGGCATGGCCCATGCCATATGGGGCACTATGATGATAAAAGCAAAAAAGTTCTTCGCACAAAAAATTCGCACAGCATAGCTTTGTGGGAACAGCCTTACCCTCCTTGTCTTCAAAAATCTTCAAAAAAGTCCAATGACAGACAGTCACTTTTTGTTTAATTGAACTTCCTCTTGAATAATTTGAGACAAAAGTGCGCTTCATTGCTAAAACATTGGTTTGATTTGGACGATGTTTGCAACGGTATGAACGTAATTTAAACATTGTTGCAAATCCAATGGCATTAAATTGATTGTCAATTGAATTTTGTGTGCGTACATTTTCAAATCACGTTTAAAAATTCAACGAAAATTGGTCCGATGTGGCGTTCGACTCTCGTTGAACTTCACACCTTCACACACTTTATCATTATTCTCACTTGAGCGGACCGTATGCTGTGTGGTAGTAAGCTTTGCATCTGTAACAATACCATTGAATAAATGCTGCAGATAAACGTCTCAGTATTCTCCCTTACGGCGCTTTTACACAACGTATTTTGACCGAAATGCTCTTTGTGCCTTTATTACAATAAACATCACAATCCAAAATTGATTTATGGTTGTGAAATTTACCAAAATAAGAGCAGCAACTTAATTTAAATATGAAAACAATTTTAAAATGTGGTTGTTATTCTTGTGGAAACTCACCCAAAAAAGTCAAGAAATTCTACAAACCGTCTGCTTGCGAGGTGACTTTGGTTTTTAAATAAATAGCTACATTTTACTTTCTTTTACTCTAGTAAAATAAAGTATAGTAATCATGAAAATTTTGGACCTTGAGATTTTTAGTGATCCATCTGTTTTGAGGTCCCCTGAGTCCGAAAAAGTGGGTTTCGAAATGGTGTCTGTCTGTCAGTCTGTGTCCTCTATACAGCCCAGATGGTTTAACCAATCGAACTGAAACTTCAGATTTAAGCTTTTTTGATAAATTGGGAGGTCCCAGTGAATTTTACTCCAAATCGGCTAACCGGAAGTGGCCACTTCCTTGGTGCAGAAAAGTTATTTTGCAAATATCTTAAAAAGTATAAGGTTTACAAAAAAGTACTTAGTACAAAATGTTTCCAAAAAAATAAAAATAAAAAATTAAATAAAAAAATTTAAAAATTATAAAAAAAATTTAAAATTTCTCAAAATTCTTTGTTCGTAAAAGAAAGTCGTATGTTGGCCACAACTCCATTTTTTATGTAGCAATCCTTCTTCTAAATAGTCTGAGAATTTTAAATTCATGCCTCGTCTCAAACTATCTTTTTAACAAAACAACTTTTAACACATAAATAGCTAATTAAATTGAACTAAACGTGGTCACTATTAAAACATAAATGGTTAATTGGAAAGATCTTCTTTACTTTCTAGTAAATACCTATTTCAGAATCTATTCTGAAAACGTTGATTATGATTATGGTACAACAAATATTTAATATTACAAATAATAGTTGTATTCAATTTAAGTTAGCGAATCATACAATTGGCTTTCAAATCAAAATAAAGATGAATTAAGTTCTTTTCTATTTTTGGCAATCTAAGAAAATTAAATTAATTTGTTTGTAATAAATCCTAAGAGATGTGTGAAGGTCAAAAAAGTCGAAAGTTTTCATGTAAAATGTAAATTTTCATTTAGTAACATAAAGTTATATGAAACTGCAAATACTAAAGAAATCATATTTTTAGTTTCCTAAATCTTATATTTCATAAAGGATTTTATGTTTATAAATAAAAGAAAAAATTCTAAAAAAAACCGCTCTGTCTCTTAACTCTTCATCAATTAAATAAGTAAATATCCAAATGGATTAATATATAAAAGGACAAAGTTGATAAATTATAAAAGGTATGTAACCCTTTTTTTTAAATTGTTGTTGTACGTTTTGTGTGGTTATACATGTAAATTTTGAAGGTTTTCAGTTGGCCGATTTTATATCACAATGAACAAGAAGGTTTTGAAACGTGTAGATGTTTCATTTTTTGTCACTAGAGTTAATGAAATAAGATATACCGCACGTAAAAATTGGTGAATTTAATTATAGAATTAAATGTAGTATTAATTCATTTTGATTATGTTATGAATACACTTATTTCGTGACTATACATTCAACTTTATTTTCTTACCTTTCTTTTCAACCTACATACAAACATATTTTTGGGAAAGAATAGCAAGTCATAATGTAGGTCTTCAGTTCTCTGCAGCTAAGCTAAGAGGAATTCTCCATCGAACGACCCGCGCTCTTTCCTGCGGAACTTGCGGAAAATAACATTTTTGTTTCAACTTATCTCCTTCTATTATAGCACTTACCACTTCATTATATTTCAACAATATAAGTAAAACTGATAGGTGGCAAAACTGGTGAAATGTGTTGGCTGGCATAATCAGTATTGATAATAATCGTTTATCTTTTAAGTACCACATACAGTTATCAGAAACCAATTTTTGATTTTATTATTAAAAATATTTTTTTTTTCATATTTTATAAAATATGATTTAGCTGCTGCATTATTTTGAGCAACAGCTCATTCAAAATAGAGTAGCAATTCCAGATACTACAAACATTATTAATATAAAATATAATGCTAGAAAGCCAGGTTTGTAAAAGATGATGTACTAGAATTCTTTGACTTAACTAGCAATCAAACCAACAAAAATTTGCGGACTACGCCATTTACCTTTTTTTTCTTTCTATTTTTCTATTTTTTCTTGGCTCCTGCGAGCTTCAATGGGAAAGCTTGTTACGTTGTAGGACATTTGGAGTGGACGAGGAACAAAAAATAGGTTAGCAAAATAAACTTTCGGACCAAATCCTCAATGTCATAATTAACATAAACCAATTGTTCATCCAGGAATCAACAATCCATGCACGAAGAGAAAATTATGGTCTTAGCCGAATATCATTGGTAAAACAAAAACAAATAAACAACTTTGGATTTACCAAAGCATTGTGTGTGCTCTTTAAGGCGAGGTGTAAGGGTGGGGGTGGGGTAGGTTAATAAGAGGTGGAATTAGTAGGGCGTTGCCAGCAAAAGAGGTGAGGATGCGTTTCCGCAATTCTCTTACCTGTCTCTAATAAGACAGCCAAGTAGTTGTTGGTTTATTATTAATATTTACCATTGTTTTGAGTTTTTCCTCAGATGAATAGAAAGAATAATTTATATGTTTAGACTCTATTTTTCGGCTTATAGCACCTCTGTGTAACGTTTACTGATAAAATGATTGGTCAATCTGACCGATCAATGTGACTAACTGATCAGTCTTGATGGCCTTCATTCACTTTCTTTCTATATTTATACAGTGATTTTCGGCCTTTTTATACAAAATTTGGTGGCCCGAAAATCATTGAATTTCCCTCACCGTTCTACAATATTATCAATTTTTTTTTATATTTTATGCCTAATTTCAAATTTTGTTACTCTAACAAATAAATTGAGAGATAAAAATCAATTTTTTCAGATATTAGTTATTGTCACGAAGCGAGGGATACATGTATGTTTTGATGTGCACCGGTGTCATCTAACCAAGGTAGTTATTATAATTGAATTACGCTTATATTTATATGAGCAAAAATATACAAAGTTGCTTCTGCGCCTAAAAGACGCTTAGAAATTTGTAAAAAGACAAAAATTATTGGGTGATTGGTATAAAAAGCTGAAGATTGGAAAATGGTTTGAAAACGGGGTTTTAAACTTCTTTCAAATATGTGATATGAATATGAAAGTATCGAATACGAAAAAGTATTCGTTACAAATAAAATAAACGTTAAAAATTTAAAAATTTAAACCCAAACTATGACAAAAACTGCAATTTATTTAATAGAAGAAAGTTTATAAATAAATTTAAGAATTTTTAGCATTCAACGAATCCAATGAGTCTTATAGTGGCTATAATTGAAATTTTCATTTCATATTTCTAAAAGCACAAATTAAGAAATAAACTAACGTCATCAAGAATTCTCAAAATTCAATTTTAAAGCAACATTTTCCAATTCAAGACAGGAATCTTATATTCGACATATTTCAAATTATCAAATCTTAATTTAAAAACTAAATTAATTAACATTTTGTCGGTGACCTGAATTGAATTTTTCAGTTCCAAATTGATTACCTTTATTCTTAAATTTAAAATAAGAAATTCGATAATTAAAAAAATTAAAAAATTCTGAAATTTTTAATCGAAATAAGATACATTTTCAAATCAAAATTAGAAAATTTAAGTTTGGAAATTTACCTGGCTTTTAGAAGAATTTGAAAATTCTTTAAAAATTCCCAAAATTCATTTTACATAATTTTACAATCGATATAATATGAAAGAATTTAAGAAATCTATAATTAATTCTATTCAAATTTATATTAATATATTAATTAAAAGTGGTATAAGCTATTTAAGCTATTGTTTTAAATACCTGTGTAGCCAATATTTGATTTCATTGAAAAAATGAAAAGAATGCTCTATCAAATTGAAAATCACGAAAAAAATTATCAAAAAAATTAAATTGGTCATTGTGTATTTCGAAAATGAAGTCGTTGAGCTGCTTATTTTATTTTACCAAGACTATCTGCAAGACGGTAGAAACCCATAGATGCATAGGTCTTGTGAATTTCGAGATATTGAAATCAGGTCGTACAGTTTGAGTTGCAACACACTGTTTATTTGTTTATGAATTATATAAATTTCGGCAGATACGCTTTATGGCTTTCACCCAAAGTTATTGTTTCCATATAAGCTGACCTTTATTTTAACTATTTATTCCAACAGCTGCTGCTGAAATTGTTCAACTTTTTTCGCTATCGGTATTTCACTTTTCGTTTCACCTAATTTGTTTAATTTATTTTGGCCTATTACCTCTTACATTGTGGACGTAAATCTTATTACAGAAACAACCTTCAAGCTGCTCTTAATGAATCAAAAATGAATTTTAGAGCATTTAACAGGGACCAGGAGGGTAGCTTTCATCGACATAAATGCACGTATCACAAAAAAATGCGCACTCAAAAATAATTGAATTCGTGTTTTAATTTATTATCCGCGATTACATTAAGTTAAGTGTGGTTTTCTATGTACAAAGGTACGTAGTAATAATGTGTGACGTTTTATTGTTAGGTTACTGGATTGATTTCATTTCATTTTGGCAAGATGTTAATTTTGACACCCTGATTTTTTCCTAGATATAGGAATCATCCATGTACTTACAGTATTAGCGAATTTTATTTTTTTAAGTAAATTAGGATTTGGGTTTCATTGTAAAGGAAACGAACTATTAAATAGTTTTTAATAATAAAATAATAATTGATTTGTTTGTGTTACTAACTATTGGCTATACTTAGATGTCTGTAATTCGGTCAATTTCAATCATTACTAACTAAACCTCTCCAAATCCTTGTGTGTAACACGGTGTTCGGTGATGCCTGGCCATCTCCGGGAGGTGTTGCTTATAGTTTGTATGAGCACTGTGCAACAAATTCACAAGAGTTTCACTGATGTTTAGCACATAAACCTCTACATTGCTCGGCGCAACTAAATTGTACATCAAATAGATGAAATTTCACAAAGGTGAAAGTATTTGGTTAGACGAAAAGGTTCACGATTTGGTATCGATCTGCAGGATAAAAAGCTATTATAGTTGGATTGAGGTATTGGAAAAATTAAAATGCGTACAATAATTTCTTCAGGAAGATGCTATGATTAACCGAATCAAATACTTTAGGGGCATTTAAAAGGAACAGCAAAACACCATCCTCTTTGCATTAACTTAGCTCAACTCGTCAATAATTACTGCGTTTTTTAACTCGATAGCAGCCATCGAGTTGTTCTTGATTTTTCAAGATGATTTGTTATAATTTGTTGTGGCTTTTATAATATATTTGAACATTTTAAATTCAAAGTCTTTAATTATACAACACTTTTGTGTAGTTTTGCTATCCAGGACCCGCTTTATTGAAATTCATCCGAAAAAACTCACCGGTGACTTTCTAGTAATATATGTCATTTCAATCGAAGATTTAAATTGTTTATTATAAAGTAACCGGTGACTTGTTTCGGTGAATTTCAAGAATACGGGCCATTGTTAGTTACAGTGTTTTCCTTTTTTTTCAAACAAAAATACATACATTTTTCAGTACGCCGCCATTTTACATTTATTACAATGAGTAGGCTATATTCACTCGAATCTTTTGTTATGACATTTAAAAAAAAGAAGTTTAGAGCGTTTGTAAAAATGTTTAAGAACTTTTAACTTTTAAATATAAAGACATTCGTAGAAGAATTTCGGCAAAATAAAATAGCTTAAAACACGTAAGTAGTACATTACATATTTTAGGAGTTGTAAAAATTGAAGATAAAATGGAACAAAGGGTTTGCTACATTGCTTATACAAGTCTCTCTATACATTGGATATAAAAATGTGCATTGAGGTATATTAGTGTTAGTGATGTCGCCGTGTACAAACCCGACATAAAATATAAAATTTATTAACACACCGACAGAAGTCAGTGCGAGTTTACGACCATTTTCTGAAGAAAAATTTTCAACAGGCAACCAATCGACGTAGTCCATTTTGTAAACAAATTTCCCCTTCCGAACATAATTCTTTTGTTTTTCATTTAAAATATATTGAATCTGCTGAAAATTTTTCTTCAGAAAATGGTCGTAAACTCGCACTCAATGTACATTTTTGTTTTGAGCAAGGCTTGTATAAGACATTTGTGTTGGTTTTGGTTCTTTCCTCTAGTTGATAAATATAAATCCAATTCGTTGCTGTCACTTGCATACGCTAAAATCGCGATAAATTTATTGATATATTGGAAATTTTTTCAAAATTATTTTGTGTATGTTTGGTCATCCATTTTAAGAAATTTTCTTAAACTTTAATTTTAATTTTAATAATAATACATCCACGATTACTTCGGTCTAAAAAGACCAAAGTATTGAAATCCTGTCAAAAATGATCAAAAATTTGGTTGGTCCAAAACCACATTTCTCGACGTTTTGGAAGTCCCTGATTTTAAAAAGCAGAAAAAAAATGACCGTCCGTCTGCCTGGATGTATGTATGTACCCGTGGTATCTTGAGAACGGCTTGTTCGCTTTAGAATTTTTTTTTGCCAATCTGTTTCTGTGGTCAAGGCCGAGATTTGAAATGCTTTTGGATCCTGTTCGTCAAGAGGGTCAGGTACCTGCCATATGAATTGACCGAAAATATTGTTTAGTGAGCATTTGAGCAATCTATAAAATAAAGTGAGTGTTTGTATGTATGCACAGCATATGATGTTTAAACAAATCCACACGACTTGACCGATTTGAACCAAACCTTACACAAATATTGTTTAAGACTTAAGAAAGGCCACTGTTAATATCTCAACCTCAAATTGAACCTTTTACATGTTTAATTAAACCTTTAGCAAATTAAATAAATGGCCAATTAGGATGGAACTTATCTATTTCTTAACTGATTTTAATGAAATTAGCCTTCCGCGATGGAAATGGGATTCTAAAATGAGTTTTGGATGAAATTCTCGAATATGGCAAATATGATGGAATTTGCCTATTTATCAACCAATTATTATGAAATTTGACAAGAGTGCATGGGATTCTAAAATGATTTTTGGATGAAGTTCTGGAATATGACCAAGTATGAGGGAACTGGCATATTTATCAACCGATTACGATGAAATTCGACATGTTCGTTGGAAATGGGATTCTAAAATGATTTCTGGATGAAGTTCTGGAATATGGCTCATTGGGATGGAACGTGCCTATACTCAACCGATTATGATGAAATTCGATATGTGCATTGGAAAAGAGGTTCTAAAATGATTTTTAGAAGTTTCTCGATTATGGCCAAATATGATAGAACTTACCCGTTTCTCAACCGATTCTGACGAAATTCGATAGGTACACGAGTATTGGGATTCTAAAATTTCTTAAACTATTTCTTAACGGATTTTAGTGGGATTTTACCTGTGCGATGGAAATGGGATTTTAAAATGATTTTTACACAAAGTCGTGGAATATGGCCCATTAGGTTGGAACTTTGCTATTCCTTGACCGATTATAATGAAATTCGAGATTGGAAATGAGGATTTAAAATATTTTTTCTAATTCTGAAACTCTACAATACCGTTAGTAGTTCCAATACTGCGGCGCGTGTCCGCCACACAATATATTTTTGTGAACTTATCACTCTAACAGCAAATACGCAGAAAGCATAACCCAAAGTTTAAAGCGAAGGATTGGCAAGAAAAGTTTCTAACCGAAACTTTATTACAGAGGTAATATTGATTGTTTAGCAATTGAAATAGTACGTTTACGCTGTCTCAAGTAACCTCAACAGCTGCATGATTCATAGAAACCTAAACAGACAACTTTATAGATGCCATATTGATATATTTCTCACAACCTCATCTAAAAATAATTGTCGGGTCACATTTCGTTCTGTTCGTTGGAAACGTCAAAATTCATCATAATCGGTTAACAATAGCTATGTTATATTCTTATTGATTATATTCTAGAACTTTATCGAAAAATCATTTTAGAATCCCATTTCTAACGCACATGTCAAATTTCATTATAATCGGTTAAGGAATAGCCAAGCTCCATCCTATCTAGCCATTTTCCAAAATTGTATCCAAAAATTATTTTAGAATTCCATTTCTTAAAATCGTTTAAGCAATAGGTATATATTCTGTCCAAATTGGCCAAATTAAAGAACTTCATCTAAAAATCATTTTAGGATCCTATTTTCAACACTTATGTCAAATTTCATCGTAATCGGTTACGAAACAGGCAAGTTCTATCTTCCATCATACTTGGCCATTTTCCAGAACTTCATCTGAAAATAATTTTAGAATCCCATTTCCATCGCGGATGTGAGTAAGAAATAGCCAAGTTCCGTTCTAATTGGCCATGTTACATCAGTTAAAGAATAGCCAAGCTCCATCCTAATTGGCCATTCATATAGTTTGATAAAGATTCAATTTGAAATGTAGAAGGTCCAATTTGGATCATAAAAGGTTCAATTTGAAATACGAAAGGTTCAATTTGCAATGTAAAAGGTTCAATTTGAAGTCTAAAACCTGTATGCTGGTATGAAGGTATAATGGTATGATGGTTTAATGATATGATGGTATAATGGTAAGATGGTATTACAGTACGATGGAATGATGGTACCTTGGTAAGATGGTATATGTGATGGTATGATTGTGTGATATTATGTTGATGTAGTGGTACGATGGTTTTGGTATTATTATATGATGGTGTGATAGCACGATAGTATGACGATATCGTGGTATGATGATATGATGGTCTGCAGGTTTGGTGGATTGATGGTAAGATATACTAGCTAAAAAGATTTTTTTATATAATAAAACACAATATTTCGGTTTTGTCACTTTCTTTAACGTGATATTTATTTATTTGTAAATGAAATTTACATTTTATATATTTACTATCTAATCATGGTACGATAGTATGATGTTGTGATGGTTCGTCGTTACTATGGTACGGTATTATGATTATATCATGGTTTAACAGTATAGAGTCATGATGGTATGATGATGGTATAATATAATAATGGTATGATGGAATGATTGTTTGAAGTTGTGTTTGTACGTTGCTATTATGGTATGATGGTGACAAGGGTTTGAATTAAATTTGAGTTGGATTTGAGTGAGAAGTTCGGTTAGGGATTAATTTGGGGTCGAGTTTAGGGTTTAGTGGGAGGTTAGACTGCGTTTAGGTCATACATGCATGCAGCTTGCGAATCAATTTGATTTTGGATTTGGTTGACCATTAAGTGTCGAGTTGAGCAAACGGTTGAGATTTGGCTCGAACTAAGTTGAGTTAAGGTTTAGTTAGCTTGCATTGGTGTTAAGTGCGTTGCTCGGTTGGGGAATGATTTAAAGGTTGATTTGGGGTAAGGTTAAGGATTGATTTTAAAGTTGAATTTGGGTTGGTTTGGATATTGAGTTGGCGGTTAATTTGGTGATTGCAATTGAGTTGGAGGTTTGGTTGTAAATTGAGGTTGGGGGTTGAGCTGAAGATTGACTTAAGAGGTTCAGTTAGGGATTGATTTGGGAGTTGAACTGACCGAAGTTCTGATCACCATTGCAGCCCTTTATATTTTATTACTTATATTTCTGATTAAAATCCACGTAAATAGTTTGTGTTGACTACCAAATAAATAAATAACACCTATACGGTGAACGCTAAATGGTGTATAAAAGCGATACTTTAATTTTCCTTTGTTTTTTGTACATCGCTAACCTGGATAGACCTACGATCTCTGATCTGATGGACTTTATTTATAGTATTGCTCGGTTAAGTTATGCTGTGGATTAAAATCTGCAATAATATAACTCCTACCGGGCCGTCACTAACATTAACTGCTTCCTATACCGCCAATAATTAATTCAGTTTGTTTTCTAATAGAATTCACGTCAACGGGCAATTGGTAATTCATATTGTTGTTGCATTCAGACGTTGAATCAGCCATTTGAGCAGAAACACCTTCGATTTGGAAACTGAGAGTAGCGCAGATATTGTCGAGTTTAGCTCTAATACCCTCTAATGTAGGATCGATACCCAAATCAGCTGTCGTTTTGGAATTTTTCAGCTTCTCGACGAACCATATTATTATTTCTTTATTACTTCGCTTTAAATACTTAAAATATTATTGCAATTAACTTAGCTTTGTTTAAACTATACACATTCATCCAAAAGCATGCATCGCATACCTTCAGTTACAATTTATTTGTATTAGTAGTCTGCACGCCCTAATACCTGCTTTATCAATATAATGCAGAAAACACACTTTTGATTGAATTGTTAAATACTATGCAATAAAGTCATAAATCGATCAACAAATCGTAACGTTTGTCGATAAATTGACCGACCACTATTGCTTTATAAAATGTAGCAAATGCTACTTATTTGATTATAGCCTATCATTACAAAGCTTTTTTGTTTTATTTAATTTTATTACCATTAACACTATTATCATTATCAATATTTTTTTTAATTACAACAATTATCCCGAAAATAAAACAGAAAAAGCTTTATTAAAACAAAAAAAGTTTGTTGGAAAATATCACGCATTTTGTAATGTTCGACGTTGAAATGTTGCATGACAAGTCTCAATTTTATAATATGAAAATGTTCCAAATGTATGCATTACATATTTGTATATACACCCATAGTGAACATACATACATATATTCTAACTGAAATAAATACATACAATGCATAAAAAAGACTTTTTTATCTTTTTATTTTGAACAAACAACAACAAAAATCGCTGAATATTAATAAATAAATCAACAATGGGAAAACCCGTGGAAATATAGTATGGCAAAAAATCGTAAATCACAAACACAAAAATTTATAAACTACAAAAAAAAAAAACTTTTGTGGTTTTTTTTTTGTATATTATGTACAATAGTTATGGCTGTGTTCGATTTTACAATGGTTTCCAAAAAATACCAAAAACTTATTGTATTTTATTTTTGCTTTTTATTTACAGAAGCGGATGTCATCGTTGTGTGGTGATCTATGAAAAACATACAAATGTTTTACAATATAAAGAAAGTGAGTGTGAAGATATGTACATGGAACCAAATAGTATGGCTGCAATGCCATTACCGCAAATGCGTAACATATTAAAAAGTGATCATAGGGGGGGAGCTCATCCTAATACGAACGGGCACTCGAGATTATCATCATCGGATCAATTTATAATGCGATCCAATGACGATATCCATAATTGTAAGCATTCAGTATATATATATATAATTTATTTTTTATCTTTTTTTCCTAAGTTTTCCATTTTTTTTATATTTGTTTTGTTAACTTTTCATTTATTTGTTGTGTGCGGGGGTTCTTTAACAATTATATGAAAGAAAAAAAAACTACAACAAAATTTCGTTTATTTAATTTTTTCTTATCAGTTTTCGAAAAAAAAGATGAATAAATTGTATTTTTTCATTTGGTGCAAACAAACAAATTAACAAGTAAAAAAAAAGCTTTTTTGGATTCACAACGGAAATCATTGTATAAACAGAATTTTCTTTTTTTTGTGCAATGGCGAACTATATTTTATCATTTTTAAAAAAAAGTCAATAATCCTTATTTGCACAAGTGCATTTGATTGCACACAACTAATTCATTGCGTTAACATACAAATTAACATATAGGTATTAGTACTTTAATGCTTTTTATATATTAAAAGCTTTAAAAGAGTTTTGGGAATTGGGGGAGTTTTTATTTTTTAATATAAATTTAATTCAATATTTTAAAAGGGATATTATTAACCGTATTTTTAATAAACAAATTATGCAGGAAATTAATGGTTTACCAACAAACAATTAGCAACTTTGTTTAGAAAAAAATAAAGAAAAGAAACTACTGTATAAGTACTACTGAAATTTCTTTATTCCCGACACGTTTTCTTTATTCCCCACGCCGGTTGTACCTCTGCAGAAGTTTTATGTGACCCGTCAAGGCAGGTCAACTGCCCTGTCAAGACACTCATCAAATCAGTTCCTATACAGAGTTTCAATCAGTTTCAACATTTTAAAACTTATTTTTCGTGAAAAATAATTCCAAGATGCTTTCTCTTAGCTTTTGACTGACAGCCTTTAATCCTAAGCGATTTTCAATCACAGCAAAAACTTCTATTCCTTCCTTATCGCCAAGTCTCATTGGGTGTTGCCCAATTTCTGCTTCAATTTATTTCAAATTATAGGTTGTTAATTAGAAAAGGATGCATGTTGCTTTTGGCTCAAAATTAAAAATTTCTATACATATTTTTATTGTGATACAAAAAACTCAAATTTTAATTCCTCCATCAAATTCACCCTTAAAGTTAACGAAGGTAACTTTTTCAATATTAAATTTTCGAAAATCAACATAATTTGAGCTACACTTCTTGTTGTACTCCTTTTCTGGAACTTTGCTATCCTGAGGTTTCTTTCGTTTTGAATGCTCTAAATTTATGAAAATTTTGATAGAAACCTTCATAAATTTTCATTTTCAAAAGCTATAGGAAATAATATTATTTCAAATTTTAAATGTCCTTGTCACTGTAGTTTCAAAACGTGTGGTGTTGCACCGAGACTATCCCTTCTTGTAGATCTTTTTTCTATATAGCCCTGTCTCTGTAGACACTAGGTAGTATCAGTGAAAAAAATGTTATTGTCTTATGGGACATTAGTTCTTGTCATTAATAAACGTTTAAAACTACTTAAACCTTTAAAAGTATCTTCTGTTGTAAGACATTTTGACAGTTATTTAAACTGCTTAAAATGTTTCACCGAAATAATCTATTTAGTGTACACAGAAAAAAAAGATTGCTATTATTAAATAAAACTTGCTATATTTAAAAATTTTTACCCCTTGATTTTCAGCTAATCAAGCCACTTGATTAAATGGAAAAATGGGTCGAATAATATAATACATTTTCGTTTTTCTTCTTTTAAGAAACTCATTTTAAATTCAATGGAAAATATCATTTCTTAAATCTAGAATTATTTTGCTAAATTTATCATTTATTTTTAAATGGTTATTGTTAATGCCAAGAATGTGGCTCTTGTTTAAGCGAAGTACAATTTCGATTAAATTTAATACATCCTCATCTAAAATAAAATTTTAATTTTACTTGAATTAAGAAATAATTTGCTTTTTATAAGAATTTTCTATTAAATTTACATTGGAATACTTGCTTTATTTGAAAAAGGGTAAGATTAATTCGATATCATTCTTGCTTGAATATAGAATATGGGTTATCTATATTCAAGCAAAAATAATATTAAATTAATCTTGCCCTTTCTCAAATAAAACTAGTATTCTGATTTAAATTGAATATGTATTCTTATCAGAAGCAAATTATTTCTTAATTCAAGTAAAGTGAAAATTAGATTTTAGATGAAGGTGTATTAAATTAATCTTACACTTTCTCAAATACAGCAAGTTTTCTGATTTAAATTTAATCAAAAATTCTTATAAATAGCAAATAATTTCTTAACTCAAATTAAATTAAAATTTGATTTTAGATCAAGACGTATTAAATTAATCATACACTTTCTCAAATAAAGCAAATATTCCGATTTAAATTTAATAGCAAATTATTATCAAAAGCAAACTTTTTCTTAATTCAATTATAATTGAATTAAGAAATATCATAATTAGCTTTTGATAAAAATATTCGATTATTGCATAGAAATTGGGATGTGAACTAAGACGCTTTAAATTTTACAAAAATTAATTTTAACTGCAGCTTGATATGTCAAATATGTACTAAGAAAATTTTTATTTTTGGGAAATGAGTATTTTGTAGTATGAGAATTATGTAGTAATAAAAATACATAATATAATTTTTAAAACAGTATATTTCGTTTTTAATTCAAATTCAATTTATATAAAATAATAATTAATTTAAAATCAAAAGACATAACTATAATATTAATAATAATAAAATATTTGGTAGTATAATGTTATAATAATATAAATATAAAATTAATCTAATTATAATAATAGTTATAGTAATATTATATTATAGTAATAAAGCCTCAATTATAATAAAGTTATTTTTAAAATGAGCGCTGGTTTTATACCAGTAAATATCACTTTAACGACGTTTTTTATCAGATGGTTTAGCTTAGTTTCAAGTAACGTATTTGTAAAATTACTATTACTAGACATTTTTGTAACAAAAGCCAACACTGAGTCTTTTACTTTTTTTTTTAAATTGCTCTATGTTAATATTATTTTCTTGTAAAACCCTTTTGGAATTATTATGGTTGTGCAACTCAGTAAGCTCACAATTATTTTTGGATTAAGAATCAATGGTATTGTCGAATTTGTCGGAAAGGTATTTTTTTTATTCTCGTAGTTCTTGATTAAACGTCGCTTGAATGATGATATATTTTTAAACACTGATGGACAACTAGATTGACATTTATATTCATCAGAATTCTTTAAAAAATGCGTATATTTTAAATGTGATACATAAATATTAGTCGTTTGAAATGATTCAAAACATGAAACAATTCAACATGATTACAATGTTGCTGAATGGTGTATTGCGGTTTTCAAATATTGAATTTGTTAGTTATTTTTATAACAGGCTTTAATTTAGAAGTAGTCTAAAAATAGAGAAAGAAAATATGTTAATTAGATAATAGGAACATTCAACAAATTCAAAATACTAAATGAACTTATTAAAACTAATACAGAAATTTGGTTACCGTTAGCAATAATCCCGAATAAAAGCTATAAAGTGGCGCATTAAGTTAAAAAAGTTAAAAAATGATCTTTTCTTGCTGGTTATTCTTCTACCAGGCTTTCAAATGTAGTGGATAAATGTAGTAAGAAGTTTGATATTTTTGTAGTCTGGAAATAGGGAGAGAATTAATGTTAATTAATTAGGAGCTCAAAATATAGTTTGACTTGGGAAGTATAGAGAAAAATAATATAAAATATTAAGTTATTTAAGTAAACTACTTCAAACATTCCCTTATTTTAGTTTTTTAAATAAGATTAGGAAAATTGTTCACTTAAATTTTCCCATTTTGGTAATAGCAAAAATTTTGAGTCCGGTTACAAAATTTGAAAACCAATATCGATCTGAAAATCTATAATAATTGTATTTAAGTAATAAATAAATTTCAAAAGATGTCAGCTGTTAATCATCTCGTTTGCTTTTAATGTAATTTTTGATGAATCTTTAAATTATTTAAGGCGCCCTTTTGCAGTGTTGTTTCATTTGATTTCAACGGTGTCCCACGGAGACTGAAAGGGAGAGACTTCAGCTCTTCAAACACTCCCTTATTTTTAATTTTCTTAGGTAGAGTAAAGGGAGCTTTTTTACTAAAATTTTCCCATTTTTTAAATAGCAAAAAATTTGAGCCCGGATACAAATTTGGAAATCAATATCGATCTGAAAATATATAATAATTGTAATATTCGTAATAAATAAATTACGTTTTAGTTTTAAATGACTTACTAATCTACTTCCATTCGCTGATTTCAAAAGAGGTCTGCTATTAATTATCTCCTTTGCCTTTAATGGAATTGATGAGTTTTTGAATTTTTTGAGGCGCCCTTTTGCAGTGTTTTTCAGTGTTTTAATAGGCTAAATGTTAATATATTAAAAATAGTTATGATTTTAGTGTCCCTAGTTTATTACCAAATTTTTGCAATTTTTAAGTACAAATTTCTGTTATTCAAAATGACAAAGCTGGTTCCAAATTAATCAAATATAAAACACCACACTTTAAACTACGTATTGAAATAATTAAATATATTTGAATCATTACAAGTTTAACAAATAAAACTTTAAATTAAATAGAAACTAGATGCGTCCGAAATGCAAAATGCACATTTAGCGAAGTGACATTTGAAAAGCTGCATGTGATGTAGTTCTTGCGTGCATTTTTAATACGTATTGTTTGAGTGGTCCGAATTTAAATATTTTTATGATTTTAATGAAACGTAATTTACTTATTTTTCACAAAAATGCGTATTTTACAAAATGTGCACTTAAAATCGCATTTCGGAAACACCAACTATTTCCACTTATACACACAAAAAAATTACGCACTACTCAACAAAAAGAAGGACACAAAGATGGTGATGCATACGGCGTTTTTCTACACCATAATTGATGTTGCAAATTTACATTAAAAATAATCCGGTTAGATAAAAAAACAGAAACGCCAACAATTCTAAAGAGATTTCAGACACACAATTTATTACACAACTAATACTTACATAAATGTATTCTCACTTTTTCCACAATAAGAAACTTTAAAAAATGTATTAAAACACAAAGCACTTAGGACGTTCTCAACTCAACAGAACAAGAAGGACTGAAATCATAAATATTTTCGGTTTTAAAATATTAATGCGCATGCGTAAGTTTAACAAGGCTTGCTTATTAAAAGCATTACGTTATAGAATTTAGCGCGGGTGTGTTTATTGCAAAAAATGGCCGCTGTAATTCAGAAATATTGCTAAATTAATAAATAATTTTAAATAGACCTTGCTAAATATTAGCAGCTGTATGTAAAATATGTTATTAGTTAAGAAAGTTTTGCTAGAATTTACTAGGCCCTTCTCGTTTATTAAAATATGTTTTTATATTTTATTATGTTTTCTTTTAATTTAACTAAGCAATGCTTATGTGAAGCAACTTAAGGACATAAGCGGCTCCGGCGTGCCTTGAATATAAACGATAGTTTGAGCATAAATATAAGGATTTAAAAATAAATAATACATTTAGGAAAATAGTTGTAGATTTAAGAATTGATATTCTCTATTGAATGAAACACCAAAATGTATTACCCTATTCGACCCAACACTCCATTTAATAAAGGGGCTTGATTAGCTGAAAATCAAAGGGTAAAAACTA
Organism: Tipula vernalis; assembly: GCA_958295665.1. Lineage (NCBI taxonomy): Eukaryota > Metazoa > Arthropoda > Insecta > Diptera > Tipulidae > Tipula > Tipula vernalis. The sequence continues at coordinate 345,340,272 of OY282558.1, read as the reverse complement.
GGAAATATGGGATTTGTTTTATAGAATAGATAACGAAATCTATTTTTTTCTGTATGCATGAATATCCACAAATGATGCATGTAATTGAATAATTATGTTGAATTTAAGTTTTGCTTCATTATTTCAAAAAAAAGTCTAAAATAATACAAGTTATATTTTTAAAACCATCTTAAAAATAGTGATTTAAGCAAAATCTTTCTCGATAGAAATATAAAACGCATGCTAATTTTAACCACTATTTTGTTTAATATTGTACTGCCAATTAAGTCGCTTTCTTAAATTAAGTAAGGTTAATTTAATGATAATCAATTATTGCATTTCTTAATTTAAATTGTAAACTTGATTAAATCGCTTTCTTGTATTAAGTCAGGTTTTTTTAATGATAATCAATTATTACATTTCTTAATTTAAATATTAAATTCTTGATTCTACAATTATTTTAGATTCTTATTTTAAGATAAATATAGTTAAATCAAATATTTTTAGTTTATATTGAGCAAAAACTAATTTATTTTTAAATTTTATATATATTTCTTGAATTAAAAAATGGAATTTTCTATTCTAAGTAAGTTCATTTCTTTCTGTGTACCTGCGCCCTAAATAATGTTTCACGGAACTCTTTAAACGCGCTTAATTTTGGGGGTAAGGTTAGCTTACTAGCCGGCCAATCAGCCCTGATCTCTGTAGTGAGCCTCTGTCGTAAATCACATGATCTATGTTCTCTGGTTCATGGTCACAATCGCAAGAACTTGTGGCTATTTTCTCAAGTCCTGCTAATATTGGCGTAAACGTCAAACTAAGTACCAATTTTTACGCTAATCTTGCTGTTTAGCAAGAAACCAAAAATACTGCCTTCCAAAGAGTTAATCCACCAATCTTGCCATGTTGCAATTGACACTTTCCGTATGCTTCTCTTAAGGGATCTCAAAGGGAAAGTTCAACCATATATAACGTCTTGCTTTTTTCTAATTTTATCAGCCAGGGACAGTAATAGCGTCGGTTGACACCGTTCTGTTTGCTTTTATTATTCCGAATAGGATTCACATGCATAAGTTAAGGACGCTACAACTAAATCTTCATAAATTATAGAGAAAGTGCTTTGTTTCTTTGTGTGCTCTCTTTAGTGCAAATAAGACTTCTTTACCACCTTCTGCTACCCTCATGACGTGCGATTACTAGCCATTTGACTGTTTTCACCAACTTAAATCTCAGACCATTAATCGACACCAAAGGTGGTCTTCTATTGTCGAGTGTACCTTTAAGCTGAATCATGAGAATTTTGCCCCAACTCCAATTTATTTTTTTTACACCAGTCAACAGTTACATTTAACGTTCTCCATGCTTTTTTCGAATAGCCCGCCTAGAACTCCCAACAAATTATTACCTTAGCATCTACAAAAGCTACCTCTTCAGTTCTTTCAATCATACTGCTGTTAAATACTAAATTCCAATGGTGTTCCCTTATTTACGCTTTACTTTAATGTACTATGGTTGGTTACAACAATTACATTCCTGTCAGCGAGTACATCGTTGTTTATTATGGAGTAAAGTTCCAGATACATCTAGAAAAACACCTAAAACATACTTTTGCTCAAACTATTTAACCATGTTGATCAAGGTTACCGTAGCGTTCTCTGTGAAGCATCTCTCTCTGAACCTGAACTGTTTGTTACTATATTTATCATTACCTTGAAGTAATTAATTTCTCTAGCAGTTTGCCCAAGACTGGCAGCAGCACGATTGGCTCTAATTGGCTTTCGGGTCGGTTTGATCGCGTTATGATAATGAAATGACTTTGCCATACTTCCATGCGATAGGAAAAATACCTTTATTCAGACAGCTATTCATAAAGCTAGTGTAGCATATAGGGCCCTGTTATTGGCCACGCTCTTTGGATGTTATCTAGGCATGGCGCTTTACCTCTTCATTGATTTAACTGCCGACTTTGTTTCACCACTATTAAATGTTTATCATGCGATATCAGTTTCCTGTATGTTCGCAACTTGAATATGCATCATGTGTATTGCCTCCCCACTACGCTAGTCATATTAGTAGAAACGAGATGGTACAAAACAATTTTTATTTTTTTATGCGTGGAAAACACACGAATTTGATCATCGTAAGGCACGGTGGGGGAACGTTAGGGATCTACCTTCTTCTGTCGATAGATGGGAAACTTTAAAACAGCTTGAAACTTGAAATTTGAAATTCGCCGTAAGCATGCTGGTGCGATTTTCGTTTTCGATCTTTTAAATGCCAGAGCTATTCTTATTAATGAACCATGGGCTATATGCTTCGGAAAGGAGTTTAAGATCTCGATCAATTTTGAAAACAGAATTTCATAGGACTAATTATGGAGACAACGGGCCTTTGAATCTGATATCTATTATGGGATTATGGGATTTAAACGAATTTGATATTCTTCTCAATAGACCACTTGTCGTTCATGTTAAGTCAATATTCGATTCCCCCTTGCGGCTACAGTTGCTTGGTTGACCTCTTTCGTTATAAACGACAAGACCATTTCTAGATATGAATTGTTCCACATGACCTGGGAGAAGAGCTTGTATCATTGTTAAGTCATAGTCTGGACTTTGCATTGATGGCACCAGTTATGATAATTGGATGGTTTTTACTCCACTCATAATATTATCAAGATTATTTATATGGTCTGGCTAGATACTGACTAGATAAGAACAATCTATTCCTGCACCAGGATTCCGGTTTGATGGGAAATTTGTCATATTGGTTTTATTCGACTAAAAATTCTAATTGATATAAAAACTGAGAAATGGCGATTCCGTTTCTGTGAGTGGTAATTGAAAACTTTTTTTACAAAATATTTAATCAAAATATTTTCAAAACATAATTAACAGAAACTGATTTATTTATTGATTGATTGTGAGTGTACGGCCAAGCATTATAGCAAGTCTCCCGGACTCCCGGGCACACACCGTACACCCGTTTACACACAACAAAACCGAAGGATAGGATAGGATTATTAGTTGGGACAGACTCGACACGATTACAGACACCAATGCGATCGATAGTTAGTAAATTAACGGCCTTTCAATAATTTACCTGATAAAATATTTAAGAAAATCTAAAATTACTAAGCTAAAATTATAATTATAATTAGAATTCGCTTATAGCAAACACTCAAGGGACATAATTTTGTTCACTATAGCCGGCTGTTCATTTTAATCAAATATTCGTTTACGTTTATAAACGTAGTTCTTTCTTTGTAGTGTATAAGAAAAAATAAGTGTTCAAGTGCAAATTCAAGGCACACAACTATATGACAAAACCATATGATAATTATAAGCGTTTGTTCGTTATATACATGGTTTGGTATAAACGGATTATACTGTATTATAAAAAACATCATTTTAACAAAATAAAGATAAAATTAAATAAAATAAAGTTGAAATTAAACTTTTATAATTGATTATGAGTGTACGACCAAGCATAATAGCAGGATCTCCCGGACTCCCGGGCCCATGCCGTACACCCGTTCGTATATAACAAAACCGAAGGATTGGATAGGATTATTAGTTGGGACAGACTTGACCCGGTTACAGACACCAATGCGATTGATAGTTAGTAAATTATTAGTACAATATATAATAAATAGGTTAGCACAAGACAGCACAATCTAACTACATTATTAGATGATCATTTCTCTGGAATCCAGGGATAATTAACAGAAACTGATTTATAGCAATAAATTATTTTTATTTATAATATTTGCTTGTAGCATAATATTTAGTTTTTCAATCTAGTTTCAATCTTATTTTGTTTGCGACCGCGCAAAAAAAAACAAAAAATTGAAAAATTTAATACAAAAGTATTACAGACGCTTTGAAAAATTTCTGATTTACACTATATTCAAAAACTAATTTATTATTTAAGAAATTGCTCAAAATAGCAAAATAAGTCATACTTTTAATTTATACCAAATCAAACGCATTGGTATAATTAGAATCGGGATTAAAAATCCTGAGAATGGGAACTGACTGATCGGAAAAATATTTTATAATATTTCTCATTCTCATTTGTCATAGAACCGGAATCTGGGTGCTGATCTCACCTTTACACACACACACAGTGCGTGTCACAATATTGAATAATCTTGAGAATCTCTATATCAATACTTACTACTGCGATGGTTGCTTTTACAGTATCATTGTTTCCTGTCACAATACGTGTTGATGTTGCTAACCCACCTATTTGGCCCTTTATCGTGTAAGGTTACTACATACAAATTAATTCAATATTTTCATGCACCGCACTAAGTCAATATTTTTAATGAACGCTTTTGACCATACAAGATCTGCACCATGGCAAGATCTGCACCGCTTACAGAGCGGACTTCAACCTAATGATGAAGAAAACTTAAAAACCCTTGGCAATGGAGGATTTTCCAACTAAATAACATATGTTTGATCAAAAGCGTTCATTGCTTTCTTACAGCAAATGCATTTTGGAGCCTCATTTTTCGCTGGGCAAGCTTTTCCGTTATGATGGCCTTTCCCTACAGAGCTTTGCTATGTGTCCAAAGGCATAACTCCTAAAACCTCTTCAGACCCTGACAAAATCATTGATTTTGCTTGATAACCACCACCCTATGTATACCCGACGGTTTTCTAGAAAGGGTATTTCTCGCTTTTGAGGAGACTTCTATGACCCAAAGTACTCGTTTGCCAACTTTAGGTCCAGTATTCAAAACTACTGTTTAGGTCTTCATTTTTAGTTTCATCAGAGTTATCAGGGTTATTAACGATTGCCTCCCTAAATACGTGCATATTATGTATTCTAATGTATTATGTATATTCTTTCCTATACGAGTATACATTGTTAAAATTTTAAACACTTTACTTCTCGAAATGATGCGATAAAGTATCACTTTCAGTTGCCTGATTCCCGCCAAAATTCACTTTGACCTCCAGTTTTACCTGAAAAGTTTAAATATGAATTTACATACATTAACTCGATTAGCAATTGTAACAGGCAAGCCTGCCGTCAGACAGAACATCGTAAACCTTTTTTCCTGAAGATCAAAATGGAGTGTAATAAATAGTTACTGTACTTTATTTGAGAAAAAAGAAAAATTTCGTTTCAGGTATTCTACTGAAACGAAAAAACCGACCAATTATGCCGCTACCGGATGATTTAGGTGCACTTTCCTTCATCCATTTCTGTCGATTGTCGATTAACTCGCTCATAAACTTATTTTGTTTTGCAATAAATTGTTATTAGCACGAAAAATATATGTAAAATCGCCTTCATACAAAGAGCTAGCCAAAATATATATTTAATTATCAACAAAGGGTATTTCTTTTAATCAAAAATTTAGAATTAAAATTTGATCCACTGGAAGTATGAAAATGTAGTTGTAAAATTTTCGCAATCAAATTATACTGCTCGACATTTTTTTCATAAGTTGGTTTGATTCAGTTTTGAATCAAATTAAAATTTCCTCGTCACCTCTCAGCTTCAAGTTATGTTGCCTTAACCTTTAAGCGTCGTCCTTTCATCTTTCTTAAAAAACAATAAACGATGATTTCCTGGTGAAAATGCTTTCCTTGTCCCTTACGTAAAGCTCCCAAATTTTTCGGAAATAAGCCTAAATTCAAATACAGCGTAAGCGTAAGTGTATTTTGAATGACATAGTGCAAACATTTTTTTTTTAACTACATACATAGTAAAGGTTATAGTAACTATTCTCTTAAACAACATTCTCAAAGTATGTCCATGCTTCCAGTTCATTTTTGTTCTTACCGGTAATTCGGCCACTTTTTTCAACGGTTTGAGTTTTTCGTCGAGAACCGACTGAAATACTTTTTTATTTGGAAACCTTAACCTTTGGCCATTAGTCAGTTTTTAATTGCTTGCCCATATGTGGTGTGATAAATCATTTATTCTCCTTATTCTACCAATCGTTTTACTACTAACTTTGTTATTTCACGATGCTCCTGGATTATTTTCATAATGTCATTGTGGTCAGAAATATTTAGGGAGACCCAGGATTGGGCCGCCTCTTAATTGAATTTGCTTTAAGACACCTTGACCCATCGGCTCAAGAGACCCAGAAATTAATTTTGTTTACTTTATTTAGGTAGTCATTTGAAAATTGAAACTCATACTAAAAAGAAGAATTTTCTGCAGTTTTAACAAATTATGTTGAACAAAAAATTATTTCAAAATATTGAAGAGACCGACAAAAGTGGTCCATTATAGAGGGTATATTTGAACCATTTCCTGCGGCGGCCAATTTTGGAAGTTTTACAGTATTTTAGATGCGGCTGATACCCTCCCTCATTCGATTGTCCAATTTCATGAATCTCTCTAATCTCATCTTCCTGCTGAATTTTCACAGACAAATAGAAATATTATTTGAAACATAGTGTGATTTGTTTTATTAGAAATGTTTAGTATTGCAGCTTGTTGCATGAGATTTGTCAATTGAGCTTAAAGAACGGCTATCAAAAAACGAAGAAATATATTTTCAGATTTTCAAATAATCCTAGCCCCTCCTTCCCCTCATTCCAACTCCCACCTGTATAGTTTTGGGGTTCTTCCCAAATGTATGCCAAGATTCACACAAACTCTTACCATTCTATCATCGAAAACTTCAGCCAGTAACCAAAACGTAGTGCTATGGGCATTCTCGTTGCGTTATTTATACTAAAGTTTTATGCTATTTTCTAATAGATATTGTAAATTTGACACTTAATTGTCCCGAAAATTACGTCTTGTGAAATAAAATGTTTCAGCAAAAAAAAAATTATAGCGTTCGAGAACCAGATTAAATTATTTTTGATGACCTTGAAATAACTAAATGTAAACTTTAATTTTTTGAATACAAACCAATGTTTTTTAAACGGAATGTTATTTTAAGCAATACAGTATATTATCTGAGATATTTTTCCCCCGCCAGCTATTTTCCGAATAGGAAACATTCATTTTTTAAATCAAATTTTATTTGTGAAATCTAAATTTTATATTAAATCGCAATATTTTACTCGCAATACTCTAATTTAATGAATATAATGCTCAATTTGAACTGTTTTAAGATTAATTATGCTATAAATATATATACTAGTCAGTGGCGTAATTACAAATTTCGGGCCCCCGCAACAGTTTTATGGGTCCCTAAAAATTCTTCTTCTGCCTATAAACAAGTGAAACTTTCCGTGAAAAACATATTTCTTCCTTTGTCTAGTCTCGCATTAATTAAAAGCATCTGATTTCGAGAGTAGCTGACACGAAATATCTTGCAACTCAATGCTCGGACGATTTTTAAATATATCGATAAAGCATCACAAATTTCGAATATAATTTGAAAAATATCAGGAATTTCGAAATAATCTCAGAAATGTTGAATTTTCAAATTATATTCAATATTCTGGAAAGTTCTCAAATATTGAATTATCCGTAAGTTTTCTTAAAAAAATTGTATAAGCATAAACTAAGTAGCTATTGTCAAATAGTTTTAAGTTTGATAATTACTTTTGACAAGTTTGGGTTTTAACTTAACTTTTATAACGTTGAGCCTTTTCATACTTTTAGGTTTTTACTAAAAGATTTTATGTGTTTGCAAAATATCAAGAACTTTTAATTTTATAAACTTTCAATTATCAAAGCTTTTTAAACCAAACCATTTTACTCAGAAATTCGATTTTACAAAGGGTAACGGAATTTAGAGATGATTTAGAATATTTGTTCTCAAAGTAAATTATCAAGAACTTTTGGACAAACTAAACCATATTACTATGAAACTTGGTATTACAATATAAAATCATTTTACTCAGAAATTTTTTACTAAAATGGGCGACGGAATTTTGGGATAATTTTAGAATATTTGTTAACAATGAGCTTTAGCCTTGATAATTAATTGATACTATGGTTTTGGGTTTAAACTTAACAGGCAACTTAATTTCAGGTTTTTTGTAAAAATGTTTTATGAATATAACTTATTTATTATAGGAAATAAGTCGAACTTTTAGTATTAGGAGTTTTCACGTATTGAAGCTTTTAACCCAAATCATTTACTTTTTATTCTGAAATTTGATTTAAACTATCGGGAAGGTGGCATTTTGGAATAAATTTTGAATATTTATTTTATGAGCATCAATCATGCATTTGCAGGAAATGTCAAGAACTTTTAGTTTTAGGAGCTTTCATTTATCGAACCTTTTCAACTCAAATCATTTTACTCAGAAATTTGATATTAGAAAGGGTATTTTTTGGAAAAAATTCAGAATATTTTTTCTCAATGTAAATATCCTTCGTCCAAAATGCGTTTCCATTTTCGAGGGTTCCATGTGTAAGAAAAGCAATTGGTTTACTCAGGTTTAATTTTGAGGACATATTCCGGCCATCGTTCAAAAGTAGATAAAACAGAGCGTGTTTCATTTGAATGGGTTCAAATAACCGAAAAACTGGCAACTCTATGATATGACGAGTTCTAAATATATCGATAAAGCATGACAAATTTTGAATTAGTTGGGAAAATATCAAGAATTTCGAATAATCTCAAAAATGTCGAATTTTCAAAGTATCTTGAATATTCTTGAAAGTTCTCAAAAATCAAATTATCCGTAAGTATTTTAACCAAAGGAAACCCTATACGTGCTAATCACTGCCATGTACAACGTAAATAGCCTGGACATACTTCAATAATTTTAAATAACCTAAATAAAACACCAGCTAGATTTAATTGTGTAACTCTGCAAGTTCTTACAACTCAAAGCTAAGCGCAGAGCATTACCATACAAAATTCGAATAAATTCGATAAATCTTTAAAAATCTCGAATAATCCTTATTATACCCCAGAAAAAATCAAAAAATTATATTATGTGAATGTTGATTGATCTCGAACAATTTCAATATTACCGAAAAATCTGAATATTAATGAATAATATCGAAAAGACTGTAAAAATCTGGAAAACCCACAAAATTTTGAAAAATTCCGAAAATTCGTATAAATATCGAATTATTTCTCAAACTAAGCATGTTAAGGCTAAGCTCAACAAAATGATATGCTATAATAATGGAACCCTAAAATAGGTAGTATCGGATAATTTCGTAAATATCGAGCAATCATATTCTTCGAATAGGCTCTAAAATTCTCGAGTAACATCGAACTATCAAATACAACAGACATTCTTAAACATACTCGAATAATTTCAAAAATCTCGAATCACCTGACTGTTTCGAAACACCGAATCATCAATTAAGTTTCAAACATCGCGCATCTCATTTCCATGATAAACTCCAAAAATCTCGAGATATTTTAAAAAGTGATCAAAAGATGAAATCTGAGACATGCGGATATGAAATCAGAAAACGTGAATTTCCAAAACCAGGAGAACTCCACAAAAAACAACTAAAAAAAAAGACCATGACTACTTGCAAAATTAAATTGGCATTTGCATTTTCCTTACGTTTAAAATAATTTACTGGTAATCAAAACATCCGCTAAATGAGAAACTATAAGTCGAACGAACTGGTTTGGCTCAAGTGAGAGAAACAAGAATTTATTTTATTTTGTATTAACATCACAATGATACGTCGCAAGCTGCTAACAAATACAATCGTTGTCGTTTGCTCTGCCAAAACTTTGATTTCAAACGAGGTTAGCTAACTTTCTTCTATACCTATTTAAATATCAATCTAAACCTAAAGATATTTTTATTTCTATGGAGTCAAAACCGGGAAGAAATGGTTGAATCTGTCTTAAGAAAATATTTAATAGCAACAGGACCGATTTCTTCTTTCCTAACAATTAAGCCACTTCTTAAAAATTTCCTAAAAATGTACCGTTCTGCAAATTTGCAATTTAAGCTTAATCTGATCTATCTAATCTTAAATATGAACTAATAAAGGGAATCTCATGGGCCCACCGCGGCTGCGAGTGCTGCGGGTACCTAGTTACAACACTGGGTGATGTTACATCTATGGCAAAGGAGATAACGGCTTAATTGCCTCATTACTGGACCTATTTAAATGCACTCACATTTGTCCATTAAGCGTTCTTACCACTTATTTCTCGTCTTACAGTTTTCTGATAGTCATTATTAAATTGGGATTAAGGTTAAAATCTTTTAACAACAAAAACGGGCAACTGACAAACAATAAGCCATGTACATAATTCAAACCGGCGATTCTTAATATTAATTGGAATTAAGACACTTTCAAGGATTAATCTAATATTTAATCCCTGAAAATAGACTGAAGGCTTATATTGAGTAATTATATTCAATTTATTTTATGATTTTAGTATAATTGTGTTTTTCTTTTCTTCTAAACCACAAATCAAATCAATCAATCAATCACAAGTAATTATTGGCTTATTCATACATAAGTCAGGTCATACTAACTTTCAGTAGTTTTGGTTATTTCGGTGCTAATCGAGATCAAAAAACTTTCTTGTAATTTTATAATGAAAAAAAAACTTATCATCAAATAAATATAATTAAGATAAAAAATTCAATTATCAATTGCTCAAGATATATAATCCAGAAACATCAGTATTCAGAACAGCTAATACAAGAAAAAATCTTTTTAGAACAAAAAAGAACCAATCTCACCGTCATCTGTACCTCTCTCTCTACGTAAATGTTTAGAAGAAAATTTTATATTAGGTATTCTAACTTAAAAACTTTTATTTTGATTAAAATAATTAAAACAGAAAAAATATTTTTTTTTAAATTAATTAAATGTTCTTTGAGCATAACTAGTATGTATGTTGGTAGTAGTTTAGTACGAAAATCAATATATATAAAAATCTTTGCTTGTTATACATTTCTTTAGAAATTAAAATTAGAATTATATTAGAAAATATTATTTCTTAAAACTATTTTTTTCTAAACCATAAAATAAAAGTTTTTATTATTAAAAATATAATTTTTTTTATATAATAAATAAGATAATTTTAATGCGGTTTTGTTTTACTAGTTCTGATTATAGTTTTATAATTTTATAGAATTCTGAATATATTAAGTCTATAATATAATATATATATATACATACATACTCGTTTATATGATGACATTTTGAGAGAAGATAATATTTGAAAAAAAAAAACTTGTATTAATTTCACGTTACATGATTATTATGATCATATTACTATCCAATTTAATCAACAAGTCTAATTTGTAAAGTTATAAATTTTTATTATTTTTTGTTTTGTTTATATAAATCAAAGCAATATAATAATAGTAATAATATTCTGATAATAAGATTTTGTGAAGTTATAAAAATCCAAAAAATATTAAAATTATTTATATCGGTTGATAAGGTTTTTCAAAAAATTGCTTAATAATGCACCCAAAATAAATCAGAGGAAGAACAACAAGAGATGGATGAATCCGATACAAAAAATAATTCGTTCATTTATTTAGGAAATCTAAATGTGCAGAGAAAGAAAATGGAATTGAATTTTATAAATATTTTTTGGTTGGGTTATCCGAAACTTTTAATTTATTTTTATTTTGTCTTTTGTTGTGGAATCTAATAAAATTGAAAATTTTTAATTGAATTTGTTACGAATGAATAGAAATAATATAAATTGGAAATAAACTAAACATTTTTTTTTGCTATTTGGTTATTTCGTATTCATCTTTAAGCCGATCAAAATGAAAGGAAACAGCACAAACAAAAACAGGACTAGCGATTTACAAAAAAAAAAAAAATATCCGAAGCAATGAGTTATATAGAATTTTATGTACACCGGAGATTAAATTTGTGTAATCTGCGTGTGGGAGAGGTACTCGTAAATATACAAACAAAGCGAATACAAAATTGTTAGATTGGAATAGAAACGAAGGAATTATATAAATTCCGGCAATTCAATCTGGTCGGTAACTTAAAACATGATCATATGACTCTTCCTAATTATAAAATGTTTTTTTCTTTTAAATTTTTAATTTATATATGTAGGTAATTAAGTTAGAATGATAGAACTAACTAAAATAGTCCAGATAACTTCCAAGAATAACCGTTCCTGAGTCCCGTTCCCGAAGACCCTGTCGATTGGAAATTTAGGAGAAAAGTTGGCCGACATTCAATTATCTGTGTTAATCTGTATTAACTGAAACAATTATAAAGGGTTTTCCAATAAGGACTTGACAATTCAATTCACTGTGAACGCACCCTTAAACCAATAACCAAACTGTTAGTGTCAAAACATTCAATAAAGACAACATTTTCATCTTGATGAAGTACACGAATGAACAACGTTTACAAATAATTAAAATTTACTACAAGTCGTTGACTGCAACTTCAAGAGCGTTAATTCCAATTTTTGGTCGTAATTATCGTCCCAGTAGTTAAGCTATTCATTATATAGTGAAAAAATTTGAGTCTAAATATTCGCTGTCGGATGTTCCCGTGCCAGTGAGACAACTGGTTGGTCGAAGTGCCGAGAATATTGCTGCCGTTCAAGCGTCCCTCGCAAACGAACCAAAATTGTCGATTCGCTGCTACAGAGACATGTTGCAACGTTATTTCTTTGGTCAATTGCATGAGCTAGGCATTAATGATATGTGGTTTCAACAAAACGGTGCGACATGCCACACAGCGGGTCTTAAAATCGACTTATTGAAATCTAAATTCGATGAACGTGTTATATCCAGAAATGGTCTTGTCGATTGGCCGCCTAGATCGTGTGATTTAACATCTCTAGACTTTTTCTTATGGGGCTACGTTAAATCATTGGTCTATGCCAACAAGCCGGCGTCGTTAGAGGAGCTCAGAGCCAATATTGAACAAGAGATACCGGCCGTTTCGGTCGAAATGTGTGGCCAAGTAATCGAAAATTGAGTTCAACGAATCGACACTTGCAAACGTTTCCGTGGTAGACATATGAACGATGTCGAATTCCATACATACATGTTTTGATTGTACTTTGACCCAATAATAAAATTTTCGAAATATCTCAAATGGTTTGCGTTTTATTTAAAATAAAAGTTGTCAAGTCCTTATTGGAAAACCCTTTATTTACAAACAGCCTACAGTATATTGTTCCAAATGGAATATTGAGTGAAACAACAACACTTTACTTTCTACTTGTGTGTTTTTATTCGCAAACATGTTTCGATGACAAGGACATCATCATCTTCAATGCGTTTTCTTATATGTATATATTGGGTTAATAAGTTCCGTTTTTCTAATAGATGGCGTAATTCTTCTTATACATATAGTATGTATTGTGTGAATCTCAAAACCTTCAAAACGTAGTATATGACATTCGATTAAAATAAAAACAAAACAGTTTTTTATTAGATTTGTGCCAAATAAGCGTCATTTGAGGGAAGTTTCGTTATATTTTTTTACTATTAAGAAAAGCGCTGCTGAACGGCATCGTTTTCTTGTAAAGCTTGTCCCAAAATTAATGCAAGATTTGAATTTGCCGCCATTTATGCAGTAAATTGTTGGCAACCTTAAAAAAATAATAATTTGACAGCTGAGAGTTTAGGGTTAGTAAAAATGGAGCATTACACGATACAACAACGTGTTTTCATTATTGAACAATATCTTAAAAATTATGAAAGTTTGGCGGCCACAGTTTCAAAATTACATACAAAATATGGTCGGAATAGTATTTTAACTTTGTGAACTGTTAAGAGATTAATTGAAAAATTCATTCATTTTGATCGTCCAACAGCAAGCCGTTCAAATGTCAATATCGAAGCAGTGTGTGAGAGTGTTGGTGAAAATCCCAGAACATTAATTCGGCATCGTGGACAAGAATTGCAAATTTCAAGAAGCTCCCTACAGCGAATACTCATAAAAGATCTGTGTCTCCATCCTTACAAAATTTAATTAACACAATAACTGAAGCATAATGACAATCAACAATCTAAAGACTAAAAACTGTGTTTTCTATTTAATTCAAATCTTGTGCTAATTTTGGGACACACTTTAGAAGCTTACGGTGAACATGCTTTTTCTGACAGTATGTGTAGGAGATGGTTTGGGCAATTTGAAGAATGTTTATTCGATGTTGAAGACGCACAACTTGAATGTAGACCGAAAAAATTTTGAAGATGAAAAATTGCAAGCATTATTGGATGAAGACAATACACAAACGAAACAAGAATTTGTAGAAGCATTGAATGTTGATCAATGAGCAATCCGTTGTCAGTAGACGTTTACATGGAATTGGATACCACATATATTAACAGAAAGGCAGATGGAATGTCGAAAAATCACTTTTGAAATGCTTCTTCAAAGAAAACCAAGAAAGGGTTTCCTGCATCGACTTGTGACTGGAGATGAAAAATTGATTTACTACGAGAATTCTAAACGTAAAAAAGCTTAGGTAAAGCCTGGTGAAGCTGGTTGATCATTGCCAAAGCGAAATGTTCATTGTCTTAAGGTTATGCTCTGTATTTGGTGCGATATGAAAGGCGTTGTATATTACTATCTACTGAAACCTTCTGAAACTATTAATGGCGAAGTCTACCTATGATTCAAGATAATCGTGTAAGTAATTTTAACCAAAAAACGGAACTTACATATACATATACTGAATAGGTTCAAATACAACCGTTTCAAATTTTTAGAAAGAGACTAAAAACAATAACAAATGTATCATATAGTCCAAGTAAATTATCAAGTCAGAGATTAAAAATATTAAAATAATTTGATTGCGTCAAATAAAATAGAATTTAAGGAGCTTTCATCATCGTTTGTTAATGTTTTATTTTAGATGTGAATTGCTAAGCTTTCAGTAGCGTCTAAATGTTGCCAGTCTTGCACATTTCTTATTAGGCGAATATTGTTAACAAAAAATTTATAGTTTTTAGCTGACTTGTCGTTGCTTTGATTTGGAGCTCTCTATCAATTTTTTCTTTTCTTTGTTTGAGTATGTGAATGTCATCACAATTGTCACAGCTGACTCCCGATTTGTGCTGTTTATTGATTTCATATTTTTACTTGTGAAACTAAATGTTTATTTGGTTACGGCTTTTGGATATTAGTTGAAAGTCATGTGTGTTGATGTTGTTGCCGATTTCTTTAGTTATTTCTGGATAATGAGGCAAAACGATTATTCGTTCAATTAGTTTGCCATCTCTTTCAGGTCGATGAGTTGTAAGTTCGCTCTTTTTTTGGTTGTTTTGAAACTTCTGAATGATGGCATTTACCCATTTTTTGGAGAGTTTCGGTTGTTTTTCGTCAATTTACATCTGCAACCACATCATCCCAGGCATCTGTATTTATAAAGAAGTTTGCAATTAAACGGATAGATAATGAGATTGCCCTTTGCAAACGTTCGTCTTGATTGTAGAATTTATTTGGATCGAGATACGTCTTAGTCAATTTCAATTAAATTTATTTCATGCTAGGTGGTATTTTCTCTTTGCCAAGCTATCTTTCTAATAAAAGTAGAGCTTTATGTTGCGCGATACTCGGGAAAAGTAAGACATAGACAACATCGATGGATGCAAACAACTCATTCCCGTTTACCCTTTCATTGCATAGTTTAATGCAATTTTTTAATTTGAATGTTCAATTTTCGAAACTCTTGCAATAGCCATTTGGCGATGTTATAAGTAGTACTGTTTATAGAACATTAAACTTTTCGGCTTTGCTGTGAGTAATTTGTATTTGATATAAGATGCAGAAGATATCGATTGGAGATTTTGTAAATTCAGTGTACGGACCGATATTTAGCCAGTCGAAAATCCAAAAGTAAAATGGGCCTTTTTCTCCCATTCAAGAAGTTACAAACAACTTTAACAAACAGAATCGCAAATCTAATTTTGTATATGAAAAGAAAGATGAAGAGTCACATCTAATATTGAAGGGGTTCAGAGTAATTATTAAACACATAATGTCTAATGCCTAAAATTGAGAATAATTTCGAGATTTATGCTATATAAACACTGATTAAAAGATTAAGATGTGACTTCTATAAAGAAATTATTAGAGTTATTTGCAACCATAAAAGGCTCCAAAAAGTTTCCTAACAATCTGAATTTAATATAGGCTTTTACATTTTTGCACGATTAAAGATAATCTTAATTAATCTATTTCCAATTAACTCTGGTTGACGCCAGTTGAAAATGACAAAGCTATTAACAAGTTCATCAGCTTCAAGTTTCTATCTTAAAGGAGTAATTGTCAATAAGAAATTACTGTTCAGATCCCCTACAAGAATACAATTTTCATATTCCTATAAGTAAATCCTCCAATTTTCCAAAAAAAATATCAAGATTCAATTTCTGAGATCTGAGATACCACGTTTAAGTAACTGGCAAAATCTACGATCTCATTAACAACTACACTTAAACATAAACCGTCATGTATAAGAATCGAAACCGCAACTATCATCCCTAGAGCAGTGATATGATGTGAATTTGGGTAAATTGAAATACTCAGTGTCATTAATGTACCATCTGATCAAATTTGACCCGGACTGGTCCGTTTAAACCGCGCACGTAAACCAAATCGGTATTTTTTTTTCTAGGTTGGTACAACCTTCTTTGACTTTCGTGTAACGTTTGAGCAGTACACGTCCATTAGTGTGAGTTTGACACCCATTTGTTTACGACGCGAAGTGTTTTGGGGAGTCTACTTTATCGAGAACGCAATTATTTGAGTGGCATAAAGCATTCAGTGAGGGTCGTGAGGTCGTAGAAAACTTGCCTCATGCGAGCCGCCCATCCACCTCTGTTAGCGATGATAACATCGAAAAAGTGAAACAAATGGCTGCCAAACTCACACTAATAGACGTATTCTACTCAAACGTCACACGAATGTCAAAGAAGGTGGTATTAACCTAGAAAAAAAAATTACCGATTCGGTTTACGCGCGCGGTTTAAATGAACCAGTCCGTCGTAGTCGCCAGATTTGGCTCCCTGTGACTTTTCCATGTTTCCGAAACTCAAATATCCGCTCCGGGGAAGGCGCCATTAGTCGATTGAAGCCCTGAAAGGAAATTCGCAATTATATGTCAATATTCAATAGTTATAGATTGACAGTTTTAGCAGAACGTAAAGTTCATACTTCACTTCAGCTTTTTGCGATAGTATTTGTGCTTCTAAGCATATTACTATTTATTCTATTTGTTGTTTAACCGGGCAACTGCATAGTTTAGAACCTGGTTTAGGAAATTATTTTCGCTTTCAATTGTAAAAGAGGACCAGTTTGTAACAGGATGTTTCCAGGATGCTTTTGCTTTGGAGTCTCTTAAATTTGTTTTGGATTTTTACCAAAGATACTTACCATACAGTTAACATGCACCCTAAAGATGTACCATAGGATATGGTGTAGCTCTCTTTTGATCGAATGAGTCTTCTTTCGAGTTTAAGCCATAGATTTTTCGCACATTTCACTGGTTTCTTAACCCGAAAGTTTTTGATGTTGCACGTAATATTGATAGCCACAAAAAAAGTTAAGTTTTTCGACCCTTATCAGAAAATTAATGCCTGCTTTCCACTTTTCAAAATGTATTCTATATTTAAAGACTTTATTCGATCTTTTCTTCAAAGTATCTTTAGTGACGTAGAAAGAATCTTAATTACAAATTGAAAATTGCGTAAAACAACAACACCTTTTACTTTGTTAAACCAGAAATAGGAGATGTAGGAAGAGACTTAGAAGCCGGGATCAAATCACTACCACAACCCCCAAAAGCTGAATTAGCACTACGCTAAAGCATATATCAAAAGCTCACCGGACAAAAGCAAACAAATGCCAAATTGTGGAGGAAACGAAGTAACTGAATTCTTTGAAACCGGAAGCCTATTTTAAACCCTAGCTGACAAAAACTGTAGTGTCTTTGTTATGCTGGATAAGGAACACAAGAGAGTTTTCGACATGCTAAGTACAGGTACCTATCAATGTTTTCAGCCAAGGTATACGTACCTTCACAAAGGAAACTGCCCGAAACAACAATCAACCTTATATCAAATACAAATTACTCATTCGCTTGGAAATAAAAGACACCCCTTTTTTATTTCAGTTTTACACCGCTTAGGAATTTTATCCTCAATCGCATTACCGAAGGAAAGGAAAGAACCAAAGAAAGAATTTTAAGTGGAGATTAAAAGGTCCTCAACAATTTTGTTTTTACCACGCTTATTTTTACTTTTCCTGTTTATTGGTTTGTTGTTTGTGTGGTCAAAAGTTTATAATCGATATTTATCCCACAAATATTTATCCCTCAATATTGTAATATGTTCAAAATGGCAGTTGCCTCAAGATGGCGTATTACCTTTTTCTTTACAGCCTCCTTGATATGGGTAACAAATGAAAGGGCTTGACAAGTAGAAAACAATAAGATGAATGACGTCCTACTAAATCCAAAATGCCGTCATACTAAATCCAATATCTCCACGACCTACTTGACGTAGGTATCAAATGAAACGGTTTGACGAGTAGAATACGATAAGCTAAATGATGTCAGTCTACATCTTATATGGCGGGCGTCCCAAGATGGCGGATAAATTTCCTTAACCTCTTCCATGGCATGGGTGTCAAATGAAAGAGTTTGCTAAGCAAAATACAGGACGTCGGGCGGATTGAATTTCTTTTACCACTCTCTTGGCATGGGTAGGTTATTATTATTATTATTGGGGCGAAGGTACCGAGACATGGGTATCAAAAGCGGCTAATGAGTGCATTGGTGGTATGGGCGTCTTTAGTTTCCGTCAAGCGTGAATCAGGTACAAACTGAAATAAGCGCCGGAATGTAACGCACCCAAGTCAAGGTGAGGCCGTGCCGTGTACCGCCGTTGCCCATTATCTGATACCCGTGGAAGCAAAATGGGGAATGAAACAACTACTCAAAGTAAAAGAAGACAGAGAAACACGTGGAAGAACACGATGAAACAAAACATATAAGATGCAAAGAAAAAATATCAGAATCTTATAAATAAAATAATATTTAAAAGAATACTTTTTTAAAAAACCACGCTTATATTCAAGTTTACTAAAAAGTAAACAATAATTTTTGCATCACTCGGAAAATAAAAGCGTAGGCACTTTTCCTTAATCAACAACCATCCTCTTACCAACCTTTACCTGAGTATTCCGAAAATTAAAGCGTTATTTTTCCTAGAAAAATTATTTGACAAGAAGACAATACGATATGTCTCGATCAAAATGCGGTAGACGAAGGTTTAGCAATGGACAATTCAAAATCCAGTTTCCTTGCTAACCTCTAAATAAGTTTCTTCGAGAAGGACCTAAGCGCTCATACATCATTCATATAATTTACCGTCGAAGAAGAAATTCGAATTTAAGTATCATTTCTAGAGTTGACAATCAGAAGAGAAAACCATCTTCACGTTTTTGTTATATTCAGGAAATCTACTTTTATGCTTCGGTACACTATAACGTCATTAATTTTTTTCCGATCTATTCATCCAACACCTAAAAAAAAAATATTATTCGAGATTTTGCTTCATCAAATACTTTATTTTGAAATTGTATTTTTTGAATATTTCTTGCATCTGCGAATTTTCTTTAAACCGAATCAACTTACCAACGAAGGAGTAAATTAAGGACTAGCAATGTTGAAACATAAAATATCATCATATAGTAGACTAACATAAAGGTGTCTCAATAAGGTAAATGAAATATCATCATAGGTTCTATAGATACAGATATAGAACCCCCGTCTATATCTCTTTGCTCCCTGTATATTTTCTCAGATGACAACCAAAATGGATTTGCATAAGCCCTACGGTATTTATAGGCGGATTTTATTAATACCATTTTGGTATTCGTGAATACCCGCTGTGAACGTGGTATTCAAAATCCAATAAGATTTTTTAGTTATCGTGTTTAGCACCAGGCTCCTGGAATCTTTGCTACATTTTATCTTTAAAGTTCTAAAGGTAGTCTATACTGTTATGTACATTCAATTTACTTTGACATAAAAATGTGATTGTGATTTTTATTTTTCGTGCCAGTGTCTAAACGTAAATTACAAAATAATTATTGTACTCAAAAATGGGACTCAAAAATTTAGCCGAGATTTTTTTTTCGAAATTCAGCAGAGACGCGATTTCGAAATGAATAGTACCGTGTGGTGTAGGCAAATCCATGCTTATTTGTCATCTAATAAGAAAATATAGAAAAGATATAGAACCCTCTCATTTTGATGCGTAACGTCTTTATAATATTTACATTAATCTATGATATCATATTTTAAAGACTTATTGGTGTATCTTATGAAACTATTGATTAACTTCGCGAAATCAAAGCTCTTGTTGGAAATTTTTTCTTTTGAATCTCATCCGGTTGTACACATATACTATATATGGTATAATTCACATTTTTTTGTTATTTTTCGCGAAGAAAGAAAATATTACACACACATTGAAAATGTGTATTTTTTATTTACTTTTGTTACTATAATTCAATTATTTCGCAATTCCTAATTTATTGCGGTATATTTGTTAATATACTCTTAATTTTATTTTGATTTAATTGTTAAAGAAAATAACCAAATTAGTAAATGATTTAACCCTATAATGATCAACATCCACTTGCTTTTTCCCCTCATAGTTTACTCCTGCTGCAGGTCTTAGTTTTACCTAAATCATTGTGTAATAATTGCTTTAAAAAGTAATCAAGAACCATCAGAATTATGTGCCATTATAAGTGGGATCTAACACAGCTAAACAAGATCTTAAGTTATTACTTTTGTTGGTATCTCAAAGAGTACAAAAGTGCTTCGCGATTGTCAGTCAAGACGATTTGCTGTGTCCCCTTTTCTTATTCGAATGTTAAAATTGAAATAGACATGTATTTCATCGTGATCTAGGGTGTCCAAAGACAACAAAATAATTTAGTCAATAATAAGCAGTGTCACTCATGTAATCGAGAAAACCAAATTTAAATTTTTATGAGTAAACCATATTACATATTCACGTTTCCGGTATTTTATAATACAAATTGTTATGATATAGTAAAAAATAATATTTAGTATCATTACAGTTGTTGATTTAAAACCATGTTGATACCTGCCACTGCATAAATGTTTTCTCCATTTTTATAAAAATAAAAATTGTAAGCCATAAATAATTTTCCCATCCCACCAATTAATCCACCTACCTACATAAACTCAACAAAAAATAACCGCCATAATTTCACCTAAATGTGTCCTTACGATAAAAATCTCTAATCTCTGACTGTTACACTGAACACAAAAATGTTGGTTTACATTTTTTCCGACTAAAAATATTTTCCAACAAGATTTATTATGGAAATAAACTGTCAGTAATGAATTAAAATGAAAATAACAAAAAAAATTCTCATTTCATTTGAATTTATAATTTATTATTTTTATATGGATTTTGATTTCTTTTGAGAAAATAAAACACAGAAATAATTAAAAGCTTTTTTACGACAACAACAAACAAAAAAAAAAAAGACTTTATATAATATTTATACAAAGGATTATTATTTTATATTTATTTGGGGAAATAATTATATTTATTATTCAGAAACGAAAACTCACAGAAAATATAAATTCCATTGTAATATTAATTCTGTTACAATTAAATATTATTATTTAAATAAAAGGAGAAATATGAAGAAAGAAAATTAATGTTTATATAAACCGAGAAACGTTGAATCCAAAATTTTATAAAGCTCGCCAAACGAAACTACTCTAGTACCTATGTATGTATCAGTTGTTTTTTTCCAAACAATAAATTTTATTCTTATATTAATACCTATATCTATAATTTAAAATTTATTATTGTAAATATATATATATATAAATATAATTTTAAATTTATTTATTATTTATAATAATAAAAAAAAATACAAAATAATATTAATATTTAACCACATCTAAATCAAAAAGAACCGGCATAATAATATATTTTTTATATTATTATAATATACAATTATTTTGTATTATATATAAATAATTACAAAAAAAAGACGAATAGGAAATTTTTGATTTTCTTAATTTAATTTTTTTTCCACCATTAAATAATATTACAAATATAAAAAATTGTTGGGCCGTACTCTTCTCCGTCATTATTATTATTTTAAAGTATACAAGAACACATTTTTTATTTTATTTAATTAATTAAATTTTAGTTTTTATTGTATATAAAGTAAATAAATATATTATATACGTATATATGTATTATATATAATATATGTATATTTATAAATATGAATCATTTTTGCCGATAATGAACCCGTTCCAACTGAGTTTTAATATTTCATTTGAATTGATTTTTGGTAATATTGACTTTTTGATGAAAACAAAAATACCATCCCTTTTTAAAAGTTAAAAAAAAAAAACAAAACAACTGGTTTTAATCGATTGCAAATTAGAAAGGTAACATTTTTGGACAAAATTAAAGGGTCTCCTTTGTTTTGACAATTTCTTCTGCTTCAAGTCTTTATAAATATAATATACAGTAACTTCAAGAATATTCGAGGAACAATAGCAACAATAAATGGATACGTAGGAAACGATTATTATTTTATTGTTTTCATTTGAACGGTAATTATTTGATTTTTTTACTGAAAGAAGAAAATAATCTAAAATATAACTTGAAAAGCTTATAATACCCACATGCCATCTACACTTACCTCGTTGAAAAAATTCCAAGGAACTGTATAACATTACGGCAAAAGAAAAAAAAACAATCATATGATGGTATTATTTCGAAGTAGATCGGTTCTAATTATTCAATAAAAAGAATGATATCTGGTTTCTGCTGTATACAGCTACATAAATCCTAGATGTTCAAGGGTTCTTGGGAGGGTAAATGTGTATTTATAATTTCAACGTATTTAATTTCTGTAAATATTTGTTTTACAATTTCTAATATTTCATTTCGTTCGAAATGCTTTTTAAAACCAAACACATCAGCTGAAAACTTCTTAGTATTTTTTTTTCTACAAGCACATATCATTGGCCGTGAGAGACAATATAATTTTATGTTGCTTTTATTACGTATTAGAATTTCTTCAAAGTTTGACTAAGGACGTTTATTATTTTGGTATGGCCCATCTAAAATTTTAAATTACCGCCTGACAACACCGTTAAAGCTTAACGAATAACAAAGAATTAATAATAGGGTTTTACTTGTTTAAAATTAAAACTACACAAGATTAAATAAACACACATCAAACAAAATCAGTTTACAGCCGTTGTTAAATCCAACATTGAACACCCAACAAAAATGTATGTAAAATTATAAACTGCACAGAGAAACGTAAAAAAAAAAATTAAATAATTGTTAAACTACGAAATTAATCCAATTAAATATTTTTTTTTTGTTTTTTTTTGTTTTAATAAATGGATTGTGGTTCATTATTATTAACTACAGAGGTAGACATAAATAAAAATATATTTATATACATATAATAATTTTCGTTGTCATCAAAAATGTCAATATTTGTAAATAATATATAATTTTTAATTTTATTTGTACATATTTTTGTTTTGTATTTATTTTTTGGCATCTTATTTGTATATAAATATTTTTTTGTTATTTTTTATTTTTTTATTTTAATTAATTTCATTTTTTAAATTTTCATATCGAGTGGTTGAGTGTGCTGTGTTTATATTTACAATCCGATCCAAAATTAAATTTATATATTATATAAATGCACGATTTATTTAATTTCTCATATAAATATAAAAATATAAATAAAAATAAAAAGCATTTTTATTATTTTATATAATTTAAACCTTGAAAGAATATTTATAAATAAAATTTTGTAAAAAAAAAAATAAAAAATTTACATCGAAATTTTAATTTATTTTCTTATTTTACATTTAGAAAGGATCAAACACCGGTGATTAATTGATTCTTTTGTAAATGTCGAATAATTAAAATTAAATTAAATTACTTAGATTCTTTTGTTTGTGTGCGTGTACTTTAAATTTTATTTATAAAAATTGTGTCCTCATAAAAATTCAAATTTTATGTCTTATAAATTAATACTAAAAAATAATGTTTTTTTTGCATTGTACATATATCAGTTATTATTTGGTTGTTAATTAATAAATCTTAATAATTTAGTTTAGAAAAATAAAACGGTCCGTTAAATTTTTCGAGTCCCGCCTTTCCCTCTTAATTCAAGTTGGATTTTCGCCAAATGTTTCCGTCCGCCAGTGAATTTTTATCTTTTAAAACAAATATATTGTGAAAATCCAACTAATTTTAAATAAATAAATTTAATAAATTGAATAACAATTAATTTTATAGAAAATGCTAGCTAAAATATAAAATTAAATTGTTATTTTTATTTATTGGTTTATTTATTTATTTATTTAGTTCTAAAATGTATAAATCACTGGCTCTCAAAAAAAAAAAAAATTTTTTTGCAAATTTTTTAATCCTTTCTAATTTGACCGATTTAATTAAATCGCACATCTCTCCACCCAAATTTTTCTGTCAATTTTAATCCAATATAATCTAAGTTAGGTATATATCCCAAAACCAAATTCTAAGAAGGAAAATCAATAAATAATAAAATTATTTTTTGTATGCGATACAGCATATATGCCTTATAATTTGAAATATTACGATAAATATTTTATTGATCCTCAAATGAATAATAAAAAAATAATATTTATGATGTATAAGAATGTCATTATCATTTTACTAATCCCTTAATATCGTATAGCTTGTAGCGTGACCGCATAATTCTACACGTTACAATCCGTTTTATTATTGATACTTAAATCATTATAATTTATTGATTAACCGAAATTCCGTAATTTTTTAATTTCGTTTTTTAAACTAAATTAAAAAATTATACAATTAATAATTTTTTAAATAGTGTAATGTCATAAAAATAATAAATTAATTAATTAATAATAAAGAAATATGTTTTTTGTCGGTCCTTTTGATATATTACATTAAATATTATATTAATTATTTATTATAAATATAAATAATATTAATAAAAAAAATATATATTCATAATAATAAAATATTTTGATAATTTTTTTTTTTTTAATTTATAATTTTTATGTGATAATTTTTTTATGTTATTTATTTAATTATAAATATATATATGCTTGCAAATTACATAATCAAATAAAAAAAAAAAAATAAAAAAAATTATGGGGTAAATAATATAAAACAAATAAATAAGATGGATAAAAAATACAAGTGGATTTATTTTAAGTGTCGTATGTTTATTTATTTATTTTTATATACAATATATTATATAATATATAAATTGTGGACTGTGTGCTATATATATTTAAAAAATTAACAATTATTTATATAATTAAAATACAAAAAAGTTAATAATCATATAATATATAAAATATACATACATATATTGTTTATGGTTGGGATGGGCTGCCCTTTGGTGACTTGTTTTTTTTTTTTTAATTTTCATTTATTTTATTTATTGATGTTGTATTTTTTTCATTTATTTAAAAATACAAATTTAAGTGTTTTATTTAGGTTGACTTGCGTAACGCAATCATTTTTTTTGTCATCAAAGCCTAATTATAATTGATTAAGCATGCTATATACATAATATATTTAAGAGAAAAAAAAAAATCGTACTCAATGTTGGGCTTTTTGTTTATTAATTCAATAATTTTTTGTTGTTGTTTTCTAAATGGTTAGGCTTTCGTCTTGAAAAGTGTAAAAATCGAACTAAAACAACAAAATTTCTGTCGTTTTTTTTTTTGTGATACATAATACATAGACATACATATTTGAAATGGAAATTCTTATTTTTGTCCAAAGCTTTTATTTTATATTTATTGTTTTCTAGAGCTTTGATTTTTTTCCAGTAACCCATTTTTCAATTCTTTTTGACGATAAAGAATTTAATAAATAAAATATTCTGTTATTATATGTTATATATTTTTTTGATCTCATTTTATTATGTTTCTTAATACAAGTACAAGAAAATAAGAAAATGAATATCCTTTTTTCTTTTTATTTTATTTAAAATATTCTAAAAAAAAAAAACTTAAGTAGTTTGAATTTTTATATTTTACGTTATTATTATAGCCCCACTTGAACACAAAGAAAAAAAGAAAGAAATATAAATAAAATATTTATAAAAAAATACATATAAAATAAAAATTCAAATAATATAAAAAAACACTTTGCAGACAGAAAATTACGGTCCAACAATTTTATTAGAATCAATTATTAAAATAAAATATTTTTTTATTTTTGTTTATTTATTTTAAATACTTATTGGAAATTTATTTTATTATATAATTTTTGTTTGTTTATTCATTTATTTATTTTTATTATTTTTTTTTTTTTTTTTGAAAAACAAGAATTTCGGGATAACAATATACTTGATTTGCATTTAAAAGTGTTATATCTTCTGAGTAAAATATTTTTATTTTCAACACAAAGAATACGAACTTTGTATTGTTAAGCTTCTTTATCAAATTTTTTAAATTATTAATTTATTTGTAAATTATACAAAAGAAGTTTTTTTTTAAATAATAAGGTGAATTGGTAATAATTTTTAATATTATTTTATTTATTAGACTTATAGTTTTATAAGTTGTAAGCAAAGAACAGTTATCTAAGTAGTATTGTTCTACTCTTTTAATTTTAAACACCATGGTTAGGATAGCTGATAAAAGCAACTTATTTAGTATTTTTAAAATAATCAAGAAAGTTCAGTTTAGCATTCAAATCATCGCTCAAACAATTAAAGTATTATTAAGATTATAGAAACCTACCTCAGTAATAATTGTTTTAATCATAATAGTTTGTTTATCACCTCTCTACAATTGCGGTTTAGTATTGAACGATTAATGTACGAAACATTATTTATTTCTGAATCATTATTCAACTTGTACACATATTGAGAATTTTTTAGTGGAGTTATTAATTAGTATTGGCAACATTTTTTACGAAGAGCGATTATTAAGAGTTGAGAATTATGAAAATTTTATTGCTAATTACACCTTTGATTACTTTTCATATATACATAGAAAGCAACCATGTATTCCAAGTATTAGCGAATTATACGCAATACATATTAAAAATTATATAGAAAGTAATCAAAGGTGTAATCGAAATTCAAGTTGCAAAACAGTTGATAATTTCGCTGTTTGTAAAAAAAAAAATCCGGAAGAAGCTAATATTTCAAATAGAAATCTCATTTATGGATTAAATAAAATAAAATGTAAATTATTAAAAGTTTAGCATATATTGCATATAATTCACTAACACTTGGGATATAAGGTGTAATTAGCATTTCAGTCGCTATAGCCTGATGAGAATGACTGATCGAAATGGAAGTTGGAATACTATTGATAATTTCGCTCTTAAAAAATAATTATCTGGCTATGCTCCAGAAGAACCAAATATTTTAGTGGCAAATTATTTACACCTAAAGCTTTTTTCCACGATTTTTTGACGTAGGACTACTATACCTATATAGATGAATTATAAATAGTTTAAGACTTGTAACGAAAATTGTATCACAACTAAATCTGTTTTTCACGGTCCATTTGTCACGAAAAGAACATATTTAGCGCGTAAAAACAGGTTTAAGTTGCTTTACATAAAAAATAATTCTAATGAAAAAATGTACACCACAAAGTTATCAAAATATTTTAATTTTCATAGATTTGGGAATATTTCAACATATCTAGCTCTAATTTTATGGTGTATATTTTGTTTTGTACTGTAATCTTGATCAAGACACTTTACATTACTTTTTAACGCAGTGAACAATGTAAAGTAAAGAATACCAAGTTAAAACAGTTTTAATACGTTAATAAACAATGTTAACAAAGAGCCTTACGTTAAACAGCAAAATTGCTAGAATTTCGACCAATTTGGATTCCCATTGGATAAATTTGTCGGATTTAGCTACATAGATAAATTTTAAAATTTGTCTTATTTTGAATGTAATTTAGAATTGAGTCTAGCAGTTAGTTAGGTTAATTCTTGTCTTATCATTCATAAAAGTTTTACATATTTGGATAATTTTATATTATAATTTATTCCTTTAAGAATGCATTTTCTATAAAAAGAAGATTAATAAATTTTGATTTAAGGATTTATTATTTTTAATTAGTTACTAGTTTGGCTTATTTCTTAACTCAACTTACTTGGACTGTATCGTTTTTACAATAACAAGTCACTCTAATAATAATTAGTGTATAGTTACAAACTATTTATATTTGATACAGGTTCCAGACGTGTAAGTAATATGTTTAAATGAATTTTTTGCAGTTACTCAATAAATAGAACGATAATTAATTAAATTCAATTAGAAACTCATTGTTCGAGCATTTGTTATTTCTCCTTGTTGGCAGCTGAGGCACTTTACGAAACATCACATATTTCCACGACATTGATCCGGAACCTACCAGAAAGACCTCTTACAATGATTAGTTATCGGAACGAAAGAAGGACCGTACTTTCCTGAAATTTTATTAATTATTTACAGAGATCGTTTTGTGTGGATGAATCTTAAACCCCTCTCCTACATTCAAACCTTATAATATAATTCAACTAATTCTTAATGTCGTGGTAAGCATTGGGGAAGACAGCAACCATTTCCGAAATCATGGTTTGTCTCAGGGAATCTAAAATTACCGAGATTTTACTTTACCGGTTTTCGGAATTGCCGGTAAATTTTATTATTTACACAAACAAATGGAAAAAACACAAATTGTCAATACTTTTGTCATTTAGATGGGACCGTATTTTAGTGCATATGTGACCCGCGGCTGAAAAGGCATTCCACAGATGTTGGTTTTATTGTGAGAATATACTGGTATGCCCGCTCAAGGTAATTTCCTCGTTTTTTATTTTCTTCAAAACAAAACTAATTCTCTTCTTATAACTTTGGTTAAGTTGGTTGTGTTTAATGGCACAGTCTTTTTGTCTACCACTACAGCTTCAGTTTTTTGTTTGAATGCTAATGTCAGTCTTTCTTTCGTGAATAGAGGATTGGAGACAATTAAATCTTTTTCAGATTCATCCCTTTGCAAATCTACTACTGCTGCATTATTATGTAACCAATATATTAATGAGACATTCAACTCAATCACACTAGATTTACTTGTTCTGTTTCCATTTGATTTTATTTTTTTCCATTTGTCGTGGTTATGTAAAAATTGAAGGACATCCGAATAGTTCAAGCGTCTCTCTTTTAGACGGAAAAGTAATTCGGATTTCAGAGCACAAAGCTTCCACGGCCAAATTTATGGATAATAGTGATGATATTATACTCTCAATTAATTTAACTTCATTTTCTGAGAAACCTATATCAACACCCAAATCAATAAAACTTTTCCGGACACAGGTTTTAAATAAGTAAAATCGTTCCACCATAGGCAGTAGACTATTCCACCTAGTCTTTGTGTTGAGAATAAGTGCAATTTTCTTCTTAAATTCACCTCGCTTATGTTATTGAAGTTAATCATTGTTTTTAGGTGATCGTCTATATATGATTATATATCGTTCGGCATCTACTAATCTGCGCCTAGGTTTTTCATCACAGTTGTAATAGCAACCATGTTGGTTAAATTTAATCCGAATTCGTTCACTTTTTTCTGACTAAGTCTAAGCATTTGTCTGCGGGAATATATCCTTCCATCCGCAAGGCCCAAATTCCAAAATTTGTTAACGGTATGTTCATTGATGTTCATAAATCTGTGATTTCTTATTGAGGTCTATTCATCAAACGTAAGACTGAATCGTGCACCTTCTCGGATACGGGTAACAATTTTTATTTCGGGCATTATTGCCAAATTTCATTACGTTTACACTAACTGTGCTACGAGATTTTGGTACAATGCAGATGGTCTGACACTTCTCTTTCCAACAAATTAATATTATATTGAGTTTTTAGATAAGAATGCAATCCGCTTGTTGATCCTCCTTTATTTGCAACACCTTTTTGCATTCAATACATTTAGCGCTATCTTTTCCGATTCCATGTCGAATGAAATAGCTCCCATATATTGTTTTTTTGTTGTTTTGTATCGATTTGCTCTCGTTTTCATAGCTAATATTTTAAAACGAATGAAATAATGTTACAAATAAAATTTAATTGACAGCGTTTAAAAGTTGAACTTAAAAAACTTAACTTACGTGACATCAAACGTCAAAATTCAAAAATATATATTACAAATCGAAGCTGCTTATCAGTCGTTTGTTCACTTTATATTTTAAGACTTGCTCACTGTGCAATTTCCTTTGTCGTACTAAACAAAATACAACACTAATTATCTTTGTTTTAACTTGATGAGTAGAGAAAGAAACGACACAGGCTTATAACGCCACTACTTAGTCACACTATGCATTTGTATATACACGCCGAATTTTTTTCAAAAAACATGTCCGGTCCTATGGATTAGTAATTGTACAGAAAACAAGAAATTTGAACAAAATCACATCGAAATATGAAACAAAATGTATTTGTCAGAGGGTTTTTAAATTTGAATTGTAAAAAAGTGGTTGTTAATGCAAATTGAATGACACAAATGGTTTCGCTATAGTCTCTACTACTCGTTTTAGTACATTTCGGTTTATTTCCCAAGTATTTTTATTTCCGAAAATTTTTGCATTTTCCTGACATTTTGCGGATTTCATCACCGACTTTTGTCAGGAATAATGTCCGACTTATTAACAGATTTACTATGAAAGTTTTCATAAAAACTCGGAAAATGATGACAAAAAAAGTTAGGTTAAGGTAGGACAAATCTGTGGGCGGGGCTTATAATATAAAATTTGGCGGCAAAATTTTATTCGTAATTTGATTACATACATACATACATACATTTTAAATAAAAATATTTTTTTTTTTTTAATTTTAAAATTTGATTAGGATTTTTTTTACATTTTTTATTAAAACTACGCCTTGCAACAACGTAATCAACTATTGAATAAATGCCCCAGTCCATTTGGCATACATTTGTATCATGATTTGCAAGTCATGCCTCGGATATACATATCTTTCATTCAAACTGCGTAACCATTTTCAAGCCATCTGTGTGTCATGAAACCAATTGGCTTGCTCAAATTTAATTTGGTGGCCATATCTGGGTCATTGAAATAGACCGGATTAAATATTTTATGAGACCTGTGTAAATATGTCAAATCACCAAAAATTAAGTTTGAAACATTTATTCGGTTTAAAATCACTTACAGTTTGGCACAAGCAAAACTTAAAACTTGTTCACTATTTAAATATGTTTTACAAATTGATTTTATTACACATGTTAGTTAAATAATTCGCAGACACAAACAGAAAAATAAAAATTCTTTAAACTAAAAATGATCGCACAAGAGAAATAAAAATAAAATGTAAGAACGTAAAAAAAATACAAACAACCATAATGGCGTCTCTCACAAAAGTAAACACATAAATTAAAAAAGTACATACCAACGCCACCCTCCACTGCTGTGTTAAAATTTGGAAACCAAATTTCATCATTTTCCGATTTTTTCGTCTGAAAACCGGACAAAAATTAATAACCGGTTTAAGTTTTCAGTTTTGTTATACTTGGGTTGTGGTTATTCTCGATTTTTTTTTTCTTTGATTTAGTTCATGAATAACAGTAGAAGGAAGAGTATGTTGCTCGTCGTCCGGTTTGGTTTTTTCGTGTTATTTTTTTAGGTTTTGTTTTTTTAGCTTTACGGAAATTAAGTATTTATAAAAATATTACTTTAAAAATGACAAAATATACAAAAACAACCCTTATAAAAATCAATGTACCCGTATCATCAAGCACGGAAAAAAAATTGTAAACTACCTAACCAAAACAAAGCGAGTGAGAGTGTTTTCATCTAATGGGAAAGAAAAGTTAAGTTATATTAGTATTATCAATGAATCAATAGTCAATAACTCAATACTTATATGTACATATATGATTGACTCACGAAACAGCAAAGATAGAAATTACACAAAAATGAAAATAAAAATGTTCATGATTAAAAATTGAAAATTTGGATAAAAAATATCCAATAAATGGGAAAATTATCTTATGTAACCCCTAGTAAATAATCATAATTAAAATCCTCCTGTACGAAAAATGATTTTTATGCCCATATATCAAGACAAAGAAAGTAAAGTGCAAAAAAACGCGTAAAATCAACTTTTGCCATACGATTTTGTTCAAATTTCTTGTTTTCTGTAAACTTACTAATACAGAAGCACCAATGTTTTTAAGAGGCCTGTACATATATACATATGTAGGTATAAATCGTACAAATCGTAAATAGTTCTGTGAAAAAAAAAAATTACTGAAATTTTTTCAGTAATAATTTTCGATAATTACCGGTAATTTTGGAATCAAAATTGGCCGGTAACACCGATTTAGCGGTTTATCGAAAAACGGGATTGGATTCCCTAGTTTGTCTCCTATTTCATCAAATTGTTCCCACTCATTCATCGTAATTAACCAAATTCACGAAGGACAGGATGGACCATTTAGCTTGATCCCCCTAAATAATTTAAAAATTAAGCGTTATAGTCAAGATGAATTACCTTCGCAGGTCATTCAAAATCGTTAAAAATAATTTATGAATAGCCTGTGGCCATTTTAATGTCAATCTAAGGGCACATTTTTTTGTGAAAACAATTTTTACTCGCCATCCCTTCACTTACTACAACAAGACCTTTCGAAATATTTTAGTTACGTTTTCCATCAAAAACAAACGACATAACGAAAGGTATTCTCAATGAGAAATAGACATTTCCAATTCATGTTCCTTGAGAAAGAAAAAATGACGTCAAAATCTTTTCATATGAATAAAACTTTCTCACCGACCATTGCGGCGGTGAGAACATCATTAATATGGAAATAAAATTCTATAAAAACTAAATTTGTATTTTTAGCATTAAATGTGCATTGAAACTATAATATGATTCACTTTAAACTTAACTAATAAGTAAATCTATTAAAAACTCTAAATAATTAATTTAGTTAAGTTTTAAAAATAATTTGGTCATTTTTACGAGAATCGCTTATTGTCGTTGTGTGAAATGTTATAAATGAAAAAGAGCTGATGGAAATAAAATGGAAACATTATTTTCATTAGGTTTTTTCATAGAACGAGGATTGACCCCCTGGATTTATTTACTTTCGTATCTTGAGAAATACGAAAACAAACCAATCTGATCAAAATTAGACTTATTGTTCCATAGAAGCTTTTTATTATTTGCGTATCATTTTAATATATAGCTAGGAGGATTTCTTGATTTTACATTTCTATATTTTAAAAACATGCGCTCGCGAATTTTTATTCAAGCAAATATTAAGCGAAATATTGTTCCGCAGTTATTACTCGTCATTCTCGTCACAATGTGTCTCAATCTTTGAATAATGGATTCAGTCCGTGACAGCTAAATCAACCCGAGAGTGATGAATTTAATCACGAGTAATGCTTTATTTGTATATATTTTAGGATATTTTATATTTTATGAATTGTGCGTAGGCATAGGTCCCTTCCCGAAAATATTGCCAAATGTAGGCTTTTTTTAAATGTCTTTCTTTCTGTAGACCAAAATTTTATTTTTGCGAGATTCTTGAGCATTTTTTGGAAAATGAGAATTACTGGCCTTCTCTGAGTGACATATTCAAACATTTAAACATTACATAAGTATTTTAATTTTCTTTACTAAATAATGTTTCATTTCATTAGTAAAATTGTCTATGAATGTAGGCTGTCTAAAACACCTACCTAAATTGCACACTTAAAAATCAATAAGTTTCCATTGAATGAAGAGATGTGATAATTAATTTTTAATTTTTCCAATATTATAAAGTTCAATGAATTCAATTTTATGAAATAAAATAAAAAAATCTAAATTAAAAATTCACTTTTAGAGAACATAGGAAAATCATTTTTATAATTTAAATTGATTGATTGAATTTTAAACAGGAATGTATAAATTATTGAAATAAAATTTTTATCATACATATTTATTTCATTATTAAAATTTAATCAATACAATTCTTCTTCCTAATGTTTTTTTGTCTTTTATTTTTAAATATTGTCTATGATAGTTAAATTTTAACGGTTATTGTTTATTTTCTTTTGTTTTAGATTTATCTCTGTAAATCACTTTATTTATTAATGATCAACGGTAGGATAACTCGGTTTTTTATAAAGAAAGAAACAAATGAAGTTTCTGTAGTTTTACACATTACCCAGTGCCTTGGAAACTTTTGATTTCAAATATTTGCTTTACGTGATCTTAGTTTAACTTATGTAATGCACTCTGAATAGTAAATGAAAAACGTTACATAACACTCGAATTTTAATTATATTTTTATTAGGAAAGTTTACAAATTTATTCCGTCAAACATTTTGATTAACGGATTTGCGCATATGTAGGTACTCTAAACTAAAATTAGTAAATATTTTTAATTTTAATACTTCAGTTAATAGAAACACAGTTTAAGGCCCGTTGTACATTTCAGCTAAGCTAAGCGAGAAACGTAGTTTATATTAGCATAGTTTAGACCGCTTAGCTCACTCCGTTGCACATTTCAGCTAGTTACATCGCTCACACATACATTGATTTTTCTGCGTAATTCAGTTATTATGATTTATGACACGATACCTAATATAACTAAGTAGCCTACGAGTTAATAATAAAATATACAAAAACATCAGTGTATGTGTGAGCGATGTTCGCTGGCACAGCAAGGCGAAGACAACTCGAGCTAAGATAGTTTGCATCGCTCTAAACAAAAAACATAGCTCGCATAGTTTAGCTCAAGTGTGCAACGTTCCATTAAATCTCTTTATTTACAACCGAAAGCTATGCACATAGCCCACATCGCGTAGCTTAGCTTAGCTGAAATGTGCAGCGGGCCTAAAACTGGTGCAGAAAAATATGTCCTGGAATTTATAATCAAATCAAAAATATAAATAATGTTTTCAATTTCAATTAAAAATTTATTTATGTAACGAATAAATCCTATATGTAAACTATCGCTAATATAAATACCTTCCCGTATCTTTTACTAAATATAGGAGCTTTATTTGTATATAAATATAAATAAATAAATGTTTACATCAGATCGAACCATAAAAAACCAGACTATTTCTTTCATTATATTATAGACGAAAGTTTATTACTCTATATACTATATGTAATATATAGAGACGAGCTTTTTTATTCAACAATTTTCTATTCATAAATTTATTATAATCAAAATTGGATATAATTTTTATTATATTTCAAATAAATTTTATCTATGAATAGAAAAATAATAATAATACCAGTAGTACTGTACTGGAAAATGTTAAGTAATAAAAGGATCTGTCTAGGAGTATACACATTATAAACCATATGATGTACTATTACTAATAATAATACTAATAGTAATAATAAAAGAAATATTAAAAATTTAATGGAAACTACAAAACTATTCCTGTATTTCTACTTGTTATGTTGGGGAAGTAAAAACTGAAATTTTTATTCTATAAATTTGCTAGTTGAATTGTTATTACTACTATTTAAGTTATTATTATTATTATTTATTGTTTATTACCATAATTTTGATTCTTTCAATTTATATTTCCTAAGACAAAATAACAAATAAAATAATATAGTCCATTTTAATCAAGGTACGCATCGAACGTATAAAAAATTCTACTTTTCTATTTCTTAATCTTTATTAAAATTTAGTCATAGGTGTTGGTGGTCCTAAAACTAGCAAATAGTGTTTGCAATTTCTCGACGTTTTTGATTTCTCGAGGAACCGAGAATCTAATTTGAAATTTGTGAATTCTCGAGAAATCTCGAAAAATGTTCCTAAAGGTATAAACAGAATAAGAGCGATCGTCGTCGCCAGCGACATTGGTTCTGTTAGCATTGTATGCTTTCTGAGTATTTTAATTTGACAGACGTCGTCGCTTGTCGCCGTCGCTATTGTTCTGTTTATAGCTTTTTCGTAGAAAAATAATAAAGACATTCTTACATTCGCTTCTGCAATACAGTAAAACGTTCATAAATTTTCGATTTTTGAGTCTGGTCTCATCGAGCGAGTTATTAAACCTCTCATATTTGTCTTTCAATTTCATAAATTTATTAATTAAAATTCTTTTTTCCTTATCCTTCCAGGTTTTAAAGATTTTTCGATATTAATCAACATTTTCGAGATTCTTAAAATACAATATTTGAAATTTTGGGATTAGTGTATATTTCCGGGTTTAATTATCGTTAAGCTGATCGCCAACGAACTTATTCGAAATTATCAACATTATTAAACTATTATAGGTCTAGTTAGGGGGTTTAGTTACGCGACGTTACGATATTTGTGATATTTTAAGTTTTTCGAGATTTTATGAAAAGGAATCACGTTAAATTACATAAATGGACATTGTCGAACGAGAACGATCGAGATTATTCGATACTTTTGAGTTTGTTTATTTCAGCTTACTTTAAATAATTTACCGACACATACGAATATTGGGAAAATTTCAGCAGTATAAAATAAAACTTGATCGATTAATAGACTACATATTGAGGGATAATGAAGGCAAAATTACATTTACTCATATGTCACATATTCCATAGTTTTACCATTACATTTTTTTGAAAGGAATATTGCGTGTTTCTTCAATGAAAATTCCTCAATTGCCGATACTTCGACTACCGCTTCTTCCACTTCCAAGGAAATCACTTTAAAGCTGTAATCAATTTTCTCAAGGTCCAACGAATTCGGTGCCCGAATGCGATCATTACTTAAAAACTGAGTTGAACTTTGTACAAATTAATTTAACTTACAGGATTTCTTTTGTTTTGTTTCTGTTTGTCTTTAGCCTACTCATGTGCACTCAAATAACATATGTCAAATTTTGGTTGCTTCAGGGGTGACATGTTGAACCATCACTTTCGATTCGTTTTCGATAGTGTTCTGTCTCTTGTAACAAGAACAAAATTGTACTCTATTTCGCTTTTTCAATTATGAATTTTCTAAAGCTATCTCAGCTTGCTCGAATAAAACAGCAGTCTATTTCTATTTTCATTCATCACAGTTTATCCTCCAAATTTTTGTTTGCAATATTTTATCGATGTGAAGAAAACAGTAACTATATAATAGGATGAGATCGCATTAGAAAAATCGTAATGGAAAAAGGAAATAGAGTACAATTTTGTTCTTGTTAGAAGAGACAAACCACTATCGAAAACGCATCGAAACTGATAGTACAACATCATGGTTACTCAAATTATAGCAAAAGACGGGTATGAAGTTAGTAAGAGTTAATAATGCCACCCCATACATTAAAAAAATCCCCGTACAAGTATTTTCAGAATATATTTTCATAGTCTTTCGGAGTGGTACTCATACTTATATGCAATTACAGTGAAACCCTTGTTGTGATTTTTCACTTGCAGCACATGCAAATAACACATATGAGCTAACTGTTTCGCTCGAAAAACTTCATCTCGATGTTTTTACATCGCTATCCACCACCTATAACTAACTAACTATGTATATACCTTGTAATTCTTTAAAAAATCCACAACCGTCTTCTTCTGTTTTTTTCTTGATCCAATGGAGGACAATTTGATTTAGAACGTTCATCAAGCAACAAAGTCATTACATATAATTTTAAATCATTTAAACAATTTTAAATAAGCGATTAGACCTAATGTTACGCAAATAATTGCGGTCATCTGTAATGCAACGTAATGTAATAAAAGGTTTTAAATACCAGATATTAAGTTAAGTTTCCTTCGATAAATAACCGTTTTGACCTACAAGGGATATTTTGGAACGGAGGCTGCGGATCACAGCACGAAAATTACGTCATTTTTCTGCATGCTGGCCGCAATTTAAGTTAATAACGTTGTTCGATCCCAACCGACATGTATGTTTGAGTTGCCGATCGATAGAGCTCGATGAGGACAACTAAGTTAATGTAAAAACAAACTACTCCGGGACAAGAGGAAAGCACAAATTTCCAAATGCCTGATAATTTAATAGTTTACAGAATGTAAACTCCTGTTATAGGAAATTAGCGTTTTAATCGAGTTGATATTTGCAAAGTATCGCGTGCTTGTCTGCTTGCGTTTGTGCCACCCTTTTAATTGTTTTTTCGTGTCCTTCAGTATATTTCAGAAAATTATCTACTTTGACCTAACTTTTGTCTTTATTTCTAGTAAAACTCTAATTTTCCTACACTTTATCTCATTTTGGTATTTTCGAGCATTGTTAAGATTTTCCCAGAGCAAATTTTTGTAAAATTTGAAAGGAAGCTTACTTTGTGTATATGATCATTAACCTTCCCATACTTAATGCGACTAATTTTAGTAAAACAGTTGGATTTAGTGCAGTGAAACCAACAAAATGAAATAAAGAAATACCTGCCAATAAATGCCCTATGCTAATTACTTTCTTTTACTCTAGTAAAATAAAGTATAGTAATCATGAAAATTTTGGACCTTGATATTTTTAGTGATTTATCTGTTTTGAGGTCCCCTGAGTCCGAAAAAGTGGGTTTCGAAATGGTGTCTGTCTGTCAGTCTGTCAGTCTGTCAGTCTGTCAGTCTGTCAGTCTGTCAGTCTGTCAGTCTGTCAGTCTGTCAGTCTGTCAGTCTGTCCGTCTGTCAGTCTGTCTGTGTCCTCTCTACAGCCCAGATGGTTTAACCAATCGAACTGAAACTTCAGATTTTAGCTTTTTTGATAAATTGGGAGGTCCCAGTGAATTTTACTCCAAATCGGCTAACCGGAAGTGGCCACTCCCTTGGTCCAGAAAATTTATTTTGCAAATAACTTAAAAAGTATAAGGTTTACAAAAAACTACCAAAAACAAAATGTTTCCAAAAATTAAAAACAAATAAAATTAAAAAAAAAAAAATTAAAAAAAAATTTAAAAATTTAAAAATTAAAAAAAAAAATTTAAAAAATTATAAAAAAAAATTAAAATTTCTCAAAATTCTCTGTTCGTAAAAGAAAGTCGTGTGTTGGCCACACCTCCATTTTTTTTTATATTGTAATACCATTATCGAATTTAGATGTCGCATCAGTTTATTACTAAAAAAGATTTTGTCTAAAATAAAGAAAGTTTTAGGTCACCGAATTATCAATTAATACGTCCTCGGCCAATTATTAAAATTAATAAAATTACTAAATTTGTTAAAATTATTAAATTTAATTTTTATAAACAATAAGGTGGCTTCGCCATTTACCAAAATCTTTTTGTTTGCTTCTCAAAATATGGTCAATTGATCGTCAAAAAATAATTTGTGTAGTGTGTTTGTGTGACCTATTCCCTTTTAGGAAATCATAGTTTGTAAGTACGTATATACCGGGTGATTTTTTTAACCTGATACACTCAAATATCTCGGAAAATAAGCACTCTGCGCAAAAAAAATGGTGCAGAATTCAGTTATTCCGGGGGGGGGGGGGGGGGGGAGGAATACATTAGTGTTAAAATTAGTACCCCCTCTTCCTTGTATGTGGAGCGGGGGTAACTTTGAAATTAAAATATGAACTCCTATTTTTTATTGCAGATTCGGATTCTTCGGCTAAAAATACGTAGGATTTGACTGAAACATTTTTTTCGATTCATGATAGATGGCGCTGTAATTGACGATATTCTTTTTCGATTTCTCCTACTGAGAACCTAGGAAAACGATTCTGTAATACGTCTGCAATAAAAATACCACGGTTTTACGATTTTATTGTAAATACTCGAAGTTAGTCTTAACCATTTTTTATTTCTTTAATTTTCAATTACTGAAAATGGCTTCTCATTATCGTAATCCTATCGTCATAGTGACGAATATCGTCAATTACAGCGCCATCTATCATGAATCGAAAAAAATGTTTCAGTCAAATCCTACGTATTTTTAGCCGTACAATCCGAATATGCAATAAAAAATAGGGGTTCATATTTTAGTTTCAAAGTTATCCTCGCCCCACCTACAAGGAGGGGGGGGGGTACTAATTTTAAGACTTGTATTTCCCCCACGGAATTATTAAATTTTGATCTTTATCATTTTTTTCTTAGAGTGCTTATTTGCCGAGATATTTGAGGGTATCAGGTTAAAAAAATCACCCGGTATATACTTGATATTTGTGAGTAGTATAAACATGCACCCACGTGTTGCGCAAGCTGCTCGAAAGTCGTTAAGGCCGGAGGATAGAATTCAATTTAATTAGGTATGTGCATAGTTCCGTTCTTTATTCGATAGACAACAAAACTTTTTTTTAGCTAAACTTGAAACGTTTGAAATTCAAACATTTAAACGTAAAATGATACTTACACGACCTGGTAAGACCAAAAATTCTACTGAAGGTACTACTAAAATTATTTGGGATACGATTATAAGAGGTCTTATCGGACATTTTTAAGGACCGCACTGGTTAAAATATCAAAGATAATAAGTAATACATAATAAGTAATTTTAATTAATTCAAAATATTTTTAAATTATTTTTAATTTTTTCGGCATATCACAAATACTTCTGAATCAAAAATATGTATGATCAACTCAGATTCAACTGAGTTAATTTTTATTAAGACTGTAACGAAATTACTAAAAACTAATTTTTTGTATTACTTAAAAACTAATTTTTTTTGTTAATTTTATAAGCTAATAAAAACGCTTGCTCATATTTCTAACCTTAGTCTTAGTTCTTGTTTGTTTCGATCTACCTTTAGAAAAAAGCTAAAGTAACTCCTCCATTTAAACATTAGGATCCATTTTATCTTTCAATTAAAGAACAATTTCTGTTTGCCTGTATTCCCTAATATATTGAATAAAGCATTATTATTTCATTTTTAAATTAAACTAAATTTATTAGTGCCAAGGATACCCTTCAAAATTTCATCATACCTTTGTATTTGCAATTATCATCTAGCCTTATTTATTGATATTTCCAAGGCATTTTACGCTGTTGATTACATTATTTTAATTAACAAATGTTTCAATCAGGCTAGCTTTAAAGGCATTGGTTTATAGATTCCAATCGAATGTGTCTTCTAAGAAACAAAGCATTGTGAAACTTTTTTAAGTGCTGATTTGAGTATAAATATTGGAGTTACTCAAAGATCAGAACTTGGTTCATCATGTGGTCTTCCATTTACAGTAGTGATTCATGGTTGTCGTTAAAGCATATACATATATATATTATATATATATATATATATATATATATATATATATATATATATATATATATATATATATATATATATATATATATATATATATATATATATATATATATATATATATATATATATATATATATATATATATATATATATATATATATATATATATATATATATATAGGGTGGTTAAATTTTAAGGGCCGATGTTGATTTTGAATAAAACACAAATTATTTAGGAAATTATTGTCAATTCTTTTTATTATGATAATATGGTATGGTTCAATTACGTATGGAACAAAATATCGGCCAAATGGCCGCCGCGACCTCGGCGGCACACCTCCTCGATGGTCCAAATTTTCGATGATGCTTAGGCATAATTGAGGTTCTATGCCGTTAATGTTCCGAATTATCTCATCCTTTAGCTCATGAATTGTTGCTGGCTTATGGACGTACACCTTTTCTTTCAAATAACCCCAAAGAAAGAAGTCCAACGGTGTCAAATCACATGATCTTGGCGGCTAATTGACATCGCCACCACGTGAGATAACACGGCCATTGAATTTGTCGCGCAAAAGAGCCATTGTTTCGTTAGCTGTGTGGCAAGTGGCACCGTCCTGTTGAAACCACATATCGTCCACATCCATATCTTCCAATTCGGGCCATAAAAAGTTCGTTATCATCTCACGATAGCGAACACCATTCACAGTAACTGCCTGACCGGCCTCATTTTGTAAAAAATACGGCCCGATGATGCCGCCAGCCCATAAACCGCACCAAACAGTCACTCTTTGTGGGTGCATTGGTTTTTCGACAATCACTCTTGGATTATGATTCGCCCAAATGCGGCAATTCTGCTTATTGACGAATCCACTGAGGTGAAAATGTGCCCCATCACTGAAGATGATTTTCTTCGAAAATTGATCATCCACTGTTGCCATTTCTTGCCACCATTCTGACCATTGACGACGTTTGGAATGGTCAAGAGGCTTTAGTTCTT
Organism: Tipula vernalis; assembly: GCA_958295665.1. Taxonomy (NCBI): domain Eukaryota; kingdom Metazoa; phylum Arthropoda; class Insecta; order Diptera; family Tipulidae; genus Tipula; species Tipula vernalis. Next base: position 345,298,222 of record OY282558.1, on the reverse strand, counting down.
GAGTCAATTGCACCTTATAAGCGTGTAAATGCAAGTCTTTATGCATAATGTTCATCAACGACGAGCGTGAGAGGTGCAATTGTTGGGCACGACGACGAGTTGAGGTGGACGGCTCTTCAGCCACACTATCGCGAACAGCAGCAATATTTTCTGCAGGACGAGCTGTACGAGCATGCACTGGTGTTTTAAAATCTCCTACAGACCCGGTTTGCTCAAATTTTTGCACGATTTTTCCGATTGTACGCACATTTGGACGATTAAATTGACCGAAAAAATCACGAAGTGCACGATATGCATTTTGATTTGAACGCCCATTTTCATAATATGCCTGAATAACTTTAACGCGTTGCTCGATTGTGTATCTTTACATGGTTCAAATTGAGTTAGTCTGAAATTGATAAATGTCAAATGAAATGCAGAAAAAAACTTGACGTTTAGGTGTGGTTCACATTCAACGTCGGCCCTTAAAATTTAACCACCCTTTATATATATATATATATATATATATATATATATATATATATATATATATATATATATATATATATATATATATATATATATATACATATATACATATATATATATATATATATATATATATATATATATATATATATATATATATATATATATATATATATATATTATATGTATATCGTTAAAGCATATATATATATATATATATATATATATATATATATATAATATAATTATATATATATATATATATATTTATATATTACCTTGATCGAAGAGTTCCCGGAATAACCACCGTGTGGCGCTCCCATCGTTCCGATTTGAGTTCTGTTTTTTGTTAAGTTGGTACATCTGTTGTTGATATTCCCTCTAAATCTTAGCGTCATAGCTTGACATGTGCAAAAGTTACATAGTCAAGAGTACATCTATCTCTGTGTGTGTTGGCGATTTTTCCATTATTTCCTCTCGGCTCAACTCAAATCGGAACGATAGGAGCGCCACACGGTGGTTATTCCAGGAACTTATTGATCTAGTATATATATATATATATATATATATATATATATATATATATATATATATATATATATATATATATATATATATATATATATATATATATATATAATATTATATATATATATATATATATATATATATATATATATATATATATATATATATATATATATATATATATATATATATATATATATATATATATATATATATATATATATATATATATATATATATATATATATATATATATATATATATATATATATATATATATATATATATATATATATATATATATATATATATATATATATATATATATATATATATATATATATATATATATATATATATATATATATATATATATATATATATATATATATATATATATATATATATATATATATATATATATATATATATATATATATATATATATATATATATATATATATATATATATATATTTATATATATATATATATATATATATATATATATATATATATATATATATATATATATATATATATATATATATATATATATATATATATATATATATATATATATATATATATATATATATATATATATATATATATATATATATATATATATATATATATATATATATATATATATATATATATTTATATACATATATATATATATATATATATATATATATATATATATATATATATATATATATATATATATATATATATATATATATATACATATATACCATATATGTGTATATATGTATATAACTGACAATATTTTACTGTAGGGTAAGGTACGGTTTAATGCTCATAAAATTAAGCGTATTAAAATAAAAAGATGTTGTTTATAAGAACTTGAGTATTTATATTGAAAATAACTTGAGCATTTTATGCAAATTCATAAGGAATTATATTCAATAATTTGTTAACTGTAGATTATGGTTCCTCGCCATTGTAGGGTGGTTTTTCCCATCGAATATTAAACCGCTTATTACGATGTAAAAATTCACTGTTCATGATATGTAACTCGCATTAGGGATCACTGTCCTATCTTTTCCATATTTTAAGGAAATAAATGAGTTAATATTTGGAATATGCATTAATTTCGTAACTAGTACTATATCGCATCGGGTAACATCGTTACTAACTTTATATTAAAGCATCATGACGTGGTTTAGCTTTCGATATGTATTATTTTCCCGAAGTATCAAAGGCGTCATCATTTTTTAGCGTTGAATAAGTCGAATTTTATGCCAACAAAACACAATTTTCGGGAAGCTTCGCTTTTTTACTTCCATTTAAAGAAAATTGTTGCTGAAAGGCAAAGAATGCTGGTAGAAGGTTATGGTGATTATGCCCTATCTATTTCAACATGTTAGTACTCGTTTTGACGCGCGTTTGAGCCGTTTTGAAACAGGTGATTTTATTATAGAAGATAAGGAATGTCGAGAGCAGCCGAAAAAGTTTGAAGATGATGAATTCGAAGCTTCACTCGAAGAAGACCCGAGTCAAACGGAAGAACAACTTGCAGAATTATTACAACATCATCATTACTTTACATTTTATTGATCGATCAACGATTTTCAGATGTTTAAGTGCCATTGGAATGATTCACAAGCAAGGAAATTGGGAAAGGCTCAAAATAACCTGTGAAATGTTGATTGAAGGAAACAGAAGAAAAACGATAATCCGAATAGGTTTCGTATGAAATGATACAAATGAAAATGACGTGATAGAAACGCTATCGCACAATTTTTTTCATTCGATTTTTTCATAAAACGAGGATTGATCCCCTGTACTGAACTTAAAATGGTTCATAACATTTTATTGCTCAATCTATCTTTAAAGACATCTTAATTCTCTGACTTTTTGTAAATTTTGTTATTTCTCTCAGCTTGTAATTTGTAATGTCCAAGCCACTATTAAAATAATGAAACCTGGCTTGCGTTTTACTCCTGTATAGGTTTTGGTTTGGTCTCTTTTTAAGACTGAGGGTTTTGCTTTCGTACTGTTCATATTAAAAGAAACGATCCTGGCTTCATTATCGGGCCATTTACAAAAATATTAGTCCAAACTAACCTTGATCCTTAAGAAGTGTAGCTACACATTGTGCACATATACACAAAACGTATCTCATAAATTTTGCTAAATAATAATGTAAAACATATTAAGTTGATCTAAAAATTGTCTATTCATATTTATGCAAACATTACAAATCGTATTATAATTTTGATTATTTTTCCAAAAAAAAAAAACAAAAAAAAAAAATTTGTGGTTCGAAAATGAGCTTTTTTCGTATTCTAATTATTCATTTTTTAATTATATCAAACAGGTTGTCTAGACACACACACAGCGCTGTTTTTGTTATTCTGTTATTTAGCAAACAGATTTTTAAAATTTATGTTTTTTTATTTTAAATTTTTACGAGATGAAAATTTAATATAATTTAAATTATTTACAACTCTTTTTCTAATACTAATACGTCTGTTATAATTTTTTTTATTTCTCCTAAAAACGAATAGGGCTTGTTTCTGGATTTGCGGAGGTGGAGTTATGTTATATGTTAAATTTTGGTTGGTACTAATCGTGTATTATGAATGTTAGAATTTTTTATTGTCTTTAATTTTTAATTTAGTATGTTTAATACGATGTAACTTTATGGTGCAAATGCTATATATAATGCAGACGCTTTATAGTTACAGTCTGGTACAGTTGCCTTAAAATCTAACTAAGCTGCCAAAAACCATA